>OZ026530.1:30998905-31748311 GCA_964019695.1 Loripinus fragilis | reverse complement strand
AACTTTATCGTTGATATAAAATTGCAGCCTAATAATCATTTGCATAGTGCAATTCAAACAAAATAGATTCACTAGTAATAAAAGAACATATCAAAAGAATTTGGTACTTGCCGCATTGTTGAGCAATGAATGCTCAGGTGAGCCTGTGCATATGTGTTGGTTGACTTGCCAGAGCCTTCGCTGCTCGTATACACAACGTAGTAGGTAGGTTTAAGACCACATTTTAGAACGCTTGCCCCTCTGCATCATCATGAGTGACTAAACAATGCATTTGCCAGTACAAATATTTGTTTATGAATGACAGTAAAAGAGTCTAAAATATTTTTCATCTAAAAGCATTGTGATTTATATTTGCGCTACTGTCAAAGAACATATCTGAATTATAGCATTCAACATTTCTTAAATTGTACCATACACACATATAACACAATTGACAATGATGCACTGTTGAATCAACCTCTGTGATTTATAATGATATTCTGTACATTTAAATGAAATGATTTCTTTAAGAGATAATTGAATAAAAGTATACATGCCAAATTAGATATTCATAATATTATGCACATTTAAAAACTTTGCATGTGCGACTATCATTCGTGACAATGTTGATACTAAGAAGAGTGCCATCTTAGTGCCGTACAAGTAGCATTGTGCATGCTCCTTTTGAATCTATGTCCTGGCAAGTTAACAATTTTTTCTAATCTTAAGTACACATATACATGTTAAACATTGTTATTAATGATTACATTTATCATGTTTGCGAGGTTCCTGTAATATTTTGCCAACGTTCTGTTTAGTGGAAATCAACATCAGGAAAAAGGATTTATTGCTAAAACTAAATCAGATCTTATCTCTTGACTGCATTTTTTTAATGTTTCACATTTCTATCCAGCATCTAAAACAATTGTAAAATCTACTTTACAATAACTTGAATGCGATCTGTTAAAATTTGGCCAGATACATTTTAGCTGAAAAGTCTTTATTTAAATTGTTATCGTAGTAACAGCTGACCTTTTTCCTTGTGTATGACCATACCTAATGTGGCCTTAAAGAAAAAACTCACCACTATAACCAATTTTCGCTCTTTCCAAGGAAATGTTTTTCGTCATTATAGCAGTTCTTTAGATATTATTGGTTGAGCAAGTGATCCAAGGTACTTACTGTATGTGATGGACAGTTACGTTGATTGCACAACTGAAGCTATGCTGTATTTAGACTGAAATTAATTTCAAAGCTTCTGTAATGCGTCACCATATGCATACACAGCTAAAAATCAGGATACAAATTGATTTTGAGACAGTCACTTTAAACAATAACTACATGTAATTACAGACACTTTAAATAGCTGAATAGAAGTAGCTCAATTAAACTTAGAATTATTTAGAAAAATATAACAAAACTCTTAACTTAACATAATATATCAGCTTTTCTGGCTCAATTGTATATAGTCTGTGTTAACATTTTGGATAACCATATGGCAATATAATATATTTGGTACAGTAATATTAATATTTAAACACATTTGACAGAAAATTGAAATGTATCATTCTAAGTGTTGTTACTTGAGTGCTATTTTTTCCTTTGTTTATGAATTTTACAATCTATAATAATGGACAAATCATTTCTTTGTAGATATAAAAGTTCAAATATATACTATTTTGTAAATGTAAATGTGCATGGATAATTAGTTGGAACTTAATATATCCTCATAAATACTTTTTTCAGATGGACTGGTATCTTGATATCTTTTTAACAAGCACAGTTAGTTCTGAGATGAAATAAAATATCGTATGACGTATAATATACGGAATAAAGCAATGTATATGCAGTCTTGAAAGTTGTAATATACGTTACATGATAAGGTACAAACAAAACCAAAACTAATATTTTACACCAGAAACGAAGTAAAGCATATCTTTGCACTCATGCTTATCAACAGATTGCTCATATATTGTGTTTTAAGGTTTTCAAATTGAATTTCATGCTGAATTAATGAATGAACTTTTTATTCAGGGTTATCATTTTTAACAGTTTATAACTCTTAAAGTATTTGTGATACAAACAAACTGTTTGCAGCTATATAATGGTCCATTACTTGTTTTTTGGAAGATGTATTTGAAACCTGAAAGTTAACTGGATCACTTATAAGGAAAAATGATTCAACAGAATTTCAGTGATTTTGAAGGGAGTAGCTTAAAATGTAGCATAAAGGACATTACAATGGGTCCATATAACTTTTATAAACATAAATATAAGTAAGGAATGAAATGTTCTTGTATATTACATGAATGTTTGTCAAAATTAAATAATTCAAGTATTACCCTAACAACCTTGATTACATTTATTGTGTTTAAAATTGTAGGGTAACGTAGTTAACACACTGTAGCAGCTAAACGACTCAAACATCCAAGAGCTACCTTGTTTCAAAAAGCTGAGCCAGGAACATACAGTTATGCTAAGATCTGATATTGGTCGCAAGGCACTCACGAATTTCCAGAATTATCATTTTTTGTACACAATGTGTTTTTCCAGCACACTGACGTCAAATCGACGTCAATTTCACGTAAAATTGAGGTCCATATTGAATCAAATTTCCATTTTTGTGTTTCTATAGACGTTTTCAACTATTTCAATGCAACAGACATAAAAAATAAGATTATTTCAGGTGTGTAAATAACTCCACCACATATAAGCTCTCTGATGCAAGTGAAACGACGGTACCCCATTTTGTGACGTCACTGTGACGTTAATACTGCAAGAAAAAAATGTAAACATCTTTTTCCTTACACTGCATATATTTCTCTAGCTGAAAATTGATAAGAATCACTTTTACCAAAAAATGCACATCGGGGCCCAAATTTCGACAAAGGGGCCTACACTAATATCCATAGTTTTCTGACTCGTTTCCCCTTTATCTGCTATAGCGATACAAACTATTGACCGGTACTGATTTCTCCTGCAAACGGTTTTATTACGCTACCCCCTCTTACGTTGACGTCGTTTAAAGCAATGAACGTAACACTTAGTGTAAAATACGCATTGTTCTTGAAAATCGGAAATGTGGCTTTGTACCAGGAAAGGACAATTTTGATTATATCGAAGTTTCAATGCACACAGTGCATAGGCAGCAGACCAGTTAAACTGAAACCAATATCTAGGGGTATCTCATCTGAGTGGTAACCCATTTTCGTTTCCTATTATTTTATTTTCTGAAATTATCCAGCCAGATTATTTACATGTAAATACGTGATATACAAAATTGTGCTGAAAGTTTTTTCCTAAACTAGACCTATGATTCGACTCAATCAGGCTGCGCATCTACAACATTACTACGGGTTAACGTACATTGAATTATATTTTATTTAACTGGTAAATTGTGGAATCTGTTTCTTCTCAGAGGTCGGCTTTATAGATTATATAAAAGATCACTCTGATGAAGTATACTGATGCGCGCGCACTCTAAACGATAATCCTTTAAAGCTGCATAGTTTGTAACTATTGATCTTCTATTTTTAGAAATAATGTTTTTATTTTTCAAGAACACAGTAAAAATACTTAAATTCAGGTAAAAATTTTACCATTTTTGTAAATCTTAACAAGTTATCACTATCAAAACAACTGCATTTATGTTAACAATCATCGTCTAGAATTATTGGAGGGACGTAAATAATTACCAACAAGAGAAAAAACACCTGTTTTTATAAGATAATTCACTTTTCCATGCAGTTTTCAGCTGTACTCAACATTTTATTGTGAAAACATATCTTAATCATACTTTTACAAATGATTTAAAAAGAAAAGAAAATTTTTCGAAAAATGTTCATAGTTACAGACTTAGTCTCTTTAACAACAACTGTAATTACACAGGTGTCAGTTTCTAAATCTTGTTACGGCGGCCAAAAGGCCGCCGTTCTAATATCGCTTTAGACCTACAATTTATGCAAATTTTCACCAATCAGAAGTATTCTTAGATTCTAATATTCATCACATCAACAGGAAAAAGATGCTCCCATTGGTTAATACTCAGAATGTCCATACAGGCTTATTAAACATGCGACTAAACTTAAAAACCTACAGATAAATGGAAGAGAACCAGTCTGTGTACTGAAATGTATTAACGACCTTATCTCGAATATAGGTCAACCCCCGATGTATAGCATTTGTAAATTGCTGTATTATCATTGTTTACACCCCTTGCACACGGTAAAGAAGTGCATTATAAAATAATTAACCCACTAAATCCGAAACAACTTTACAGTAATGTCACGCGATTTAAATAAAATATGTGTTCCATTCTGGACACGATTATAGTCTGTTTTATATATGTCGACAATAGTCTATTTGCAGGGCTTATTTTTGGCTGTTTTACAGTTATATATCCAATGTCAAAACGTTTTTTTTCTCCAATGTTCAGATGAAAAAAATCCCAATTTCAAGTCAGAAAAAAATTCGAAGAAAAAATCATCGTTTTATCAGTAAATTGCGTTTAAAATTGTTTGTTTATTTGTTCCCCAGCTATTGGCATCTCAGTCGTGCTTCTACTATGTAAACCCTGTCGTTGCATTATCAGGGCCCAATGGTGTTGTGCCCTCTAACGATCGGCATGTCAGCCGTGGTTTACTTCTTTGCATTAACAGGTACATGTAATATCCCCTGTAAGTACAACAATCAATATATGTGGCTAGGGAAAGGGCTGGGGTGAACGGAAAGTTTTAATGTATAAGGGAACCCCTGCCAAATGTTTTTTCAGTGTGTTGACTTCGTCATTTTAGTGCAAATTGTGTAAAGGGGAGCCCCGCTCAAATTTGTTTAGGGTGGGTTTGCAGAATCATTTTTTAGCAGTTAATAGGAAATCTAGGCCTACTCTGCGCTTTCAAAATCCTATCTCAAGGATGACGTCTGAAATTTCGTGGTTTCATTTGCCTAAGATCCTGTTCTCGTCATTGCAATTGTAATTGATTTGCACTGCACAAAGATGAGCACAAAATGATGCGAAGCATAAGAAATTGCTAAACTTATTGTGCATAGTATAATAGTGTACTTATACAGCCTTTAAAACACGTATTTTCGTGGCAAACAATAGAAAATCATCAGTGATTAGCGGAACATTTCTGTTATTTGTAGCTGCTATAGATTTTTGCCGACCATTTGTTGTAGTAAGGAATAAACATCGATGTATCAGCAACGTCAGAAAAAACGTGTCTGCAATGATATTTCACATTTATCAATTAGAAAAGGGGATAAAAACTCACCTTGTACATCAATGTGTGAAGATTTCCTCGCTTCGACAATCGCTATATCCGGTGTACGATGCTATACGGTGTGGACGCTGAAAAAAGAAAATCATAATTTTCACTTTTCTGCCTGTTGAATGGCCTCAGGTGAGACTGCGCAGATTAACGGGAGCATAAGTAATATAAAGATGGAGATTCAGAAGAAGATACATGTATGGACCTCTATATACGAAAAAAGGGCGTTAACTGTGGCTTTTGTGCATTCATGCGCATTAACAGCATGCGCGGATCCAGGATTTTTTGTCAAGGGAGGTCCAGGCCCGACGGCCAGAAAACAGCCTGGACAAGGTTTGTTTTTAGTCCTCAACTTATTTTACAGTTAACAGGAGGGGTCCAATGGTTTTATTACAGAGAAAACTATACTTTTCCAAGGATCCAAAGAGGGTCAAACATTTGCCGGGTTGGGGGTCCAGCATCTTTCAAAGGCTCTTATTTGCGTGAAATTTTTCCTTTATAACACAAAAATGTTTTTTTTTATCAAGGAGACAGATACTTTTAACCACATTGTTCACCGGGCCGCGTTGCGCAGTCGGTAAAGTGTCTGGCTACAGATGCGTGTCTGACTGCAGATCCAGGGGTCGCGAGTTCGATCCCGGCCCGGTACCATACTTTCATGGAGATTGATCATGAAATAATTTCTACGGTCATTCTCCTCCCTTCCGCTGATTTATTCAAGAAGGGTTGTTGTCAGTTACAAGCGAAAGTATGTGCACAAATTACTAATTAACCGCTTGCTCAAGCCTGCCCAGGAAAAAGTCAGGTTAAGTGAACTGACCGTCCCGCAATGACCATAGCTGTTGACATGGGACGTAAAGCAACAAAACAAACAAAACAAACAAAAGCCACATTGTTGTATGAACAATTTATACATCTCACATAGATAACTTTACGCCAAACCATACAGCCTTTGAGTAATCTGCAGCATGCTTATCAGTTTATTTAGAGTCGCTTCCTGGTTTGATACCGTTTGCAATATTGTGACACGCTGGGTGTACATTAGAAAAAAGCAGTTCCATGAACATGAACTACAATTATCCAACTACAATATTTGGTAGTAGTTTCGCCCAAATGTACACATTTCTGGTAGAAAAATATATATTTACAATTTTTGCTTATGAATTGTTCAATGTCAACATGAAAAATCATAAATAGTACCAAATATACATGGGCCAGGATATGACAAAAGGTATCTTATGGTTGTGATAATCATCATCTAACTAATGTTAAGTCTGTAAAGTACTTCCACTTAAGAGCATTATCTGAAAATTTGAAGCAATTATTTTAAATATTGACAAATATATGGAGATTTGAAGCAACATATGTAATCCGGTTGGAAACGTGACGTCAAGAAGAACGTTAGCCTTAATTTGACATCAAAGTGCTGGTCTCTAGTTGCTTTTTTGTTATTTTGGACTCTGTATAAATATCTAACAAATTCTATGTATTCACATGCATTATTTATGTTATTATGTAAATGCAAGTGAAATTGTATGAAATTATTCTTTTTAAGTCATATTATAGGCAATTAAAGTGACCCACTATTCATTATGCACCCTTCTAGTTGTTACGTTCTAATAGTTGCCATGACAACATCACTTATAGAAAACTTTAAATATAATCAGAAACGTTTGCTATTTTGGTGACATCAAGCTATAGAAACATTTTCGTCGTAATATAAAACATGTGAAATTTTATATTTTTATGTGTTTTTCAAATGTCTCTTAAGTAATAATTGCTGGAATGCCTTAAGGACCCTTTTCTCAGATCTACGCTCACATATATTTTGGTCAAAATACTTCTAAATATTGTGTCAGATAATTGTAGTTCATGTTCATGTAAATGGGATTCTCTAAAGTTCACCCAGCGTGTCACAATATTGCAAACGGTATGGAACCAGGAAGTAACTCTAAAAAGACTGATAAGCAAGCTGCCGATTGCTCAAAATCTGTATGTTGGGGCGTAAAGTGATCTATGTGAGACGTATAAATTGTTCATACAACAATGTGACCACAGGTATCCGCCTTCTTGATAAAAAAAAACAGTTTTTGTTTAATACAGGAAAAAATCATGCAAGTTAAAGATTTTGAAAGATATATCCCCATATAAGAAGCGAAAGTGGGAGCTAATCAGATAGCCTGCTCAGTCGACGCTTAAAACGTAAAACGTGATTTCCGACTGTATATACGACGATATACCTCCCCAAATGAAAATTTTGACTATGGTTATCTCTATTCTAAAGCACTATTAACATTTTTCCTTCAAAAAGACAGTGAAAATGTACTGTGTTGCGCCTACCTCCAGCGGCTGTCAGCTGCACAAAATCCGTTCGCCAGCTGCATATATTCACTTGTCAACCAATGAAAAGCGACGTTACGTAATGGCGTCGAATTTGCGTCAGTATATCACAAAATATACTGTCGCAAATTTATGACGTTATCCAATCAGACGTCGCGTTGCATTTGCAAGTGTATTAGAATCATAGTTTGCTGCTGATTCCAAAGCCTGCGGGAGCTTTGTATTGGGTGAGCTTTCATTTCTCTAAACTGGATTTCCATTTATATTGTTTATTTCGGAAATCCAAGCTATAAATAGACATATTATTGGAATTTTAGGCTGAATAGGACACAAAGGAATGTGTGTTGGCCCATTCAACGTTCATCATCTTCCTGGGTCATCAGTGCTAAGCCGGGGATAAGTGTCTTAATTTCCCACTGACACAACTCCAGTGACTCAATCAAGTTGAGCCAGGCTGGTGACAGATACCTCTAGACAGACGTCTGTCAGTGGCAAAAAGTCGGGTCGATTGCAGTCAATATTAATGCGCTGCTGATAGATTTTTGTTTTCCATTTTCTAAACTTAATTAATTCGGCCTCGTCGCGAAAAAACCTGTCTTCGGGGTTTTCGACCAAGCGAGTTTCAAACCAGTCTCTGCAGCTACAGGGACAAGCTAGAAAATTGAAATTTCACTTGTATTAAGTTGACATATGGTACTTTGCAAAAAGCGAATAACAGAGGCGCTGGTCAGATTGTGCGATGCGCAGGCTGGTCTGCGCCTATGTAGTTCGCAACCCCCGAAGACAGGGTTTCTCGCGTCGCGTACAAATTGATTGTCGCAAGTCAATCTTTTGAAAATTAAGTTAGAGTTAGCCCAAGTTATATTGGTACTTATATGTACGTATGCATATCTCAAATCAAATGTTCTTCTTTTTCTTCCAAAAAGTTCATCACTCAGCGGGCCGGGTGTTTTCAAATTGTAACTTGCGTATATACATGTATCGTCAGAGCCAATTGAGGTGCAGATAAAAGCAGCGTGTATACAATTAAAACAGGGGATCTCTTACATGGAGGTGATAATTGGCAGTCGCTGCTTGAACATCTCGAGACTGGTCGACGAGATGACCTCTTGAGGCAGCTGATTCTATATCATCATGGTTCTGGGAAAGATTGGATAGAGGTGTGCATTCACTTTAGACTGTGGAAGGACAAAAATATCTGGATTATCTAGCAAGAGTGAGGTGTGGTGTTGTTGGGATAGCTACCAGTGAGTTGGTGGACAATTTTGTAAAACATTACTATCTTGCTCTGCAGCCTTCTTTCTTGGCGAGTATACCATTTCAGGTCTGCTAATATTGGTGTAACTGCTGGTCCTATCATAGTTTTTTTCCCACAAAATCTTGCTGTCCTGCGTTGAACCATCTCAATTCCCATTACTGGTCGACTCGTATCAGTGACTTATAGTACTTCTCCTCAACTTGGTTGTCAGGCCAGACGGGTTTACCTGTTGAATTTCTTTTGCTCCCGTATTCAGTTTTATTTACTGTTGCTAATCTCCTTTTTATATCTTGATTTTATATGTACTTGGAGATGATGCATTGATAAGTTTGGGGTCTTTCGTGCAAACCAAACATCTATGTGTCTTGATCCACATCTGAACTCAGGGTGACGTTGGTGCACCTTTAAACCGGTTTAAGCCCTCAGTAAAATATTTTCCTGACTGTTCCAAGGCGGTGCTTCTTTTGTGGATCATTTATGTAATTTTTGTCTTGTTTTGTTATGCTTTCACGCACGATTGTTTGTTGATGCATTGTGGTCACTTGCTAGGGAAGGGCTGACCTCTTGGCTCTCGTTTGTGATATCTTATTGTGATGTTGTCACTTTCCCATTGGTATCCTGTGTCAGGTGTGGTGCTTGATTGTATCGATTCCTGATATTTGCCCTCTTTCTTACTTTGGATATTCATAGAGATTTCGCTTCCGGAAGTTTAGACTGTTGGTGGCTTTCTTTGCGTAGTTCGCTGTCTGCAGTTAAGTTCCATGGATCTTGTAATTCTGTATGAGGACTTTTGTGTCGCCTGCGAAGTATGGTAAACACATAGGGATCATGACTCCGTCGGAGCTATGAAAGGATATATCAATTTCATTCAAACTTTACAGAAGAGTCAAGCATCATAAAATACAGGCCAAGTTCGATAAAGAGGGTAATCCGCAAAATTTACGCTCAGTTATGGCCCTTTGTTTGCTTAGATTTTGGCTAAATTGTGGTTTCCGATCAATAACATTTCAAGGGATGCATTAATTTCATTCAAATTTAAATTTTTACAGACGGGTAACACATCATAAAATACAGGCCAAGTTTGACTTTGGAGGTCATTTGCAAATTTTTTGACTGAGTTATGACCCTTAATTTACTTGGGTTTAGGGCTGATGCAAAAGCTATATTGGCTTTTTTGTGGAAACAACTTTACATTTCTCCCAAGCTATTATATCTGACAACTTCTCATTATAAGACATGACTACCGAATGCTTGTAGATAAACATGACAGTGATTGAAATTTTTCCCCACCCCCTGACCCGTGGGGTCAAAGGTCAAATATTTAAATTTCGCAATAACTCAGTCAGTTCTTAATATTCTTTATTAAAATTTCGCATGCAGACAGAGGTACAATAAATATGAAACACATCAAACGTGATTTTCGATTGAATGCCTGAGTCCGTAGCCCTGGGGTTGGGGTCAAAAGGTCTAAATATAACTTTTTCAGAACATGGTCACATTGTATATCAAGTTAAAGAGAATCACGAATGCAGCAAAGATAGTAGCAAATATTTTGCCTGTAGACCCCACCCCAACCCCACCCGCCTGACCCTTGGGTTGGGGTCAAAAGGTAAAATTCAACTTTTTCAGAACATGATTATGGTGTATTTCAAATTAAAGGAATCACGAATCAACGACATGATTGCAAATATTTTGCCAGCAGACCCCCCACCCCACCCCTGACCCTGGGGATGGGATCAATAGGACAAAATTCTTTTTTTTTCAGAACATCGTTCAAGTGCAGATCCAGAGGGGGGACAGGGGGTCCGGACCCCCCCCCCTGGAAAATCACAAGTTATATGGGTTTCTATAGGGAATAAGCAATTGGAACCCACCCCTGGAAAAAGTTGGACCCCCCCTCGAAAATGTTGGACCCCCTCTGGAATCTTGAAAAATGATAGATTTCTATGAAATTGACCATTTGACGTCTGTAAAATAAGATGAGGACTAAAAAAAAGGTCAGAGCCACTGACCTGACCCCCCCCCCCCCCCCCCTGACGAAAATTTCTGGATCCGCGCTTGACGATCATGTTGCACATCGAATTAAAGTAAATCTTGAAATGCAACAACATGGTAGAAATATTTTGCCTGCAGACCCCCCCCCCCTTCCCCCACAACCACAGAGGATGGGGTCAATAGGTCAAAATTAACATGGTCACTTTGCATATCAAACTTAAGGGAATCACGAAATGCAGCAACACGGGTAGCAAATATTTTGCCAGCAGAACCCCCTCCCCTTCCACAACCCCAGGTGTCTAAAGTTCAAATTCATTTTTTCCAGAACATGGTCATGTTGTATATCAAATTAAAGGCAATCACGAATGAAACAACATGGTAGCAAATACTTTGCCCGTAGACCACCCACCCTACCCTGGAGATGAATTCAATAGGTCAAAGTTCAACTTTTTCAGAACATGGTCATGTTGCATAACAAATGAAATGGAATCATGAAATGCAGCAAAATGGTGGCAAATATCTTGCCCGCAGACATCCCCCCACCCTACCCTGGGAATGGGATCAATAGGTCGGAATTCATTATTTCAGAACATGGTCATGTTACATATAAAATTAAATGGAATCACGAAATGCAGCAACACCGTAGCAATATTTTGCCCACAGACCTCCTCCCCCTCACAACCCTGGCGGTCAAAAGGTCGTAATTCAACTTTTTCAGAATAATGTCAAGCTGCATATCAAATAAAAGGGAATCGCAAATTCAGCAACATGGTAGCAAATATTTTGCCTACAGATATCCTCTCTGACCCTTGATGTGTTCAATAGGTCAAAATTCAATATTATAGAATATGGTCCTATTGCATATCAAATTTAAGGGAATCACAAAAGCAGCAACTTGTTAGCAAATATTCAGCCAGCAGACCCCCCTGACCCTAGGGGTCTAAAGGTCAAAATTCAACATTTTCAGAACAAAGTCACGTTGCATATCAAATTAAAGGGAATCACGAATGCAGCAACATGGTAGCAAATTTTTTGCCCGGAGAAACCCCCATCCCTACGACCCTAGGGGATGGGGTCAAAAGGTCAAATTTCTATTTTTTCAGAACATGGTCATGTTGCATATCAAATTTAAGGGAACCACAAATGCAGCGACATGGTAGCAAATAATTTGCAAGTAGACCCCCACCCGACCCTGGGGATGGGATCAGTAGGTCAAAATTCAACTTTTTATAACATGGTTATGTTGCATATCAAATTAAATAATATCACGAAATGCAGCAACATTGTAGAAATATGATGCCCGCAGACCACCCCCAACGACCCTGGGGTTCAAAAGGTCAAAATTCAACTTTTTCAGAAAAATGTCATGTTACATATTAAATTAAAGGGAATCTCGAATGCAGCAACATGATCGCAAATATTTTGCCCGCAGACCCTCATCACCACACACACACACACACACACACACACACTCACCGACCCTGGGGATGGGATTAATTAGTCAAAACTCATTTTTTCAGAACATGGTCATGTTGCATATCAAATTAAACGAAATCACGAAATGCAGCAATACTATAGCAATATTTTGCTCACAGACCCCCACAACCCTAGGGGTCAAAAGCTCGATGCTCAGCTTTTTCAGAAGATTGTCATGTTCCATATCAAATTTAATGGAATCATGAATGCAGCTACATGGCAGCAAATACTTAACTTGCAGAACCCCCCCTCCCACCCTAGGGATGAAAAGGTTATAAGTCAACTGTTTCCGAACAATGTCATTTTGCATAAAATTATCAAATTAAATGGAAACACAAATGCAGTAATATGGTAGCAAAAATACTGCCCATAACATCCCACCCACCCTAAGGTTAAAAAGGTCATAATTCAACTTTTTCCGAAAAATGTCATGTTGGTTATTAAATTAAATGGAATCATGAATACAACAACTTGATAGCAGTTAGTTTGCCCGCCGCTCCCCCCCCCCCCCCCGCCATGCGTTCAATAGGTCAAAATTCAACATTTTAGAACATTGTCATGTTGCATATCAAATTAAAGTTGCATAGTCTGTAACGTTTGATCTTTTAATTTTAGAACAAATATTTCTATTTTTCAAGAACACAGTAAAAAACTAAAATTCAGGTTTACATTTTACCAATTTCGTAAATCTTAACAAATTATCAGTATCAAAACAACAGCATTTATGTTGAAATTAACTGTCTATAATCATTAGAGGGACGCAAATAATTACCAACACACCTGTTTTATAAGATAATTCACTTTTCCCTCCAGTTTTCAGCTATATTGAACAGATTTATTGTGAAAACATAAATTAACTCTACTTTTACAAATGATTTAAAAAGAAAATAAAAAAATCGAAAAATGTTCATAGTTGCAGACTTAGTCTCTTTAAAGGGAATCATGAATGCAGCAACACGGTAGCAAATGTTTTGCTTGCAGACCCCATCCCCCCGCCCTACGACCCTGGGGTAGGGTCAATAGGTCAAAAATCAACTTTTTCAAAAGATGGTCAAGGAGTGTTTGTTTTGCGTAGAGGAAATTTGAAAGGGGTCTGTCTTTGGAAGCAAAAATGGATCCCAAATCATTTTGCAATTAAAAATTTATGAAAAGTAAATCAAAAACAAAATCAGGTGTTTGAGACTTAAAGAACACCAGTGGTGAATGTATAAGTGATGACGTTGAGAAAGCAAATGAACTTTATTCATTATTCAGTTCAGTATTTACCAAAAAAGGCACTATGCCAGAATTTAAATCTGATATAAACAGTTAAGTTTGTGACATTACAGTAGTAAAACAAAAAATAGAATCCATGCTCAAGTTATTAAAAGTATCAAAATCTACTAGTTCAGATGTATTTCGCCCGCGTTTTTTGAAAGAAACTGCAGAATTCATTGCCTTACCAGTGACAATATTATTTAAATGAAGAAAATATACCACTTGTGACTTGTATACACAAAAGTGGAGATAAAACAGCAGCCTCAAATTATAGACACACCAGTGGATGCTGTTTTCCTGGACTTCAGAAAAGGCTTTGACTGTGTGCCGCCTAAGCGGCTGCTTATGAAAATTGAAAAACTTGGCATATCTGTAAATCTCTTGAAATAGATTTTAAGACTTTGTAACAAATTGACATCAACGTGTGCTCATTGACGGTTTATCATCTGAATGGACTGATGTCTCTCGTGGGGTACCTCAGAGCACTGTCCAGTGGCCCTTATTATGCATATTGTATGTGAACTGACTTGCCATCTGAAGTTAGTTCTTTCTGTAAACTTTTTGTGGATGATGCCAAAATGTATTAAGATCTGCAAAACCTTGAAGATTTTGAAATCATTCAGAATGATATAGATAAATAATGCCAATGAACTATAAAGTGGCTTATGTTTATCAATGTGAATAAGTGTAATATTTGGCACAATGGTAAAGATAACATAAATTTTGACTACCGACTAACAAAAGGAGGATAAAGATGGAGACAGCACGAATCTCACAGTGCTAAATTGTTTAAAAACCTCTGAATTTATGTACAAGTAACAAAGGTGGCAATGTCAGGAAAAGATACAATCAAATACCACGACTGACCCAGAATACCACACGGAAAAGAGACAAAAACACAATAAAACATCACAAACGAGAGCCAAGAGGTCTGCCCTTTGACAGTAGGCGACCTCAATGCTGTAATAATGCATAATACACACGATACATAAGTAACACAAATGATCCACAGAGAAAGCACGGTCTTGGAACGGTCAGTAAAATATTTTACAGGAGGGCTTAAACCAGTTTCATGGCGCCAACCTCACCCTTAGTTCAGATGCGGATAAAGACACATAGATGTTTGGTATGCATAGAATACCCTAAACTTATCTATGCATATACCCCTAAAACATAAAATCAGATATTAAAAGGAGATAAAGCAAAAATAAGGACTCAACAGTACATAAAACTGAATACTGGAGCAAAAGAAATCCAACAGGTAAACCCCGGTGGGCCTGACAACAGGCAAGCTAATCAGGCTCCAACCATCTCATCTATAGATCAGTCTTTAAGTCGGAACCGTCATAGAGTCTGAAGTTCGACCCATGGTTGTGCATTTAAAGAGGAAAGCAAAGTTGCAAACCATCATTGGGTTGACCACAAAGCATGCAGTCTGTTGCAATGCATTAATGTTATAGGCAATCTTTTTGTAACAAGACAATCTTAAATTGGACAAGCATATATGTTTAAAAGTTAACAGAGCAAACAGACTTGTTGGTCTAATTAAGCGCGCATTCTCCTACTTGGATTAAGATATTTTACTAGTTCTCTTCAAATCTCTGATTCGGCTAATTCAGGACTATGGGAATCTATTTGGTTTCCAACATTAAAAATGGATATTAGAGCCATTGAAAATATGCAGAGAAGGATCACTAAAATACTATCTTAGTAATCAAATCTTTATTATAAAGAAGGATTAAAAAGACTATCTCTGTCAACCTTGATGTATAGATGAAATCGTATGGATATGATACAAGTCATCGAAATTGTGCAAAGTATACAATTGGCATTTCCATGAACAGACTATTTTTAGCGCCTAAACCCGTGGTTATTAAAAAACTGAAAAAAGCCTAGAGCCTTAAAACATTTAGAATTAACTATTTTTGTATCAGAAAAATTAATAAATGGATCAGTGTACGTGATGATATGGTGAATTCTAAAACAGTATTGTGTTCAAAAATCACGTATGACAGATTTATGGGATCCAACAAATACATCACTCATGAAATCTCCTAGCAGTTTTGATGAGCTATTCTTACTGATAAAGGACTGTCAGATCATACACATATATTGACAAGTTAAACCCGTAAATCAGACTTTAATGTTTCTCGTAGTTATGATAAGACGAGATGTAGAAGACGAGTCAGCTCTACTAGAACCAGTACCATAAAGCCTAACGTATTTTTAAATTAAATAGTACATTCTCATCTATCCAGTCTGGCGAGATATCAAGCTACTATCAATATGTGTAAGCAGTGAAGGCTCTGGTTAGACTGCGAACGTACAGATACTAGTCTAGGCCTTGGCTGGTAATTATAACATTAAGTACCAAAATTAAATAAGCCGTGACGTGTAATTTCCAACAATGTTGCATTTTGACAAGTGTAAACTCAGACGAGCCTGTACGGCCTCTTTTTAAGCTTAGAAAATTCAAACGATGTTCAGTCAGTAGCTTTGCACTCATTTAATATTCAAGAGACTAGCAAAGGCTCTGATCAGACTGTGCGTATGCGCAGGCTGATCTGAGGCTTTGCTGGTCGCGCATACCACATTGTGGGAAATCCCATGCCACGGCTCAAATGTTTGCTGAGCGTTAGAATTGTTTTATGCAGCGTCTCTTAGACTGAAAATTAACATTGCCTCTGAACTAAGGGTGAGGTTGGTGCACCGTTAAACCGGTTTAAGCCCTCTAGTAAAATATTTTACTGACCGTTCCAAGGCGGTACATCTTTTGTGGATCTTTTATTTTTTTCTGTCTTGTGTTTGCTATGCCTTTGTGCGCGTCTGTTTATATTGCCTTGTGGTCACCTGCTGGGAAAGGGCTGATCTCTTGGCACTCGTTTGTGGTGTCTAACTGTGAGTTTGTTACTTTCCCATTGGTATCCTGGGTCAGGTGTGGTACTTGATTGTATCGATTCCTGATCTTTTCACCCTTGCTTATTTTCTATAAAACTATACTGTTACATCTTATGGCCCCCAGGGGTTTGGAGGATCTGGGTAGAAGGCCTATTTATTTCAGGGAGCTGGGGAGTATTGGTAGTTACTTTAGGGGAGCTGTGGAGCCAGCTCATAATTTTGGAGATTTAGGGAGCCCTGCATAAAAGTAAAAAAAACTATATCTAAAAATCTCACATTAAAGAAAAAAGCCTCCATTTTGTTTTGTTTTTTTGTTTTTAAAAAAACTTCCCCTAGACCCCCCTCATTTTATTTATATTGAAAATGTATTTGTTTTCGTACTAACATGCACATATGGATTGATATTGGAGAAAATTATGGCGTATAATTTTTGTTGTTGTTGATTTATTATCCTTAAAATTGTTGATTTTTAGGTTGATAATAACTTAATTTAGAATGCTTTGAATGCACCAGATCACACCATTTTTATAAAGGAGTACTGACAAATGTGCCCACGCATGGATTTTTAAAAATTGCATATTAATAACTTAACATATACAAACTATGAAAATATATTTATTGAATTAATGAGATAATGATAAGGCTTAGGAAGCAACCCTGACTTACTCCATCTTTGAGGTGATACCTGTCTCTTAATGTATATGCCCTAAATCTAAAGTTTTATTGATTTCCATGATGTGTCATCTTTGATTGACCCCAGAACACTACAGTCATTATATAAATACCACAAAACAATTTGGATAAATTATGGTTTACGTTTTCTGAAGAAATACTGTAGATACGGAAATTTCACAAGAACTTTATTTCGCTAATATTCGCGAAATTGCTGCCTCACAAACTCAAAGTTCTCGCTAATATTGACTACTCAAAAGCAAGTTGCATTGATCGTTGAAGATCTTTGAGAATGGCTTATGATGGACGATGGAGCAAACCGATACTGAAAAGAGAAAATCTTGCTTTAATGTCTTTTACTCACTCATTAACTTTATCCACAAAAGATGAAACAATATTTGTGTATTTATTTGCGTTTCAGTTAAAAGAAATAAAACACTGTTTCTCGCGAATTGACCAGTTGTAGTTAAACTGTTAATGGACATGAAAAGATTACGTATTTACATGAGCGTTCAACCGTTACACAATAGACTCTTAGTGATACCTGACAAACGTGTTGAATTGATAACTTGGACGGGCAAAATATAAAAGATCAACTACGCTAAAATACTGATACCTGATCAATGATTCAGATATGGACCAGTGATTTTGAGCGTTCGTTCAGAGAGACAATGACTGTACTATGGCAGTTAAAGTCGGCACGCCAAAAATGGACGGCTATTCTATGCACTACAACTTTTAGCTCTTGGAAACTACAGTTTGTATGCCAAGCCTCAACCCCGGAAAATGACCAACCACACAAATGCTTGTTCGCGAATTTGACCCTTTGCAAATAATTCAGAAATCATAATAATCGTGAAATAAAGATCACCTGAAACTCTCAAAATCTACAGTTATTATAATATCTTGCTGATCTGAGCCAAATTTAATGAAAATCCAAAACCTGTAACATTGTCATTTCTTACCTCTTATGGGTAAAGGTCAGTTTTAGCAAAGTTAATTATGTAGTTAAATAAATGAATCAATACGTTTACAGAAGAACGTTGCTTCTAAACCTTAATCTTTCTTACGTAAAAAAAACATGTTTAGATAATTTCAAATGATTAGATGGTCAGATATGCCTAAGGTCATGGCCCTATCGTCATGGCACCAGGGGTCCAAGACACTGCGTATCACTACCTCATATACTGCGTGAAATTGATGAAGAAACATAATATAACAACAAACATGTAAAAACAAGAACATCAAGCATTTCGTTTACATGTACATCCCAACTGAACTAGATCCAGTAACCTCATTTTGGTGCCGTGACCAGGATAGAGTGTAACAGAGTCTGGCCTGACGTAAAGATTTAATCTGTTGGTTGGTGTCTGGTTCTCGTCGTTGGTTGGGCCCACCGTAGCTCAACTCGAGAATTTCTTTAGCTCTGACTTTCTGTGAGTCATGAGTCCTTTTCTTTGTTTCATTATAGTGTCTTAATTTGATTTGATTGTTTCTTTGTGAAGATACATTCAATTAGTTAGGAAGCCTCCATGCTACCTAAACAATTTAAGTTTTAACAACAACAGAATCTAGGGCGAAGATCTGGCGCAAGCGAAATGCATTTAAAAGTAAGTAATGGTGCAAAGATCAGGAATCGATACAATCAAGTACCACACCTGACCCAGGATACCAATGGGAAAGTGACAAACTCACAGAAGACACCACAAACGAGAGCCAAGCGGTCAGCCCTTTCCCAGCAGGTGACCACAAAGATATAAACAGACACGCACAAAACATAGCAAACACAAGACAGAACAAAAACATAAAAGATCCACAAAAGAAGTACCGCCTTGGAACGGTCAGTAAAATATTTTACTGGAGGGCTTAAACCGATTTAACGGCGCCAACCTCACCCTTAATTCAGATGTGGATCAAGACACATAGATATTTGGTTTGCATGAAAGACCCCTAACTTATCAATGCATCATCTCCTAAAACATATAAATCAAGATATAACAAAGAGATAAAGCAAGGATAAGGACTCAACAGTAAATTAAACTGAATACCGGAGCAAAAGAAATCCAACAGGTAAACCCCGGTGGGCCCGACACACAGCCAAAGCATCAGGCCCCTACCATCTCATCAATAGATAAGTCTTTAAGTCAGAACCATCATAGAGTCTGAAGTCCGACCCACCGGCGTGCAATTAAAGAGGAAAGCAAAGTTGCCAACCGTGATTGGGTTGACTACCAAGCATGCATTCTGTTGCAATACATTAATGTTATAGCCAATCTTTTTAAAATGGGAAATTATTTTAATGAACTGCGCTGAAAAATTATTAGAGCCAACAATCTTCTTCAACTTATACACCAAGTCACCATAGAAATCAGGTTCCGAAAGTCCTTGGCCCAAGAGAGATTTAAGTCCAACTTGGAATTTAGAAATCAAATCATAGTATCGTCTATAAAATTTTGAAAATGTTTTGCGAAGTTTATGATACCGATAGCCTTGTTTAAGAAGTTTCTGAGTTAATAATTTATTGCGAGTGTTGAAGTCAGCAACATAGCTAGATGCTCTAGCAAAACGAATGAGTTGAGAGATATAGACTCCATAGGATGTAGAACGAGGAACATCACCATCTAAAAATGGGAAATTGACAATTTCAAAATCAAAGTCGTCACGTTTGTCATAAATTTTGGTAGAAACAATATCATTAGAAATTGACAAATGCAAGTCTAAAAATGCGGCTTCGGTATCAGAGGCATTGGCTTTATTAAGTTGGAGCTCTGTTGCTAAGGCTACTGTCTGTTCTAAGGTAGTGGTTCTGTTGTTGTTGATCTATTGTTTGGTGTTCTTCCCATTGTTTGTGGGGGCTCTGTGCTTGTCTTTGTTTTGCTATACATTTCTTGTTGTCCTTTTTGGTTTTTCAATTATCTTGGAGAGGAAGGGGGGCTGGTTGTTTACCTTTTATTGTCTTCCTAATGTCTTGTTACTGTAAATGTCCCGTGGCTCTTTCTCACAGTGGCATGGGTTGGTCTGCAGTATGTGGTTGTGGTATTTCCTGATCATGCTCACTTACTTTATTGGTCAGTGGTATCACAGAACAGTGTTCTACATGAACAAGTGAGGTCCGATCGAAGTTGTATGTCTAGAATATACAGCCAGCTAAAGAATAAATATTGCTCTTTGATGAAAATCAGCATCAGTTTTACAGAAGCCCAAACTATAAAATGCGCTATTTAATATAAGCATGGATATTAATTATCAGCAAACCATATTGACTGACGCCATACTAGTTACTGCTGCAATATTTATTTCCTGTACAGTGTTTTCTTTGCTTTTGAAGTTACCTATTTGTAGTTGCAGTTCATTGTCTAGTTTTTTTTACAGTAGCAGCTTACATTGCAGTTGTTTCGTTTACAGTACTTTACTATACATTTGTTTTTTGGCATAGATGATTTGCATAAGCCCATTACTTGTACAGGAATTTTTCATTAGCCATTTCTTGTACTGGTGTTTTGCATAAGCTGTTACTTGTACATGTGTTTTTCATTAGCTGTTACCTGTACATGTGGTTTGCATTAGCCATTATTTGTACATGCCTATTTTACATTTAGCCGTGTTTTGTAATAGTGGGGACTTGTACAGGTGTTTCACATTGGCCATTAATTGTAAATGAATTTGCATTCTTTTAAAAGGTGTTTTGCATTCCATTTACTGTAGAGTTGTTTTGCAGATATATAGATATTACTGCAAAGTTACTTTACATGTACTTTACAATTACTTTGTATTGGATGCTACTGTACTATTTTATTTGTATTGATTCTTTAATGTAAGTGGTCTTGCAGTAACATTTTACTGAAGAGTTTGTTTTTTTTGCAGCAGCAATTTTGCTTTGCAGTTAATTCCCAATAGCAGTTTAATGTATAGTTAAACGCTTTTCTATCATAGATACTGTATTTCTTTTCTGTAACAGTTTATGCTGTCACAGTTAATCTGTGCAGTTGGTTTTCATTAAGAGTTTATTATATACCTGTTTTTCAGTGGCCGTTTATTGTACAGTTGTTCAGTAAGAAGGTCACTCTACATTTTTATTTTATACGCTGCTAATTAGTTGAGTTGTTTTGCACTAGCAGTTAAATGTACATTTGTTTTATGATATCAGTTTACTGTGCATTTGTTAAACAGACACAGGTTAATGCAAATTGCTTTAACAGTAATAGTTTGCTGTTCAATTATTTCACTTTACCATTGTACTGTTCATTTGTTCGGGGCAATTTACTGTGCAGTTGTTTCACAGATACATATAACTGTTGGATGGCTTTGCAGTAACAGTTTACTATTTAGTATATTTTTAATGTTATACAATTATAGACTTCAATGAGGTAGACATAAGGATGAATCAACCCGAAAAAGTAATATTCACCAGGACAGCAAGATGGAGGTGAATATCATATTGAAGGGTAGATAGATCCTTATGTCTACCGAAATTGATGTCAATATCTGATTTGTTATATGACTTTAACTATACTGAGAGGCACTAGGAACTTAGTTTTTTACATGGAAATGCAGAGTTTATGGAAATTTTAACACTGACCCCCCTTAGGTATCACTGACATTGGTGTTCAGGTTAATGATGCAATCATCAATTGTGTGTATTAAATTTCTTAAATGAATGTAGAGGATATCAGATTTCATAAAACATAATGAAATGAATTACTATTTTTCATCCAGACATGTTGGAAAAACTTAAATTTCTAGTTCCTCTCAGTATATAAATAAACATTTTCTACTTTCATTTTTATTGCTGAAGTCATGTTCAACCAAAATGACTTTCTCACAAGCGTTAGCAACTGTATTTAAATATTTTGTTTTTATGTAGCATTTTGCATTTTGAAATAAAAATTGTATGTTTGTTTGATTTGATTCTTTACGTCCCATCAACAATCTTTCAGTTAAACAGGGACGTGTCCTCTTGGGTTGAACCAATACTAAGCTATGATAAATGTGTCTTGCTCAAGGACCATTACGCAGTGACGCTGGTGAGGCTCAAACCCGCGGCCCCTCGGTCTGGAGTCAAGCACTCTACCACTGAGCCACTGCGGCACTGCGCTCCCATGAAATGAAAAAAAAATGAATTTTGAATGTAAAATTTAACCATATAGCTCTTATTTTACATTTTGTTTATTTAAACAAAGACAAATGATCAAACAAAAGAAAACTAAGTCTTTTATTAAACTGTTAGGAAGTGAAACAGCAATTCATGTCCATTGTATGCAGCCCATGTTTGTTTAATCGCATCATGCTATTCTAGCTCTCTTCCAAAATCTAGTTTGAGCTGGTTTTCATCCTATATCACCCTGTAGACCAATTAAGACCAGTTTTCAGGTAGACATATGGATGATATATGATGACAAATTGGGCCAATCAGCAGACATGATTCTCTCAGACAAATAACAATATATTTTAGCAGCTTCCTGAATAGGGATTTTTGCATATCAATTCATTTTTTAAATCAAATATTATTCTGTATATGTTTTGCCGCAACAATTTATTTTAATGTTAATATGTAGCAGCAGTCACTTGTATGGTTTTTATACAGTTACATGTTTTGAAAACTGATTTGGAGAGGCTTGTGTTAGAGAAGTAGGCTACGATGACTGGTAGTAGCGTATAACGTACTGGTTGTTAATAGTAACGTTGACTCGACCACAAACAGAAACAGGGCCCAATTTTAACCTTAGGGCAACCTAAGTTAAGTATTGATAGTTAAACATCGTATTTTCAAGGTCTAATGAATTGCCAGAATCGGTACAGTGCACGTGGTCAAATATGCTATTGTACTCTACAGAATACAGAAAACAATTTTGATTTTATAAAGATTGAATAATATCCTAATTCAATTAATATTAATATCGACATTTACTTTAGGGAGGCATTGTAAATTTTTACTCAGATCTTGATAAATGGTCGGGGCTTTTTTTTTATTGGATTATTCACCGATTTCTAAGACACGGATAAACATAACAAACAAAACGTTATCATAAGAGGTTCGTTTTTATTGGAAATTTCAATCGATTCAATTGATATTGTTAATTCTTAAATTAGTTGTCTCACAATAGTTGTATTTTGGTATACCCTCGTGTATCTTCAGGAACATGCGTCATTTCACGAGAATGTGTTAATAAACACGAACATGTATGTGAGAAGCGATTGTTGGGGCAAGACTACATATCCACGCAGTCTTACCAGAGCATTCGCTGTCCTCACATTTATGTCACTGATTTTCCATTATGTGCCATAAAGACAAAACACGCCGTATATCTGAGCCATGACATGACTAAACCAACAATATGAGTGTACGCAATCAGCCTGGGATCCTCCAAGTCTGATCTGAGACTTTTCTGTGCCCTCAGTTAATAACGCATGACCCAAACGCTGTGTCTTCTAATGGCGCATAGCCACATTCTTGATCTCCTCATGGCATCATGTCAACTTTCATTTATTTTGTTGACTACGGCTATAAAAATCCAGGATGAGTATGAGGGGATAAAAAATCTGTCCCGAGGATCACCGATTGGCATCACGAGGCTTGCCGAGTGATGACAAGCGGTGATTGCGAGAGACGGATTTTTCTCATTCTCACACAAATAATGGATTCTATTTCGTGCTCATCCCTAGAAAATCCCTAATACGCTGAGATGCGACATGGTGATAGAACAATGACGTCAATGATCTACGTGAGGCTAGCGTGTTGTCGACGTGCGGCTGTTCGTTTATTTATCTTTACCACGGGCTGCTACGGGAATATGAGTTAGAATTATCTCACATAAGTATTAATATATAAACAACAGAAATCTCGATCAGGGCCCAGAATTACAATGCCTCCTTAAAGTTAAGGAAGACTTAAGTTAAGAAGTGATATTTCAACATATTACATTAAATGCTTGATAAATTGTCAAGATCGATGCAGTACTTGTGGTCAAATATATCATTGTGATCTACAGAAAAAAAAACGAAACAATATTGATTTTAATCAGTTTGAAGCGCTATTTTTTACATTCTGAAAAATCAATACTTAACTTAAGTATTCCTTAACTTTAAGGAGGCATTGTAATTCTTGGCCCAGGTGTGCGAGGATAAGAGTTTCTTATACTGTAAGGCATGTATGGAAAATTCTTGTTCTGTTAGCAAAACCACCAAGTGGCCTTTTTAATTAGTGAGTTATCTATACATGTAAGTGATCAGACAATACCAAACATATAGCAATTCTATCATAAAGTTTCTATTTGTAATAAGTTTATCCGCTGCATAGTCATCTAAACACGTGAGTGATCAGACAATATTATTACATCTAGCAATTTTAATCATCATAAAGTTTCCAAGTTAACCCTTAAAGCGCCAATCGCCACAAAAGCCGTCTGCTTTTCTCTTCTGCTGAAATGTTTAAGAAGCCTCTATGGCAAACAGTGTGGACCCAGATCAGACTGCTTCTATGAGCAGTCTGTTCTGGGTCCACGCTGTTTGCTTCTATACTTAATTCATCAGTAATGTTAGGCAATTATTTGCAGCAGACAACTTAAGCAGACGACATTTTCAGATGCATTTTTTTCTTGGCGTTATAAGGGTTACATGTAAGAAGTATATCCGCTACTCCTGTTTCAACACAACGTCTTCATCCGCTCGTTTCTTGACATGATGAACTGCTTCCGTTTCCTCCACTCCGAGATTAATCCCTCGAACTCGTTTCTTCGGTCCTGCTCTGCCTCTCCCTCCTGGTCTTACCCCCTCCTTGGCCAGATACTACAATAACAATGAGAAGTTATATTTTACAGATATACCACAACCTCTCAGTAATGACATTTGGATCAATATGTTATAAAATGTTGATGCGTAATGCGTAAAATGAGCTGGTCGAACTGGAACAACGATGTATGTCAAAATATTAAAGTAAGTGTAAGTAAACGCCTGAAGCCCTAAAAACCATAGAGAGGGTTGTTGTGGCATTTCCTGATCATACTCCCTTTTCTATGGGAAAACGTCCACGTCCCCTCGTGGATGTGCATAATAAAACACC
This sequence comes from Loripinus fragilis, assembly GCA_964019695.1. NCBI lineage: Eukaryota > Metazoa > Mollusca > Bivalvia > Lucinida > Lucinidae > Loripinus > Loripinus fragilis. The sequence goes on along the minus strand of OZ026530.1, from coordinate 31,723,107 downwards.
AGATTCACTTTACCTGTGTTGGGATGGTATCCTAGTGAAAAAACAATTTGTTTTAGCTAGGTAGCTTCGATGACCATATTCTAATGATTTACATCGAATCATTCTAAATTCTAACTATCGGTTTCATAACATGTTTTAGGTTTCTTTATTATTCACCAATAGGAACTGCCTCGGCCAATTCCGCGAAATTCGGTGGAATCAGACCACGGATGTACATCGAGGATCTACTTTGATATACACGCGGGTGATAACGTGACGCTGACGTTATGTACTGTGACGCTGACGTCACAGAAACATGTTAATACAATAACAAGTGTGATTGCAGCAAAACAAATGGTTATAAATGAAGTTAAGTTTTTCAATAAGATATCGCTATACATAAACTTCATTTATTCTGCTTATTAAACTTTTCGGATAATCAAAATAAGTGAAGTTTTAAAAGAGTATAACCCACATGATATGGAACTAATTTTCTTTACGCAAGTTACGGCTAACAAAATGGACTTTTTAGTACATAGTACTACACATAATGCTCCTTGCATACACCCGAGCCATAATTGTGGCCGACTTTCCCAAATGAAATATACACATAAATATAGATTTAAGGAAACTTTTCATGCTCCATGGTGGTCATGTTTTTGACAGATCGAATTTGTATTTGCAAGTTACCAGTGCCTGGCCCACTGCGGTGCAATTAAAGTATAAACCATAGCTATAAACCGTGATTGGGTTTTTCAGGCCCACCGGGGTTTACCTGCTGGATTTCTTTTGCTCCGGTATTCAGTCTTATTTACTGTTGAGTCCTTATCTTGCTTTATCTCCTTTTTTTTATCTTGATTTATATGTTTTAGGAGATGATGCATTGATGAGTTAGGGGTCTTTCATGCAAACCAAATATCTATGTTTCTTGATCCACACCTGAATAAGGGTGAGGTTGGCGCTGTTAAACCGGGTTAAGCCCTCCAGTAAAATATGTTACTGACCGTTCCAAGGCGAACTTCTTTTGTGGATCTTTTATGTTTTTGTTCTGTCTTGTGTTTGCTATGTCTTTGTGCGCGTCTGTTTATATGTGCTTTGTGGTCACAAGCTGGGAAAGGGCTGACCTCGTGGCTCTCATTTGTGGTGTCTAACTGTGAGTTTGTCACTTTCCCATTGGTATCCTTGGTCATGTGTGGTACTTGATTGTATCGATTCCTGATCTTTGCACCCTTACTTACTTTAAGACCAGGCGTGCAGACTGTCACATTTTATCCATATTGTATCCCACTCTTTTATAACGTTTAATGATATTTTTGAATTGATCACTAAAGTTAGGGTTTCCAACAATTTTAAATCTATAAACTAAATCACCATAACATATAGGTTCTGATATGCCTCGTTGCAGAAGAGATTTTAATCAACATTGTATTTAACAGTGACTGCAATCAGTGGCCAATTTTCCCTCTTGTATTTGTTATATCACAGTTTGATTTACCATATCATGTTAATGTACAGAAAAGATAGCTGTAGGACGAGAATTGATCCCTGTGAGACCCCGCAAGATTGTAGTTCCACTGTGTACCTAGAACGATAATCCTTTGCCTCCTTTCTCAAAGATAGTTGCTTAGTGTAGATCCCTTGCAAAAAAGATTCTACTTCGGTGGGTATGATTACGATATTGAAGAGTAAAGTAAAACCATTACAGTCAATATTAGGTAGATGTATCGTCTAGTATGGCCTGGTCTTGGAAAAAAAGTCGTTTAGCAGATTTGCTTTGCTTGTGTCGTCACTGTAAACGTGTCTATCTTTTTCCGAATTTGGACTATATGATTATGATGATAGTGATATGAAGTATTTAAGAGTGGAGCACCAGTCCTTAGGAGACAAGGGTTTTGGTTTAATCTTACTTGAAAGTTGATCAAGATATCGTTGTTTCGAAAAGTGGATAGATTCTATGACCTTATCCATGTGTTTCTTGAATTCATTCCATATCGTTGGTGTGTCAATATGGTTGGCCTTGTGATGCTTCAGATTGTGTTTCCCTATAAGTTTCTGGATAGCAGTTGTTATCCATGGTGTGTCGGTGGGTCATATACTTACATGGATTTATTGGGCATGTTTATACATTATTTCCAATGATAGATGATATTGCATGCATGAGTATTGACGTTACGGTCAGAGTAAACATTTTCGATGAATTCTCCGGTTTTGTCACGTAGGAATGATACGCATAGGAATAAAAGTAAGAAAGGACGCAAAAATCAGGAAATGATACAATCAAGTATCACACCTGACCCAGGATACCACATGGAAAATCAACAAAAATACAATAAACATCACCAACATGAGTCAAGAGGTCACCCCAACCCAGCATGCGACCACAAGGCAGCAATGAACAGACGCAAAAGCATAACAAACACAAGACAAACAAAACGAACTATACATAAAAGAAGTACCGTCTTGGAACGGTAAGTAAAAATATTTTACTGGAAGGCCCAAACCGGCTTTGAGGTGCCAACACAGCCCCCAGCCAAGACGTGGACCAAGACACACTGATGCCCGGCCCGCATATAAGACCCCCAGCCCACCAACGCACCACCCCAAAAACACACAAACCAAGTCACAAAATGGAGACAAAGCAAAGACAATGACTAAAAAGTACATAAAATCGACACCAGAGCCAAAAAAACAGGTAAACCCCGATGGGCACAACACCAAAGCACCAGGCCCTCATCATCACACCAACATATAAGTCTTAAAGTGGGAACCGTCATAGAGTCCGAAGTCCGACCCACCGGCGTGCAATTTAAGAGGAAAGCAAAGTTGCAAACCGTGACTGGGCTGACAACCAAGCACGCAGCCTGCTGCAACACACCAATGCTACAACCAATCTTTTTACAAATTACCCCAACCAACTGCGCTGAAAAATAATTACAGCCAACAATCTTATTCAACTTATACATCAAGTCACCATAGAATTCAGGTTCTTAAAGTCCTTGGCGCAAGCGAGATTTAAGTCCAAATTGGAATTTAGATATCAAATCATAGTATCGTCTATAAAACCCAGGAAAGGTTTTGCGAAGTTTAGATACCGGTAGCCCCGTTTAAGAAGTTTCTGAGTCAACAATTTATTGCGAGCATTGAAGCCAGCAACATGGCTGGATTCCCCAGCAAAACGAATGAGTTGAGAGATATAGACCCCATAGGATGTAGAGCGAGGAACATCACAATCTAAAAATGGAAATTGACAATTTCAAATTCAAAATCGTCACGTTTAATATAAATTTTGGTAGAAGCAACATCATTAGAAATTGACAAATGCAAGTCTTAAAACGCGGCTTTGGTATCCGGGGCATTAGCTTTATTAAGTTGGAGCTCTGAAGGGTATATTTGATTTGACTTACCATATTGTCAAAAAACATAGTTAATGTTTAAAAGATCGTCCAAATATCTGGATGTAGTGTTAAAAGCATCAATAAGATCAGTCTGCTTATCATCAAAAAAGACATTATAAAGTCCCTCTCATAACAAAACAGGAATAAATCGGCAACTATGGGAGCACAATTAGTGCCCATAGGAATCCCAACTACTTGTCTATACAACTTGGTACCAAATCGAATAAATATATTGTCCAACAAAAAGGTCAGCACATCAAATACATTTCGACAAGACCACGCATGACATTTTTAGGGTTTTCTGAAGTAAACATGCGTTTGTTTCGTTACATGCAAGGTAAGGAGAGCCTTCTCTATTGAAGGTCCTTTCAATGAAATCAATACGTTTATCTTTAATTAATTATGAGGTAAAGAGTAGAAACAACATTTTAGTAGACAGACTGGTCGCATTGAAATCTCTAGTTTTAAGTTTATCTAAAATATCACCTGAAGTTTTAATAGACCAAAATAGATTTTTACCGGATCTCTCCTATACCTTTTCACAGTACTTTACAGCTGCAAGGCATGAGATTAACAATTTAGAAAGTTATGTTGTCGTAAATAAACTAGAACTAGCAATAAATCTTGCTTTATAGGGTTTTTTTATCGAGTTTAGGTAACCGGTACAACGTAGTCAGTAGTCACCCCGTTTTGGTTTTCTTTAGCTTTCATACCAAAATGTAACCGTCGGTGATAGAGCATGCTGAAGCACACAGGCAAAAATCGTACTATTTTTATTGCACATGCAGTCAGCATAGAATTAAACGTTGTTATGGTAAAATAAGTACATGTATTTGCCAAGACGAATATATGCTGCACTATCAAAATTATGTGTGCGTACGCTAATAAAAGCAAGTATAACTAAAATAAATATTTAATATATTTGCTCCTCTATAGCAAGTTATCCCATCTAAGCATAGCGTCCTTCAATGAGACATGAGCAAATAGTGCAGAACGAAATCAGACACCGCACAACGCATCATGATTCGGTTTTGCACTATTTACTTACATAATGTACTTTTAAAAGTTGAATGAAATTGAAACTTACCACCCAACAGACATTGAATTCGAAATAGATTCGTTCAATTGATTATGGTTGGGAATTCATTTAGGCACAGATGGGTTAAAGCATGATAACTATCATAACAAAACTCACCCAAGAGTAAGCAAGCCGCCAGCACTGCGAAATAGACCAGATACTTCCCCTTCATCGTAACGATATAGTAAAACCACAGTTTCGAAATGTTGTTATAGTAGAGACTTTAATAACAAAAATCTCCAGACATGTCTTTATATACAGGTTATACTGATTGATTATGTGACAATCTACAAGAAAACGGCTTAGACACACTGGTAAATGTATACGTCGATTTGGTGGTATTTACGCGTATTGCCTTACTTCATAGACCAGAAGTGGTAGATATTGGTGTTAATACTATATAGAAAAACATGCCATATACCTAAAAGACTATAGACTTCAATCATTTTTAAGTATTTAGTATGTGCATGGCGATTTATGTAAGGATTTAGGAATAGATTCGAGTACCGATCATCCTGATCGGTACTCGAATCTATTCCTAAATGCTTACATAAATCGCCATGTGCATGTCGAATACCTAAAATGATCTAATTTTATAGTCCTTTAGACATATGGCATGATTTTCTATATAGTATTAACACCAATATCTACAACTTCCGGTCTACGAAGTACCGGCAATACGCGTGAATACCACCAATTCGACGTATACATTTACCAGTGTGTTAGAAGACCACAGTATGTTAATGAGTTTTGCAGATAACGTTTGCAAACAGTTTGGATCCCGATAGAAACATACTCTGTTGGTATTACTGAAGGAGTATTTGAAACCCGTCAATTTTGAAATTAAAAATAACTAATTAAATTTGGAACATCTTTAGGAGGTTCTTAACTTAAAATGAGGCTGCACAGGCGTGTCTGAGGCGTGTCTGTGTCTACACTTGTCAAAATGCCACATTGTTGGAAATCCCATTCCACAGCTTAAATATGTTTTAGAAATAACCTGTTAATCTCAATGGGTGCAATGTATAATCTAATCTAAGATGCATGCAGCTGTTTTGTGAAAATCAAAATTAATTGTCTGAAAGGGGTAATACGCCAGTATGTCCGCTGCAATGTATGTACACCATATCGCATGTGTGTGAAGTGAGCCGTGACATGTGATTTCCAACAATGTGGCATTTTGACAGGTGTAGACTCGGACGAGCCTCTGCAGCCTCCTTTTAAGCTTAGAAACTCCAAATGGTGTTCGGTCAGTAGCTTAACAATCATAGAATACTCAAGCGACTAGCAAAGGCTCTGATCAGACTGCGCATATGCGCAGGCTGATCTGAGGCTTTGCTGGCCGCACATACCACATTGTTGGAAATCTCACGCACTGGCTCAAGTCATATTTAAACTTGCGTCTACAACCCTCTAGTGGGACTAACTGTCAAATCTTGAAATTGCGCCTCCAACGACTCACCACCCCCACCCACTCTCGTCCCATATTTACTACGTGTGAGCAGTAGAGGCTCAGACGAGACTGTGCGCTTGCGATAGATTGTCTGAGTCCTTACTGCGCAGATGCATTAACCAAGCAAGCATGAAATCTTGAGCCACTGCCAACTCGACAATGAAACGCCATTTAAATGTGGTTTCGCTGTTGGGCAGATACTGGCCTCGAAAGAGCATGCTTATACTAGGAGGTACTAGCATCTCGTGACATTGCTTATTTTCTGCGGGACTGACATCGCCCTTGTAGACCAGACATTTCTGACGTGGCTAAGACGGAATTTACGTGTTACAAACATATATTCCAAAATCTCAAACAAAAAATGAAAATGTTTTAATTGATCAAATAAAACATGCATCTAAGCAGAGTGACTGCACAGCAGAAACTGAATTAACTGCAAAATGACTTAATAATAATACTGTGCTTTGCATTAACGGAATCAAAATACAAAAATGATGATTTTGAAAAGAAAATGCATACCACAAAACAAGCGTGCGAAATTGCCCAGTATGCAAAGAGTTTATGTTGTTCTGTCGTACTTTTCAATTAAAATATTCTAAGAGAGAAATTATTTCTTTAGTTAGTATTTAATTATAAACGAGAAAGAAAACCCAACACCTTCATGAAATTTTGTCATTTTGTTTTGAAACATAGGCGAACATTAATGGTTCAAGCTGTTAGTACTCCCATGGAGACGTTAAAATGCAAAATAAAATTCAAGCTATCTTGCCAACGTGCTGTTTAACTCTTTGTCACTTGTGTTGTCTGGTAATAACCTTTGTAAACAGTTTAGAACCAGAATAGGCCCGACAAGATGTCGGACCTGATCTGGATCCAAAGTGTTTGAAATACTGATAGTATTCCTGAAATATGTTTTTCAAAAAAAATGATTTTGAAAAAATCAGCAGACGACAAAAAAGCATGCAAAATTACCCAGTTGGCAAAGCCCGCATCTAACTTTTTCACTTAAAATATTCTGTGAGAAAGGTCTTTGTAAAGCAGGATTATTTACAAGAGAGAAAACCCAGCACCTTCACACAGTTTAGTCTTGTTTGAAAGGAGACATTTTTCGCACAGGCGACCGTAAATGGTTCAGGCTGCTTGTACACCCATTGAGATGTTAAAGTGCAATCGAAATTCAATCTGATACATGTATCTGCACATGCTCGTTAACTCTTTGTCGACTAGTGTCGTCTGCTGACAACTTTTGCAAACAGTTTGGATCCAGATCAGGTCCGACGAAACGTCGGACCTGATCTGGATCTAAACTGTTTGGCGGTATGAAAATTTTTCAGAAAAAAAAATGAGTTTGAAAAAAATCAGCAGACGACAAAAAAGCACGCAAAATTACCCAGTAGGCAAAGCCCCCCCCCCCCCCCCCCTCTAACTGTTTTTTCAATTATAATATTCTGTGAAAAATGTCTTTGTAAAGCAGGATTATTAACGAGAGAGAAAACCAGTATAGTCATCTTGTTTGAAAGAAGACATTTTTCGCACAAGCGACCGTGGATGGTTCCGGCTGCTTGTACACCCATGCAGATGTTAAAATTCAACCAAAATTTAATGGGTCTGTTCCCGCTGGTTAGTTGCTCATGCTCGTTACATGTTTAACTCTTTGCCTACTAGTGTTGTCTGCTGATAAATTTTGCAAACAGTTTGGAACCAGATCAGGTCCGACAAATCGTCGGACCTGATCTGGATCAAAACTGTTTGACATACTGATGGTATTCCTGAAATATTTTTAAAAGAAAAATGATTTTGAAAAAAATCAGCAGACGACAACAAGCATACGAAATTACCCAGTAAGCAAATTTAAAATTATGTATGAAATTTCTTTGTAAAGAAGAATTATTTATTTTCGAGAGAGAAAAACCAGCACCTTCACGCAGTTTAGTCTTGTTTGAAAAAATAGCAATTTCGCGTTGACGCCCATAAATGGTTCAGGCTGTCTGTACACCCAGAGAGACGTTAAAATGAAAATAAAATTCAAGCTGTCTAGCTGCACATGCTCTTTAAAGAAGAACAAAGATTATATCCAGATTAAACGTACACGTCTGAACAACAAGATACATGTTGAGCCACCTTCGTTAAACCGCCTGTCATGGTCAATACCCAGGAGGGGGGGGGACGGGTTGGTGGGTACTCCATTTTTTCTTAACACGTAGGCTCGGGCCCAGCATCCACCGTTCACCCACAAAAAATATCATGAATTTCAAGCACTCCCAAAAATATTTGGAATTATGGCAACCCAAAAAGTATCCCTGATTCTGTACCCTGATCTTAAAATAAGACCCTAAAATGCATAGAAATAACCCCTAAGTATGGTCCATTTGTGATGACCACAAAAAATATCCACAAAACCTTCATACCAAAAAAAAAACATTATTTTTTCTTCAAACCCCAAAAAGTATTGAAATTCAAAATTTTGAACCAAAAAAAAAATGGTTGTCCAAAAGTTTACTGAATGGCTTGAGGCCGTCCATATTGTGTTAGCTCACATCGAAACCATGAACGAGCCGAAGTTTATTAAAAATCGAAATGATTAAACACAGATTTCATGATTTGTGATAGATAAAGCTGCACCTGTTTGATGAAGAGACCTATTACTATAAGTACAAGTATACGCTTTCACAAAAAGCTTGACCTACGCTAAGCATATACACTGTATAAAATTATTATTCTGAACAAGTTGTTTTTGAGCAAAGGATAAAATTGATTTGTGGCAAATAGACAGACAGACAGAAAGGCAGACATGGAGACAATAACTAAGGTTTGCTGCTCCAGCTCGCAGCTCGCAGGCGTTCAAATCACCAACTTGAGAGCAGCCGGGTCGTCCAAAAAACCACCGCCTGATTCCTTTGTATTGGCGTTTTGCCTTGGGTGTCCAACAACGGCTAAACTTTACAATACAAGTGAAAGAGCTCTGTAAAACCAAGCTACAATTTTGGTAGTTAGGAATATTTGAAGTGCTGGATCAGTAATGGCAGTTGTGGATCTTATTGGATTATTCATGGCTGGTGCGGATCTGAATGTCGCACTTTCGGAAATGAACCAAACATTAGACAGTACGCGCTACAGCGTAGACAATACGATTTTTGCAGGGGTTTTTTTTATTTTGAACTACACCCTTAGAAAATATATCCCTACCCTATCCAACCAAGCCTACAATCTTGGGCCACCGTTGACCCTCCAGCAAAACGCTTGTTTAATAGCGACTGGTCGCGAATAGCGATAGTGGCCCGCGTTCGCAATGTACAAATGTATTTTCATTCTATTTATTCAAGTACAATATGCGAATAACAAAGGTGCTGATCAGCTCAGTTGTTGACCACTGTCGAGACAGTTTATAAGCTATACTCACCATTTCGGGAATGGTAAGATGGCAGCTAGTCTATGTAGTTGAGTAGACTGGGTTGACCATTGCCTGTTTACAAACCCTCTAAGACAGGCTTTCTTATTACATGATTAAAATGGGCAGCGTCGCGAGAAAACCTGGCTTTGCAGCATGCGAACAATAAAGGCACAGACCTGCCTGCGCATTCGCGCAGTCTGATCAACACCTTTGTTTGTTTTGTTGCTTTACGTCCCAAGTCAACAGCTATGGTAATTGCGGGACGATCAGTTCACCTAACCACACTTTTTCCTGTGCAGGCTTGAACAAGCGGATAACCAGTAATTCGTGCACATACTTTCGCTTGTAACTGACAACAACCCTTCTTGAATGAATCAGCGGAAGGGAGGAGAATGACCGTAGAAATTAGTTCATGATCAAATTCCATGAAAGTATGGGACCGGGCCGGGATCGAACTCGCGACCCCTGAAATTGCAGTCAGACACGCATCTGTAGCCAGACACGTTACCGACACCTTTGTTATTAGCACTCTGTATAGTATGATAGTATGCTAGTTGAGGTTGCTATGTGTAAAATTTCGATAATCTAGCTAGTCTCTGTAAATGAGCAGGACGGATTGAGCCTTACCTGTTCGCAAAATATCAAAGACAGGTGTTCTCGCGACAAGGCTAGAGACCCGCGACATGAGATTCCGACAATGTGGTGTGTGCGACCATCAAAGCCTCAGATCAGCCTGCGCATACGCGCAGTCTGATCAGAGCCTTTGCTAGTCGCTTGAATATGACGAGGGCTGTTTAAATGTGAATGCAAGTAGCTTCATAACTTTCTTCACATATACGCTACAACAAAATGTCATACCTTAATGGAAAGAACTATTTGTCGTCTTTAAAATGACACCAAACATAAAGATACACTTACTATATTACTCGAGTTACAGACCCTTATATTTAAGGTCATTCCTGTATACTGAAGTTTTTCTGAAGCAAATTGCGATGCACGTTTTGGTACATCTGCGATATAGTGTCATATCTTTATAAGTTTTAGACAAAATGGCACCAAATTGTAAATGCCAGTTTAAGTAACAATCCAAAAGTTGTTTGCAGGAAAAAGTTTATTTAACCCTGTTTCAATCTCGAGTAAAAAGGCACGTTTGTGACGTCATAAATTTGATTTTGACTTTGTTTTTGGTATAATTATCATTTTTCTAAACCCTGCTCATTCTGTGCTTGTTTGCTAGCTAGTAATGTACAAAACCACAAATATGTGTTAAATGCTTATGTACCTAAAAGGTGAGAGTAAAAGTTTTAATGGACTAGAACCTCTAAAGCAAAACTCTATCTTGATCTAGCGTTCGAGATGTGATCAACTTTCCTTGAAAATCTTGATTTCAGAAATGATACTTATACAAACTTAGATATTTGACTGGAAATGTATTCTTTCTGTGTTAACTTTGTTATAACTACTGAATACCCAGTTTAAACTGTTCAGTTTTACTTTTATTTTCAAGTTTATTTGTTAAGCTTCAAATCATCTATAATTCCTAATGCTAATTACAAGTTCACCAAAATGTAAATCAGCTTGCGCAATAAAGTAGATATAGTTGCCGTCTTTTATCTAACCAATTCTGACAACTCTCTTGTACTTGTATGCTTGAATGAAATGTTTACATGAGCTGCACTCAAACCTTTTGAAAAGTACATGCTTGTTCTCCTTTCTGTGCATTGTCTGCTCCACCAAAGTTGTTTACATGGTTCATATAGTCTCTCTCTTTCATCAGCCCAAGCAATACAGTAACTATAAACTGCCATCTTAACTCCTGAAACTGAATAACAAGAATCCATTAATTTAGATCAATATAATAATTGTTACAGGATTATTGGGTTCCTAACCCGGTTTGTAACCAATTTCTGGACACAATTAGAAAACTTTTTAAAAGTTATATATGTTACTTATAATTTATATCTTGTTATTCGTGTAACTTGTCACATGTAACATGCTTTTAGGATCAGAACAAGTTTGTGTAACCATTAAACTTTTCAACTGCTATTACCGTATTTATCTGACTTGCATATCTTTCCATTCTCCAATAGAGACTTAATTAAATATGTTAATTATAGTGTAAAACGTAGCGACAAAAAAACTTATGATATACATATTCAGGCTTTGACAAGTATTATCTTAAAAACCAGCGTTATAAGGTGACCATTTTCTCATTAAAATCAACTTGCATGAAAGGTGCAATTTTAAAACGCCATTAAGCCTAGTCACTCTAAAACGATATCTCCACAGAACATTATATCACCAATCTTCATCTCTAAAGCAAGGATTCCCAAATCGTTACAATTCAATCAAAAACTTAGTCTCTAAATAAGAAAATTACCAACTGCAAATTCATACATAATATTATGTTCTTATATCTCTTTAAAATATATACTGACAGACTTTTATTACGCAACACTAACTTCCCCTTATATCTTCCAAAGGACTGTTGAATGTAAACTTCCTTAGCTTCGATAATGTCATCATGAGTTGGCTTCCTCAGCAAACACTTTTGTTTTAACTGTACAACTCAACTGGACGGTGTTATTTGCTCCGTATGAGTTTAGCCATTTAAACATTTCTTAAGTAGAGGAGATTTTTAAGCTATTGAATGAAAGGGTACACCCAGATAAACGTCATATACACAAATAAGCTGTATCGCAGACCTACCAATCAATATGAGAGTGATTCCTCTATGACTAACAGAGTCCGTGATACAAATTTGATGCTTCTACTGTTTCTTGATTTAAAGAAGTAGGAAATCTTTCATTCATAACATTTGGTCACATGAAACAGTTGACCCCTATCCCAAAAAGGTTACATTTTAATGCATTAAGTTCATCTTAGTTGGACAAATGTTCCATGTTTTACTTACAAATGAATGCTCTTTAACATACAATCAAAATTATTGTTCTGTCTTCTTTTTCGAGACATAAATTAAAGCTGTTATCCAAGTGTTGCGTTTTTAAAGTCCGTCAGTATATATGTCTCTAAGGTAGAGCTAATATATGAAGTAAAGAAAATTACTTCTTACCACAGCTTCTTATCTCAAACATAAACTTAGCCTCTTAATCAGACCCTTACTGCCTGCATAACCGTGCATGAAATGACATTCTGACTACCTTTTTATAATACATCTGTCTCTGAAGCAGAGCTTTATTTATTTGCAAGACAAAAAACCCTATCTGAATCGTAGCTTCTTCTCTTAAAGATTAAGTCTCTTAATCAGAAAATTTTCTGCCTGCCAAACCATACAAATTATGACGTTCCTATTATCCATAACATATCTGTCTCTGAAGCAGAACTCTAAATCTGTGAAGCACAGAAACCTCATATAAACTGTAACTTCTCCTCTCAAACAGAGACTACGTCTCTGAATCAGAAATTAGTTACTATAGGTATAGCCATGTATGTAATAACATATTTTTTCTCTTCTACATATCTGTCTCTGAAGCAGAGCTCTTTTCCTGTGAAGCACAGAACCGTGGCTTCTTCTCTCAAATGGAGACCAAGTCTCTGAATCAGAAAGCTACTGCAAATACTAACATCTTTTGACCATTTTCATTCGTCTATCTATGAATCCAGCTGTATTTCTGTAACATACAGAAAAAACAATCATGCGTATATACATCTATATTCCATATATATACCCACATATACATAAACGTATGAGCGCGGATCTAAGAAAAGGATCCTTAAGGCTTTCAAGCAATTATTGAATAAGAGACATTTGAAAAATGCCTAGAATGACATAATTTCACATGCTTTTATATTACCACGGACATGTTTCTCTAGCTTGATGTCATCAAAGTAGCAAATGTATCTGACTATATTTAAAGTGTTGTAAGCTGCCTGTTGTCATGGCAACAATTAGTCCATTATACCTGCAATGGCTCATAATGAAGAGTGGATCACTTCAATTGCCTATAATACGACTTAGAAAACATAAACGCATCAATTTACACTATAATATAGATAACGCATGCGAGTTACATTATATTTGTTAGATGTTTATACTGAGTCAAAAATAACCAACAAGCACCTGGAGACCAACACTCTGACGTCATATTAGGTTTAACGTTCTCCTTGACGTCACATTCCAAACCAAATTACATATGTTGCTTCAAACCACCATATATTCGTCAATATTGAAAGTAACTGCTTCAAATTTTCAGGAAATGATCCTAAGAGATGGTACTTTGCAGGGGCAACCTAATAACACAACCATAAGGTACCTTTTGTTATATCCTGGCCCATTTATACAGTGAGCCACTTTAGTTACGCACCACTTTTTCAGGGCCCACTTTTTTTGACAAAAATGATAGAATTGAACGTTCGGTATGATAATTATTTTATCTGTTTGATGACACCTAAAAAAATATTGGAATCACACATGCGAATCATTCTGCTACGTCAAAGGCAATTTTCCAATTTTGACAAAAATGCATGTGCAACCTGAACAACTTTATTTTCAATTTATGTTTTTAGCTAGGCAATATCCATTGGGATCGTTGTGACAGAAAAACACCAAAAACAATTATTTTATTCAAGTAAACCCCCTTTTTTCGGTCGTTGAATTTAGGAACACCGTTATTTTTTTGAAGAAATGCTCGTTTTGACGTCATATTAACGTCAGTTACAATAATCAAACAGGTTTTTCTTCGCAAATTGTTTTATTATGAGTCACTTGTTGACATAGAAGTATTAAAACACTAAAACATCTGATCATTGACACGTCCTATAGCCTTGGTAGTAGTGACGTCATCACTAACGTCAACACCATGACGCCAATAAATCCATTTATTTTTTTTACGAAAATAAATGGCGGATTCATGGTTTTTTAAAATGAAATTATAAAAGAAGTGTTTTGATACCTAGTTTACTCAGAATCATACGAAATTTTAACTAACTTTAAAAAAGGACTAAAACCTTTTTCAAACCTTGGCCAGCTGGGAACCAAAATAGTAAAACATTTTAAGAAAAATATGAAGTTAACAAAACATTCTAGTCTAAGATATTGCCAAGAATATATCGGCTCTTACATGTATCTCTGGCATAGCAGAAATTCGACCCTGAAAAGAGTGCAATGTGATCTGAGTTTCATTTGAGATAATGCAATGTGAAATGGTGTTTTGTGGGTAGTGCCCCTCAAGATCCATTTTCTCATTTGCTTTTGATCTGATCACAATGAATTTTCAATGGCTAATGCAAATATAGATGCGTTTTACATTGGTAGTCTCAGAGTTAAAATATCATATTTCTTTTCTGAGTTATTTTACATTTTACAAGTGGTGCGTAACTAAAGTGGCTCACTGTATACACTGACTTTAGCAAATCCATATATATAAACTTATTACCAAACCCACACTTAAATATACAAACATATTCTCAGAATCGAACACTTTACTTCTGAAAACTTGATGACAAAATACAAGCATATTCATAGCTTTAACATAAATATTACGTCTAGATATAATTTACAATTTTGAGTTTATCTTCATCAACTTTGAAAATCAAAGGCCAGAATTACTTTTCAATTTGAAACATTTTTGAACGCCCCTTCAACTACCAATAGAAAAAAATATGGGGCCGACCATTTGTTCCTACAACTGCCACACATTGAAAGTCAAAACCTCTAGAATTGTGTACCTAAACACATAATGTCTCATATATGTAGTTAAAAACCTATCTCTGCCACACAGATCTCTCAAAAATGCATATAAATAGAAACAAGTTTTGCTTTTTCAAAACACTTGTGATCTTTAAGCTTTTCTGCGTTTGCATGCCACCAGTCCGACCATATATCACATCTGGTATTTCTGTATCGTATATTGAAATATGAGTTTTACATGTGTGACCAGATGAACTTTAGTGCCACTGAAAAACAATCAACAGTAGTGACGCAAAAGCTTTGTTTCAATTTAAGTGATCTTTACTTGAAAAAAAAAACACATAGTTTCTTTTACACATCCCAGTTATCCTAGTTACATGTAATACTATATGATAACAAACAATTTCAATACTCCGCTTTAAGCATGTTTGAATCATATGTAAGCGTTAATACTCTCTAGAAACACGTACACAGTTCAATGAATCTGACAACAGTTTGACAGGGATTTCGAAACTAAAACTATATTCTCAAAGCCAAATAAACCACCGTACAATCTAGAAAATCAGAGCAATATTTCTCTTCAGTGCAGTTGCAGTGAAATCCAATAATATATTTAGACCACATAACTTTCACAGGTAACGTTACCATCAGTCAGACACAAGAGAGTCTCAATAAAAGAAAACCCTAGATGTTCCACATTGTAAGAGAAAATGTTTTGTTTAAAATAAAACCCCAAATGAACATATTATAAAAAAATAATAGCTTTTTAAGCATAAAAATGAAATATTAAGGAAGCAAAAAAATATGATGAGGGGGTTCAAGTCGCCACCCCCTCCATGTCAATATTAAACAGATTCATCCACCATGCTACGAACATCTTGTTGTTTTCTATAGCAATTAAATAACGTCTAGACATAAGCCAATGCCAAGCAATGTTTCCTTTTAAATAATAACTTTGCCAACACGATGAACAAGTTTCCTTGCATAGACCGTATAAATATGATCACAACTCATCTAAAGTGCATATATAGTATATATGGATAATAGAGGCAATTCTATTTTTCTTATAAACTGGTAAAGCATAACTGCCACGTGCACATGCAGTAATCTGTAATTTTAATAGGTGCAATATAACTGTAAACTGAGGCTACCTGCTCGCCCAAAAGCAAGGTAAACTCGACAGTGTTTGTTTACAACGATTCGCATCGATCTTTAAATCCACTTTAAAATCCATATTTCTATCGCCAACCCGAAATATATAAATAAAATTGATGGATATTCCCAAATAGCATTAGCCACTGTAGCGTTGACTATAGATGTACCACGACCTCTGACCAGTGACTTTTGGGTCTTTCTATTTCATACAATTGATGCAGAATGAGTAAGATGAGCCAATCCAGCTGCAACAAATATATATGCCAAAGCTTTTATCGTGAATGTAAATAAATGCCTGATCGTAAATGTAAGTAAATGCCTGACTTTTTAGTTTTAGAACAACATACCAATATTGTAAATAGAGTCTCGCTTCAAAGCTCTTAGTTTACTTAAAATATTACAATTTTTTGCAGACTACTATCCGAACAGTATATAGTAAATCAACTGAGCCGATAGATGTTGTAAATATTTCGCCCCTAGCGAGATTCGAACCCATTGAATCGGACAACATCGCCTAGCACTACCCCAGACATCGACGCTACCAACTACGCCATTGAGACTACCCTTAATATATAGATTCAATCATGACGATAAAAAGCAAGGGGGTCCGAGTTTTGTACCCCGCATTAGAAACAATATGGCGACAGTGACACCAGCCCCTCCAAAATTGAAAAGTTATATTTTTTGCACCCAGATGAATTCGAACCTGCAACCCTCCAATACTATCATTCTCAGAGACACAGATGACATGTGCGTAGATCGCACACCTATCACCAGCTCTAATATGCGAATAACACAAGTCCAATAACATTGCTTCTGAAGCATAAAATAGTATAAGATACTTATCATCCTGCCGCTGCTCCCTCCGATTTTCTTTCTCTGCTGGCTTCTACTCAATAACTACCTCGACGTTACTCAAAATCGCACATAAACCCAACATAACTTCTCATTTTGCCTGTCTAGCCTCGAATGACCATACAAAATCATAAATGATGATTTATACCCTTGCTGAACAATCATTGCACCTAAATCACGAGTTTTTTGACCTAACATGAGCTAAACTAAGGAAATTCCATGAATTTCTCATGACGAACAAGTGAGTTCTTTTATACCGTATTTGCTGTAATACAATTACAGAACACAAGTACACTCTCTATAAATCCTACCTTTCTTCAATACTTGAAGAATCCAAATAAATATCGCATCGGTTAATGAATATATTTACAGAGTTATCCCATTTTATATATATTTTTTTCAAACATTTTTCTGCTTCTTAATGACGCGTTTACATTAATTAAAATAAGTTCAATCTGTCTAGTCCTCAAGACCAGGCGAGTAATTTTATTGTAAATAATGCCTATAGTGGTCAAACTTAGAGTTTACGTTCAAATTTAGAAAAAAGCCGCAATGTAATGACAAAAAAGTTTAAATTCTATAACTCGTTTACTTAAGGCATTTTTGACTTTATAAAAATGCTTTTCAGCGTTTAAAAATTACCCACTATCCATCAATAATTTGTAGCAACAACTCAGTATGAGAGATCAACATATTGTCTTTGAGTTAAAACTAGTTTTAATGTTGCTTCGTGTATTTTATTATTGATAAGTTTAACGGAAAACTGAAAGGTGGTGTTTTGTTTACCATTTATTTGCAAACATAAGGGGGCTTTAGTTAAAATGATTCGTTGTAATTTAACAAAAGCATGTCGGATTTTCGCAACTTTCACAGATTCATTCTGTAAGAATATGGGGATACTTCCTAAAAATTTCAAGAAATTTTACCTGTTCTTCGAAGAATATACGCTCGTCTCTATCACTGGTATTTGCTCGAAGCATTGAGTTTGTTAGTATACACACATGACCCTCATTCAAAGGGCTATAACTCGATAAGTATACTGTATTTTTCTTTTGGTTTGGTGCCAGTTTAAAGGTGACATATAGACCTTTATAGAAACATTTACCATTTTGTCGTAGCATATATGTGAAGAAAGTTATGAAGCTACTTGCATTCATATTTGAACAGCCCTCGTATATGAGTGTTCAACTACTGACTTAACATCATTTGACGTTTCTAAGCTTAAAAAGGAGGCTACACAGCATCGCCTGAGTCTTCACTTATCAAAATGCTATATTGTTGGAAATCACACGTCAGGGCTCAATCTGAACGTAATTAAAGCCATTGGCAGTCCAGGCGCCGTCTCTCCTATATGTATTGACCAGCTTGGGTATATAAGTAATCTAAGGAAGGTCCAGGATTTGCTCGGATGACTTCATGCTGTTAAGGTATGGGTCTGTTGCAAGTTTTGATCATTGCGGCCATTCAGCTTGGTGCTAGTACGGTTCTAGCAGAATGTCCACACCTAGATGGTGCTTTAAAGAGTTGATATAGTAACGATACATGGGACGGAGTGAAGGTAACACACTTTCATCACTTTGGACACTGGAGACGATAACTGAAAGCAATGTGCACGACCCGTGATGAGCATTTTCACTAACTGACCACGGACACTTAGACTCACATAGTGATTAAAGTACAGACCCAAGGGACGTGCAAGATAATAGTACAGACCCAATGACCGTGCAAGACTCACATAGTGATTTGATTATAGGAAAGACCCCAGGGTCGTTAAAATAGTGTAGATCGTGGGGTCGTGCTATTTTAATCTGATGAGCACAGGTAACCGAGATATAGGTTACTTGCTCAAATATACAGATTACATGGTGGCTGAGTGGTCCAGGAGGCTTCCTTGGGGCCCAACAGTCTGACGCACAGTGGTTCTATTCTAAGTACGCAAAGTCTGATCCAAATATACCACGCGGTTCAAGAGTTATGAGTGTTTTCACTAACTGACCACAGCCGGTTGAAATGATGCTCAGCAAACTCTCGTCCATCAAAAAAGACTGTTATACATGCCAGTGGTTAGACAATGTTGACATGCATTTGTATGTAAAAAAATTGATCAAAATACACCGTGTGGTTCAAGAGTTTATGAGCGTTTTCACTAACTGCTATCGGACGGACGGACTCACATAGTGATTATATTGCAGAAGTCCCAAGGGTCGTGCAATTTTTGCGCAGGCTGATCTGAGGCTTTGCTGGTCAAACATACCACTTTGTTGGAAATCTCATGTCGCAGCTCAGATTTTATCTGAAAGTCTTTTCAAGGATACACATGTAAATAGAGGATCTTACCTGAGTGTTCATGTTTTATTGAATTTATTAATGATAAACAATTCATCGCTTGACAAGCATTTTACCTCTTTTTCGCAGCGGATTTAATTAATTTAATGATATAGGAGCACAATTATTAAATTGTGTTTATCATATGACGTTTAAATCATTTTGTAATAGCGTGTGCAGTTGTTATGGGTGGCATTTCATAACATTACTGGTATGCTCTAAAACCACTAGTGATTATTGCTTTTAATGCACGCCCTTATATCACTAATGGGTGCGATGTCATATAGTAAGGATATTGCATCTGAAAGATATTCTCTATTCAATTTGGAGAATATGAAAATAAAATAAATATAACGCAATTTTCACCACCTGAGGAAACACTGTTACAAAGTATCAAACATATTTAACCATACTGGTTTCTTCTTCGTTTGCAAGATTCATCCAGTCAACGCTTCAAAATACAGATATAACATGTTGATACGTATAACAGTGACGTCACATGTTTATGTTACAGCAGTCATGTCAGATAATACTAATAAAATAAAGTTTGAGGGTCACACTACATTGGTGGTACTTCCCTGCATGTGATATATTCTCGACCCAATAGCCTCTGATTATTAACAACAAAATATAAACAAACAATCCACTTTCAGACAAAATATTCGAAAAGCTAGTCTTCATTTTTGCAAATGACATTAAATGAAATTGATTGATACATCTTATTGAGTCATTCTTGATATTGTTGTGTATAATTTTAGTTTCGCTTTTAGTTATTTATACCGTTTTATCAACAGGAGGACTTCAATCCAGAGAACGATTATGTAACATTCCACTTTCTGCCAATGGAGGTCTAGATTGAAATGGGCCAAGATCGGAGAAACAGACTGTAATAACAATTCCTGCCAGAAGTAAACCAGTCTTGTTTTTGTCACAGAATAGCAAATAAACGTGTTAAAGAAAGCTAGAGTTGTTGTTCTTATTGAGATCTGTCATTTTGATTAAATCTGAAATATTATGTTACGACCATTCAAAGTACATACTGTGATTTCTGGCTAAATTGTGTATTTACCCCAAAAATCTATTATACTACTGTCCCGCCAGCCAAGAGTGACAGTGGCGTCATGTTTTTACAAAGTTTTCAAGGACTTATAATCGATAGATCACATTGTATTAATCCTATCCGCCGGATAGGATTATTACACAAGTGATCTAACGATTATCGTTAGCTCAAGTGGAGTGTACAAGTACAATTGTAAACAAAATATTACGTCACTGTCACTCATGGTTGGCACGACAGTAGAGTACACACACGCGATAAGAGTACACTAACAAAACAGATTTACCGTTAGAAATATGACAGAAATGCATGCAGTTGTCCAATCAAGTGTACACAGTTACACAACGTGACCAACTATGTAAATTTACTCTGATCGAGTGCTGAGTATCAAAATAATAAAAGCTTTATTGCTTGTTTCTGGAAAAATTGTCTAATTGTTTATATCAGTTGTTTTATGGGTAAGATTGCCTTGTTGCAGGTATATGTTATTTCATGGGCGGATCCAGAGTAGGATGGGGCAGGGGTTCTTACCACCCCTAGAAAATCACAAGTTATAGATATATATGTTTCCATATGAATACACAATAGGCACACCCCCACCCCCATGAAAATAATCCCTCTCCCTCCCACACATACACTGGAAATTTTAGATTCATTTTGAAAAGATAATATGATACCCTTTGACAAGTAAAACCACCGAAGACAGGTTCGCTCACGTCGAGGCCCATGTTTTAGTACATGTACGTAGGCATCGGTCATAAGTAACCACTGCTCCCCAAGCCCTTGGGCAGGGTGGTGGATAGCGGAGCAAATGTGGTGTTTTTTTGTTTTTGTTTACTTTTGCATTGTCTCCATTGTGCTGGAGAAATGTCTGGGTTTTGATATACCTAGGCAAACATGGCAGTGCAATGTAAAACATGACGGACTGCGGGGGAGAGCCAGCAGGTAAAACCATAGGTGTTCTCCTCCGCAGTCCGTCATGCTTTATTTATGCAATAAGTACCATATCTAAAGAGACAGCTACGATAATTGGGAATCGACCCGACAAAACATGCCTTCGGGAAGTCCAACATATTGACACTCAAACCAGTCTGCACAACTTCAGAGATAAGTTAGAATATTGAAACACTGCTTGTAGCAAGTTTAATTATTATACTGTCCAACGAGCGAAAAACAAAAACGATGATCAGTCTGTGCGGTATGTGACTGATCTGAGCCTTTGTTGTTTGCAAGCCCTGAAGATAGTTTTTTTCACATCAATGTCCAAATATAAAGAAACGAGAAATGTTAAGGGAAATAGAAGCAGTGAACTATTTGTTAATCAAACTGTCCGCCATTTGACCACAAACCTTGAAAATGCATGTTTAAAGAAGGCGTTCTCCAAAAAGGGAAGTTGTACACTATTGTGAGTTTGTTTGGCATTTAATTTTACAGGGGGCTTCAAGCTCACTTGTTGTCGTTGTTGCGTGCGTGTGTGCCTGCGAGCGTGATGAACTTTTCAGGATAGGCACCAGACGATCAAATAATATTTTTGAAAATTCTGTTGTTTAAAATTGAAGACGCTTTAATTGTTAAGGTCCTTCCCTTGTTATGAAAACGAGGCTTCTGCCTTCGGGGTTTGCGATCACTGTAGCTTCAAACCAGCCTGTTCAGCTACAAAGACTAGCTAAAATATTGAAGATTTGCAGGCAGCGAGTTTAGCTATTATACTTTCCGAAAAATGAATAAACGAATAGGCTGATTGGACTGCGCGGATGCGCAGGCTGGTCAGGGCTTTTGTTTTTCACGTGCAACTACTTCATGTTATGTCGCTACGACTATATTGAATAGCGGTAAAATCTGCTTTTAGAGTTTACAACTTGTGATAGTTAGGGTCCTTTTTAAGTGAAATAGGCAAACAAAGTTGATCCAGACCGACCAGTAACCACAGAACAAGGCATCTGATCAGGGTCTCCACTGTTTTATAACAGAAATTGGAATAAAGATGACAAATACTACTTAACAACCCTAACCAACTGACAAGGGCAGGAAACTACATTCGTCATAACTGGGTTAAACAAAGATATCCATAAAATTCAACTCTGGATCTGCTAGCATAAACTCAGCATAAAATTTTCGAGTTTTGCTTGCAATTATAAAGGAGCACAAAAGTAGGTTTATTTTAATGGTTAATCCTTAAAGCGCCTACAAAATGCATCTAAAAATGCCGCCCGCTGAAGTCGTGTGCTACTTGTAAATAATTGTCTAACATTTACTGACTTATTAGATATAGAAATAAAAAATGTCGACCCGGCTCCAATAGGAGCAGTCTGATCGTTGACCACACTGTATGTCATAGAAGCTTCTAAAACATTTCAACAGACGACAAATGCAGACAACTATTGTTGTGATTGGCGCTTTATGAGTTCAGAGCCCTCTCTTGCATGAATTCTCTTGTTTCACCCATCCACATTTTATGCAGTTTTACTATTATGCTAACTTGACCAAAATATATAATATGTTTTTGCTGAATTGACCAAAAATTTCGCTGTTTCACTAACTATACCAACATTTTATTCTGTTTTAACTAATTTGACCAGCATTTTATGCTGTTTTACTAAATTGACCAACAGTTTACGCTGCTTTACTAAATAGACCAACATTTCATGCTGTTTTACTAACTTGACCAACATTTTATGCTGATTTACTAACTTGACCAACATTTTACGCTGTTTTACTAACTTCACTAACATTTTATGCTGATTTACTAAATTGACGAAATATTTAATATGGTTTTGCTAACTTGACCAACATTTTATGTAGTTTTACTAGCTTGACCAACATTTTATGTAGTTTTACTAATTTGGCCGACATTTTATGCTATTTTACTAACTTGACCAAATTGATTAAGAAAACTCAAGAAGAATAAATAACCATCAGCGCTGGGCTTCTACGAATTAAGTGCTCAGTGAATTCTCTGATCTGGCTGGGATGATGCACCCACTAATCTGAGTCTGTTCTCTTTTCTTCTGATGGTTTGATCATGCACTAGCCATGAAACGACACTAGCGCTAGTGTACGGCTTTGTCTGAACCAAAGGTTTAGATCAAGAAAATTTGAGCGTAAAATTGTAAAAATTTTCTCAACCATCTGTTTCAACATTATGTTTTGGGTGCTCTAAGGAACCGTCTCGTTGAGACGGTTCTTTTGAGTACCCACAACATACGTTTTGGATGAGAAATCAGACAATTATATTTTCGTTACGTACTCTTAATTATAGGCCGGTTTCTCATGACGTGGCTCATTTTACCATTTGCGTACTAAGCGATTTGTTTGCTGGAGGTGGGGTTGTCGTCTGCGATGGTTTTTTTCCAAAATAACAACAAAAAAAATCAGGAATTTCATCAGATATTTGAACAGTTTGTATTCAGATCACGCTCGACACATTCTGGGTCCAAACTGTTAACAAATGTTATCAGCAGACATCATCTACGGAAATCGCTCCTTGTTTGGAAAGGGTTGAAAATATAAACATATATGGTCTAATCGTGTGATTTCTGTTATACGATGAATTACCCATACCTCATGTCGATGAGTCGATTTATAACACATGTTAAATGATCAAAGTGAGACAACTATCCTACTTCGACTCAGCCATTTCCTAAAACAATTAAACAATTTCCTTTATAGCTACATTTTGAGCACCTTAACTAAGGAGACTGACAGTCATTTTGAGGGGTTAGTAGTTGTTTTTAAATTCTTTCAAACTCAAGTGTAATTTACTTGAAAACTTTTTAAAATAGTACTTTTAAACCATCAAAAATTATGTGTCTGAAGTTGCGTTTTTTTATTAATCACTCATCCTATTTATTCATTTATTTATTTATTTATTTATTTATTTATTTATTTATTTGTTTATTTGTTTATCTATTTATTACTGTTCATGCACGATATCTTGGCTCAAAGAAACCGTTAGGTGGATTTAACCATTACATCAATATAGGGGTTGTTGTCAGTTACAAGCGAAAGTATGTGCACGAATTACTGGTTATCCGCTTGTTCAAGCCTGCCCAGGAAAAAGTGTGGTTAGGTGAACTGACCGTCCCGCAATGACCATAGCTGTTGACTTGGGACGTAAAGCAACCAAAACAAAAAAAAACATCAATATAGGTAGCTTCTTCTTAATGCTCTTAGATCAATATGGTATTAAGCTATATATACGTGATGTAGTTTCTACCAATCTGTGTGGTGTAGAGGATAGCATGGAGAACTATCAAACATATTTGATATCATATTCTGCGGTTATGGTGTTCGAGTCCTATGGAATCCTTTTTTTTTTTGTCACTCATATCTCGATCTCTCGCATGATTTTCATGCTCAATTATGCTTTCATTCGCATTTTATTTTCACTGCGCATACATCTCCTGGCTGTAAAAATGTCTGATAGGCAGGCTTTTCGATCGCAAGACAGTCAAATTGCTGTCACTGACCCTATATAGGATCCGTGTTACTGACATGTTATTTGAAAAGTACGCGAAGAAGATGCCCTGAATGATGTACTATTTGCACCATTATCAAATTATAGAGAGGGAGCCAGCAAGCCGACCGGCACATCAAACAAAACAATATCGGGCATCAAAGTTGACTCGGAGAATGCAGTCCTTGCGCCTCGGAAGCCATGAAGAGACATGATGGAGATTAGCGACTTTGACAAGTATGAAATATGTATAAATTGTAAAATCATACACAACAAACAAGACAACAAACTATATACAATAAAATTTCCTTGAGCAAGACACATTTATCCTAGCTTAGTACTGGTTAAACCCAGGAAGAACCGTCCCGCATAACTGAAAGATTGTTGAGTGGACGTAAAGAATAAAATCAAACAAACAAATATATACAATAAAAAAATCTTTGATTTTGGGTTTCGAACCACTATCTCTTCATTACTATTCAAAAAATTCTAACCAACGTGTACGTGCGCCCTACCGACTGAGCCACGAAGCCGTTTAAAATTCCATTGTGATATAAACTGTTTTGTTATCATTATACCGTTAATATGCATCAAACCCCATATTCCCTTATTTGATGTAATGGTAAAATCCACCTAACGGTTTCTTTGAGCCAAGATATCGTGAATGAACAGTAACAATATTATTAGAAAGTATAGTGCGAATCATGTTTACTGTCGTCGCCCTGGGCCCGGTCACCTGTTAAACTAACGGTACCGTGAGCCAACTCACGACAGTAAACAAGAAACGAATTATAAACTCATTTAACATGTCGGCTATTCTCTCATGTTGTTGAAAACGTTTATTATAAGGCTATTGGGTCAATGTAAAGGCGGTACAATGTATCTCATGAATGCATAATTAGGACGGATCTACCTTAGACATAGGTAAATCTGAAAAACTAGGCGTGGTTTTATTCGAAAGTAACTGTATCATCTTGGGCCATAACACCTCATATCAGTAAAGACACAAAACATACGATTTAACCCTCAAAACGCCAGCAAAAAAACTATATCCGAAAATGTCTGTTTATTGGTCAACATAAGTAAAGAGGCAAGCAGTGTGGACCCAGATCAGACTGCTCCTACAGGAGCAGCCTGATCTGGATCTAGACTGGTTGTCAAAGAGGCTTCGAATATTTCAGCAGACGACAAAAGGCATACTACTTTTTGTGATATATGCTTTAAGGGTTAATAAAGAGTTCAATGTATATACGGTCAGGGTTTTCTATGAGATACACGCACGTTTGCACGGCTCAGACAAATAATTAAGACTTTTTATACCCCTCCACTTTAAAATATCCACCATTCAAAAAATTGCGTTCGAGTGTCTATCCGTCCGTTTGCCGCCTGTCTGTCTGTACGGCCGTCCGTCCGTCAGCGCATCGTTTTCATTCTCTGCTGGGAGCATTTTTTAACCAATTTTCTTCAAACTTGCTATGAGAGTTGATATTGGGAAGGAGTGTCCTGGGATTGCAGATGGGTAAATTTTTGCAAATAAGCACAGAGAAACGGCCCTTGATTGACGTTAGAAATTGGTTGTCACTCTCTATCTTTGGCATTCCTTTATCGGTTTCTTTTCAAACTTGGTATGAGAGTCGATGTTGTGAAGGAGTGTTCTGGGATTGCAGATGGGTAAATTTTGACAAATAAGTACAGAGCTATAGCCCTTGTTTCAAAATGATTTTCTTTGCATTGAAAATATCCCGTGGCGAGGTATGTTGCATGCTAGACTGGAAACAGCCCAAACAGTTGAAACGTGCCTATACTCAGCCAATACCTCATACTAACAAGAAATTATCCTCTCTAATAGCACTTTAACTTTTTTAAACAGTTTTAGCTTTCATTGGAATATCAGAGAAGAGAAAATGTATATCTATATCAGGATAAAACTTAACTGAAACGACTGCACAAGTCTAGTTGCATGCCTGCAGCGCTTTTATTACCAATTATAAATAGAGCCTGTGTCCCCTTTTGCCGAACCACTCCCCGATATGAATATTAAAATTGCCGCCTTTACAGTGACCAATAAGCCTTATATGAACCTTGATCACAACTGATGGATGAGAGTATAGAATTTAATGAGACAAAAATGCCTATTTTTAGTACAACCCCCTATACTCTAACCGTAACCCACGGTCTGCTACGATAACCGTCATTCTGGTTTATCTTGGCTCGCACGTTTTTGTGGAAATAAATTTATAATTAGTCATTTTCAAATCATTTTAAAAATCCTGAAGGGAAACATAATGTCAAAATGATCCTGTTATAGTAGGTACACTTTTTTAAAAAGCATGTGTATATCGCATACTGATCGATCGAATTGGATCGACGTCCGGTTCGGAATTTGTAGAATGGTAAACAAACTGGACTTTCTTCCAGTTTGAATTAAAATAACAATTTTGAGACAGTTATTACAAAGTTGGAGAACGCCATGCATCCACCCAAGGTTATCGGCGTTTACACAGTTTCTTTCAGGCCCCATGCTTAGTGCATAATTGCTGAATCACTTTCCTCGTGGGATAGGGTGTCAACAGCCGCCCGAAACATATGAACATTGAGGCAAAGATCTTGATTTTCTCTGCGTCGGTGCCTTGCTAGAAATAAGGCATGTCATGTTTTACACAGGATGGACATATGCAGTCGTATTTGAGATGACTCTTTTTACCGACAAAGCAGCACAAGTGATAAATCAGTAAGCAAAGTGTCTGAAAATTCGTGGTTACGCATAGGAACTGTATAAATGATAGGGACATTGTTCTATACGTCTGTGTATAGATTCAAAGTTTTGAATGCTTGTCTTTCTTTTCAATACTAACCAGCATTTAATTTCCAAATTGGAAATTCACTACATTTAGTATGAACTATATATTACCTCGTAAATCAACTATTCATTGTTACTCCGTAAAAAAACCCAAATAAAACATGTGTTTTGCCGTAGTTTTGTTATGAATAAGAATTGGTGAAATTTCAACTTTTTTACTGTTGGGTAAGGCTGTCTGATTTTCGTGGATATGCATTGGATCATCCAAACTATCTTATGCTAAACTATAAAACAATTGGACTAGATGGCCTTTACCCACAGTAAAAAAAAATTGAAACTACACATGTACACTAAATCGGCAAATAAATGTTGTTGTTGTTGTTGTTGTTGTTGTTGTTGTTGTTGTTGTTGTTGTTGTTGTTGTTGTTGTTCGCGAAAAAAACAGATGGATCGTTGTCAACGTTGGACCCCCCGACAAAATTTTCGGGATCCGCGCATGATGCTTATAGCGTCAAACGAAATTACATTCCAAAAAGTGTTTTATAGTATGCTACATGAGCACTTCTGAGTTCGATCTATTGAAGTCACTTTACTGTATATCAACCTTCATCCTTGCAGCATATTTCGAGTGCACCAGCATACACTATGGGTGACGACGGACAAGTAGTAGCTGGGGTCATTTGTGTGGTCGTCTTGATTCTTGTCGGGATTCCTTGCGGGTCAATCTACCTAAACCAGTGTGTCTTTGGATGCGGTGATTCTCTGCACGTGCGGGTGACTGGCATTAGGCTTCTGACCCACCCAACAGACAATGTTCTGTTTGGCTGGGAATGGCTCTTTGGAAAACCTCATGATGAGATTAGAATCCATGTATTTTCGGGATGGTGTTCTGCAAGGACCCGCGGAGTGCAGAGAATAAAGGAAGGGGGCTATATAACTCCAGATGTAGAAATAAATACCTATTTTGACAACGGTTTTTCTTTCCGACTCGAGGAACAGGATGGGGGACTGGAAGGGAAAAATGATTATTCTAAGTATGTAAATGTGCCCGAAGAGAAAATGGCCAGTATGCGAGAGGCGTTTGACAATAAGTTGACAGAGCATATAGCATTGGATTATCTAGTCACAGTAAAGGGAAGGAATATCTTTCAAGAAAATCGGTGGTTTGGGTTTCTTGCGGAAAATCTCTGTATAAATGTGCTGGACTTCATAACAGGACCATGGACTAGTAAGCTATTTAAACTTGGTAAGACGATTGTATTCAAGTCTAGAGAGATTGCTCGATTGTACAAGACCGTGAAGCAACTATACAAAAGAGGGGAGCTAACTAAGAAGAGTATCTTTAAGGCGCTGATCACGCACCTGATCCGAGAAGGTGTGAAAGATGGATTCTTTGGCTCTATTAAAGATCACGTGATGGATTCGATCAAGGACTGGGCACTTAATCAAACCCACGTTGATGAGCAGATCATGACGATTGTCAAAGGAGATCCCGTCTCATATGTGCAGTTGAACAGCGAAATAGATACCGGGGCTGGCTTTCTGGGTGGTCTGACAGACAAATTGGAATTTTGCCTGTCGGGCATCTTGCCCCCATCTAGAGACGCACTCTATCACGTCAGTTTTGGTGTAACCAGATAAAGCGGCTACAGACATACGTAATATAAGAATATATCATGAGTGTGAGAGAAGGATAGAAAAATCCGCCCCGTGAATCGCCGTTTGGCACCACGAGGCTTGCCGAGTGATGACAATCGGTGATCCTGAGAGACGGATTTTTCATTCCTACCCTCACACGAATAATGGATTCTTTTTCTTGCACACCACTGTTTTTATTTATTTATTTATTTATTTATTTATTTATTTATTTATTTATTTATTTATTTTAAAAAAAGCTTCAGAAGTCCCTGAATACGCTAAGATGCAATTTCACATGATGACGTTACTTGACGTCCTGGGTTTAGATAGCATGGGTAAGATCTATCCCAGGATAAAATCTCTGATATCCTTATCGGGTGTGCAAGAAAATTAGTTCCATCACAGCGAAATCTCTTTACAAAGTACACGATTTTTTTGTACAGCAGCGAAGGCTCATGTGCGTCTGTGTATATAGGCAGACTCGCCTGAGCATTCGCTGCTCGTTTATACGATGTGTGGATGTAGTCAAATACTCAGAGCAACATTTTTATACCTTCATTATCGCTGGAGTTTATAAAAGGCTTTTTCGCATATGAGCCGCAACATGAGATTTCCAACAATGTGGTATGCGCGACCATCAAAGGCTCAGACCAGCCTGCGCTTACGCGCAGTCTGACCAGAGCCTTTGCTAGTCGCTTAAATATTCTATGAGTGTTAAGCTACCGACGGAACATCATTTGAAGCTTCTAAGCTTAACGGGGGCTGCATAGGCTCGCCTGAGTCTAGGCATGTCAAAATGCCACATTGTTGGAAATCTCATGTCGCGGCTCATATACGAAAATCACCCTTGTTATATAACGAGTGAATCCTATCTCGTCTTCATAAAACTTTTTTTGTTATATGTCTGGAGAGAACATGCCTCTTGATTGGCCCAAATTGTCTTCAAAAAAAATCTCTGTCTACCTAGAAGCTGGTCTAAACCGGCCTGCAGGGTGATATCAGATGCAAACCAGCTCAAACTATATAGTTTCCATAAGTTGATAGTTTTGACACTTTTCTAATATCACCCTCTACAGTGCAAAAATAACATGATGAGCATGAAACTAGCATGGGCTGCATGAAATTGACATGATTTGCTGTTTCACCTTCCAACGGGAAATTGAAAGACTTAAATGAGTTTTTCAGAAATGATAAAAATAATTTTCAGTTGCGCACTCTTAGCTGGGGCCTGAATTTTAACAACAGTTTTGGTTTGTTTGTTCATTTTCTTTATTTGAATAATCAGAATGTAACAAAAAGTGTTTTATGATTAAATTCTACATTTGCATTCAGAGAATTTATATACATTTCAAAATACAAAATACTGATCAGTACTACATTAAATTATTTCAATAATAGTTGCTTGTGACTACTTTCACAGTGAGAACCCAGTATGTAGCATAATCAAATCGAAAGCCTCCAGTAGATTTTTGATTGTGATAGTTACCAGCTGCAGCGATTTCAAATATATAAAAACTAACATTACGACGGGTGCATTAAAATACTCTTACTCTCGCCTTTCTTTCCTTGTTTCTTCTCCATCTTGGCACTACCTCGTGAATTGCACCGTTTTAAATGTGCAACATTATACACAAAACAGAGAATAAGTTAAAACACCGAAACCAAAATGACATAACACAAAACACAATGTCACAAATAGGCTTCCGTAACTAACCAACTTTTACAATCAAAAGAATAGAAACATTTGCCGCCTTTTGTAATGTTCGATAACTATATATTCAAATGATAATTTTCGGCAATTCCAATGTATCATTATTTTACAAATATCGTATATGATAAGCATCTTAACGTAAGCTGATGACACCATAGGGCCAGTTTAGCAAAAAACGCAGCGTAAAAATGCGATTATTTTCTTATCCATCAGTTTAAACATGTGTTTTGGGTGCTCAATGAGACGGTTCTTTTGAGTACCCACAACATATGTTTTGGTTGAGAAAGAAGAAAAATATGTTTTCTTTACGCACCCTATCTGAGGGCCTGGACTCAGTGTGAAATTTTAGTGTTTTTTTCACCGTCTAAAAAGAGAGATATTTCTTGAGTACTACCTCTACCCCCGTGGCCCATGTCTTGTACAATTTCTATTTTGTAGCATTTTAACTGTATACATGTACAAGTAACAATGAATAGATTTACTTTCGACCGACAAAAAGTGCTTGTAATGTTACTTTCGTGCTACCTGTTTGTGAAACTAGTTTTGAGAAGTATTACCTTAAATAAGTTTTCCTTGACAACTTTACATATATTGTTGACATATCTTTATTTATTACATAAGTGGACAGTCCAAGCATAAAATAAACTGTTCTCAAAGTAATGAAAAGTTTTCAATGTGAGAAGTTTTCAGTAACATATGACCTTAATAAAGGTATGCCTCAGCTTTAAGGAGGCATTGAAGTTTTGGTACTGCTTAGCATTTTAAATGCAGATGCACCTGTTTAATAAGGGTAAACTCTCTATTTTGAGCGATTCTGTCCACAAAAAAGTTTACCTCAAATATATAGGTGTGCTGCACTTTGAGCGGTCCACCCTATTTCGACATATGGGTCCACCTTTAATAATAGAGGTTCATCCGCAATACCAAAATGCAGAACTCTCATTTTGACCCTTCTAGTACAAAAAAAAAGAAAAAAACACACCCATTTTTGGGTTTATCACCCATTAACCCTTAATGCGCCAATCACAACTTTTCTCGTCTGCTAAAATGTTTAAGAAGCCACTATGGCAAACAGTGTGGACCCAGATCAGACTGCTCCTATAGGAGCAGTCTGTTCTGGGTCCACGCTGTTTGCTTCTATACGCAATGTGTCAGTAATGTTAGGCAATTATCTGCAGCAGACGACTGCAACAGACGACATTTTCAGATAATTTTTTTTTTGGTGGGGGGGGGGGGGGGTGGTTATCACCCATTAACAATACGTCACTGCGGTCCTATAACATTTGCTTTTTAATCATCCACCATTACCCACCATTACATTGTGTTTATCATGGCAAGCAATGCAGACCTTAATGAGACTCCGCGTTTTGCGGGGCCTCATCTTTGTCTGCGTTGCTTGTTAATATTTCCATTTTGGGTGGATCAACCCTGATTCCACAAGTGTCTACTAGGCACTGGCATTTTACAGGGATAACCGAATGGCACGAGACTCTTACTGTAAATCCGGAAATTTTGACGAGAATTTTATTTCCGCGAAATGCGTTAAAAGACATATTTGCGAAGTTAAAAATTCGCGACTATGGCATGATTTACCTATATCCGTAAACGACAGAGTTATTTCACCATTTCGCGAAAGTTTTATTTTCACGAAACTATATGCGAAGTTTCGCGAAAACAAAACCCTCGCGAAAATTTCCGGATTTACAGTATCTCCTGAAATCAAGTAGAATGACAAAATGATCGATTGACTAATGAATACTAATCAGCAGAAGTAATATGACACAGAATAACAATTAACCCTTAATGCGCCAATCGCTACAAAAGTCGTCTGCATTTCTCGTCTGCTGAAATGTTTAAGAAGCCTCTATGGCAAACAGTGTGGACCCAGATCAGACTGCTCCTATAGGAGCAATCTGTTCTGGGTCCACGCTGTTTGCTTCTATACTTAATTCGTCAGTTATGTTAGGCAATTATTTTCAGCAGACGACTTCAGCAGACGACAGGGTTAATGAATGATTGATAATTATTTATAGTCAATGTTTAGTCCCACATATACTGATCTAGCATACCTTCAACATGTTTAAACTTCCCGACCCGGCAACATACAGTGTCGGGCCACCGACTCCCTAGTGAAGCACCCATTCGCTGGTAGGCTTGAGCCCTTAAAACGCCAGCAAAAATGCATCTGAAAAATAACGTCTGCTTTTGTCGTCTGCTGCAAATTTTTGCTAACACTATTTTAACAAAGTTCAGTATAGAGTCAAACAGTGTAGACCAAAATCAGACTGCTCCTATATCTGATCTGAGTCTACACTGTTTGTTGGAAAGGCTTCTTAAACATTTCAGCAGACGACAAAAGCTGACGACTTTTGTTGTAATTGGCGTTTTAAGGATAAAGATGATTACAGGGTCCCATTGCTCATTTTGTAAAGGTAATGAGCGCAGTGGCTCAGTGGTACGAGCGAGACCTGTTTCATGTTTATTTGAACAGATTTGAATTTCATGTTTCGCGTTTGCGTATAAATAAAACAAATAAATTTTGCATTTTCACACATGACAGACGTGTACCTGATATTGCCAAATAGACAAGGTGACAATTTAAAGCATAGCCATTACCCGACAGCCCTCAAAACTTCCCCACCCCCTTTTACTGATTTTAAGAGCTAAAACGGGTGCATCATCTAAGAAAAAGTATTTAAGTGCGATATTTTCGTTAAAAGTTTAGAGGACCATTTGATCAATTATTCAAATAAGAAACAGCCTATGTGTGCCTGTTTTTGCGTGGCAATTGGGCTTAATAAGTTATTCCAGACAAGTGCCCAAATAGGTATCCCATGTATAAAATGTGTCCTGGAAGAATTTTGAAAAAACAATTCTCAAAACTCACAGCCGACTCAATTTCTTTGATATTTTAAGAATCTATCTCCGATAAAACTGATCACCAAATATTGCATTTGCGAATTTTGCATACAATTTAGTGTTGCTATAGAATATGTAAACCGTAAAAAATTGATGTTCAAGTTGCTTCAAAGAGTAAATATCCTACACGAATGCTTCATTTTCTAACAGAACACACTTTAATTATTTATGCACAGTATATAAAAGGTTCCAAGAGAAAAACTTCATAGTTTTTAGAGGAATTTTTGGAAAACGATTTAGTACATTTCGTTTCAGACAGCATTTTTAAACGCTATAAATTTGAGTACTCATCTTCAGAGACTGTTTCAAACCGGAAAATTAAAATTAAGAACTGTTTTCTTGGTGCCTGCGTATTCCTGAGGATCAGACTAACCCATGGAAACCAATTATTACCAAATATAACGAGAAATAAATGAGAAACGACATCTTCAAATTTGTTAAAAAAAACACGAAACACCTCTTGTATAGTGCTTAACTTGAGACCGAGAGGCCGCGGGTTCGAGCCTCACCGGCGTCACTGCGTTGTGGTCCTTGAGCAAGACATATTTATCCTAGCTTAGTACTGGTTCAACCAAGGGAGACGCGTCCCTGTTTAGCTGAAAGATTGTTGATGGGACGTAAAGAATCAAACAACCACTTGTATTAGTTTTAACACTATTTATTTCGAAAATACAAAGCATCTCAACAATACCATAATATACACGTGGAAAAAAGCTAAGGAACACTTGAATCCCTAATTTTTATTTATGAATATCCGAATTACCCGAGGGCTTGCGATTCTGGATTTCTGGTAGGATATTTTGGATAGCATAGCCAACTTACAGATTGAATTGCTGAAGTACACTGAATTTTGTTTTTGTGCTACGGAGGAGACAATATGCCGCACGTGAATAATCTCAATTTTCCTGAATACGCGTTCGTCTTTTAGTTTCTGCACACCATAGAAGACAATTTTGGAAAGCAAAAACAAGATAAAATGAAAGAACTGAGCATATCTAATGAAAAAAATGGCTTTGGTTTTGAAAAAGAGTGTATCAGCTCTGAGTAACATACCCGTATACGAACTGCATTTTTTGCACTAGTTCCAATGGAAACCGATATTCTTAGATATTTCGAAATTCGAATACTTCTGCTGTGATTTTATGATAAGAATGTTTGTTTTAAAAGTCCTGAATGGTCATACTCAAAATCTGGCTAAATCATAACAACCTGCGAAGTGTATAGTCAAAGAAGGAAATGTGGCATAGAATCTTGCCATTGGTAAAGTATGCCCCCTCCTCCGACAAAAGGCCAGTAAAGTGAAAAAAAATGATCAAAGTTCATCACACAGACTATCAGCTTTTTGCTTACGATTTTTTATTCTGGTAGTGCATATATTGTCCTTGAAATCATTGAGCATTTCGATATACCCAAGATGGAGGCAAATTATAAGTGAAAAAGCTTTGTGTGATATGGATAATTGTCTCAACCCCATTTTTCCTTAAATTGTTAGCTATGAAGTTGGAATCTAGTTGAAGACATTTAGCTTCTAACAAAGATGTAAAAATCAAATAAGAATGCAGACAAAATGGCAGTTTATTACAAAAATATAATAAAATTTTCCCGGAAGCCAACAAACTCTAGGGATTTGCATGCCAAGTGCTGATTTTACTGATTTTGGAGTTACAGACATCATCCTTGTAACATCCCAGTACTGCAGCTGCATGATGCATCACTCAGAATTTGATATATTCCAGATGGCGTCCAGGATGGTAGCTAATAAGTTTTACAAACCTGTGGGAGCCGCACCTTACCTGTAGGCATGCCTGGTGGATTTGTAACACTAGGCCAGCAGGCATATATGTTGCAGCTGCAGCGACATGACAACGCTCTACACGACATATATGTTTGTATTGACAATGTAGCAGTCTTGGCTGATAAAGTTTCACATTGTTAGTTGGCATGTCTAATGGAGGGGCATCGGTCAAGTAGTTTTTCTCTTTGATTTCCAATGGACCAGGAAGCATGTTGATTGAATAGTACCAAGTCCGCAGACATATCTGTTTAAGTTTCACTGAACAGCGGCCACGTAATGCCACCACCTCATCATATCCGACACCCTTAACATTACGCGTGTTTAATAATGTGGTACTGAACCAGCACATTTGCCGTTTAACAAGATTCTGGGCCAGCAGTCATGCGTGTTAGTTACATCACACCAGCTATAATGTATGTTAAAATTGCACCCAACTAACAGGAATGCTGGGTACAGTTGCAATTGATCAGCGGGCATGTCTGTTCAAGTTACATAAGGCCAGTGTGTATGTCTGTCCAGCACCCCAGGCATCATTGCCACGTGGTCAGCAGACTTATTTACCATTACGCATGTTTGAGTATGTGACACTGGACCAGCCCACGTGTCTGAAACCAAGCAGTTATGCCTGTAACAGCTTCACGAGACCAGCAGGCATGTTGCAGTACCCATATTTTAAACGTTTCTTTGAACCAACAGGCATGTTTGTTGCAGTTGCACCCGACCACCTAGCACATCGGTTACAATTAAACACGACCAGCATGCATGTCTGTTAGAGTTGCATCTACCAGCAGATATGTTTGAATCAGTTGCAACTAACTAGCAAGCACATCTGTAGTTGTGTGGCTTAACCAACAGTTATATATGTTAAACTTGCCTCAGACCCGCAGATATGTCCCTATGTTTGTACCCAACTAACAGGCTGGTAAGCACAATCGCACCAGACCATAATGCATGTATTTTACAGTTGCAACTGACTAGCAGCCATGTCTTTATAAGGAGCATGCTACCAGCATGCATGTCTGTTACAGTTTCATCTTATCAGCATCCATGTATATTATATTTACACCTGACCATCAGCCATGTCTGTAACAATTGCACCCAGTCATTTCGAATGTCATAGACAGTAGCATCTAACCAGCAGTCGTATCATTCTGCAAACTTGTGCCTATAAGCATGCATGTCTAATACACTTGCACCGAACCAGCATACATGTTTGTTATAGCAATATCCAACCATCTGTGCTGTCTGTTGCACTTGCAACAGACCAGAAAAGTAGTAATGGTTGTTACAATTGCACCGGGTAAGCAGGCCTGTACCAACCAGCAGTCAAGATGGTAACGAACATCTGCAGCATGCAGATACCTTACTCAGGGGTTGTTTTTATTTGTGTTGATACACTATACTCCAGAAGTTTTTTTGTGTGAATTGTATCCATCCATCCAGCTGAATTTTTTCCGCACATTGATTTAAAAAAAAAGGTTTGTACATTTGTACTTTGATCAAACACTCTGTCACAAAGTTTTCAGTGATATCGTCCATTCAATATACCCTAGCATTTATCACTTCATTTTTTTGAATGAATGTTTTCGCAAAGTAGGAATTTTTATGAGAATGATATGATATTATCAGATCAGGCCAAAAGTGGTCTGGAAAGTGCATGGTGCATGGATTGATGGATACGATTCCCCAAACAAAGACAAAAACATTACCATTACGAAAATTAACAGTCTGTTATTTTTTTCATTCAATGTATTATAGCAAAATTCATGTGATTCCCCACCCTGTTATTGCTGCCATCTTGAACGTCATCTTAAATATATTACAACGCTGAAAACCAACAACAACATGCCAGTCAAATTCTCCAAATACAACCGAAGACTATCAGATATAGTTACTTAGTGCGAATTTGATTTCAGGTTAAATTTTGCTTTAAATGGCGGCCATCTTGGACACCATCTTCACTATTTCAACCTTGTGAATAAAACCTGTAAATGCTTCATTTTAATCGTTTGTATTATTAGGCCTCTAAACATCGATGAAAAGTCTAAATTAAAATGCTTTGTATCGAGGTTTTAGTGAGTAAGGTCTTAGGAACCTAACTGATGGCCATCTTGGATGCCATCTAAAAATTTCAACCTTATGAATCAAAACCATGTTCTAATTTGATCGTTTGTACAGTTCAGCCTCTAAACATCCATAAAAAGTCAAATTTAAAGTGTTTAATCGAGTATGTCGGTCATATAGGTCTTAGGCCATCTTGGACGCTATCTTTAATATTTCAACCTTCTGAATCAAAATGATGGTCTATTTCAATTGGTTGTAAAATTAAGCCTCCGAAACATCCATAAAAAGTCAAAATTAAAATGCTTTTGATCGTGTATGTTGGTCATATAGGTCTTAGGGGCATAGCTGACGGCCATCTTGGACGCCATCTTGAATATTTCAAAACGCTCAATGATGCCAGAGTGGCATCACTTGGATTTAATGTAGGCACAATGCCTCAACTACAAGAATCAACAAAGAAAAAATCTTTAAAATCAAGTTCCAGTCCATTCTGGTTTTCTACCGGACTATAAAAGCAGAAATTAAATTTCTGTATCCAAAATGGCCGCTTCCAGCCACAGTAATTGCTTGATGCTCATCATTTTCGCTTTGAGGCAACATTAGAGAATACAGAAGTTGATTATTTAAAAAGTTTTGTTAATACACTTTACAGATGTAGGAAATTGTTAGTTCAAAGTTTAGCCTCTTAATACAAGAGGTGTTCCCTGACATATTTTTCATGTGTATATATAAACGCATTATTAAGTCTGGTAACAGGCTACACTGCTCATACGAGTCATCTCCTGTATGATATAAACAATGTGAATGACATGCCAAATTTCTATCTGGCTCATGATTTCAAAGACATCAAGTTTTCCTAGCGACGAGGCCAATATTTCAGTTGTAATATAAAATGATTGACCCTGAAAACCCCACAATCATAATAGACCAACCAGCGACAACACGAGACAGAGAGCACAGTCACACAACAACATGAACATTAAGTAAGAAAGGGGACAACGATCAGGAATCGATACAATCAAGCACCACACCTGACCCAGGATACCAGTGGGAAAGTGACAACTTCACAATAAGACATCACAAACGAAAGCCAAGAGGTCAGCCCTTTCCCAGCAGGTGACCACAAGGCATCAATAAACAGACGCACAAGAAAGCATAGCAAATACAAGACAAAAATGATTCACAAAAGAAGCAAAGCCTTGGAACGGTCAGTAAGAATATTTTACTGGAAGGCTTAATCCGGTTTGCACGGCTGCCAGCCTCA
Source organism: Loripinus fragilis (assembly GCA_964019695.1). Lineage (NCBI taxonomy): Eukaryota > Metazoa > Mollusca > Bivalvia > Lucinida > Lucinidae > Loripinus > Loripinus fragilis. The sequence goes on along the minus strand of OZ026530.1, from coordinate 31,684,122 downwards.
CCCTTAGTTCTAATGTGGATTTTGACACGAACACAAAGCATATAGATAATACAAATGATCCACAAAAGAAGTACCACCTTGGGACGGTCAAGAAAATATTTTACTGGAGGGCTTAAACCAGTTTTACGGTGCGCCAACCTAACCCTTAGTTCAGATGCGGATCAAGTCATATAGATGTTTGGTTTGCATGAAAGACCCATAACTTATCAGTGCATCATCTTCTAGAACAGATAAACCAGATATAAAAAGGAGAATCACTCTACCACTGAGCCACTGCGCTCCCATAATTAGGAGTGTATATACCAAGCCGCGTCTAATTGGATGCTGGTTTAATGAGCTACATGTACATTTTGTATTTATTTTACCCAGTAACACAAAGGTAATGACCTGTGCTATTTTAGCTCCGCTCTCGGAAGATTTTTTTCTATGTAAACAGTGCAGATCTTGATGAAATACAGCGTTTTAGTGGCGGATCCAGAGGGGGCTCAGGGATTCACGTGAACACCCTCCCTGCCCCCCCCCCCCCCCCCATTTTAAAATACTATCATCCTCATGGGATATTAAGAAAAAGTAGATAAAACCAGCAAAGCGAACCCCCACACCTTTATACATTTTGTACTTATGAGCCCCATTTCCGGAAATCATGGATCCGCCCCTACTTTTTGTGGCATTTCATCTTGGTCTTCACTGTCTGCCAGCGTAACGCTTTAAGGTTTTCTAACAGGTCAAAAGTATTGCAGAATGCTCCATGGAGAGCATTCTGCAATTCTTCTGACGTTCATTAAGCTACCGTTTGCCATTAAGATCTTTGTTTTGTCTATTTTCTTTGTTTAAGACAGGTTTTACTGTATGGTCTAACTGTATGGTCTACGGGACTTTGCATAGTAGAGAGTGACAGTTGGGACAGTTTTATTCAATAAAGCTTCTCAGTGTAATAAACGTCACTAGACGCTTGGTTGTGGTCGTAATATTTGCTGGCCAGCGTTACCTGTAGGTAGATGACATGATAGCCATGTGACGTGAAAACGTACAGGCGGTAGGAGAAGATCGGATTACAATGCGCATGCGCTTTTAATCTTCTTCTGTAATTTGCGTGTAGTCATCTGAATCAGGGACTTTCTATTGTATAGAAAGACCCTGTCTGAATGTAGAAGTCTTATTTGGTAACCTCACTTATATTAAAAGAAACTGGCTGACATGGGTCTACAGAGTCAGTCATAAATACCGACTGAAGTTAGGTACTGTTTCGTATGGCGCTGGCCTCGGACGGTCACTCTCACAGATAGTTTTTACATCAAAGATAATTATATCTTAATTAGTATAAGGGTCGTCCCATTAGATAAATGACCTCATCACTTGTGCGTTAAGTCGCCATCAAAACATGCATGCGCAGCTACTTAGTGGTGATATTGATCTAAATACTGGCATAAGCCCTCATCTATATCCCTACTTTAAGTGTACAAGTGGCGAATGCTCTAGCGAGACTGTGCGTTTGCGCAGGTTCGCATGAGCATTCGCATGCTTGCCTGATGAGATAGATATCGAAATCATATGAGCTGGCAAAGATGTGGCCTAATTGTTATTACTTTATGCTGAACCTGTCTTCAGGGTTTCCGCCAAACTCAATACTGAAACAAGTCTCCTAAGCTACCGAGACTGGCTAGAAACTTGAAATTTCATCTTTAGCAAGTTTTGATATGATACTGTCTAAAAAGCGAATAACAAAGGCGCTGATCAGTCTGCGCGGATGCGCAGGCTGGTCTGCGCCTTTGTTGTTTGCAAAGCGCGAAGACGATTTTCTCGCGTCGATGCATAATTTTTATTACTATATGTCTTAATTATTATAAACTGGTGGCAATAAACACGCGAATGCTTCTTAATAATTCATTTTGTTTTGTCTGTGTAGAGAGAATCGATTTATTGGATATTAAGGAAAAAATAAAAGAAATCTCGAAATAATTTAGAAAAGGTAAAAATACATGTACTGACGTTTTTACAGAAAGATTTACGTTATTTTATAAGTGCTTTAATTCCCTTTTACAGAAAAACTGAGAGTCAACAAAGTGGGACGTATTTGTAACAATCCGCGTGAAAAATCCAGAACAAAAGCTCACACGATTAACCGGAAGTGAGTAAACAGCGAGTGCATGGCCACCGGAAGTTAACGCACCTGGAATGATTGGACGCACTTGATGCTCAGGAAACTGATGCATAAACTGTGATCTTCCATAAACAAGTTCCTTTAAGTATTTTGAGATGCCTTCCATATACAAATTAATCGTCACAGCCTTCCTGACGTTAGAAGTGATATCCGGATACCGCAATATGTTTGGTTCCCGACCACAGCTAAAAGGACGAAAGTTTCGAAACAGAGAATTTGGAAGCCTGGAGGCAGCGTATGATTTCTTCAGTCGAGTTAAAGCTAGGAAACCAGTGAGTACACTTGTTTTATCAGACAAGACTATCTTAAGCATATGATTTTTAACATTTATTAGGTCTAGATTATCATGTGACCAATGTCTTGCCGTATTGTAATCGCCATTATTAAAATGCTCCAACTATGTAAATAACGATTTTTTTCTTTCCATACACTGCTGTTGTTTTTAGCTCACCTGAGTCTTTGGCTCAAGGTTATATATTGTGGTCGTTCTTCGTCCGTTGTACGTCGTGCGCCGTCCGTCAGTCCGTAAATGCTTCCCCCTCTTTAATCACTGTTTCAAATTTCGTGAAAATGATTACACTGGATTGTTTGACATTCATGCCTTCAACGAAAATTGCACAAATGGTCTATTAGCTTCATAGAGTGCTCATGTTTTATTGAATTTATTTAACCAGCTGGGGAAAAGCGGTAAAATACGAGGCTTGCCTAGTATTTTATCGCTTTTTTGCAACGAATTTACATGTAATGTACATGTAATAAATTCAATAATACAGGAGCACGAGTGTTAGATTATATTTATCACATAAATTAAAATGACTTAAAATTCCATTTGTGGCGTGAAAATATCAAATTTTGTCAATTTTCACACAACGTTCATTATGGACGCCATTACCTAGCGTTAGAAAATCTGTAAAACGCTAGTGGGGTATCGATTTTATTGCATGACGTTATGTCACTCCCAGACACGAATTTATGTGAAATAATGAATTAATTTGCATTTAGAACTTAATAAAAGGAAACTCTAAAATGGCATTTCCTCCTAATCTAATGGCCCAAAATCAAAATGATTAACAATCAATATTCCCCATGATGCCCTCTAATAAACACAAACGGTTTCGTCCCTCTAAGCAAAATGGCAGACAGCTAAATATAAAAATATTCTTAAATGATATCTCCTCCTGAACCACTGATTGAATTTCAAAATAATTTCACGCAAATGTTCCACATAATGTCCCCATAATGCAGATACATGCTCTACTCAATGGAACTCAAAAAGTAAATGCCAGAATATTATAGTGATATTCTAGTAATCTGGCCTCGACCGCGAGAAAATATAGCTATGCTGCCTGCCTTCAACGGAGGCGCAGACAAGCATGCGCATCCACAATTAAAAGTATTCTAATGAAGTAATACTGCTGTTGTTTACTTATTGTTTGCTGCTAATCCCATGCGCGGATCCAGAAAGTTTTGCCAGACGGTGTTCAACTTTGACATGTTTTTTTAGTCTATGAGGGGTAGGAGGATCAAAATACCACCTATAAGCGGGCCATAATAGGCACGCCAGCAAAACGCCATTTCAATGGCGTTTTTCTGGCCTCGAGGTTATAAAACTTGAGTACAGTCTCAGACTCAAAATAAAGCGCAATGATTGGCTCCTTGCGGACACGTGTCCGCAAGGAGCCAATCATTGCGCTTTATTTTGAGTCTGAGAATGAACTCAAGTTTTATAACCTCGAGGCCTGGCGTGCCGATGATTGCCCAACATTGAATGCTGGCATTTGTGATTTTTTTTGTGATTTTTCAGGGATCCGGACCAGTATTGCTACGAAACCCTATATTTTTGTGATTTTTCAGGGGTTGGGGATGTCCTGAACCCCTATCCCTCCTCTGGATCCACGCAGTGGGGTGTTGGGTCCTTGCTTTGTGGTGTGGTTCTTATCCAGTTTAAGAGAGAGTGTCCTATCTAGTTTAAGACAGAGGGGGGCAGAGCTGGATGGTTTGCTTTTATTTTCTTCATAATGTGACTGTTCTTTGCCTCTTTCTTACGGTGCCTAGGGTTGGTCTGAAGTGCGAGATTATGGCATTTCCTGATCATACTCACTTACTTTTGTAGAAGTATTATATACTCGGGGCAATAAAAGTATCATTCTAAGGCGGTTTATTCATTGTTTGGTTTTGCTCCCATTGTATGTGAGTTGTATTTGGTTTGTTTGTTTGGTCCTTATACTGTGGTGTGGTTCTTTAGTGAATGTTCTTGTTTCAAAATCACCTTGCTGAGAGAGAGAGAGAGAGAGAGAGAGAGAGAGAGAGAGAGAGAGAGAGAGAGAGAGAGAGCTGATTATTTTACTTTAACTGTCTTGCGGGTGTTTGTGTTCTGTGTCTGTTTCTCATAGTGTATTGGGTTGGTCTGCAGCCTGTGACTCCTCAAAATACCTTGGGTTGGTTTGCAGTCTGTGATTCCTCGCAATATCTTGGGTTGGTCTGCAGTCTGTGATTCCTCACAATACCTTGGGTTGGTTTGCAGTCTGTGATTCCTCGCAATAACTTGGGTTGGTCTGCAGTCTGTGATTCCTCGCAATACCTTGGGTTGGTCTGCAGTCTGTGATTCCTCACAATACCTTGGGTTGGTTTGTAGTCTGTGATTCCTCACAATATCTTGGGTTTGTCTGCAGTCTGTGATTCCTCACAATACCTTGGGTTGGTTTGCAGTCTGTGATTCCTCGCAATATCTTGGGTTGGTCTGCAGTCTGTGATTCCTCACAATACCTTGGGTTGGTTTGCAGTCTGTGATTCCTCGCAATACCTTGGGTTGGTCTGCAGTCTGTGATTCCTCGCAATACCTTGGGTTGGTCTGCAGTCTGTGATTCCTCATAATACCTTGGGTTGGTTTGCAGTCTGTGATTCCTCGCAATATCTTGGGTTGGTCTGCAGTCTGTGATACATCACAATACCTTGGGTTGGTTTGCAGTCTGTGATTCCTCGCAATATCTAGGGTTGGTCTGCAGTCTGTGATTCCTCAAATACCTTGGGTTGGTTTGCAGTCTGTGATTCCTCGCAATGTATGGGGTTGGTCTGCAGTCTGTGATTCCTCACAATACCTTGGGTTGGTTTGCAGTCTGTGATTCCTCGCAATATCTTGGGTTGGTCTGCAGTCTGTTATTCCTCAAATACCCTGGGTTGGTTTGCAGTCTGTGATTCCTCACAATACCTTGGGTTGGTCTGCAGTCTGTGATTCCTCGCAATACCTTGGGTTGGTCTGCAGTCTGTGATTCCTCACAATATCTTGGGTTGGTCTGCAGTCTGTGATTCCTCACAATACCTTGGGTTGGTCTGCAGTCTGTGATTCCTCGCAATATCTTGGGTTGGTCTGCAGTCTGTGATTCCTCAAATACCTTAGGTTGGTTTGCAGTCTGTGATTCCTCACAATGTATGGGGTTGGTCTGCGATCTGTGATTCCCCACAATATCTTGGGTTGGTCTGTAGTCTGTGATTCCTCACAATATCTTGGGTTTGTCTGCAGTCTGTGATTCAGACAATTTATGGCCATGCTCAATTTTTTCACTTTTAACATCTGATAACGGACTCTACCTGTAGGAGTTAAACTACATTATGCGACATTTAAACCCTAAAAGTTTCAAAACTTGATTTAAATTCCATAGTATTCCCAATTATCTCCCCCTGCAATAGGGCTCATAATTAATTAAATGCTGTTTTGTTCAGGTTATCTTTTGAAATTTTATCTTAAACAACAAGTCAAATGCCTTATGAAGATTATACTTGTAAATTTAAGTTTCACAGACACCAACTGTTAATTTTCCCATTTACATTTACATGGGTTCTAAACTAAAAAATAAAAATAAAGCGCCAAAATGCAAAACTCAAAATGGTAGATTTTTTTCTTTTTTGCTTTACGTCCCAAGTCAACAGCTGTGTCAATGGCGGGACGGTCAGTTCACTTAACCACACTTTTCATAGGCAAGCTTGAACAAGCGGTTAACCAGTACTTCTTGCACATACCTTGCATTACAGATTCTGCTTGAAAATTTGACAACCATTTTTGGAAATTAAGATATTTTACCGTTTTAATGTATTAACGTGCATAAATGGAGACAAGTGCTTATTTTTTAGTTTAGAACCCATGTTAATGAGAAAGTTACTTTAATTTCTAATTCTTTGTAAATAATGTGCACTTCTAAAGCAACTGACATTTGTATCTCTTTTATTTACAGTTTGTTTCGGAGATACATGTCTTGCCACAAGTGCACATGATCAAAGGGAATTCGCCATCGCTTTTTACACCAAATTTCCCCGTGTCTTCCACCTTTCACAAAAGTAATAAATTCAATACAAAAGACACACATAAAGGCAAAGATAATTTCCTGGAAAAGGCTGCCAAATTGAAGACTAAACGACCTCTAGTTCATTTACTAAACAGAGCGGATAGTGACATTGGCAAGGCTCTTGATAAATATATGAAGAAAGCCGAAGTGACCCGAGTAACGGAAGTTGTTGAGAAACAATCAAGTTCAGTTCCGGTAGGAAAGCTGGGCCCAGTTTTAGTCAATGAAGTGCCGCTTATGAAAGAGTCGTTTCCTATTCCAATGCTAAAGAGCGAGCTACAGCCGCTTGGACCAGGACCCTATCGTTTCTGTTATGAACCATCAGTTGTTATATGTGGCGCAAGGTTGCCATGGGGACACGTGCCTGGCATGTCAGATTGGTGTGAAAATAACTGTGATAAAGAGGCTTACACTAGACACTGCGATGATGCCAGGTGCACGTGTAAATGTCTGAAACCTGGAGAGTTATTTTGAATGACTATTTTAGTGATTGCAAACAGCCAATGCATTGTATTATTGGACTTTTTTGTTACTGTAAAGGCGGCACCTCATTATTGCGTATTTAGGACTGGTCTACCTTAGACATAGGTAAAAGCTGAAATTGATAAGAGGTTTTGTTCAAAAGTAACTGTATCATCTTGAGCCATACCTCAGCAAAATCGCAAAACATATCATTTAACCCTTAAAACTCCAGCAAAATAACTGCATCCGGAAATGTCTATTAAACATAAGCATAGCGTCAAATAGTGTGGACTGAGATCAGACTGCTCCTATAGGTCCACACTGTTTGTCTAAGATGCTTCAAATATGAATCGACAAAACATACAACTTTTCGTGATGTGCGCTTTAAGAGTCAATAAACGTGAGTTCAGAGTGTATACTGTTCTGATTTTCATGAAATGCACGCATGTTTGCGCGGCCCAAAACCGCTTATCAACTCTTAACCAAGTTATAAATAAAACCTGATTTCCCTTCCTTGGCATGTGAAATAGCCGAACCATGCCCAGATATGAATATTAAAGTTGCCGCCTTTACAGTAAGCGAAACGTCTCTTAATATTACAGAATACTAAGGCTTTATCCAAACTAATTGTGTTATAAGTTCAGATTAGAAATGCTACAGCATATGTGACAAGAGCGTATAGGAATCGTTTTCTGTGACGAAGTGTTTCAGATAATAAAGATCATGCGAAGTGTTTATTAGCATTTAAGATAACGTATTTCTACGGACTCTATTTCTTTCTGCATTTAAATCGCGTCATAAGTACATTGTAACGTTATGCCATTCGACCAAACAGTGAAGCGTTACTAGATCATATCAGAAACATAGCTTCAAAACCCCAACTAAGTGAAACAAAGACGCTTTGGGGTTCCTAGCAACCTCCTGGAAAGCTGAGCTTTATAACCTTAGGCTATTATAAATGCATTTGATGTTAAATTGCATTTGATCGCCGATCAGACAAAAGGGTCCTTCGGGCATTTTAGCAGTCCTTGTGTTATCAAAATTTCAAAATCGTATAAATTTTCAAGATTTTGCATGCTCTTACAGCAGAGTCAAATTGCTTCTAACATGTAATACAATCAAAGGCGCAAACAATTCTAATAAAATTAAGTGATACTTTTAATGTATGTTGCCATGGCAACAGCTGTGCATATGGACTACACACAGGGTACCTCATTTCAAATGCTTTTGTAAACACGGGATGTGCGTTTGTGGGCTATTTGTGCAGTCTATGCAATTGCATTCACATCAAATATACAGAAACACGGAGCATTCTTGAAATATTGCTACTAGCGTCTTTGTATTAGCGTCATATGTTAACATAATGGTGTTGACGATAGAACGTCATTGACAACGTTAAGTGACGTCATGTTTAAAACGCATAAACTATACTAGTTTAAACGCTCATATCTTTGTTATTTGTAAAGATAATCTTTTCAAATTTTCTGTAATTGTTCACAACAACTAGGTCTTTCTTTCTCTGTAAATATCTCACTTTTGACTTTTATTGCCAGAAGGTCCCTATTGTCAGATCTTGGCTCATTTATTTTTGGTACAACTTCAAGAATGGAGATAAGCTGATAACTCCTAGTAGGCATGTGATAAAATATCAAGTGTAGTGGCGCTAAGGAGCTAAGCAGTGACGTGCGTTTAAGCACACCTTAGCCATAGGCTCAATATGAATTTATGTGCTTATATAATGCCCATGGTCCGTCAGTCCAGCGTCTATCAAATATATACTTAAAACAACATCTCCTCCTAAACTCCTGGTTTGATTTCCACCGCAGTCTACAGGAATGACCACTGAATGGTCTTCTTTTACAATTGTTCATAGATTTAATACCCATGCAGAATTATTGTTGCCATGACAACCAACAGAACAATAATATAAAGTCCTCAGTTTGGGTTCTACATTCAAATGTATTGCTCATCTTTACTTAAATTTTCTAATTGAAACTGGCGAGCCATCAAAGATTCATTTAAGGAATGAATTCGATATTTGGAAAGTCTGTGGAATCATGAATACTTCGGGTCTCCTGCAAAGTTAACGTAAAGCCCAAAATTGAATTTATGGCTTATATTTACATTTAATAATAGATATCTGAAATATAAAAATTATTTTTAATTTAGGAAATAAAACAGTTTTGTATTTAAAGTATAATCGTATTAACGGTTTAGTCAGAGTGTAAAACGGAAAAGCGGAACAGCCAGTGTGATAACGGACAACCAATGGAGCAAACAAGAGGCTTGTTTTGCACGTGCGACTAAGGTGTGGCTCGCTGTCAATCACAACACCAGTGTCATATCTGGCGAATGAATTCGATGTTCGAAGGGAATTGCACGGGCAAGTGAGCTTGGCAGCTGTCAATCAAATTTTGTGTAATTCATGAGGCTATGAACGGTTTCAAAAATCTAAAAATTCATTAAAAGATAGCTTTTAAAATGTAAATATAACTTGATGGCGGGCTGGAATATGTTTTCCCCTGACTTTATCAACAGTCATTCCCATGAGCGGCCTAATGACTAAGGGTCATCTTCATTTTTCTTTGAGTTTTTCTGCTCTCACAGATCACTCTCCAGTCAGAGAGAGTTCATATTTTGACCGCTCTAAAATGAACTTTGAATGCCACTCAGATTATAAAAAAAAAAAAAAAAAAAAAAAAAAACAAGCAAACCAAAAATAAAATTTTCAACTATTCTTGCCTATGGCTCCACCCCATTCTATGGTTAAGCATATGCCTACATGTGCAGAAAAGGATTAAAGACAAAACCGCTACAAGTCAAACTCTGTCCAAGTCTTAATATCCCAGAACTGGCCCCAATGTCCCACTAATGTGCTCGAAACATCCCACGAGTAAAAACAGGACAAAACATTCCAATATTGTTTTATTCATATTTTACGAATTTTAATGCAGAATCTTTTAAATTTTCAGGTGTCAATTGCAAAAATGCAACACCAATTGCCCTTTATACGGGCGGGATCAAAAGTAATGCAACAAATAATGTTAATTGACAACTAGAGGTGGGATTGCATTTTTGTTTATTTCAAACCTTCAAAATACTCTCCCTTCAGAGATACACAAGGTTTCAATCTTTTTATCCAATTCTTGAAGGCTTTCTAATAGTCTTTTATAGGTATACCTCTAAGGAGGTTAATTCTGGTGGCGCCTAAGTTTTGGTGGAATGTAATATTTCTCCTAACAAGATTTCTCTTGAGACGAGGGAGGAGAAAATAGACACAGGGTGGCTAGATCAGGAGAATGCGGTAAAAATTCTAAATCATAGACCCCCTGTTATTTCAAAAACTATTGCACATTTCGCGCCTTGTTACTTGAGGCGTTGTCATGTAACAAATGAATACCACCGATGCCTATATTAAGTCGACGTTTTTGTTAGAATATCACAAGTTTTCTCAGAACTTTTTTTCTTGAAAAACCTTGCATACAATGACCTGTCATTGAGTATAGCGGCATGTATTGCTAGTCTTTTGTAGTGATAAATATGACATACATAAATCAGGCCCCCAGATAAGAGTGCGTAACTGAAAAATTATTTTCTTATTTTCCAACCAAAACATATGTTGTCGGTACTCAAAAAACAGTCTCAATGAGGCGGTTCTTCTAAGCACCCAAAGCACATGTTTAAACAGATGGTTAAGAAAATAATCGCTATTTAACGCTGAAAATCTTTGCTTAACTGGCCCTATGAATTATTTGCATTTCTCACACCGTAATCCTTTCGGCAATACAAAGCCTTTTTGCAAATTTGCGAGCCATATTCGATTACTTGATTTTTGATGCGGTTCGAAATAATGTATCAAAGTAAGAAAGAGGGCAACGATCAGGAATCGGTACAATCAAGCACTACACACTCAATATCTGGCCTCGATGTTATAAAACTTGAGTACAGCCTCAAACTCAAAATAAAGCGCAATGATTGGCTGCTTGCCTCAGTCGCCACGATAATGTGCCTAATTCACTACGACGTGCAATAAACTATTTGGAAATAATGCAATAAGCTAAATAATTGATCAAAAATTAATTAAGAATACGCCAAATGCAGCACGAATTGGGTACGCATTGACATATTTCCGCGACGATTCGTGACCATTCGGGAGATTTTCTCTCAAAATAGTTAGAAAAAATACACATTCATGCTTCCGGGGCATTAGTTCCAAAATGAATGTTCCTCGTATAGCAGCTGTAGAATGGAACCTGCATTTTTAGTGTTGAAAACAGCTCCTTATATAGCTAGAAGAAAACTATTTAAAGTTAGAGATGCCATGGCCCTGACTCTTTGACTTGGAAAAATATGGTAGTTCGCCATTGCAAATCATCCGCCATGAGTTACTGACTGATCCTGATTATGTTCGTGAATCTGCCAAATCTGTTTCTACTTCTAGGACTGCCTCAAATGCGTGTGACATGGTAGTTACTCTAAGGGAAAACTCTTCTACTATCTCTTACTTAGTGTTATTGCTTGTCTTAATCTCCCGATTCCCCACAAATGAGTTAAGAGTATCTACAAATGCCTAAGAATGCCTCTGAAGCGATTAAGATTCAGATACGATGTCCAAGAATGCATCAAGAATTTGTTACGAATCAAGCACAAATTTTCGAATCGGGGAATGCATAGCCAAAATTGTGAACTGTTCAAAACTTTTAAGCCGAATTCCAAATAGACCTACGAATAGCAAGAACTGACTATGGGCTGTACGATTCAGTTAAGATCTCACAAACTGAGTACGTTTCAGTCTCGAATCCAAATATTTGCCAATTCGTTGCAATTCGTGGGATTTAGGGCCTGTATGGAATAGGGATATAAGGAGAAACTTGTTTAAACAATTCACCACCAGTAAGCAATTATTCAGAATCCTTCAAAAAGAGTAAAAAAGGACAAGTTTTATTTTTTTAAATTTAATCTCCAAACCATAAGGATTACATGAGGCAAAAACGTTCAATGCTTGTGGTGAAATTATATCAGGATGGCAAGATAGCGTTTTTTTTTTAAAAAAACTGGCTTTGCAACCTGGCGGGGATAACTCACCAATGGGTTGCCGATCATTCACCCATTCGTTGTTGACCAGTTGCTAAAGATTCAAAACCAGTGTATTCACTAAATCGGTTGGCGACTGATCGGTGATTAGCTGGCGACTGTTCCGCAATTGATCGCCAACTTCTAGAAACCCTTTGCAACTAGTGTGTGATCAAAATCAGAGGCGGGTAGTCTTCTTCATTTCAACAGACTCTTTCCTTAAACGTTCAACCATATAATACACAACATGCATATCCTGTTTTTCTGAAGTCATCATATGTTGGCAAGATTCAAATGTCTCAAATAATGGCTCATTCATTTCCTTATCTTCTCATGTAATCATTGGCATTAAAGTGGTTGTAGGTGCAACGTTTTTCTTATGAGCGAATGGGCCAAACTTATCAAAAGCTTTCAGAGATAGAAATGATTCATAATTTAAAAAACTCTACCAGTTTCCCCTTTAAGTGCACAATGGACAACAGTCCGATACTTCTTGTATCAATATGTTTTAGAGAATCCATCAGAATATAAAAAGTTAAAGATCAGCCCCTTTCAAATGAAACGTTCATTTACTAATTGAAAGTTAATAAGAATTCGATCCAGTGACTTTTATATCACAGTGTATAAGCATACAGTCACCACATCAGAAGTGGCACTTGGCTGTACATCATACAACCGTTAGTTAAAAAAAACAAGAGTGTAGTCTGAAGAACAGCTATAATCCCCCGCCGCAAGTAGACAGTCACGTATGTGTAACACTTTGCTGTAGAAGGAATGGCATGACAAAGGGATTTAGTTTAAGCATATTTTATTGCCAAAATATTGTTACGACCCGTAGTCTGTTATGGGCTCAGACCAGCTACAGACGGAATGCAGAGTGCAATAATATTTGGTAGCGTACTGTTAAAAAATGTGGACTTCAAATGACTGAAATAATTGTTGATACCTTGGTTTCTTTATATTGCAGGGAATGGAAATAAGATCAAAGCCAAAGTTATGATATTCCTGTTTTATTTGGAAGATCATAAAAAGAAAAGAAAAAATGTCATATATGCATTCTCAATAAAACATCTACGAAACTTGTGTTAACTTATCATTTATCTAGCAACAGGCCCTTGCATATATACAATAAAAATGACCCTTCTAAGGCTGCATGAATAAGTGTATTCTGTAAAACCACAAATGAATCTGTTATTTAAAGTAAAATAATGAGCTTTGGAAATTTATAGGACATTAGCATTTATCTAAAGTTAATTATCTTAGCAAAACTTAACCATTAAGAAGAAAATATCAGCTGACTGATCTGGAACTCTGACTTGTCAAACAAAACTCAACTGCTCTGGAGCTCAGAAATGCCCCAATATGGTAATGTTTACTATAGTCAATAGTAAACGAATACGGACTTAATCTATGATGCGTTATTAATTTATATAAATGTAGATTCTAGATAATAAAGCTTAATTTGACCCAAAGATGTCTTAAAAATGAAAAATTAACGTACTGAATAAAATGCGCGATGCTACTGCTCTGAAGTCAAAAACTGAAGTCCTTGTTTCATCCTACGCGCTGGTTTAAATAGTATACGGTCCTACGTCCTACAATCATACTAAAATTCTACAGATCATACGAAATTCCTACTAATCCTACAATTAAAACGCGTATGATCACGCCATCCTACGAAATAACGTTCGTAGGAAACCGTTAAAGACGTAGGAAAATAGCGCAATGTCGCCATTACACTTTAGAAAAACAAGGGGGTCACCGTACATATCTGCTTCTATCTCACTAATAATCAATGAAATTTACTTTGAAAACCATCCGATATTAATGGAAAATGAATGATCTAAATGACCCTTACAATGAAAATCTGCACAGTGTAGACTAATACACTTAAATTTTAGCTGAAAGCCGTGAATACTTCTTTTGGCAGACGAAACAATACACAGCGCTCTACACAACAAATCCCATAAGTCAATGCGAATTACACAGCAAGATGGAGGCACATGTTTACAAGCAGACTTTATGCAGGAGAAATTATTGGAGAATACACTCGCATAATCTAAATTGCACAGATAAAAACCAGTCAGAAACCTGAGGTAATTGATGTAGTTTGATATGGGCCCAATGCCTAAGCTTTTCCCTTCGAATGCACCGTAAAATTAATGATAGATTATAGTCATGCTGTCTGCTAAAATACTAGACACGTTATTGATTATGACCTAGACAGCTGAGCTTACGAAACTGGGTCATTACATTACCCCCCTCCAAGTTCGTTGAAGTTCCAACCAACGAACAAGAATCAGGATATTGACGAACCAGTTTTTACCTTCATCAAATACCTCACACAAACATTTAAGTTAAAAAATAGCATTCTTAAGCCTCCTTACTATTTACAAAACATGGTGTCAGAAGTGAGATAGAATTGGTGATCCCCTAAATATCCTCTAAAACATGCAGCCCATGGAAGAAAAAAACTGACAATATATCATGACAGGACAGATGTTAATTTATAAGTAAATGGTTCAAAACTATGAGTCGGATAAGATTTTATCCTGATTCAAGTTTTGATCCATTTTTTCCAGAATACTTTTACCATAACATGTTATTGTATGACAAATAATACAATTGAATATGACTAGGAAATGCCATACCCACCAATTACAGACATCTGGTTCTTACTGTCAATGATTTCTTAAATGTGGAGTTGATATCTTCAAACTTTAGTTACTCCACAATTTATACATGTAATAAAAAACAGCAACAAGTGTATCAAATAAGTCATCAAGCTGACACAACGACCAAAATCATTACATTTTGAATACAATTTCATGTTACAGAGTAATGCTAGTGTTTTTAATGCTGAAACCACGTTGTGATTAGCATTATAGACACTACATTATTCAACATATACCAAGACAAGCTTGATACACTTTTGAAACAATTTTACTCTTTTTGTCATATAATATACATATACAGGCTCAAATTTAATTAACTACCAAGAAGTAAAATTTAGTTCATTACAATATAGGAGCTTTCTTGCCATGTTAAAACGACAAAAGTCATGAGATTTTCTCATAATTTATGTCCTTTATCATACACAAGAAAGAGCTTACGTTTTCATAAATCTAAAACAAAACAATCAAATTTGGCCTTGATTAAACAATGTTTTTCAATAATTAAAAAATTTGTTCAATAAAACAATTAATCAATGCGTGTGAAAGTTCTTAATTCCTATTCTTCCTCTTCTCATAGTATGACTGTAGTGTATGCTTGGTATATGACTTGTGCAAAACTGAGTCCCTCTTATTATTTTCTTTGTTCCTCTCATCATGTGTATTTGTCCTATCCACCATCTTCCTGTCCGATGACTTGCTTCTATGTTCCTCTCTACAATCTCTATCAGCTCTTCTCAGTTCATCCTTCTTACTATCTCTGTCTGCTCCTCCTGTCCGCTCATCTCTCTTCTTACTATCTCTATCTGCTCCTGTCTGCTCTTCTTTCTTCTTACAATCTCTATCCATTATTCCGCGTATCTTACTTAGCTCCCTCATAAACTCCTCATCCCTCCTTGTTTCCCATGCTCTTCTTCGCTCTTCTCTCCTTCTTTCCTCAATTTCATTTTCTTCTGCTACAGTTTTAAATCGATTAATTGCTTCCGTCAGTTTAGCTAGCATGTAATTGTTTTCTACTAAAGATTTCTCTAATTTTGTCGCTACCATTGTGTTCTTTCCACAGATTCACGGAAATTTCCAATTTCAGTTACCAAAGCCTTCCTACTTAACTTTTCCATATTCACAGGTAGCTCTGTTTTTGGTTTAGCATTTTTTATTTCTTCTAGTGGATCCTCACTTTCATATTTCCTTTTTCCCGCTGACGCAAGTGACATGTGGTCATCGTATTCCAGATCTAACCCATCCTCCTCAGTATCATCCAAGACAAAGGTTTCTGTTTTCTTTGGCTCTACTGTTGTACCCTTATCTATGTTTTGCTTTACTTCCATCTTATCCATTGGAGAGGGTATATACTGTGCTGTCTTCTCTATACTTGATTCTGTTGAATTTGCTGCTGATGGCTGATAGCTCTCTGTCATTGTTGCTATTGTCCCAGAAGAACAGATGCCCCAGTTTGACCTAAATCACTGTCTGACACTGATAAAGTATTGGATAATGTTTCTTGCTGTTCACCTTGGATAATAATGGAATGTGGTGCCAACATACTCTGTAGGAATGCAGTCAACTGACTAGCAAAATTCTGCTGATCTGATGGATTCTGAACTGGTGTCGCCATGGTGAAGTGGGAACCATTCTCTGCAGATACTGATGGGGTCCTTAGTAGATCTCCTTGCAACACTGTAGGCACTGTCTTAATCGTCAAACTATTGTCTGCTGTTACAACATTCTGATTTGACGGTGTCACTGCTACCTTTTGCATTGGGATGGCCTGTGCTGTCTATGTCTCCTGTGTTGATGTGGGCACCGGAGTACTGGTCACTGATCCCTTTACCTGTACCCCTAGAAAGTGCAGAAGGCTATTCGTAGCTGTTAGTACTCTATAGTCCTGGGGACCTAAAACATGAGGATGTCTGTTTTCCACTAAACACTGACTGTGGTCGATTATCTTGTACTTTGCCGATAGAAGGACATGGCGGCTGTATCCAGAAACGTGCTGTAAAAGCTGTTCTTTCTTCTGGCACCTAAAGAGCAAAGCTTACAATAAAAGGGCACTTCCTCCAAGGCCAAGTGCATCTTCATGATGTGATCTTCTATTCGACATTTTATGTCAACCACCCTTTTCCCCTCTCTACTGAAACATCTTAGGCACTGGTACGCTTTCCCTCTCTTCCTTGCTCTCTCTATTCTATCTTCTTCTACCCCTTGCAACAGGTTGTTCTCCATCTTAGCCTGAAGTTATACAGAAATACTTTTGAGTCATAATTACCCCAAATGACTTCCGCCAAGATAGTGATCCCTGACCTAATACCTATTTGACTTTAATTGATACAACTGCATTTTATGACAAAATTCTTTATTTCTACAACACTTCATACAGTATAACCATAACATTTATATTGTGAACTCCTTTCTCTTTTTCTCATATAAACTAGCACCACTATTCACTCTCCAATCCTTTTATTACACAAATTCATCTCTTCTTAACCCTTTCTCTGTCCTATTAAAGAAATACACCGTTCTATGAAATCTTCTACCTTCTGAATTCTATCTTAGTCCTTCACAATATATCAGTACGCCGTTCTTCGGATCTTTCTTAAAAACTACCAATCACTTCTGGACAGTTCACCTCTTCATAACCTTCTCATGGTTACTCGTCGTGTTGTCTCTAGAAGTCTCTCTTCACATAAAATGTATCAAGTCCTCTTCATTCTAAAACTGTATCAGGTCTGTCATCTTCACCAGTACTTGACTAGAACTATCCCTTTACTTCTGATCAACTTCTGTGGATTCTTTACACCAAGAAAGAATTTCACTCTCTGATTGCTTAACACGCAGTATTTCTTCACTGTTTCTTTTTCTGTCGTACACTAAATAGTCCTACTCATTTGATTGCACATGAAAATAAACAAGCTCAACAAAATAACAGTGTAACTAAATTCAATAAAATATTAATTGCTTGTTCTAAACAATTGCGACTCTACTGCCTCAACTTCTTTCTGGACCTAGCCAACCATTTCGGAGGATTTTCTCCTTCATAAGGTTTCAGCTTATCATGGTGAAGTAGCACCTTCTTACCATCTTTGTCCATCTGTATCACAAAGTTAGCATCATTCACCTTTTCTAGCACTAGGAAAGGACCATGGTATGTGTGTTGCAATTTCGGAGCGACTCCTACCTTTCTGGCTTCATTTAGACACAACACATAGTCTCCTTTTTCAAACCTGTTTACGGCTACTTTGGTGTCATAAATGTCTTTGCTTCTCTTTGCTGACATGCCTAAATACTTTCTGGCCACTTTGTGTGCATGTTGCATTCGTGATCTCAGTATGTCCACATAGTCCCCATATGATGTTATGTCGTCTCCCTGTGGAGTACTTGAACTTCCAAATACAAGCTCTGCAGGTAGTCTGACTTCTCTACCCATTGTCATCAAGTTTGGTGTCATTTTGTTTGCTTCATGTGGGGTGGCTCTGTAAGCACCTGCTAAGCATCCTAAATGCAAATCCCATTCTTCTTGCTCATCGCACAAGTAAGCCTTGATCATTCTTAACAGGGTTCTGTTGAATCTCTCGGATTGACCGTTCCCTTTCGGATTTCTGACACTTGTTCTTGTCTTTCTTATTTCTAACATTCTACACAACTCCTTAAACACCTTACTCTCATATGTCCTTCCCTGATCACTATGAATAGAAAGAGGACAGCCCCATCTTGAGATATACTCGTTCAAAATTTTGGAAGCGCATATTTCAGCCGTCATATCTGGTACTGGAATAATTTCCACAAAATTGGAAAAGTGGTCTGTAAGAAGTAATATGTATCTGTTACCCTGAGCTGTAACTGGAAACGGCCCTAAATAGTCTGTGGCAAGACAATCACCTGGAGCTCCCGCTGGTAATGATCCAAGGGCAGCACGTGGCACCTTATTGGGCTTTTTATCAGCCTCACATACATCACATTTGTGAATATGAAGGTTCACGTCCTCTTTCAGATTGTACCAATAGTACCTCTGTAGAGTTTTTTGTTTTGTTTTCTTGCGTCCAAGATGACCTGCTAAAAGAGAATTGTGCATCTGGCACAAAATGTCCTTTTTTAATGCTGAGGGTACTAACAGCTGAAGGTATTCACCTGTTCCATCCCTTTTAAGGAACTTTTTGTACAGAATACCATTTAATAGCACCAGTGAATCCCATAAGATCCAGTAATGCCGACAGGCTGGACTTTTTGTAACCATATCTTGTCTGCTGGGTTTTACCCCTACCAACTTACTCTGTACCATTAAAGCTAGATCTTGGTCCTCATTCTGATACCTTCTAAGTTCATCAGCTGAAATAATACCTACTGTGGTACTGGTCAGATTGTGTGACTCATCTCCTCCAATCAAGCTGACCTCTGATCTGTCTGATGTACTTGGGCCTGGTAAATCTGAACCTGATGGACCTGAAAATTCTGAGCCTTTTCTTACCTGGTATTCTTGTTGTCTCTGTTGACTTGTGACTCTTGCAACCTCTTTATTGTCATTTTTGTTCAAACTGTCTTTCAAGTCATTTGACTTGGTTGAATTTGAAACAATGTCTTTCAAAATACCCTCATGTAACATATCTTGTGCTCTTTTTAAGCACTTCTTGCATGGTCCACACTTTAATGGCTCACTTGTGTCCTATTCTGGGCAATCACACTCTCTTGGGTTTTCACATCTAGAAAGGGCATCACAATGTGCCTGTTTATTTCCAGGGCGGTACTCTATTGAAAAGTCATAGTGACTTAAAATTGCAATCCAGCGAGCTATTTTCCCTTGTGGTTCTTTCAACTTAAAGAGCCATATGAGAGCTTGATGATCTGTCCTTACTCTGAATTTTCTACCCAGGCGATATTGACGAAAGTATTCAATAAAGAATCTCACAGCCAGAAGTTCCTTTTCAGTAATGCAATAGTTGCGTTCTGCTTTGTTTAATGCTCTACTGGCATATGCAATAACTCTCTCTCTTTCACCCTGTACTTGGTGAAGTATACCTCCAATACCTAGATCAGAGGCATCTACATCTAGTATGAACTATTCTGCATCATTCAGAGGATATCCCATTACATCAGAACTTATCAACTCTTTCTTAAGTTTTTCAAAGGAATCCTCACATGCTGTGCTCCAGATAAACTTCTTTCCTTTCTTTGTAAGCTCTACCATAGGCCTTACTAAAGTGGCAAAATCTTTTACAAACTGCCTGTAATAAGAACCTAAAGCAACAAATTGTTTTACTTGCTTAGCCGTCTTTGGTCTTGGCCAATATACTACCTTTGCTATGTTAACAGGACTTGGCTGTACTCCATCACCTGATACCACATGACCTAAGAAAAGCACTGATGTTTGAAATAGATTGCTTTTGTCAGGTTTAAGTTTCAAGCCTGCTTGCTTGATCCTATCTAGTACTTCTTGGACCCTACTGATATGCTCATCGAAAGATCTTCCAAAGACTACGATGTCATCAATGTAAATTAGACATGTCACCCATTGAAGACCGTGCAGTGCCAATTCCATAGTCCTTTGAAATGAACTGGCCGCACTGTTTAATCCAAAAGGCATCCTGGTCATTTCAAAATGGCCGTACTTGCATACAAATGCACTTTTTGGAATGTCTTCTTTCTTCAGTGGAATTTGGTAGTATCCACTAGTCAGGTCAAATGTGCTAAATCAGCTTGACCCTGCTACTGCATCCAGACAGTCCTGAATTCTGGGTAACGGAAACCCATCTGGCTTAACCAATTCGTTAACTTTTCTATAGTCCACACAAAGACGGACGCCTCCATCTTTCTTGGAAACCAAACATATAGGACTTGCCCATGGAGAGACACTGTTTCTAATCACACCCTTTGCTTTCATGTCCTCCACTGCATGTTTTTCTTTGTCTGCAAATGCAAGCGGCACCCTCCTTGGTGGTTGCTTAATAGGGTCTGCATCCCCAGTCTTTATGGAATGTTCTGCTAGACTGGTCACTCCTATATCCCATTCATTCCTTGAAAAGCTATCTTCAAATTTATGCAATAAGTCTGCTATTCTTTCTTTTTCACTTTCATTGAGATCTTTTGTTGATCTATCAAAGAGATCTTGTAAATGTTCTGGGACTGAAACATCACTTTTATCCTTGATACTCTGTGGAATATTTTGGCTTATTTCATGACTAAAATCTTCATCTATTTTAGAGCCAATATCAACTCTTCTTACTTTATAGAAGTTATTCTTTTCTGTTTGATTCTCTTGCTCAAACAAAATCTTGGGAGTACCATCTATTACCTCGGCTGTCCCAACTACAGAATCTTGTTTGATTGATACCTCTCTAGTAAATGGATTAAGTAGTCTAATTTTACTTGTACACCCTTTATTGATATCAGTCAATGTGGCTGCCATTTGTAAAGGGTATGTTTCTTTAAAATGATCTGTTGGTTCTATCAGACACTCACTTTCACTTGAAAAATCATCATAATCATGTCTCTCTACAAAGACATCAATCACAGACTCTGCCATAGGGGGAATTACATAGTGATCAGCTGTCACTACCTTACATACTCTGTATTTCCCCCCTATCTGTATCATGGGCACATCTTTATCTTGCACCATCAGAACTCCTTTACTAAGAAGTATGTCTGCTAGACCATCTTTATCATTTTGAAGTACATCTATACCTAGCAAACCGTCATCATCAATTTCAGCCACCACTGCTTCAACTTGTACTTCTATATTTCCTAATTTTAAGGAAAAATTACCTTTACCTAGTTCTTTTATGATTGAACCACCAGGTCCTATCAACCGTGAAGAACTTGAAAGAGTAGGTCTGTCTTCTATTTCCATTGCTTCATACATGCGTTTAGAAATCACTGTCTTAGAAGCACCAGTATCTGCCGTGAAAAGGATTGGATAACCCTGAACTGAACCCCTAATATAAATACCATCTGGTAACTTTCTTGAAGTCTTGATTGACTTTAAAGTCTGAGTATCACTTGAATCTGTATGTTTAAATTGGCCCATAGATTCTATGCAGGCTTCCCTGTGGCCACCAGAGACAGCCCTTTCTAGTTTAAAGGATTATCTGTAGTATTGTTTTGGATACCTCTTTGTGGAGGTCCTTGATCATATCTAGGATAATGCATTGGGGCACTAAATGAAGGCTTATTAACCTTCTGTGGACAGTCACGGCTTATGTGTCCCTTTTGAGAACAGTTGTAACAAACCACATTTCTACTTCTTTGCGGTTTATACTCTTTTTGTGTGGGCTTTTCAACACTCTTAACCTTAGAAAACTCCTGCATCTGTAACATTAATGTTTGCAACATGTCTTTTGCTTCAGGTAATACTTTCAAAGACTCATTCTCAGTTGAATGGTGTACTTCAAGGGGGTCCTTTTTCTCCTCATCTTTACATGTTTTCTTATTATGAGATGTTTCCTTCTTTGCTTGAACTCTATTCACTCTATGCATGTCATTACTTTCATCTGACAAGTATTCTTCTGATGAATCTTCATCATCACAGCTTGCTCTTCTAGCATATTTCTTGAATTTTCTATCTGTATGTCCTTCTTGAATACCTCTATGCTTAGTTTGGACAAAGTTGACCACATGGTACACGGCTTCATCTATATTTTCTGGTTCTTTGTTGTACTCTACTTCAAACCGTGCATCACTGTCACAAAGGCCATCTAAAAATCTTCTGACTAGGTCCTCTTG
Organism: Loripinus fragilis; assembly: GCA_964019695.1. Lineage (NCBI taxonomy): Eukaryota > Metazoa > Mollusca > Bivalvia > Lucinida > Lucinidae > Loripinus > Loripinus fragilis. The sequence continues at coordinate 31,661,704 of OZ026530.1, read as the reverse complement.
TCTGGTTTGTTCATCACGAAACTTGTATGCCTTTGCATATAGACGTTTCAATTCTGCAGCGAATTCTTCAGCGGTTTCTCCATTCCTCTGTGTTCGTTGGCTAAATTTTGCTGCATATGTCTTTCTGGTTTCAACCACCCGAAATCTACTATTTAATTCTTTTATTAGTTCACTGTAGCATGAAAGTGTATGTCTTGACAGTTGGGTAAACACAAACTCACCCGCCTTACCCTGAAGCTTGGGTAAAATGTTATCCAACTTAGTTTCCTCTGACCAACCTTTCCTGTCCGCTTCTGTCTCAAATCTACTTACCCAGACTTTCCATTCCTCCTTGCCATTAAAAGGGGGAATCTTTATGTCACCTGACCCAGAAGTTACTTGTGGTCTACTATAGTGTGTTCTCTCTACACTAGACACCAGTCGAGGGTTTTCATTTGATAAGGGTGGGACAGAATTATTTGTATAGGGATTATATCTATGTGGAAACTGTGAATAGTGACCTTGACCATCTACGTGTTCACTCATTGCCACATTCTGGTCTCTATGAACAGTTCCTGCTGTGGTTGGATTTACATCATATCGGTAAATATCAGTATTACCATTAACTGTGGAGCCTCTACTTAGCCATTCAGAAGACACATTGCCTAATTCATATGAATTTCTTTGTCTGATATCAGAAACTTGATCACCACCAGCTCTATTTGATGCCAATATTGTAGTCTGTTGATTACATGTGTTAGTCTCAGAAGCTGATGCCGCTTGATCAGTCTGTATATTTGTCGCACAATTATTTTGGCTAGCATTATTAGATTTCTCTGTCAACTGCTGCAGCATAGATAAGACATTAGTTAGGGCTCCTGTAATGTTATCTTGATTTTGCTGCATGCTTGCTTGCTGATTTTGTATATTAACTTGCTGTTGCTGCATGTCTGTTTGTTGTTGTTGTAAACATGTGATAGCTTGATTCAGCCCTGAAATAGCGCTATTAACTGTTGCTTCAGAATAAATATTAGACTGGTATGGCAATCTATCATTGTTCAAAGCACTGTTGCTGTGTACCTGTGCATTATTAATCATGGGGCCTTCATATGTATCTCTACAGTGTAGTGTGTCAACAATTGTGAGCCCTGTGTTGTCTGTGCTATTGGCTCTATCAAAGCTATTTCTGATTTGACACGGCTGATTTATGTTGGCATCATCACGTAGCTGCATTAAAGACTCGACCGCCACATGGTCATCTTGACTGACACATGCACTATCTATTGGTGAAGTGTTGACATGAGATTCAGTGACTTGGATGTTTTGAAATGATTTTCCTGGTTCAGGTGCTCCCATAGTAAATGTCACTTCACTGTCAGACTCAGATTCTGAGTGCTCTACTACTCTGCTAGACATACTGCTGGTTTTTTTCCTAATCATCTTAATCTAGCTCCGTATCGCTGGATCTGTATCTATGTTGACAGATCCCACCGCTGCCACCACTTATGTTACGACCCGTAGTCTGTTATGGGCTCAGACCAGCTACAGACGGAATGCAGAGTGCAATAATATTTGGTAGCGTTCTGTTAAAAAATGTGGACTTCAAATGACTGAAATAATTGTTGATACCTTGGTTTCTTTATATTGCAGGGAATGGAAATAAGATCAAAGCCAAAGTTATGATATTCCTGTTTTATTTGGAAGATCATAAAAAGAAAAGAAAAAATGTCATATATGCATTCTCAATAAAACATCTACAAAACTTGTGTTAACTTATCATTTATCTAGCAACATGCCCTTGCATATATACAATAAAAATGACCCTTCTAAGGCTGCATGAATAAGTGTATTCTGTAAAACCACAAATGAATCTGTTATTTAAAGTAAAATAATGAGCTTTGGAAATTTATAGGACACTAGCATTTATCTAAAGTTAATTATCTTAGCAAAACTTAACCATTAAGAAGAAAATATCAGCTGACTGATCTGGAACTCTGACTTGTCAAACAAAACTCAACTGCTCTGGAGCTCAGAAATGCCCTAATATGGTAATGTTTACTATAGTCAATAGTAAACGAATACGGACTTAATCTATGATGCGTTATTAATTTATATAAATGTAGATTCTAGATAATAAAGCTTAATTTGACCCAAAGATGTATTAAAAATGAAAAATTAACGTACTGAATAAAATGCGCGATGCTACTGCTCTGAAGTCAAAACTGAAGTCCTTGTTTCATCCTACGCGCTGGTTTAAATAGTATACGGTCCTACGTCCTACAATCATACTAAAATTAAACAGATCATACGAAATTCCTACTAATCCTACAATGAAAACGCGTATGATCACGCCAACCTACGAAATAACGTTCGTAGGAAACCGTTAAAGACGTAGGAAAATAGCGCAATGTCGCCATTACACTTTAGAAAAACCAGGGGGTCACCGTACATATCTGCTTCTATCTCACTAATAATCAATGAACTTTACTTTGAAAACCATCCGATATTGATGGAAAATGAATGATCTAAATGACCCTTACAATGAAAATCTGCACAGTGTAGACTAATACACTTAAATTTTAGCTGAAAGCTGTGAATACTTCTTTTGGCAGACGAAACAATACACAGCGCTCTACACAACAAATCCCATAAGTCAATGCGAATTACACAGCAAGATGGAGGCACATGTTTACAAGCAGACTTTTTGCAGGAGAAATTATTGGAGAATACACTCGCATAATCTAAATTGCACAGATAAAAACCATTCAGAAACCTGAGGTAATTTATATAGTTTGATATGGGCCCAATGCCTAAGCTTTTCCCTTCGAATGCACCGTAAAATTAATGATAGATTATAGTCATGCTGTCTGCTTAAATACTAGACACGTTATTGATTATGACCTAGACAGCTGAGCTTACGAAACTGGGTCATTACATTATTTACAGCAATGCGGTTGGGTCACAACTTCTAACAGCATTATTTTCGACCCTTCTCCTACATGATATATACACGATAGCTTATAAACATGGCTATATATACAAATGCATATGTTAACTAAACAAGTTCTGGTCAAAGCAAAACAGATAGTAATATAAACAAGACAATATCAGAATCAGAGAATAAATACGAGTAAATACATAAATATTCAAATGAATAAAAAAAACTTAATAAATAAATTGCTTAATAAATTAACAGATACATAAATGAATAATAAATCAAGATAAAATATATATGAAAGAAAAAAGCGAACATCAGAATAGTAGATAAATAAATAGGCAAATAATTAATATTGGATAATTAAAAAAACAAAAAAAGTACTACTGCCAGGAACCCCTTTAACTTGGGAATAGAACAAATTTGGTCATAAGTATACTTTTTAATATACAAAATATGTTTAAAGAAAAACTTCAAACAAAGAGTCAACTGGTTTAAAACGATTAGTAGCAGCATGTATATATCTGTGGACACCTCTGAACAAGAATATTTTTTCCATATTCAAATCATAATAACCACATAGAATCATATCAATACTTAACGGTTGGAAACTCTAACTGTGTCATTAAAATAAGTAAGGACGCAAAGATAAGGAATCGATACAATCAAGTAACACGCCTGACCAAGGATACTAATGGGAAAGTGACACACTCACAGTAAGACACCACAAACGAGAGCCAAGGGTTCAGCCCTTTCCCAGCAGATGACCACAAAGCACATATAAACAGACGCGCACAAAGGCATAGAAACACAAGTCAGAAAAACACATTAAAACCTGCCTTTCAATTGTAAACTTTCTACAATAAAAGAAATATTGGATGGCGTCCTCTACCATTCCACACAAATCACATAAAGGATTATCACGGATATGACTTCTAAAAATGTCATAATTAAGGTTGCTGCAATTATTTCGAAGTCATGCATGCAATATAGAAATATGTCTTTTTCCTATGGTAAAGTGAGAAGAAACACATGTGTTATTGAATCTAAAGGTAATATGTTTTAAAAAAAATTAAAGTTGATAGATTGTTTAAATCATCTTCAAGTGAGTTCCATAGTTTAATGGAAGAGGGAATACATGATTTTTGTGAGATACTAGTTCTATTGAAGGGCACTGATATATTTCTATGGATTTCAGTGGGTAATTTGAAATTTCACTAACTAAAGGAGGAATTAAACCTTGTATATATGAAGGTACAATACCTTTATTTACCTTATACATGAAAGAGAGTTGATGTTGCTTCCTTCTGTTTGATCAAGTTGCCCATCCACATTCTTTGGACAAGTTTTATAATAACACAGATCTAGTTAATCATGTAACAAGGCGGGCGGCTTATTTTGGATTTTTTTTGTAAAGTTTGTGAGTCCTGCTCTGAACATACACCATTTACAACGAGGCATATTCTACAACTGATAAATAAACGGACATCTACATCTGGTTCAGAGCATTTCTACTAATAGAGTATTCTAGCTTACGCATTATTCCCAGAATTTTAGTCACTGATAGGACATTGTTTTCAACATGTGAGTGCGACTGCCCTGTTCTACTGAAGGTAACACCAAGATGTTTGTGGCTATCTACGAAATTAATTGGAATATTATCAAAAATAAGTTGTGGTAAGATATTAATCTTTTTAAGAGTAAATAAAACAGCTTCAGTTTTCAGTGGATTAAATGTTACTAGCCAATGTCTAGCCCAGTTTGACAACAACTGCATATCATGGTCAATTATACCAGCTATGTCATCAATGTGTGCTGCATAATAGAAAAGTGAGCTTTCATCTGTAAACAGCCTTGTCAAACTAAGAAGATGTTTAGCTATATCATTTATGTATACCAAAAATAAAAGAGGTCTAAGAACAGGCCCCTGTGGCACCCCACAAAGATAGATTTTAAACCTGAGAAGCAAGACTTGGGACCAACTTTCTGCTTCTTTGACTTAAGAGCGATTCTCTGTAAATATGGAGCAAATTTTTTCACGCATAGTCTCAGATTTCAATGAAACTTTCTGTACTTGGTTGTTTTCACCCAAAACGAAATCATTCATGCTTAATTCTTTAATTTTTACTTCCGTTGCCATGGTAACCGAATCCAAAGTTTTTGGCCAAAAAGTGCCCATTAAATCACTGAAAATAGACATAAATTGCACATTTGAAACTTCTAGAAAAAACCGTTTTGAACTTATGACAACTTTTACTCCACAGTATTGCTTTATGTAAATTTAAGGAGGATCTTGGAATTAAAATTGGTATTTCTGTCATGCAGCAATCGTGTCAGAAAAGTGGGTGGGGTAACAAGGTACTCAAATTTGTCATTTTTCGACATTTTTGAACTCCTATTGTTGCAAACCGCGGTTACTCGGAAAAGTGTACATGCTTTAGTACAACAAAGCTAGACATGATATATAATGAATTGGAAAAAAAATGTTTGGGAAGTTACAGTCTTCTTATCGTAACCATGGTAACTATGATGCTACGTCTCAAAAAGCTAAAATGTGCAAATGCAGCTTCTATGGCGTTTTTGTATTGCAGAACATGAAGGCATCTGACACAATCAACAATTAAATGTTTAAACAATACTTATATTTTGCTTTTTTGACCAATTAGTGGTGAAAGGCCCTAAAAGGGACCTGATAATAGCCCTTTTAGAGGTCTACATAGGAGAAAAACCCCTATTTTTAAAAATAAAAAATGTAAAACTCATGTATAAGTAGTGTAGAAAAAACATTAGAATATTTTCAATTCATTGATCTTATAGCTAGCATTTTATAAAAGAAAATAAATTATAGGGTAATATCTTAATATAGGGGTCCAAAAGGGGTTCAACAGGGGGTAAATTAGGCGTCACATTTTTTGACCAAATAGTGCCTGTATATCAGTAAAAATAGACATACATTGTGCTAATGCAACTTTTAGAATGAGAACTTTTTGACCTTGTGATTACTTGTACTTAGCAGTATTGCACAATGTGAATACAAGGCGTGTATGGTTAATAATTTTGGTAATTCTGTCATATAACAATGGTTGCAAAAGTGTGGGTGGGGTAACAATGTACTAAATATGGTAGTTTTCGACATTTTGAAGCCATATTGTTGCAAGTTGGGGCTACTTGGAAAGGTCTGCACACTTTAGTAAGACCAAGCTAAATATGTTCTGTTATAAACAGAAAAAAAATATTTTGAGGAAGTTACAACCTTCTTATCGTTACTATGGCAACTCTGATGCCACCGTCTCAAAAAGCCAAAATGGACAAATGCAGCTTCTATGGCGTTTTTGTATTGCAGAACATGAAGACATCTGACACAATGAAAAAATTAAATGTTGAAATCATACTTATATTTTGCTTTTGTGGTGAGAGGCCCTAAACTGGACTTGATAATAGCCCCTTTAGAGGTTTATATAGGTAAAATGCTAATTCTTAATCGAAATGCCTAACTTGTATATGTGTAGCATACTAATGTCATCAAAATATATTTTTGGGCATTGGACTTATAGCTAGCAGTTAAGAAATAGAAATGTGGGGTTGATTCAATCTAGGGTTGGAAAAGGGGCTCAAAAGGGGGTATATGAGGTATATTTTATCAAAACATATGTTTTAGGACACTTGAATCAATTTCATTGGGAAAACCTGACTCCTACTGCTACATTTATCAAGTAAAGTAAGTCCAAACAAATGTTAACAATCCCACGATAGGGGAAATTAGTGGACGTCTAAAATGTACCATAAGAAAAGCATATTTTAAGCCTTTAGGTCTATGGAAAAGACGAAATTATTGACAAAAAAAATCAAGAAATTTTAAACAAATAAACCCTAGATAAATGAATGAATGTTGGATGTTTATGAAACTTCTCATTTTCAGCTAAAATATAGAATTAAAAGCCCCTATAGTAAATGCATGTATATAAAGAGGTTATCTCAAAAGTAGTATTTTTACTATGAAATCAGTACCTTTGATGCATTTTGTGTACCAGTAAGATTGACTTATCCAATATCTGTAAATATATACTGTGTTAGTGAGGACTTCTTAATCATGAAAGATTAAAAGACATCTGAAATAAAATCGTTATCAGATGAAAGGGGGTCTTTTATAAGTAGCTATTTCTGAAAATATTTAGAATAATAGAACTCCAGTAAAATTTGATATGAAAAAAGAAATGAATAGAAAAATAACCTGCCATAGAGAAGTTATTGACTTTCAGTTGGGTTTTTTATATGATCATCATCTGGGGGAATAGCGAATAAAAATTGGAAGTGACCATAGTATGAAAATGGTGGGGATGTTTCAAAAGTTGAAGTTTAGTTTAAAATCTCGGGTTTATAAAGGATTCAGTAAACACTAGAGTAACACAGTGTATGATCATTTAGTTATCAAAATCTATACTAGATGGTCACAGCAATCAATTATAAATTAATAGAAATTTAAAGGGGTGGTTGCAAAAATCATTTTGTTTTTCTATCTATTACCTGGATTATAACCAAAAAATGATAATCTAGTCAATTTTTTTAAAAAAAATCTTCCATAGAGAGATAGAAAAAAAGATATAAGGCCTACAGTTACATACGCTACTAAAATATTACATTTTAATACAGGATGTCCTTTGGGCCCTGGGGGCTCACCTGAGAATGACTGTTTATATGGTAGAGGGAAAGCAAAGCACCTAGCCAAATCCAGCTCTTATGTTGGCTAAAGTAACAGAATGTAAAACTTTAAATGTGTCATTTAAACCAAGGTTGAATCAAACTTGATCAATAACAGTTGCAGTTACTGACTCACAGACAAACAGATGAATAGACATGCAAATGACCCTGGTGGCCATTTTTGATAGATTTACATTGTTTGAACAATCATGGTAGAGGAGCACTAAGGATCATATGTGCTGATTTTTAGCTCACCTGAGCCGAAGGCTCATGGGTGAGCTAATAGTGTACCAGTCATTCCGTCGTCCGTCCGTCCGTTCGTCCGTCAACATTTTCAAACATCTTCTCCTCTGAAACCACTGGGCCAATTAAAGTCAAACTTCATATGGAGACTCCTTAGGACGCGGGAAAGAAAGTTTGTTCAAATGGTCCTGGTCACATGACCGAGATAGCCGCGCCCATATATGGTAAAAACGCTTTAACTCTTCTTCTCCAGAACCCGAAGGCCGATGACCTTGGGACTTGGTATGTAGCATTGGGGATGTAGGGCCTACCAAGTTTGTTCAAATGAAGATCCTAGGTTGACCTTGACCTACTCAACGTCAAGGTCAAATTTGCTTCCTAATGCATTTAAATGGGATTTTTTTTGAAAAGTTGATTTTTTGAATACTGTTGAAGCCAAAGTCATTATTCTCTCTTAATGTGTTTAACCTAATGCGACAATGGCTATAAATAAGTTCCAAAGGTCAAGGTTGACCTTTTACTTTTCAGCCAAGGTTGCTCATATTAGAGTCTAATCAACACATTAAAACATAGTTTCCTCAGAAGCCACTAGGTTAATTGAAATCAAATTTCATATGAAGACTCCTCATGATAGGTTAGCCAAAATTATACCAATTACACTGCCAAGATGGCCACCATGCCCATATATGGTAAAAACCATTTAAATATCTTCTTCTCTGGAACCAAAAGGCCAATGGCCTTGGAACTTGGTATGCAAGCATTGTGGATGTAGGCCCTATCCAATTTGCACAAATGATGAATCTAGGTTGACCTTGACCTACTTTATAGCAATGTCAAATTTGATTCCTAATGCATTTATATGGGAAAAATCTTGTAATGTTCATTTTTCTATAACTGTTTAGGCCGAATTCATAATACTTGCAAGAAATGTTTAACCTATTGAGACATTGGTTTTATATAAGTACCAAATGTCAAGCTGACCTGTGACCTTTTATCCAAGGCCACTCATTTGGACTGCCACATACCTATCTAATCATCTTTTCCTCAGAAATCACTGGGCTGTTTGATGGAGTATTCATTGGATTGTTTAGGTCACTTGACAAAAATGGCTGCAACCCTAATATGTGGTAAAACAAAATGTGTTTCATTATAAGCTGTAGTTGACCTTGACCTATTTTAACATTATTAAGGAGATCAGGTGAGCGCCTCAGGACCTTCAGGTCCTCTAGTTTTTTTTCAAATAGCCCAGAAATTTTTGACATGATCTTTTAACTCTTGCTAGTGTCTTTTCTACTGACAACATTTGCAAACAGTTTGGACCAAAGCTGTTTGGATCTAAGCTGTTTGACACTTTGATGATATTCCTGAAACAATTTGACCAAGTAGTATTTTGACAATGAGATTTGTAGCAAATTTTTCCAGAAAAGAAAAACAGACTCCACCCCTGGCAGTCATGTTTTTCAACCTATAAAAATGTGAACAATCTTGGTAAATGGTCACTCAATGACCATTAGTGTTGAATTATTTTAAATCGACCAAGTTGATTTTGTTAAGAAGATTTTTAAAGTTATCCCTATATTTACATAGGAAAAAAAATGGTCTCATCCCCTGGCGGCCATGAAAAAATATTTGGACATTTTTAGCAGTGCGTCGCCCAATGATCATTTATGCCAAGTAATTTTCAAATCCTTCTGCTAGTATTTCTCACGATGTCACGGGTTTGTCTGCAGTTTGTGATTGTGGTATTCCCTGATCATACTCAATTTCTATTTTTGACAAGAAGACTTGTTTGAAGTTTTCCTATACATTAATGTGTTACTTAACATTTTCAGTGAAAAAGCAAGTTTATCAGCATCTTTAGCAAGTGAGAAAAATATCTACTCGCTATTTTAGCAAGTGGTTAAAAATCTAAAATTTGATCCCTGTATGTATAAAAATGTAATGTAGTTTTGTGGGGTATAATTATATTTGGTTATAAAATGTAATAATTTTTTCTGCATGAAATAAAACGGCATCCCAAAAAAGTTGAAGTACATAATTATTATGATATTAGCATTTGACAAAACTTTATAAAAAATCTTTCAAAGTGTTCCGGAGATATGGAGCAGACACAAAATTCAAGGGTAATGCCTAAGACCTTGAACTGTGACCTTGACATTGAGTTTTTGTAGCTGAGTCATGGGTTCTACACACTGTCGCACTAAGAGGAACATATGAGTGAAGTATAATGAAACTAGTTCAAACGGTTTAGGAGATATGGAGCGGACACAAATTGAAGGGTAAATAAAATGATCTTAAATTATGATCTTGACATTGAGTCTGTGTAGTCGAGTCATAAGTTCTGCACATTATCTCACGCAGCGGAATATTTGTGTGAAGTTTAATACATATCGCCTCAATGGTTCAGGAGATATGGAGCAGACTCGAAATTCAAGGGTAAATCCTTTGACCTTGACCTGTGACCTTGCCATTGAATTTCATGAAAATCGACCAGAGGGTTAAGACGATGTGGAGTGGACACGAAATTCAAGGGTAAATTCTTTGACCCTGACATGTGACCTTGAGAGTAGGTAGCTGAGTCATGTGCTCTGCACACCGTCTTACTAAGGAATAAATGAAGGAAGTTTCATAAAAATGGACCAAAGGGTTCAGGAAATATGGAGCGGACACTAAATTAAATGGTAAATCTTTGGTCTTGACCAGTGACCCTGACCTTGAGTCTCTGCAGCTGGGTCATGTGCTCTGCACACTTGCTAACTTAGCGGAAAATATGAGTGAAGTATCATGAAAAGCGATGAAAGGGTTCGCGAGATATGGAGCGGACACTAAATTTAAAGGTAAGTCTTTGACCCTGACCTTGAGTCTATGTAGATGGGTGAAGTGCTCTGTACACTGTTTTGCAGACAGAATGACCGCTAAAAATACCAGCAGCAGGATTCGGAACAGACAGAAGGCAATTTCAAACAGACAGAACAGCTAGAATATCAGCTTTGATACTTAGAAAAAGAAGCAACACATATTGAACTGGCAGAACAGCAGCCAAACTACAAAATCAAGATGTGGACTGATGCACAGTCAGAATGGCCGCCAAAATACACAGAGCAAGACGCAGAACAGACAGAACAGGCAGAACAGCAGCCAAAATATGCAAAACAAGATGCTGGCTAATGGAACAGGCAGGGTGGCAACCAAAATACACATAACACAATGCAGAAAAGATGGAAAAGGCAGAATCCCAGCCAAAATACGCAGAACAAGATGCTGAACAGGGGGAATGACATTTGGAACAGACATCACATATAGAATGGCAGCCAAAATATACATAACAATATGCAGAACCGACAGAACAGAATAGATAAAATGCAAACAGACGGAACATATTTGGGTCAGACGAAACGGATAGAATGCCAGAAAGGATAAAACATGAAGAACTGGAGCTAAAATACACAGAGTACAATGCAGAAAGGTCAGAAAGTTTGGCTGATTTGGCTCAGACGGAAAATATACAATGGCAGCCAAAATATGCGGAACAGATGGAACAAACAGAACGAGAGTCAACAAACACAGAACACAAAGGGGAAATGACAGAATGGCAGCCAAAATATGCAAAATAGGATGCGGAACAGACGGAAGGAATTCGGAACCGACTGAATAGCTAGAATGGCAGCTAAAATATGCAGAACATGATGAGGCACATCTTGAACAGGCAGAACGGCCTACATGTGCAAGCCATGGGTAGGTCTCTATCGAGACATCTAAGATAGGACATTGATTCTTCTCCAAGTGTATGTAAGCAGTCAAAGTACATACAAAATGCTCTTAGCCAAAAATTCTGTCGTCATGCGATATTGTATAATTATTCTATCTTTTGTTGAATTATGCACCTTATTGTCAGTTAAGACCATCTAAAGACAGTCACCTGCATCAGAAAGTAAGAAAGGTGGCAAAGATCAGGAATCGATACAATCAAGTACCACACCTTACCCAGGATACCACATGGGAAAGTAACAAAAATACAATTAAACATCACAAACGAGAGCAAAGACGTTAGCCCTTTCCCAAACAGGTTACCACAAGGCAGCAATGAACCGACTGATTGGTAAGCTTTAAAAAGCAAAAAATTCAACAAATACGAGAAAAACCTCGCTGAAAGTATACCATTCTTAGCAATAAGCATGTACCTAACAGGTAGCATGCGTTTTTGCTATGTTAAAATGACGAAATCATGTTGCATCAGGTCGCAGCATATTCGGGAACTTCTGAAAAAATTGAATATAAAAATTCAGTAATGAAATTGGGCCTCGGCGCAAGAAAACATGTCTTTGCGAACAACAAAAGCGCAGACCAGCCTGCGCATACGCGCAGTCTGATCAGCGCCGTTATACTTATCTTATTGGAAAGTATCATATCTTACTACCGAGTTTTCAATTATCTAGATAGTCTTTGTAGCTGATGAAACTGGTTTTAGTCTTGTTTGTCAGAAACCCCAAAGACAGGTTTTCTCGCGACGAGGCCCGAATTGTGAGCAGAAACAAGAATCCACTTATCGCCGCGTGAGCCTGGGATGGAAGAATCCACCCCTCTAGATCACCAGGAGATTTACGTTTGAGCGGATCCATAGTACGAAAGAGCAGATTTATTTTCACGAAAGATCGGAGAACCATACGGCAAAAGAGAGGATGTTTAAATAATTTAAATGAGCGATACCCAGGTAAACATTCAGATGCAGGGGTGGATCAATGATTCCTGGAAAGGGGTTCATAAGTATAAAGGTGTTGGGGTACGCTTTGCTGATTTTATCTCATTTATCTTAAATATCCCATGAAAATCCCATGAAAATGAATTAATTTGGTCTCAGTGAGACCAAATTATTTCGTTTTGATAAGATATTTAAAGAAGGTCCTCTTAATCCGCCACTGCAATGCGCTCCTAATCAGCTATAAAGGACTGAGCAATATTGGCCATTACAGGTACTGTGTTTTCAGGTCTTAAGTGACCCACGTTTTTTTGCTAATTATTCTTTAATGGTGATTATGATTGAAAAATAAATTAGAAAAATGGTTTTAGATATAGAACGCATAATTGAATTTATTTTTTCCACATAAATATTAGTTTTTGTATAGGCTGGGATTAAATGGAATTTTAGTGTGTTTTTGCTGCTCCTCTTTGAATTAGTCCCCAAGTGAACCTAACGATATAAATAAAACATGGCTTATACAGGTCAGTGGAGGTAATTCGTCAGTCCCACAGATCAGAGTGAGTAGCAGAAAAGTATTTTTCCTGTTTCTCGACCCAAAAATATGTTGTGTGTACTCAAAACAACCCTCTAGATGATACGGTTCTTTTGAGCACCCAAAACACGTGTTTAAACTGATCAAGACAATCGCAACGTTTCGCTACGCTAATATTGCTTAACTGGCCCATTCTTCGTGCATTAGGCTATGATTTACTGTTTATACTGACACATAAACTTCACTGTACATCTAAAACCGATGCACTGGAATGGCCTGTGTTCAAAAAACGATTCAAGTAACATTATTGTCTGAACCTTAAATGCTGGGTTGTTGTCCTCTGCTGAATTTTCTTTCGAGATAATTGTTTTTTCTAAAAATATGTCTTTCAGGAATACAAGTAGGTTATTAAACAGTATGGATCCAGATAATGTCCAATATGTTTTAACCTGAACTTGGCTCGGCTGTTGACAAAATTTATCAGCGAATAACTTAAGCAGGCAATTGTTTGATGCTCTTTAAGTTTAATGTATATCCCTGATTCGCTACTTCTGGTCAACTCTCTAATTTGCTTGAATTGTCGTCATAAACTCTTTACTTACTTGTGTCGTCTGCTGATAACATTTGCAACCAACTTGGATCCAGATCAGGCCCAACAAAGCGTCGGGCATGATCTGGATCCAAACTGCTTGACACTCTACTGATATTCCCGAAAGATTTTTTTAAAGAAAAAACAACAACAAACAAACTGATTTTGAAAATATATCAGCAGACGACAAAACGATGACAAATTACCTCGTAGGCGAAAAGAGTCAATGAATTTAAATGGAAGGTTCTACATGTACATACATGTTACATGCTTTAGCCTTATAATGAGGCCACCAAAAGTGACATGTACCCATACCGGAAGGGTAACAAGTAGCATCATACGTCATTTTAATGCTTAGAGCATGCTGATTTCAAAACTGCATGATGCCACTTTCAGAATTTTGTGCGAAAAAAATTACAGCCTTTTAAACCTGGGTACCGTCATCATAGCTAAGAAAGGATTGATTATGTCTTTCATACTGTACTACTGTATAAAATGCTTGTTATTAGATTGAATAGGATCCAATAGTTAATATTAATTTTGTTTGCATACCATATGCTACTTACACACATTGACAACCATAATTAGAAGGTCATTGAGTGCAAAAGTCATGAAAACCAATCACTTTTACAAATAGTCACGGGTATTGCATTTGATCTACATGTACATTTTTAAATCATAAAGATGAGTTTTTCTTGCAATATAAAGTAAATTTAAATGCATTTAATGTAGCAATTCATCTAATTCTAAAGTCTCCCCAACAGATTATTGCAGTAATTATACAACTCTGAAGGTCATGCAAACGTGAATAAATGTACTTGTTCAAATTTATACATCTGCATATTTTGATATGGGTTTATTAATGAATGCTTTAGAAACCATTAGGGCTTAACCTATGTATATGCAATGTATCTTTCCATGTGAAGGTGGAATGCACCTTCTCATAGCAGGTTTTGCTAGCATTAGATACCTTCATGGTGATGACTTGGAGAACTGTCATTTGAATTTGAGTTTGTCTGCAGTTTGTGATTATGGTATTTCCTGATCATACTCGCTTACTTTTTTATGTCTGCTGTTAGCATTGTAAAACAAAACTTGTCAGGAAAAGAGAGTGACAAAGATTTGTCATGTAGCAGTTATCACGAATTGCCTCTTCCTCACCGTGCTGTGGGTTTGTCTGTAGTGTGTGATTGTAGCAGTTCCTGATCATACTCACTTACTTTTTAAACTAACATTTTCTATACAGTACTTGAAAATGGTGCAGTAAGAACAACAGAACTTCCTCTGATGATATCCATAGTTATTTGCATGAGTTCTAAGAGGATTCCTGACTTTGAATCAGTCACAGAAATGAACAGATAACTAATTAACTAAAAGTATCTGGTCGTTTTTGTGAAGTTGTGCAGAATAACCTTATATCTATTTCTTCAACAGTATTACTTTTGGAATGACACGTTGGAGATGGTATTGCTTCCTTTTAAACTATTCCTCTCCTCACCTAGGCTTTGTCTTTGAGGTGTGCATCAGATTGCAACTGATGAATAGTTCCTGAAGAGGTGATTAATGGTTTCCATGAACGCTGATGTACTGTAAAACTGTCAGAGGGCAAGTTCAATTCTACCTAGATTAACTATGTGGTCTAAGCAACAGAATACAAAAATAGTAGTGAGTATGATCAGGAAATATCACAAACCGCAGACAACCCCGTGGCACCACGAGGAAGAGCCGCTCAACCATCACGAGACACCAGGAAGACAAATTAAGCAAAGCAACCAGCTCTCACCTTCCCATCAAGATGATCGCAATACTAGAATGGACAAAGTTTCAATAGGGTCTAGAGGAATCATTGAACTAACCTTAAAAAGCAATGCACTGACTAGGTCACGTGGTTCCTGAGCCAAGCATGTGACCGCAAAGTACTCAGTGATGTTTCACAACTATGTATGTCGAAGTACATGTAAAGTGAAACAAAACCAGAGTAAACATAACATCATTCTGATACAATAGTACTAAAATGATTCTGTTGTAAAAATTATTTAGATGTTTGACAGTTCGATTCATTGATCCCCCTTTGACCCCACAGAGGTCACGCCTTAGACTTCTACGGATTTTGCAACATGCTTTATATCATCCAGGCCTGCTAGGTGCCTTAGACACAGGAAGTGAGGACATCATTCACGAAGGAAGGATTTTTAAAGCTTGATAGACAAGACAAAACTCAGAAGATTTTCTATGTAAAAAAAAGGGCAAAGATCAGGAATCGATACAATCAAGCACCACACCTGACCCAGGATACTAACGGGAAAGTGACAACATTACAATTAAACAACACAAACGAGACCCCCAGCTAAAGGCCAACAATAAGACACTGGCAGGCATGCCAAGCACAGTAAAACTCAATGTCAGGAGGGTAGTCATGAATGATTAGAATTTGAGAATGTGCAAAGAGTCTTTAAATATTTTCAAAACTATGGTTTGATTCAATGGCTGCATTATCAAAATCGGATTTCTTTCATTATGAAGGCAAATTAACATGTATTGAGAAAACAGAATGCATTATCTTTGATGCTACAGCTTTGATACAGATGCTACCAGTACTGCCTAAAAAGGCTCAAGTAACATCTGTAGCCATAGATGAACAGTTCCGTGGCTACACACTTTATGCCAGTTGCATCTATTTGTCCGTTTCACAGATGCACATTGTCTTTGACATGTATAGGGAGAATAGTTTGAACACGCTAGCATGCAAAAAAAAAGAGGCAACACTACAATGGGACATAAAATGCTTCTACATGCAGGCATGAATGTACTCAAAAATACAAGAAATTAATATCAGGAGGCAAAACTTAGGACACCCTTGTAGCTTATTACATCGACTTCATATCAGAAACGGATACAAACCAGTTGAAAAGAAACAAACAGTCTTCTTCAGTGGTGGACTGAAGGACAGATCAATCAAAGCGACCACAAATGAGCATATGGACATCTCAGAGCTACGGGAGGAATCGAATATAAGACTATTACATGCCTCAGTTGCTGCAAAATATCCCAATACATAAAAAAGTAAGGGAGTATGATCAGGAAATACCACAATCATAAACTGCAGACAAACCCATGGCACCGCGAGGAAGAGCCACGAAACAATCACCAGACACCAGGAAGACATACTAAGCAAAGCAACCAGCTCTCTCTTTCCCATCAGGATGATTGCAAAACTAGGAGGGACATAAAGTAACGTACACCAAAGCATAGAACAACGACAGAATCCAACAATGGGAGCAACAATCAACAACAAGTCAACAACAACAGAACCACCGCCTTAGAACAGACAGCAGCCTAAGCGACCAGAGGGCTTAAATGCCTTTTACTGGTATATTTTCTTTTTCTTATTGTAACTTCACAAGAAGCTACAAATGAGATCTTTCTCATATGTCGAATTGCATACGATGTTGCTATGAGACGTAATACCCCTACTAACATCTTATTTACCAGTCTTTCAACACACAATACTGATCCTAAGACACTGTCTGGCTGGATGTGATATAGGCAGTACTTTCTTAGATAGGTAAGAAGTCCGTTTTCGAACGCATTATATAAGGTGCACTGAAATTTCAGTGACTGAAAGATCTTGGCCATGGGCCTTTATCAAACTGTCAAACATTTACTTGCACTCAGTTTGTTGGAGCACTATATGAAAAAAGACCCCACATCCCTAAAAAAGGTAAGCTGGGCAAGGGCAAAAACAAAAGTTCTATCGACAGATAAGTATGATTATGGATAAAAGATAGTTGATGCTAGACACTAAGACACACATACTGTATGAGTCCTACAATGATGAACCATTTAACAGCTGCTCCAAAGCTTTTAAATGACCTTACATGCAATTGCGAGAACAGTATCTGTGACGATAACTGTACATCATACATGTTTTCACAACGAACAATTATGTGCACTAACCTAACCTACGAATGCAGAATAGCAGCTCCATGAAAACACATTTTGTATGCTATCAATGGAAAACACAAGTGATTCAGAGTAGAGAATACCATGTGCTTAAACATCACTGTTTGACGGATGGAAGGATAAATACACTACACCTTCATTGCGAAGCGTTTTAGACCAATTTGACTGTAAATGTCTTCGGCGAGGAACTCATTTTTCATGGTCTATAGGAATTCCACTTTGTCTTAAACAAGCAATGGTGTCTCATATACATGCTAGTCATTTAAGAGTATGGCAAACACACCTTAGCAATATCACAGTATGTAAACTGAAATAAACATCCTGTACCCATTCCTCCTAGCTCTCGCCTTATACATTATGAATTACAGCACTCGTGCGTAACCAGTTGTCGGAAATCGTGATGTGAGAGTTGTTGGTACAGCTGTAATTGCGAGGGCCCACCTATTAAAATTCATTTTTCCATAGATCTTAGTAACTGTTACAGTTACAACCATGTAATCATGTATACATGTGATTGCCAATTCCACTGAAACCATGCAAACTGGCATTTAAGCTCGTTTTCGACACAGAACGGCTCTGATTGTGAGCAAGTCGTTTTTTAATAAAGCAAAATGCAAAGGAGGAAACCGTTAAAATCATGGAATAAAACGGAATAAAATAGATAAAATGGCTTTTCTTACCTTGTTCGAATGTGTATTGTCTGTATCCCTAACAATATAAATCCAAACGTGTACTTGTAACTAAATGCACGCATTTTTCCGACTACTGGTTACGCACGAGTGCTGTTTTTCATGTTTATAAGGCGAGAGCTAGGAGGAACCTGTACAGGAGGTTTATTTCAGTTTACATACTGTGAATATAGCTTCATCCTGTTTTGATATTGATAAAACGTTATACTAAACCAACATGACAATAATTCTGCGGGAACGCTGTGTCACACCTGCTGGGGTAAAGTCATATATATGTCTGTCACAGTCAAAATACTGAAACGTAAAAAAGAGGTCAAGGTCACAAAGCAAGCTTAAAGAAAATCTCATGGACAATTACTATACAGGGTTTGACACTCTAGACTATCATTGCTGCAGAGAAAACACTTTAATGTAAATTTTTGACACATGGACGTCAATTTATGTCAAAAGTCACTGGAGAGTAAAAAGTAGGTCAAAGTCAGCAGGCCCCAATGTACGCTCAAAGAATATGCAGAGGACAGTTACTATGCAATATTTAATAACAGTTACCATTGCTGCAGAGAAACTCACTTTAATGTTAATTGTTGACGGACGGATAGACTGATGAGAATTTTATCTCCTATGAAACACCCAGTTTCATAAAAGCCACACCCTGCTACAAGCAAGTGTGACAAAAAGTAATAAAATAGTATAGGTTAAATATTGACAATTTCTTACTGTAAAAATCCTGACTAAATTGGATAGGATAACATACAGTTGCATCCATATTAATGTTGTTATCAATGTCTTAGGTTTTCGTGACTTTTGTACTCAATGACCTCATAAAATGATAAAAACCGTACTGCATATTGTTATTTTATGACTATTCTTATATTTATTCATGTTTCAATCCACAATTTACAATAAATAGATTTTTATGTGCATATATGAGGATAATACCTGCTTAGGAAGCCCGCAGTAAGGGAATACAAACAATTTAGGGTGTATACTCTTGAAGGGCCGTAAAAAATTTCTCACAAAATTTTGGAAGTGGCATCATACAGTTTTGAAATAAGCAGACTCCAAGCTTTAATTTGGTATATAGCAGTATTTGTTACCCTGCTGGTATGGGTACATCTAAAATTAGGCTACTTTTTGCCACATTGTTGCAGCACTATTATAGTTGCCTGCTTTCAATACCGCACGGTCTAGGACCCCTATAGACTTTTACAATTGCGTGTGTGCGTGTGTGTGTGTGTGTGTGTCAAAATGATGACTAGTGAGGTTTGCGGAATAGATTTTCGTTGAATCAGCGGATATAGGTAGTCCTGTAGGCTAGTACATATCATCATAACAATGCAAGTATACAGCGTGTATTTATTGCGGTACACATGGGTATATTCACAGGGAAAGGCAACTAAGTTATTCTTTTGTACAGGGGATTTGGTCTTCATTTACAAATAAGGGCGTCTTCCCAAAAAGAAGTTTAAGTTACGCGTTGTGCATTAAAATCCACATGCTAAGTGCCGTTCTTCTAAGTTCAATTGAAAATTCAAAAAAGAAATCGGGGGTCATTTAAAAACCTGACAGTAATACAGCCAAGTGAATACTTATTTCAAGGTAATTACCTGGAACAAAATACTCATTTGAATGGTTTATCTATCCGCTCCTTTGACTGTATGGTTCTCCGCTCATTTCATACTCGGTCACGGTATGATTCCCGCTCAAACGTAATTCGCCAAGATCACCCTGTAGCCTCTTGATGCCAATCAATGATCCTCTTGACAGAGTTTTCTACCCTATCCTCACATTCATGGTAGATTCTTATACTTTTTGAGCTGCGACATGCGATTTCAAACAATTAGGCGTTTAAACATGAATAGACTCGGATGAGCCTGTGCAGCCTCCATTATAGCTTAGAAATTCCAAATGTTGTTTGGTCAGTAGCTTAATAGTCAAATAATATTCAAGCGACTGGTAAATGCTCTGATCAGACTGTGTGTATGCACAGGCTAGTCGGAGACTTTGCTGGTCGCACATACCACATTGTTGGAAATATCATGTCATGGCTCATTTGTCTGTTAACCCTTAAAACGCCACCTATAATTTGCAACAGACGACAAAATTCAATTTTTTCTGCTTTTTCAAAAATAACAAATAAGGCATGATATTTCATGAGAATCGTCTGCTGGCAGACGATTCTCATGAAATATCATACCTCATTTTTCTCGTAAACTGGGAAAGATGTCGCAAAATTTGTCGTCTGCTGTAGTTGTGATTGGCGCTTTAATGGTTAAATCTTCACAATGGTCCACTTTACTTCATACAATGCAAGAAAAGGTCTGTTCTACATCGTTTTATTATGTATTCCTCTTTCTGTTTACTTCATTTTGTTCCATTTTTTCTATATCCATGGGAATGGTACACGTTTCCAAGGATGAAGGAACACTCTCATAGACGTTTATTTATTTCCCTTTCTGTTTACTTCATTTTGTTCCATTTTTTCTATATCCATGGGAATGGTACACGTTTCCAAGGACGAAGAAACACTCTCATATACGTTTATGAATTCCCCTTTCTGTCCACTTCATTTTGTTCCATTATTTCTATATCCATGGGAATGGTACACGTTTCCAAGGATGTAGGAACACTCTCATAGACGTTCCTATTATCCTGAAGATTGTTCAGCTTAGCGCATAAAGAACAGTAGGACATACCATTATCAGTGGTTGCACTATAGCGGTCCTTCTTTTTCATATGTTCTATATATAGCTCTTCACTGGAGTTTACCTTTTTAAGATAATCTGCAAGTTCTTTAAATGTGTCAAAATCCGCCGTATTGATATAAGACTCTTTTGGCAATAGTTTATTGTAATCGGCCCCGCCTCTTACCACAAGTAGGGTATCTAAAGAATAATACTTGAAGAATTTTTCTGATATATAATCAGTGCAAAATGAATTCTCAAAACTCAAGATGAATTTATAATCTTTATTAATCATATCTGTAACATCACTGATGCGACGTTTTCCACAGTTACCATACACATCAACAGGTACGCCATGTTCCTGTAGCCTTTGTACAAATATATCACGCTTACTGAATGTCCAACAGTTGCTCACTATCCATGTTGCAAACTTAGTCTTTTGTCTATATATCTCGGAGTAGTTGCGTTCTGGAAGACTTTCACGTGTTTTCATGTAACCGTAATTACGTACGACATCAGAATCCATACTGTAAGACATTGACCAATTCATGCTGTTTTTCCATGTAGGTGATTTGTTCCTGCTGTTCCAAGCCAGATTTATGGGTGACTCAGTTCCAAAGTAAATCCATACCTGACTACTAGGGCGTTCATATGGCTGCAAAGGTGGCGTCGATTTGAAACCACCACAAGAGACACAAAATATTATGGCGGAACTTTGTCTTAGAAATCTTCTATCTTTTGTGAATTGACAATTCTTATAGAAACAACTTTTTGCGTATTGGTTAACCTCTTCCAGGGAAACGAACTCCGGTATGCTAAACCAAAGAATGGTATGTGTTACTGCAACATTGTTAAAGCCAGGGATATAAACGTTTCTAGTTTTTTTGTTCAGGATTTTCCGCTTAGAATCGTAATATAGCCTTTCAGTAGCGTCAAGGAGTAACGGGTGTGTGGTGATTTCAATGACATTGTCTGAAATGAGATGAAGTACGTGAGTGTCGTTTAATATCAAGTTTACCAGGCAAGGCTTTGAGAACGCTTGATGTCATCGCGAGGCTTGTCGAGAGATTCAACATGCGTTCTCAAAGCCGAGCCTGGTAAACTTGCTATCAAAAGACGCGAACCTGGTATTCTATTTATCAGTTTATCCATTGTTTAACACTCTCCAAACTAGCGATTATGACGTATTTTTTTATTTTTGTGTTGATTCAGCGTCATAAGCGACGTCATTCAAAAAGTGCAACGTCATCATGACCTGATAAAGGTAACATGCCGTGAGATAGGAAACGTTTATCAGGTTATATTGAAACAATTCAGTTAATATTAGGAGTGACTGATAAACGAATTTATCAACTACCTCTCATATTTACTGCATTGTTGCACGTTGCCGGATAAACGTTGTCTATCTCACTATTTTCTCTAAATGTTTACTTAACAATTGAAACAAATTTTACGTCACTGTCACTCTTGACTGGCACGACAGTCAGAGAAGACCGTTGCACGAGTACCCACAACATGATTAATCCATAAAGCGCCACCTATAATTTGCGACAGACGACAATTTAGTTTTTTATGCTTTTTCAAAAATAACTAATAAGGCATGATATGTCATGAGAATCGTCTGTCACGAAATATCATACCTTAATTCTTTTAGAATAATTAGAATGAAGACGCAAAATTTGTCGTTTGCTGCAGTCGTAATTGGCGCTTTAAGGGTTTAGTTTTGGCTGAGTAAGAAGATAAGAGTAGTTTTGATATATCTCCTCTAATGAGTAGACAGATATTTTTTGTACGCATATCCTTTAACCATTTTGCCTGACAATCGAGACTTACAGTTTACTCCGCCCAATCCTGTGGTTCACAACCAATCAGTTTTCACAGAAATTTAAATCTATAGTTAACTCCGCCCAATCCTGTGGTTCACAACCAATCAGTTTTCACAGAAATTTAAATCTATAGTCAACTCCGTCCAATCCTGTGGTTCACAACCAATCAGTTTTCACAGAAATTTAAATTTTTGCCAAACTCATTCACATATTTTGTCAAAATGTGCAATATATATTAAGTAAATCATCAAGTAGATCCGTGAAGTGGTCAATGCGACCATTGTCAAAGGAGCAGTCATGAAAAAGAGGAGAAAACTATAAATAGGCCATAGATCATATATTACAATCATAAAGAAATTAAGTGGTTCACTCGCTGACCTCGTTCCAATTTAATTCCTTTATAATTTATTATCTATAACCTATACTTGGTGTCTGCTCTCCCTTATGTAGTCCATATTGGCAACAATATGGACCTCAACCAGGCTGCTCCTTGGGGACAGTCTAATTAAGGGATAGCCGTATTCAAATTTTTCATTTTTTTATTTATTTATTTTATTTATTTTTTTTTGGGGGGGGGTCGTATATCATCGGACATACGGTCGGAAATTTAGTTTTACAGCGATGTGCGAGCGAAGCCGTAAAACGTGATTTCTGAACGACTCTACGACAATATACTTCCCCAAATGAAAATTTTGAATATGGTTGTCCCCATTCTTATGCGCTTCTAGAGTCTTGTCTCAAATATGAGCGTTGTAAGCCGCATAAAGACGCACAAACTAAAGATGTACGTCATCAAATGAAATGTAGTGTAATAAATGACGTCAAACTATTTCCAACAGTAAGACGCAGTATATTCGAGGGTCAGTCAAAAATAACCGAGCCCTACCTCATAACATTTAGTTTGGTATTGTAAATTAAGACAAGAAATGTGATTATGTTCTATAAGTAGTATATGTCATAGATATTTTGCCCGTGATGAATTACCATAGTGAAGCTTCTATTATGGCTGCTAGGCAACTGAAGATTGTAAGTCAGATCGATGCGTTCACGATCTCAGCCACCAGGAATATACAGTATGTCTTTAATAAGCTTGTGTGCTTTATAGTTTTTGTGAAAGACATGTTTGGCATT
Source organism: Loripinus fragilis (assembly GCA_964019695.1). NCBI lineage: Eukaryota > Metazoa > Mollusca > Bivalvia > Lucinida > Lucinidae > Loripinus > Loripinus fragilis. The sequence continues at coordinate 31,637,736 of OZ026530.1, read as the reverse complement.
TATTTGAATAACATATATCATAATGTCTTCTCATTACATAAGGTTCATTATTTTTTTAGGTGAACACTTATTGCATGCGTTGCCTAGAAACAAAAACGCCAAAATTCCACAAATTTTCAAATACCTGAGATTTGCGTTGCCATGGAAACAAAATTGTGCATTCGAATCAAAGAACTTTTAAACATGGATTCTCTGTAAGAATCAAAAAATTCCCATAGGGGTCCGGCACGCTACGTCTGGGATTTTTCTCATTCTTTGTGTGTGAAGCCGGTATGACCCCCAAACAGCAAAACAAGCCTTAAAATTTCAAAATGACATCAGGTTACCATGGTAACCAGGGTTATTGGTGTCAAGCTGAGCTTTGCAGAAAATGCAAAGAAAAAAGTGAAAAATAGGCATACTTGGCTGATCATTCCTTCAAAATGTGTTCATCAAATTTCTGAAACTAACATACTTGTATACTGTACCAACTTTGCTCTATATGAGAGAATAAGAAAACATAAGGTATATTACACACATAAGTAGCACGTGACTGTTTAAATATGCAGATTTTTACAATTTCCAAAATGTAGAAAAAATTGGAATTTGACATATTTTAAAGCAGTTTTTGATAACTTTTGCAACGGTGTACAAGTAAACCACTGATATGAATATAACTAGCAATATGTCTTCTGTTGGAAACAATGAAAAACTGGATGGAGAAATTCTTTATTTAAGGTCAAGGTCAAGGTCATAAAAACTCCAGTTCATGATTTTTTAAAATTTGGTATTTTCACGTGTTTTGGACCAATATCTGGATGGGTAAATGAAACTAAATAAGAAAGCAAGTGTTACATTCACTAAGAACAACATATAAGTAATCAAACACAATAATAAAATGTATGAATTTATTTGAAGGTGAAGGTCAAGGTCAAGGTCATAAAATGTAGAATTTCAAAATACGGAAAAAACATGGTTTTTCACATTTTTTGGCACACTATTAAGAAGGGTAAATGAGAGAAAGAAAGAAAGCAAGTGTTACATTCACTAAGAACAACATATAAGTAACCAAACACAATAATAATATGTATGAATTTATTTGAAGGTGAAAGTCAAGGTCAAGGTCACAAAATGTAGAATTTCAAATTACAGAAAAACTTGCTTTTTCACATTTTTGGCACAATATTAAGATGGATAAATGAAAGAAAGAAAGAAAGCAACTAGTCTATGCATTAAGAACAACACATCAGTTATTAGAATCAATTATCATATGGATTAAAATATTTTAATGTAAAGGTCAAAGTCAAGGTCATTAAATGTAGAAATTCAAAATGTAGAAAAACTGTGATTTTCACATGTTTTGGAATATTAAACACATTCAGATGGGAATATGAAATAAATAAGAAAGCCACTAGTGTCCACATTTAGAACAACATATCAGTTAACAAAAGCAATACTGTAATGGATGAATATATTTAGATTTGAAGGTCAAGGTCATTTAATGCAGAAATTTAAATGCTGAAAAACTTAGTTTTCTGCACGTTTGAGAGCATTATTTAGATGGGCAAATGAAGGAAAGTAAGAAAAAAGCTAGTATATGCATTAAGAACAACACATCAGTTAAAAAAACATAACCAAATTAATGAAAATATTCGAATGTGAAGGTCAAGGTCATCAAATATAGTACATCTAAATAACAATTTTGAAATATTCTATTTTTGCATGTTTTGGGACAATATTAAGATGGGTACATGAAATAAGGTAAGAAAGATACCAGTCCTTCCATTAAGAACAATACACCAGTTAACAAAAGCAGTACTGAAAAAATATTCATTTACATGTAAAGGTCAAGGTCATCCAATGTTAAAATTCAAAATATGTGTAAAAAACTGGCGTTTTCACATGTTTTTAAACAATATTTAGATTGGTAAATGAAAGAACGCAAGAAAGCAACTAAACTATGCATTAGGAACAACACATTAGTAACTAAAAGCAATAAACAAAATTGATGAATCTATTCAAATGCAGAGGTCAATGTCAAGGATATAAAATGTAGTCCAAATTCAAAATATGGAAAGACTGCAATTTTCACATGCTTAGATACCATATTTAAATGAGTATATAAAAGTTGTTACTTTGGGATTAGTCTTCATCTATTCTACATCCATTATTTGCAGTATATGCCCTAGGGAAACTTTGTATATGCGCAGGGTCATCTGAGCCTTGTCTGCCTATTGATGCTTGAACTGCTGATATCTCAAGTATTCTGCAGGCTATAGAAAAATTCAGCTTATCATATGACGTCGCATCTGTGTGTGAAATAATGCCATGCAATAAAATCAATAAACAACTAGTGGTTTATAGATTTACGGGAAATGTTATGACATCCATAACAACGTTGCATACATAACATGTAATGACAAAATTATAACGTTTTTACGCCAGAAATGAGATTTCAAAGTATTCATTGCGAAAAAGAGATAAAATGCTCGAAAAGCCTCACATTTTATCTCTTTTCCCCAACTCATTTAATAAATTCAATAAAACATGAGCAATCATGTAAAATTTTCTATTTCTTCAATGTTTTAATAGAGTCTATATCTGATTTTATACTTTTTTCAAAGGAGTTTGTATATGATATAGCGCATTACGAAAAGATCTAAGTTATCTGTTCTTTGAATGAAGTAAAATTTGCTATTTCCACACCCACTGAATTATGTCTTAAAAAGAGAATCTTACATGAGTGATCATTTTATTTAAATTTATTAAACGAGCCTTTGTAAGAATCTTTTTACCATTCATTTGAGGGAGCGCAGTGGCTCAGTGGTAGAGTGCTTGACTCGAGACCGAAGGGCGGCGGATTCGAGCCTCACCAGCGTCACTGCGTTGTGGTCCTTGAGCAAGACACATTTATCCTAGCTTAGTACTGGTTCAACCCAGGAAGACCCGTCCCACATAACTGAAAGATTTTTGAGTGGACATAAAGAATCAAATCAAACAAACAAACAAAAACCATTCATTTGACATACTAAATGCAATTTTATCACCTTCAAAATTTGTTTATTTCAATGAAACATTGCATTGTGTGACTGTCGTCCAGCAGGAGAAGAGAAAGAAAAAATGTCAGTAAATCGTGATAATTTTATTTCCAAACTTTTCCTCGAGATATAATTAAGAAAATGAATACACACACTTTGTGTTTTGCAAAGAAGAGCTTCCAGATTATTTTTACCAAGTATGGGCTTTTAAAAAGAAAGAAAGCTCACATGTTCTTAAAATTGGAAAAATGCTATCTTTGACCTTGACTTTCCATTCTTATAACATATGTTTATTTATTTGCTACTGCTTACATTTATTATGGTGTCCTTTTTGACTGTACAAGTAGATTTCATAGGGTTTTTTTACCCACAAACAAACCCGGCAATCTGAGTAACCAAATGAGCAAAATCCGTTTTTTTTTAAAGTTGAATTTTTATGTTCTGTGACCTTGAACTTGACCTTCACATTTAAATATGTTTATCCTTTTAAATTTGGCTTTTTATGTTGTGTTGATATGTGGCCTTTTCAGAAACGCTTAAAATTAAACCAAACCAAAAACTGTTAATAAATAGATGAAAATCGCCATAATTCAACATTTGGTAATAGAAAAATTTGTGACCTTGACCTTCATATTTATATCTTTCCACCAGTTTGATTTAATTTAAATAGTTGCTATTATTATTTGTATTAATAAATCAAATGATTTATAAATATATTTTGGACACATTATAAAAATTTGTTACGAACTATGACTAAATTACTGTTTTTTCGCCTTTTTCCGAAAATGTACCATTTGTGACCTTGACATTGACCTTCACATTTTTATTTATCATCTGTTTAGGTTTTGGTGTCAACAAAAGATATTTCTTTTTCTATATAACCATATTAGTTTTTTTATAACCATCTTAAGCTACACTTCACAAAATGGGTTTAAATTAGTTAAAAATCCGTTTTTCCTTCATTTTGAAAGTAGACAACATGACATTGACCTTGACCTTTATACACCAATTTCTCCAACCGGTTTGATTTAATTTTAAATAGTTGCTATTATTATCTTTGTGAATATATCAAAGGATTTATAAATATTTTCTGGAAACATTACAAAATTTTGTTTCAAAATATGACTAAATTTATGTTGTAACTGTTTTTTCACCTTTGTTGAAAATGTACCATTTGTGACCTTGACATTGGCCTTCTCATTAATATTCATCATCTGTTAAGGTTTAGGTGTCAATAAAAGATATCCTTTTCTTTTTAACCATATTAGCTTTTTTCTTACCATCTTCAGCTATACATTACAAAAACTGTTTAAATTAGTGAAAAATCCCTTTTTTCTTCATTTTGAAAGTAGACAATTTATGACCTTGACCTTGACCTTCACACATCAATTTCTCCAACCGGTTTGATATATTTTCAAATAGTTGCTATTATTATCTTTGTGAATATGTCAAAGGATTTATAAATATATTATGGGAACATTGCAAAATTTTGTTTCAAAATATGACTAAATTACTGTTTTTTTCAATTTTTTTGAAAATGTACCATTTGTGACCTTGACATTGACCTTCACATTTATATTCATCGTCTGTTTAGGTTTGGTCTCAATAAAAGATACCCTATTCTACATAACCATATTAGTTTTATTCTTACCATCTTCAGCTACACTTCACAAAAAAGGGTTTAAATTAGTGAAAAATCCCCAATTTCTTCATTTTGAAAGTAGACTATTTATGACCTTGACCATGACCTTCATACACCTATTTCTCCAACCGGTTTGATATAATTTTTAATAGTTGTTATTATTACCTTTGTCGAGATATCAAAGGATTTATAAATAAATTCTAGAAACATTACAGAATTTTGTTTCAAAATATGCCTAAATTACTGTTTTTTCGCCTTTTTTGAAAATGTACCATTTGTGACCTTGACATTGACCTTGACATTTATATTCATCATCTGTTTAGGTTTTGGTATCAATAAAGGATACTTTTTTCTTTATAACCATATTAGTATTTTTCTTACCATCTTCAGCTACCCTTCATAAAAAAGGGTTTAAATTAGTGAAAAATTCCTTGTTTCTACATTTTGAAAATAGACAATTTATGACCTTGACCTTGACCTTCATACATCAATTTCTCCAACCATATTTTTTCTAAGTTCAATAGTTCAGATGTTGCTCCGTATATACACATGAGTGGTTTTCTTGAGGACCGTTGCAAAAGTGTTCATAATAATAGCTAAATATGTGTAATTTTGCGATTTTCACATATTTGGCATTTTGCCAAATTTCCCCATATTTGGGCCCCTCGTATGAGGCGTCTGTAGAAGATAATGGTTTTATTCTTGTATTATTCTGTCGTTCCAATTTAGTAGCCTCAATCACACCTAAAAAACTTTTGTAAAGAATTATATAATGACAAGAAAACAACAGCACAATTTGGCAAGGTCTGGAATTTTTCCTGTCAATTTCTGCTGCATTTTCACCGGATCAAATAATCGCCGTTTCCATGGCAACGAATAATAAATCGAAATGTTTGGCACCAGTTATGTAGGTTTTGGGTCAGACCCAACATATGCACAAAAAATTATGAAAATCCCAGACATAGCGTGGCCAACTTTTTTTGATTCTTACAGAGAATCCATGTTAAGAGTCATTATCTGAGAGCATCAGACAGCCTCAATTATGGCTTGGAAATAGAAAAAATAGATTTTCTTGAAATTTTGCCTATTTTTAACTTCTGTCGAGAGATGAACAAAAATGCATATTTTTTTTCAATTTTTCACTTCCGTTTCCATGGCAACCACGATTTTCTATTTTTAGCATTTTTCAGCAATATTTTGAGCTAAAAATTACAATGTTTTGGACTGCCCTACCCAAGAGGCAATGCGGCAAATGTTTGTGTGTGTGCTTTCATACAATAAACATGACTGAGTACTTTACCCTTGTACTGATTTTGTTACTTTTCCGTTTCCATGGTATCACGTGCTACGATGTATTTTACATGCTATTATGCATTTTTCAATGCACTAAAAATTGGCAATTTTCAATATCATTTTTCTAAAAATTTCTACATCTGATTTTTTGTTTTTTCTCTCAATTAGTTAACCGATACCTATATTTTACCATATTGAAAAATTGGGATTGGGTTATTTTTTATTTTGAAATAAATTTTATTTGAAGTTTATTACTGTTGAAGAAAAAATATGATGTTTTTAGATGAACAAAATGATTATTATCCTTTGTATTTTATCTAAGTAGTGATTATCTGTCACAAAAAAGTACCGTTTCACACAACCATTATGTAGCAATTCTAAATAATACTTCAAATTGTGGTTTAATGCTTATAATGATAAAACATTAGGGATCAAAGTACCCCACCCACTAATGTTAAACGTAAAATTAAATGCTATTTTGCTTAAAACTAGACATTTCAAACAAATTTTATGACAACAGGAAGTTCTATTTGATATGAATAAATTTTTCAGATTTTTTTTAAAATTATGGTGTAACTAACAATCTGGTTGCTATGGTAACTATCCAAAATAATGTTACCTTAACAATGACCAAATAACTCCGGTATCATGCATAACTTGATATAAATACCTTTTTCATTAATGTAATGTCATTGATTTGAGGAACAAATGGATGTGTGACATTTTGTTCTCTCTCTTTCTTATTTAAACCTCAATAAAAGCATGGTTGCCATGGCATTTGGGTCATTTTATTCCTATGGAAGCTAAAATAGTTTCTATATTCAACAAGAAAATTACCAAATAAATGATATATTTATTACTTAACATAACTTTGAGATGTCATATATAAACTCCATTATTGCAAACTTACTATCATTAACATAAAAAGGGTAGAAACAGGAATTCTATCCAGTCTTGACCTTAAATTTAGGTACTTGTTACCCCAACCCACTTATGCAACAAATATGAAAACCCTTGTATATGTATATAGTTTTCTTGAAATAAAACATATTTTATATATTATGGAAATTGAACTGAATTGTATACAGTCAATTAAAATTTGATGTTGAAAACAAAAACATCATCGTTGCTATGGTAACTGGTGGAAAACTATGCCTGATCGTGCCTTAGAAACCACAAAAAACTTCGAAAAATATCATTTTTTTTTGTTCTCAATGCTTCCACAATTATTTTCTTTTGCTTTGGATAGAATGGTTACCCATCCCACCCCCTAATCATTGTGTCACTTTGAATTAAGAGCTTGCAAATATAGGTTTGACATTGAAAATGAGCTTTTCTACATAATAATGTTACCTTAATGATAAGCAATATCCTTGGGCCTTGGGTTGCTCACATGAGAAAGTCTGTTCATAAGGTCAGGGGAAAGTATCATATAGCCCACCAAACAGTTTTGATAATGTTTTTGGGTTGTTTTCATTCTTTTACTCCCCATAACTCAGTAACATTTATGGATATCGTCATAAAATTTAATAGGAGTATGTATCAGTTAAAGATTATTTGTGGTGTGCAAGCATCATTGTTCCCCCTTTTATTAGATTTCAAGTTATGCCCCCTTGATTTTTTTCTCCAAAAGTTTTTGTATTTCCATAATTTGGTCACAGTTTGGAATATCCTCATGAAAAGTTTTAGTTTTATTTGTATGCTTATTTTGGTTTGTATGCTTATTTTGTAGAATTTTCATTCTTGAAAACTTACTCAGAATTTATTCAGGACGAAAAATTGCTAGATCATAGTTGTCTGCAATAATACTTAATTGTGACAAGTAGCAATCAACTTGCAGTGTCTTCGGTAGAATTTGGAAATGCTAGCCCTGCACTTTTGCAGCGTCTGTTGCAAAGGTATGTTTTCTTCTGTTATTTATCAAAAAAACGTTTCTATATAGTATTAACACGAAAATGTACTACATGTATGTCCCAAACATGTATCTTTTAAAGCGTTTTATTCTCTCATTGGCTAGAGAACGAGCAGTTGAAAACTGGCACAAAGGGGTTTCTATGTAGGGCAAATGGGTGTGTTAACGTAATCCTATGGTTATTGTCAGGAATTATCGACCACGCAAATGTACAGAAGGGTTTGAAAAAATGTAGTGTGAAAAATATCTTGTATATTCAAGTAAAACTAGAATTGTCAGAGAATCTGGCTATAGCCCGCTGCAGCGCTTTTCATGCAATAAAAAGGCTTAGTTCTAAAGATACTTAGCAGGAAAATCTTAAGATATTGAGCAGGAACAAATTCTGACATCAATAAAGGGACACAACTCTGTAATAAACTAGATTTTGTCAATATGAATGCATATTCAAAGTTTGATGAAATTCTGTCTATTTGTTCTCAAGATATTGAGCGAAAACAAAATTTTGCCTTAAATCAAGTGCCATAACTCTGGTAAAAATTTGCAGATAATGACGTGTACTGATCCCAAGATAGATGTTGTCGATATCAATGCATATTTAAAATTTGGTGAAATTCTGTCTATTTATTCTCAAGATATTGAGCGGAAACAGACTTTTGGCGTAAATCAAGCGCCATAACTCTGGTACAAATTTGGGAAAAATGACGTGAAACAATCCCAAGCTAGATTTTGTCAATATAAATGCATATATAAAAATCGGAGAAATCGAATTATTGTACAAATCTGCAAATAAGAACAGGAAATATCCCAACTTAGATCATGTCAACATCAATGCACATACAAAATTTGGTTCAATTCTATAAAGTTGTTCTCAAGTTATAGAGGGGGGGGGGCAATTATGAGGGTTGGTCTCTTATTTACACGAGCAGAAGCTGGCGATGTAGCAAATTTGTTGTGTTTTCAAATGTTGTTAAGTATAAGTTGAACCCGCCACCATTCCTTAGTCATAAACTTAGTCTTAGTCGTTAGTCAATCCTTATTTGTACTAGCCCACTAAGAATTAAAGAAATGAATGTAAAGAAAAGAATGTATGCGACACATTGTTTTGACCTGATATACATTCATATAAGGTTTCATGAAGATATCCTAAATGTTAACCAAGTTATGGGAAATGAATAAAAATGGCATAACTTGGAAACTTAAAAAGGGGGAACAATCATTCTTGCGCATGACACAGTGTATTTACCTAAAGTAAGTAAGGGTGCAAAGATCAGGAATCAATACAATCAAGTACCACACCTGACCCAGGATACCAATGGGAAAGTGACAAACTCACAGTTAGACACCACAAACGAGAGCCAAGAGGTCAGCTCTTTTCCAGCAGGTGACCACAAGGCACATACTAACAGACGCGCATAAAGGCATAGCAAACACAAGACAGAAAAACATAAAAGAACCACAAAAAAAGTACCGCCTTGGACAAATTTCTAAAAAAGCTTCATTAAGGTATCGCAAGTGGTTATCGAATTATGGGGTGTGCAATAATGAAAAGGACACAAAATGAGCATAAAAAAACAAAAGGGCCATAACTCTGAAATGAAAAAAATGTAAAGTAACCATAATTTTATGCAACACTTTGTCTTGACCCCTATACACATGCTATAATTTCATAAAGATCTATAAATGAATGTTACTGAGTTATGGTAGGCACTTTTTTTTAATATTCAAAGGGAACACAGCAATTAAGGGGGAACAATCATTTATGTGTGGGACACATTGTCTTGACCTACGTAATATAAATTTCTATAAAATATCATCAAGATTGTTTGATGACAAACGTAAAGGGCCATGCCATATAGTGTCCTTTTTTCAAAACAGGCATATAACAAATTACTATTTGTCTTATAACCTTGCAGTTCAAAAACGTTGTGTGATAAAAGGAAGTTCTTATTGATATCAATAAACTGCCAAGGAAAAAAACCCTAAATCTATCTACATTATGGTTGATATGGTAACTATTCAAAATAATGTTAACTTTAAGATGACCACGTATCTCAGGTAACAGGCAAAATTTGATCTGAAAGCCTTTTATTGTTTCAAAAACAAATGGATGTTTGACAGTCGTTTCTTTCCTTCTTGGTTACAAATTAATAAAATGTTTTCTCTCCTACTTGTCTACAAATCAATTAAAGCAAGATCCAATCTTCTCACATTCATCTCATAGAAACATCATTTGTTATCATGTTTCCCAATCTGCCATTTTCGGCAAAGTTTCCATGTATTTACACCTTTTAAATCGATGGGTGAAGTAAATTGATTCTGGGAAAACGCAGAAAAACTTCTTTTTAATGTCAAACCTGAATTTGCAACATCATAATTCAAGGTGACAAACTGATCAGGTGGTGGGGTGGGTAACCATTCTATCACAAACACAAAATGATTATGGTCACCTTGCAAATAATAATAATAAAAGAAACATGCATTGTTTTTTGAAGGTTTTGTGGTTGCTTAGGCATGATCATGCATAGTTTTCCATCAGTTACCATAACAACAAGGATGTTTTGATATCAACACCAAATCATAATCTACGAAAAACAAATATCTTTGTAACAGTACATTGTCTATAATATATAATGAATATTTTATTTGAAGAAAACCATATACATATACAAGGGTTTTCATATGCTGTATAAGTGTGGGAGGGGGGGGGGGTAACAAATAACTAAATATTAGGTCAAGACTATATATAATTTCTATTTCTACCTTTCCAGTGTTTACGATAGTATGTCTGCAATAATGTTGTTTATATAAGATATCTATAAGTTATGTTAAGTAATATTTAGACCATTTGTTTTGCAATTCTCTTGTTAAATATAGACACATTTAAGCTTCCATAAGAATAAAATGACCCAATTACCATAGCAACCATGCTTTTATCGAAGTTTAACTAAGAATGAGAGAGAACAAAATGTCACACATCAGTTTGCTCCTAAAATCAATGACATAACATTAATGAAAAAGGTTTTTTATATCAAGTGTGCATGATACATAGGATATTTGGTCTTTGCACGTGTTACCATAGAAACGGAAAAGTAACAAAGTCAGTACAAGGGTTAAGTACTTAGTCATGTTTATTGTATGAAAGCACAAACATTTGCCACACAGCCTCTTTGGGAGGCTAGTCCAAAATATTTAAATTCTTAACTCAAAATATAGCTGAAAAATGCTAAAAATTGAAAATCCTGGTTGCCATGGAACTGGTAGTGAAAAATCATTTCATCTCAATATCATGTTTGGTTTACTTAAAAGTGCAGTCAGATCCATTATCAAAACTGTTTTCAAAACTGGACTAGTTGATGCTTTTCCCTGACCTAATGAACAGACATTCTCAGGTGAGCAACCCAAGGCCCTCTTGCTTTTTGTAACATTTAAAATCAAAATACTAAAATCATTACAGAAACCTTAAGAATAAAGAAACTAGCCTGACTTTTTGAAGATTTTTGGCATTTGCTATTAAATGTGTAAATTATCTTATCATTAACCATAGCCACCATTCTTTTGCTGACACAAAAATTAAAATACTTTTCCAGTCTTCTCACAAACATCTTTTAGAAACATCATTTGTTGTAACTTTTCCAAATCTGCCTTTTTGGTCAAAATTTCAATTATTTGTACCTTTTTAAATCGATGGGTGGAGTAAATTAGAGCCTCGAAGATGTAAAAAAGCTCATTTTCAATGTCAAACCTATATTTGCAAGCTCTTAATTCAAAGTGACACAATGTTTGTGGAAACATTGAGAATAAGAAAAATGGTATTTTTTCGAAGTTTTATGCAGTTGCTAAGGCACGCTCAGGCATAGTTTTCCACCAGTTACCATAGCAACAATGGTGTTATTGTTTTCAACACCAAATTTTACTTGACCCTATGCAATTATCTTTGTAACAGTTCAATTTCCATACTATATAAAATATGTTTTATTTCAAGAAAACTATATACATATACAAGGGTTTTCATATATTTCATAAGTGGGTGGAATACAAGTACCTAAATTTAAGGTCAAGACTGGATAGAATTCCTGTTTCTACCCTTTTTGTGTTTACGGTAGTAAGTTTGCAATAACGTAGTTTATATATGACATCTTTAAGTTATGTTAAGTAATAAATATCTCATTTGTTTGGTATTTTTCTCGACGAATATGGATACTTTTTTAGCTTCCATAGGAATAAAATGACCCAAATGCCATAGCAACCATGCTTTTATTGAGGTTTAACTTAGAATGAGAGAGAACAAAATGTCACACATCCATTTGCTCATCAAATCAATGACATAACATTAATGAAAAGGGTATTTATATCAAGTTATGCATGATACCTGAGTTATTTGGTCATTGTAAAGGCAACATTTTTACAGATAGTTACCATAGCAACCAGATTGTTAGTTACACAAAAATTTAAAAAAAATCCTTGGAAATTTATTCATATCAAATAGAACTTCCTGTTGTCATATAACTTGTTTGAAATATCTAGTTATAAGCAAAATAGCATTTAATTTTACATTTAACATTAGTGGGTGGGGTACTTTGATCCCTAATATTATATTATTATAAGCATTAAACCACAATTTAAAGTATTATTTAGAATTGCTACACGATGGTTGTGTGAAACGGTACTTTTTTGTGAAAGATTATCACTACTTAGATAAAATACAAAAGATAATAATCATTTTGTTCATCTAAAAACATCATATTTTTTCTTCAACAGTAATAAACTTCAAATAAAATTTATTTCAAAATAAAAAATAACCCGATCCCAATTTTTCAATATGGTAAAATATAGGTATCAGTTAACTAATTGAGAGAAAAAACAAAAAATCTGATGTAGAAATTTTTAGAAAAATGATATTGAAAATTGCCAATACTTAGTGCATTGAAAAATGCATAATAGCATGTAAAAATACATCGTAGCACGTGATACCATGGAAACAGAAAAGTAACAAAATCAGTACAAGGGTAAACTACTTAGTCATGTTTATTGTATGAAAGCACAAACACAAACATTTGCCACATTGCCTCTTGGGTAGGGCAGTCCAAAACATTGGTAATTTTTAACTCTTAATATTGCTGAAAAATGCTAAAAATAGAAAATCGTGGTTGCCATGGAAATGGAAGTGAAAAATTGAAAAAAAATATGCACTTTTGTTCATCTCTCGACAGAAGTTAAAAATGGGCAAAATTTCAAGAAAATCTATTTTTTCTATTTCCAACTGATTTTGACGCTCTCAGATAATGACTCTTAATATGTCTGAGGGTTGGTTTATGTATGCAGTATACTGATTAAGCATTATTTGGCTAATATGAAAATTGAATGTGGGTGGAGTAAATTATATGACTTCAGGCATGTAAAAATGATAAGTTCTGAAATCAAATTTCCACAGCATCTTTAATTTGGGGTCAGTTCGTTTCTGTTCTGTGACACTGAATAGGCACATGTTATAGATATCAAACGACAGTGAATAAAGCATTGCTTTAACAATACTGTTTCCATAGCAACGCTTAGATTTAGATGTTTCACAGCGTGAATGCACCCCTTTGACAGGTCGTATTATGTTGCCTAGCAACCGTTACAGAAATATTACCAACATAAATAAATTAGGTGATTAAATAGATGAAATATAACTGCAATGAAATATCATCTAACTATACACTGAGCAAAATTTCTAATTGGTCACCTTACATTTTTACGTTAGTTTTGAAAGTAGGATTTGGTTATACAAAATTTTTGCTTCTATAAATCACCCAAGGCCTTGCCGAAACTCTGCTGGTCATTTCATTTAAAAATGATTGGTACAGCTTGCACAGACGATGCTAGAGTAAAGGTACCCTCATTTCAAAAGGTCACATTTTTGCTACAATATGAAAGATTCTTCAGAGACGCCATCCATTTGTTTTTTGTTTGTATGAAGATGTTTCTGACTGCCGTGATTAAAGACGAACACGCTTCGGATGATTCGCTTCAATCAGACTCCTCTTTTCTGTTACGTAATTGCATGATGACAGACACTACATTGAAATTCAGCTTTTTGCATGCAATTTACATAGGAAGTTCGCACTGTTCTTTACGCCTTATTATCTGTGATACGGCATTGCAATTTTCAGCGATTATGTATTACCACTAGACGTCACTGTTCTACGAGGGTCAGTCAAAAATAACTGAGAGTTGAAACATATCTCTTACGTAGGCTAACGTACACTAGTAAAATTTGGCACATGCATGCAATGAACTGTCCTGCGTCAGAATATGCAATATACAAGACCATGCAAAGTATAGGCAACCGAAAAATGTGAAATAATGGCATGCGTTCACGCTAGAATATAGCGTTGCCATGGAAACACTATACAAAATTTAAGTTACATCAACTTGTACGTTTGTTGCAAATACAGTATTTGAATGTATTTTGTAAAATGCAACAACTGAGATTGAGGCGTTTGAATTTTATAATATAATTAAGAGGAAAATGAACTAAATTTTCTGAAAATTTCACCCCAAAATATACCCCACTCACCAGTTAAGGTTCATTTTAGAGCAAAATTATCAACTAAGTATCATATCATAAGACCATTTCATTGCATTTAGTAATTGGTTTTGACATCTTAATGCATATCTTGAGTATTCCCAGGAATAAACGGTTGCCATAGCAACAAAATCTGGTCTTTTAGTTAAAATTGGAATTTCCATCGATTTTGGTTGCTAGGCAACGGACATTGCATGTATTGTATTTACTTTCTATTACGCTTCTTCAAAACATTGCTAACACATTGTTCGATACAATTGGAGTGATAAAAGGTCTGTTATTATACTGTTTTAGATTTGAGATGATTTTAACTTCATGGCTGTTTAGACAGAAGTGTCGTCAGCGCGAAAGCACATCGCTGAGACGGTCTTCGGTTGCCTAGCAACAGCGCATTGAAGATGAAAGACGTCAACTTCTATATGTAATGAAGCCTGAAGGTTCATTCTAAATGTGTATAAAGTTTCATCCCGAACTGCCGACCCCGTAAAAAGATATTCACCAAATCTCAGTTATTTTTGACTGACCCTTGTAGTTTGGAAATTTTAAATAAAATAATGCAAAGTACCGTCAAATTGACTTTTTAAGTTTTATATTCAAACCGGAAGTGCGCAGCAGCAGTAAAATGTTTGTCGTCACAAAATGGACGAATCAAGTTGGGTTCCGTTAGGGCTATCTTAGGCTATCTTGTTCAGATGAAATAAAATGTATACAACAATTTTTACACAAGCTACTAATGAATTTCGAAAATCTCGAAAAATGTGATATTTTAAATGCGTAAAAAATCTACTTTAGTCAAAATTTCAAGTGTTTGGTGTTTTTTGAAGTCGACTAGACCAGTTTATTACCAACTGTACTTAATTTTGATATAAAACTTTACTCAAAACCATTTTTCTTCAAAAAATCATATTTTTGCATTTTTAAGCAAAACACCGTTGATTGAAAGACAACTTTTTTCTGAAAGACCGCTAAACGTTTGCCCATTAAACTTCACATATATAGGCAAAAAATCATTTTAATGTGTTTAGCGCTTGATCAGAAATAATGAGTTTTAAAGGTGACCAATTAGAAATTTTGTTCAGTGTATGTCCATTTTACTTGATTCAAATGTTATGAGGTAGGGCTCAGTTATTCTTACTGACCCTCGTTCTGTCGCAAATTTTTGACGTTATCCAATCAGAAGTCGCGCTACAACAGCAAGTGCGTTTGAATCAGGGTTCATATGTTTGATTCCGTAGAAAATCTAGTCTGAAGTGCATTTGAATATATGCGACAAACGGAAAAAACAGACAGCATTTTCAGGACTAAAATAGTGGCAGGATTACATAGAGGATATTACATGAGTGCTCATGTTTTATTGAATTTATTAAACGAGTTGGGGGAAAAGTGATAGAATACGAGGTTTAATAAATTCTTTAATACAAGAGTACGAATGCTAGATTCTATTGATCATATGACGAAGTTTCTTTTCTGACGTAAAACGTTATAATTTTGACATTATGTTTTTTGACGGCATAAAGTTTCCCGAAAATCTGTAAACTACTAGTGGTTTATCGATTTTTATTGCATGGTGTTATTTCAGTCAAATGATAAAGTATAAATAGCAAGAATGCCTAGATCATCTGTCTTAAGTCAAACACCATTTATTTGCATATTTATGTATTACTTGACTTTTTGATTTCTGTAAAGGCGGCACCTCATGAATGCGTAATTAGGACTGGTAAACCTTAGACATAGGTAAAAACTGTAAATGAGGTGTGGTTTTATTCAAAAGTAACTGTGTCATCTTGTGGCATTACCTCAGTATAGACATTATTTAATCCTTAAAACGCCAGCAAAATAACTGTATCTGAAAATGTCTATTTAACATAAGCATAGAGGCAAACATTGTGGACCCAGATCAAACTGCTCCTACACGAGCAGTCTCATCTGGGTCCACACTGTTTGTCTGTGAGGCTTCAAATATTTTAGTGGACGGCAAAAACATACATATTTGTGATTCTGCGCTTTAAGGGTTAATAAATGTGAGTTCAGTGTGTATACGGTTAGGATTTTCAAGAAATACACGCACGTTTGCGCGGCCCAAAAGCTGATTAACTCTCTACCAAATTATAAATAAAACCTGATTTCCCTTCCTTAGCAGATGAACTAGCCGAATCACCCCAGATATGAATATTAAAGTTGCCGCCTTTACAGTAAGCGAAAAGTATATTAATACTCTACCTGCAATGTAAGTATCGTAAGGACTTAGTGCGCTGCGGATCCTCAGATTGTATATGTAGAGGTCGATGTTCCAGTAAATGGAATACATGCAATAACAAACACCAATGGTCAAAGCGGCGACAAAGAACCTCGTGCAATTGGCACGCCTCATTCTCACAAGTCTCATCTTTCTTTTCAAAGCTCTGTAAAAGAGAAAAACAATAGCGAAGCTAGTGATAAAAATGGTCTACAGTAAAACCTGTGCCAACCGGCCACTCAAAAATAGACAAAACAAAGATCTTATTGACATATGGTAGCTTAGTGACGGGCGAAAGCATTGAAGAATGTCCCATTGGAGCATTCTGAAATACTTTTGACCTGCATTAAGCGATAATTGGTCTTGAAAACCACTATTTGGTCTTTTTTAGAGTGGCCGTTTTACACAGGCTTTCCTGTTTTTCATATTTGAATACCGGATCAATTTTGCCGAAATATATACCGGATCTATTTTGCCGAAATAAAGGGATTTACCATGAGACGAAAATTGGCATTTTTTCAAATATGCGAAAGTGTTTTTTTATATGCGTTTTATAGACTGTGATACAAACTTTCACTTTTCAAAAACATTTTGCGCCCTTTTCTTACGTCTACGATTGTCATGCGACGCTTAAGAAATCATGCCAATCACGTGCCCAGCATTCCACGTACAGAATTCGCATTGACTTATTCGTACATACACCAAAAACAAATAAGGTGGAGTAAAATTTGATAACCACAATAGGACGCCGCCCCGAATCGACCTCAGATCAGCTGAACATTGTGTGTCAGCAGAATAAGCATGCGCAGATCCAGAAAGTTTTGACAAACTTATTGGGCCCGTAGTTGTTTCAGTGGTTGTTTCAGTGTTTCGTCAATCCTAAGGATTCACATTTCTCCGGAATAATGCCCGTCACGTGTCTCGCATAAAAACGTTAATAATGTGCAATGTTATATACTTTATAAATATTTACAATAGAAACTTGGCGCGTTTCGATCGCTGACAGTACTGTGTTTCCAGGTTTGAAGTGACCCCCGTTTTTCTTTTATTTAACCACTTTAATCCTCACTAATACGATCGACGTTTAGCATGTGGATGTAAATCAATACCGCGTAACTAAAACTTATTTTTGGGAGCATCCCTTATTTTGAACTAAGGCCCAAATGTCCTGCAATTCAGAATATCTTAGTCTTTTTTCCTTAAAATATATACCCATTTGCGCCTCTATATATGTGTTACTATAAGCATAATGTACGAATTGTAAACTACTGATCGGTAGTTTATTTATATATCGAGAAGGTACACTTGGGGACTGATTCAAAGTGGAGGAACAAAAACACGCAGAAATTCCATCTAATCCCAGCCTATATAAAAGCTCATACTTAAAGCTGCATAGTCTGTAACTTTTGATCTTCTAATTTTAAAACTAATGGTTCTATTTTTCAAGAACACATTAAAAAATTACAATTCAGGTATACATTTTTCCAATTTCATAAATCTTAACAAATTATCAGTATCAAAACAACAGCATTTATGTTAAAATTAGCTGTCTATAATTATTGGAAGGACGCAAATAATTACCAACAAGAGAAAACACACCTGTTTTTATAAGATAATTCACTTTTCCATGCAGTTTTCAGCTATATAGTGAACAGATTTATTGTGAAAACATAACTTAATTCTACTTTTACAAATGATTTAAAAATAAAATAAAATAAATCGAACAATGTTTATAGTTGCAGACTTAGTCTCTTTAAGTGAGAAAAAAATATTCTAGTTACGCGATCCATATCTGAATTCATTTCTATTATTCATTTTCCAAATAAAATAACTATTCAGGAATAAATGGCAAAAAACGGGGGCCACGTTTAACCTGGAAGCACAGCAGTATATTTCATCTAAATTTAAAGTGTCGCAATGCAGCTGATCGTTGACCAATCTCTGGCCGTGTGCTTCAGGGCAGCAGAGGGCTTCATTGTCATCTAAGCTTGGTCAAGGGCATCGGTGGGGTCGCTTTCAATTATGGAAGATTTAAGAAGGTATATAACAATGACGATATAACATCCTGTTCCGTGTATTAAGGTTTGACACGCCCTCGTGTGATAATGTGCTGCAGCCCAAAACGTGAAGCAATACATTGTCACACTCGGGCTTAGCCCCCCCCCCCCCCCCCCCCGATTCCACTGGTAGGCTGGTGTCGACCACAGATTTTCTCTACGCCGCGAAAGCGTAGGAAACAACATAGCTAGCCATTAGTCTAAATCATATCCTTTGTAATAAATGATAATTTCATTTTAAAATAATTTTCTTTATTCTCTTTCTTTCCTCTTTGATAGCAAAATTTGTGATTAGATGAGGATATCAGAGAGAGATAATATACATATAGGACCACTGGATGAATGGACCTGTCAAATTGTAACATTGATTATATTAAACATGCATCAATGACAATATTGGGATGAAATCGGCCTATCTATATTTGTTATGATTTTTCCTTAATTTTTAGCGTTTTATTAATATTCATGAATATGTAAATTATGCAAATATGATAAGTTGCATATTTGACCATGGAATAAATGGCCTATGTCTTAGCTTTATTTCAGTACAAAATTTAGTAATCTACGACTCAAAGCAGCTGAGATATTATTGATCTTGTACGTATACCCCCATTCGTGAACCACATTTCTAATGTTTTATAAGTATTTATGAATAAACAAATTAGATAATTTGCATATGCAACAAGGTGATAATAGGCCTATGTCTAAGCTTTAATTTTGGTATAAGTTTAGTAGTCTATTATAAGTAATAGCTAAGATATGAGTAATTTTGTAGGCAAACCCCCCTTCTCAAATTCGCTATGGGTTGCCATAGAAACCATGCATTTTCACATAGCCCATACCAAAAAAAATTTGAGGACACCTTCGTTTCGCATTCAGGGGGTCCCAAAAAACGATTTGACACCATTGAAAATTTGTCTTGGGGTGCAAGGTAATCTAAATTAGTTGCAGGGTATAATTGAAGCATACTGGAAGTGTCAAGTCCCCAAATTGTGTGATTGTCTACACTTCCGCGGCGATTTGGAATACTTTTAGAGAAATGCGTGATTGCCATTAGCGTAGCGGAATCGCCGTCCAGTGGAATTGGGGGCTTTTTATCCTCTCAATGGTAACCATTGCGAAAAGTGTGTGCTGTGGTGACCGCACACGTTAATGACATTTTGTAGAGTAAGGTAGCTTACCACACAGCAAACAAACAATCTCAGGCTGCTATTAGCCCACCAGCGAGACGCCATTTAAAAAGTATGTCCTTTCGCTGGTGGGCCGTTAGAATCCCGCAGACGTATGCTTACTGGGAATGTGGATTGCGGTGGATGGATTTTGTTAGCGTTCTCAGTGACGGATCCAGTGGGGTTCAGGGGGTTGGCTCGAGCCCCATCTCCCCCTCCTCCCATTTTTAAATATCCTATGAAAATGAAATGATTTGGTCTTAGCGAGACCAAATCATTGCATTTTCATGGGATATTTTAGACAAATGAGATATAATCAGCAAAGCCGCGCCCCGCACCGTTATACATATGAACCCACTTTCCAAAAATCCTGGATCCGCCCCTGGTTTTCTGGATCCCTGAATACACTTAAATACGTTTTTAAGTATTCGTTTGTAAATTATGGTCCCATAAAGATGTTATCAGATTATAGCTAGTCTATATAGCTTTGATAGTCAGAGTCAAGCCTTGCTTGGCCAAAAGAAAAGTGTAGTGATGTGCGTCTAAAACTACAATTTCTGATAGTCAGAGTTGAGCCTTGGCCAAAGAAAAGTGTAGTGATGTGCGTCTAAAACTACTAGCTTTGATAGTTTGAGCCTTGGCCAAAAGAAAAGTGTAGTGATGTGCGTCTAAAACTACTAGCTTTGATAGTCAAAGTTGAGCCTTGGCCAAAAGAAAAGTGTAGTGATGTGCGTCTAAAACTACTAGCTTTGAGAGTTAGAGTTGAGCTTTGGCCAACTTGAAGAACAGTGTAGTGATGTGCGTCTAAAACTACTAGCTTTGATAGTCAGAGTTGAGCCTTGGCCAACTTAAAGAACAGTGTAGTGGTGTTAGTCTAAAACTACTAGCTTTGATAGTCAGAGTTGAGCTTTGGCCAACTTGAAGAACAGTGTAGTGGTGTGCGTATAAATATACTAGCTTTGATAGTTAGAGTTGAGCTTTGGCCAACTTGAAGAACAGTGTAGTGGTGTGCGTATAAATATACTAGCTTTGATAGTTAGAGTTGAGCTTTGGCCAACTTGAAGAACAGTGTAGTGGTGTGCGTATAAAACTACTAGCTTTGATAGTCAGAGTTGAGCTTTGGCCAACTTGAAGAACAGTGTAGTGGTGTGCGTATAAAACTATTAGCTTTGATAATCAGAGTTGAGCCTTGGCCAACTTGAAGAACAGTGTAATGATGTGAGTCTAAAACTACTAGCTTTGATAGTCAGAGTTGAGCTTTGGCCAACTTGAAGAACAGTGTAGTGGTGTGCGTATAAAACTACTAGCTTTGATAGTCAGAGTTGAGCCTTGGCCAACTTGAAGAACAGTGTAGTGATGTGAGTCTAAAACTACTAGCTTTGATAGTCAGAGTTGAGCCTTGGCCAACTTGAAGAACAGTGTAGTGGTGTGCGTATAAAACTACTAGCTTTGATAGTCAGAGTTGAGCCTTGGCCAACTTGAAGAACAGTGTAGTGGTGTGAGTCTAAAACTACTAGCTTTGATAGTCAGAGTTGAGCTTTGGCCAACTTGAAGAACAGTGTAGTGGTGTGCGTATAAATCTACTTACCTTAATCGCCTAGAAATACACATGTCTCCGCAATATTCTCAATACTACCTTTGAAAGTGAATATGGTGCAGCCTTCTTTGACACCACTTATTACAAAATATTGATTTGCAGCACAATTTTTCAATCACCTTGACGTAGAAAAGAAAACTTACCTCGTTTGGCGTGTACACAAATATGTAGGTCCCTGATTCAAGTTATTGCATGCGAACAACAACGACACAGAGCAAATTACTTTTCTTGCACACCAGATAAGGATATCTACGATTTTACCCTGGGGTAGAAAATATTAGCTTACCCATGCTATCTTGCCCGGGACGTCAAGTAGCGTCAACTGTGAAATTGCATCTTGGCGCATTCAAGGACTTCTGGAAGCTTATTTTAAAATAAATAAATAAATAAAAACAGTGGTAAGCAAGAAAAAGAATCCTTTATTATTGTGAGGGTAGGATAGAAAAATCCGTCCCTCGGGATCACCTTATGTCATCACTCGGCAAGCCTCGTGATGCCAAACGACGATCCTCGGGACGGATTTTCCTATCCTATCCTCACGATGGATTCTGATAATATACACCTTCTTACTGAAACTTGCAACATGGAGAAAGTTTTCCTCAGCTGGGCTCGGTTGCCGAACAGACTGGACTGAGCTTACATGGAGAAAGGTTTCCTCAGCTGGCTCGGTATCCGAACAGACTGGACTGAGCTTACATGGAGAAAGTTTTCCTCAGCTGAGCTCGGTGGCCAAACAGACTGGACTGAGCTTACATGGTCGAACAGACTGGACTGAACTTACACGGAGAAAGGTTTCCTCAGCTGGGCTCGGTAGCCGATCAGACTGGACTGAGCTTACATGGAGAAAAGTATCTTCAGCTGAGCTTGAGACTGAACAGACTGGACTGAGCTTACATGGAGAAAGGTTTCCTCAGCTGGGCTCGGTGGCCGAACAGATTGGACTGAGCTTACATAGAGTAAGGTATATTCAGCTGGGCTCGGTAGCCGAACAGACTGGACTGAGCTTACATGGAGAAGGTTTCCTCAGCTGAGCTCAGTAGCCGAACAGACTGGAATGAGCTTACATGGAGAAAGGTTTACTCAGCTGAGCTCGGTAGACGAACAGACTGGAATGAGCTTACATGGAGAAAGGTTTACTCAGCCGAACAGACTGGACTGAGCTTACATGGAGAAAGGTTTACTCAGCTGAGCTCGGTAGACGAACAGACTGGACTGAGCTTACATGGAGAAAGGTTTACTCAGCTGAGCTCGGTAGACGAACAGACTGGACTGAGCTGACATGGAGAAAGGTTTCCTCCGCTGAGCTTAATAGCCGAACGGACTCGACTGAGCTTACATGGAGAAAGGTGTCCTCAGCTGAGCTCGGTGGCCGGGCAAGACAAAAACTGATTTAACCCCATTATTGTTTGTAATTGTAGTTAAGTTTTCAGTGTTGTTCATTTGATCGTATTTTGTGTTGTATGCTTTTCTCTGTGTGTGTGTGTGTGTGTGTGTGTGTGTGTGTGTGTGTGTGTGTGTGTGTGTGTGTGTGTGTGTGTGTGTGTGTGTGTGTGTGTGTGTGTGTGTGTGTGTGTGTGTGTGTGTGTGTGTGTGTGTGTGTGTGTGTGTGTGTGTGTGTGTGTGTGTGTGTGTTGTTGTTGTTGTTGTTGTTGCTTTACGTCCCAATCAACAGATATGGTCATGGCGGGACGGCCAGTTCACCTTAACCACACTTTTATCCTGGGCCAGCTTGAACAAGCGGTTAACCTGAGGCGTGTTCAACAACGCGAGCGCTCGGAGTGCTATCGAGTGCTTTCTCTCTGAAAGCAAGCGCTCGCCAATGTGCATGCAAGTGCTCGCAATTCAAGTCGATAGGTGTTTCGCCCGAAAATCCAAGATGGCTACCAAAATAATAATGGGTTTGCGTGAGGGACTATGCACTCAATGTTTTCAGACTTGATTTTCGGAATGACGATGTATTTTTCTTTTATTTGTGTGGATATATGAAATGGAACAATTTAAACTGAAGGTAGAAAGGTGTTTCGCTTTGATTTCCAACCAATGGGGGGATTTGATTTGTTTGTTACAGGGCGCAGCCATTTTTATTGAGCGAGCGCTCGCTATCGCTCAACAATGTAATGATCACACTGACAAGCGCTCGTTGGAGCGCTCGCATTGTTAAACTCGCCTCAGTACTTTGTGCACATACTCTCGCTTGTTACTGACAATAACGTTAACCCTTCTTGAATGATTCGGCGGAAGAGAGGAGAATGACCGTAGAAGTTATTTCGTGATTAATCTCTACGGAAGTATGAGACTGGGCCGGGATCGAACTCGCGACCCCTAGGTTTGCAGTCAGACACGCATCTGTAGTCAGACACCTTACCTACTGCGCTACGCGGTGTTGTATGCACTTTGGTTCATTTTTGAAAGCAGGGACTCTCTATATATATCATGCGTATTAGCATATTTTTGCGCACTTTTCATTGATGATGAATATATGCATCGTCAAGCTAATTGGGAATATTTCTTAAGGACTGCAAGTTTCTTTTCTCGGCCTTTCAATACAAAATGAAAACAACTTCAGCTTGATTGGTTTTCTATATGTCGATCGTGTCCACAATTGATAGGCAGAAATCGAAAACGTTAATACTATCGTCGAACGTAGATCAAAAAACATTAGAAATAGGCAATCAAAAACACTGTTCCTATCTAGTTTTGATCCGTGTTCGTCGATTGTTAAGAGAGTTTTTGATTGCTGCAAATCCAGTGTGGTGTCGTAATATTGCAAATAGTTCAATAGCCTGCTTGAATACACTTGAATATTCGTTGGCAAACTGAATAGATACTATAGAAAATTCCATTTTGTTTACTATACATGTATATAGATTTTATAGAAAATGGCAAGGTGATTTTCTAAAAAAAATCTTAACATTTTGCCACAATTCCTAATGTTACCAATACAAAAGAACCACCGCCTTGGAACGGTCAGTAAGAAAATTACTGGAGGGCTTAAACATGTTTGACGATACCAACCTCACCCTTATTTCTTATTAAATATTAAGCTTAAAGCTGCATACTCTGTAACTATGAACATTTTTCAAAAAAAAATATTTTCTTTTTAAATCATTTGTAAAAGTAGAATTCATCTATGTTTTCACAATAAAAATGTTCAATACAGCTGAAAACTGCATGGAAAAGTGAATTATCTTACGGAGTGGCTGCTGCCAGTTAACTGGTAGCAGCGATTTTACGTTAAAATGGCTGCTGCCAGTTGACTGGTAGCAGCGATTTTAACGTAAAATCGCTGCTGCCAGTTAACTGGTTATATAGCCATTTTAACGTGAAATCGCTGCTGCCAGTTCGCTTCAGTATTTTTATTGTAGTGTGTATAGAAAGTTATTTTGCATCGACTGAAGTAGCAAAATGTTAGTAAATGCCTTACTTAATGAGTTGTTTAACGTGTTTCCGAATTTGTTTCATGTTAAAGTGTGAGTATGGGCTATGTTGAGCTTCCAAAAACGTAAAAGAGTGACTATATAACAAACAAACAAACAAATATGTTGTTGCTAGTTTTGATTAGTTTTAAAAGCGCACATCTTATTATTACGGAAAATAATAGTTTTGCTGTTTGAATCCCATGGCCTTTTTAATGGACCCAACAATGCAAGAATTTAAACTAAAACATCTTCTGCTGAAATTATTTGAAATTACAATCTCCTATCATTCTTCGGGAGTTAATACTTTGCAATGTCACTTCATGAACAAAAACCTAAATCGCTGTGAGTGCGTAAGCTGCTTCGATAACATCCTGGTCGTAAACCCCGAAGAAAGGTTTACTCACGACGCGGCTCAAAAAAAGTTGGGTTCTTGTTTTTGGGTCGGCTTCGATTTATTTGTGTTTTATCACTTGTATTTTCTTTCCTATATAGAAGCGTATATTGTTCTGTTGATTAAAGTTAAAGGGTTGCGATGAATAATTATTAGAATGATTTACGTAATTGTAAAAATACCATAATTAGAACGATATATATATATATGTTCTTCAAAAGCAAAATGAAATTAATAAAACTTAAAATCCCATTTTGTTTCAAACCCTCTGTGAATAATTACATGCGCAGATCCAATGGGGGAACTGCGGATCCGGACCTCAGACCCTCCATTTTAAATTGTGCAACTTTGTCTGAACCACCCTGGTCTCCAACTAGACACCCTCTCCCCTCCTGAGACACATTTCTGGACCCAGGCTTACATTATTGCATGTATAAACACTGGTTTGCACCATGCGTCACCGACTCAAACCTTCTTGTCAAAATAAAAATAAAAATTTAACTGGAAGCAGCGAATTTACGTTAAAATCGCTGCTACCAGTTAACTGGCAGCGAATTTACGTTAAAATCGCTGCTACCAGTTAACTGGCAGCAGCGATTTTAACGTAAATTCGCTGCTGCCAGTTAACTGGTAGCAGACCTTGCCATTATCTTATCAAATAGGTGTATTTTTCTCTTGTTGGTAATTATTTGCGTCCCTCCAATAATTCTAGACCGTTGAATTTTAACATAAATGCAGTTGTTTAGATAGTGATAACTTGTTAAGATTTGCGAAAATGGTAAAATGTTTACCTGAATTTGAGTATTTTTACTGTGTTCTTGAAAAATAAAAACATTATTTTTAAAATTATAAGATCAAAAGTTACAGACTATGCAGCTTTAAGTCCGCATAACAATTAAACTTTCGAAGTGTCAGTTGAACATGTCTCAAAAACAAACATAAAACGCCATTTTAAAAAGATTTGGTTATTCAAGTTTCCACCTATAATGTATCTAACAGTTAGTCAGTTAACCTACCGCACATGTACCAGACCCCATGTTTGGTGAGTTGTAGGTCCGGTACTTCGCTTGCCGAAAGATATTTTATTTGGGGGCAGAGAAGGAGATGAAAGTTCTTTTTATGCTTTTTACTCGCCCTATTATATCATGATATTTGAAATAGGAAAAGCAAAGGTGTATACCAAATGCGCTAGTGCGCAAATTGATATGTGCCATTGCTTCATTACCTATCATATTATATTACATTCCCTGATTGGGTGATAGTCGAAAATATCATCTCGAGGAATGTGATTATCAACCGAGGCGCAGCCGAGGTTTATAATCATATTTCGAGGGATGATATTTTCGACTATCACCCAATCAGGGAATGTAACATTTATTTTATTATACAGAACATTAGATCTTTTATTTTCTACCGTCTTAGGCCTACCATGGTGAGGGGAGTTCCAAAGGGAAAATAATGTACAGCCTCTGATAGACATGTATTCATGAATGAAAATACATCTTTCACAAAAATGCTTCTTTTGAACAGTTTGAATGCTCCAAGTGATCATGACGTTCGGTCATCAAAAGTCGATGAGGTCAAACTTAATGCCAAGCAGCGTCATTTTAAAATTAGAGATACTGTACAAGATGCGGTTTCGTTGCAAAAAAGAAAATTTCGCCAAATCCGCTCAAATTTGGTCTTAGCGTGTTCCTCTCGTCCTAACTAAGAAAACGAGTACCCACACTTTATGTTTTGGAGTTTAAAGTCGCCAAATCATGCGTCATGTCCGCCATTGCTGTTGAACGTCTCATGGCGTGAATGAACCGCACGCGCATCGGCGTTGCGCATCATGTGACCGCCTTGATATTTTATAATATCACCCGCTGCTATGGCAAACACGTGGCAAAATTTGTCTAGCTGTAGCAACGGGTGATATATACACATTATCATAAGAGTAACTTGATCTGGCGTACTGTATCACGTCGAGTGGATGAGTTCGTACCATCGGATCACCCGAGACGCGTAGCGTCGAGGATGATCCAATGGTATGGCCTCATCCACGAGACGTAATACTGAGGCCCTCCCAGGGGTTTTTCGGGAACAGGGGAACAAGGCCATTTATTTCAAGGGAACAGGGGAACAAATGCCATTTTTCAGGGGAACAGGGGAACAAGCAGTGAAATTTGGGGAACTGGGGAACACAAAATTCTGTGTGCAAATGATATAAAATACTGTTATAAAACTTTTGTTAGAAGAGACACAGAATGGGATGGTATTAGTGACAGTGCTTGTTTGGTGTGTTTCGGGGTGTTTCAACGGACCCAATTCAGGCGGTACCTAGACTTCTCGAAACGAAACCGAAATACCGGAACGAAACATTAAAATATACTTAAAGCCATTAAAAACGCAACTGGTACAAGTGTTGTTTTTCCTGTAAATATCAGTTTTTACACTATGTCTTGGTACTAACAAGCGTCCCTAACGTAGGAGAACGTTTTACCAAAACTTGAGCTCAATTGCACACTTCTGCCAAAAAAATTTGGTGAAAAATGACAAATTCATCAAATTTTTCGGTAGCCATATTAAATCTTGAAATTTTATGTAATTTCAGCGTGCAAGTACTGCGTTTCACTCAAACAAACAGAAAAACGGTTTACAACACAAAATTCACTTTGCTGGAATGACCTAAAATTTATGTTTAAAATTTCATTTTTCGTGAAATTTCCCCAAAATAAGAGAAACCACTAAAGCTTCAATTAAACTGAATCATTTAAAAAATGGCATACGTAAGTTGTAAGGTCATAACCTATGCTTATCATTTATCGCAAGATTTACCGTCGAAAGTGTCGCATTTTCGTTAACTTCCGGTTTTCATGCTGAAACTTTGAGAACATTTTTGAAGGTCAAAACTTCAAGACCAAAAGAATCTGTTGCGTTTGCATAGAAAGTAGAGCAATGTTGAAATTTTCCGAAAGTTTGAATCCAAAAGAGCCATTCATAATGAAGATCTGATATCCATATTAATAAGGTGATTTTGCAGTTTTTGTGTCGAAGGTCGGGTTGTGTCCCTTTATCGTAAAATACAGCCTGGCTTATCTGGACCCCTTTATATGCACCAAAAGAGTATTGGCTTGATATCACGACCATAGGTTTATGCTTGTATTTTATTAGAATGATAAAATAGAATTAAATCTCGACTAAGGTTATACTGTAAAAGTTGCGTATTTACTGGCGTTAAGTATAATAAGGAAACATACAGGTATACAGGTGCGATGTTGATTTACCGAAACGGCCTCTTAAAGACATATGCGGCTATTTCCAATGCGCACCTTTCCTGCGTCTGCAAACGGGGAAAGTTGTCTGGGTCCTGTCTTTCGACCCTTAACGGATTCGGATCAACACAGCTTCCGATATTCTTATGTCATATCGGTGTTCCGACATTTTCTTCACAAAATAACTAATTAAAGTGTGTTCGAAATATCTATTGACATCTTTTCAGAACTGATCGTCTCAGCACTAAAGACAGATAAATGTAGCTCAGTCGAAATCAAACGACGTACACAATAACCCTTGTTACGAATACGATAGTGGCCGAGTCTATACTATTTGTATGGTTATTTAGAGCGGCGCACGGCTTGACCTCGTGGCCTAGTGGTTAGCGTGTCTGGCTACAAAGCCAGAGGACCAGGATCGATTCCCGGATGCGCACATATTTTCAGTGTGTTTTTTCTTTCTTTTTTAACATTTTAATGCTAAATTACTTCATATACTAGTAAAATGGCATCATCAAAACGAACGAAATGGTCATCCCCGAACTTTTTAAATTGAATTATGCATGAAACCTATGGGGGTGGGGTTAAATTTGGCCCTCTAGAAAGAGAATTAGTTCGGTGACCCCAGATTTTTATTCTTTTTTCTGAACGGTCTTATTATAGTCCATGAATTAAAAATAAATTTTCAAGATTTTCAATATCAGATTTTTTAATACATGATTTATTCTCAAAACAAATTCCATTTTTTGACGAATTGCCAAACAAGCAGATCCAATTTAGACAGCTCCTAGAGGAACCATCTGAACTGGATCTACAAAGTTGAGGAGCTGTCTGATCTAGATCTGAATTTTTAAGATTCAAACAGTATTGTATGAGAGATAACCAATTGTTTTATTTAGATTTGTGTTATTAAATTAAGAAGGTCAGGAAAAGGTCTCAAACTTCTATATAGATTTATTCAGAGGGAAGAATCTGAGAATAGAATATCTGAAATAATTTGTATAGGAGTAAATTGATAAATTTTACATTGGTGCTTTGCTACAACTTTGTAATGATATGTGAAGGAACAGTTTTGCAAATTGGTTTAATAAAGAAGTTTTGCCCAAAATAGTTTTGAAAAAGGAAATGTCTAGTGTAAAATAACACACAAGGGGAGTGTTTACCGCAAAAGATTGAAAATTATCAAAGTTACCCATAACTACTTAGAATGCATCAAATGTCATAAACAGCTTATCTGAGTTCAAAATCGATCAAATTTATCATTAAAATCAACTGCAATGCCTAAATAGAAAGTTAATAGTCATGGATAATCTCCCCTGTCAATAAAAAAAACCTCTAATTGAAATCAGTTTTGTGCATAAAGTAGTCATTATCCAGTTTCCTAATTTAACATAATTTTTAAGAACTCGAGCGTTCGCCCCTGGACTCTGTGGCTGTGCTATGTTAACCCTCGCACGGACGCAGAGCCGAGGAGTGATATATTGACATGCTGTTTGCTGTCATTTTGTATTTGCAGTCGGACCCCTGAGGGACCCACTCTTATGAGTGGGAAACAAAGGGCCCCAATTAACCAGTCTTAAAATAAATAAAGTATCATAGCAGAAGACTGGGGCGCAGCCTGCCTTGGGATTGATTCATACCAACCCTTGGGGTGGGAAGCGTCACAAATACAAAAAAAATTATAAGCAAAAGAATTGAAATGATGGTGAAGAATAAATTCTTTTCCAATTAGACATAAATTATCTCAGAAAATTCATTCTCAAGTGTCAACACAATGATTGTCTAAGGTAATTCTGCACAACTCATATAATCTCAACTGGATTCAGTTACTGGCAAAAGAATGTGCACTGAGTACTGGTTAGTTGCATTGGTGTAAGCTTACTCGGGATAATGTGGTTAGGTAACTGACATTACCATAGCTGTTTACCTTTAGTTGCTTTGGTCTAAGCTTACTCAGGATAAGACTAAAGACTAACTAAGATGACCAATATATTTATTGCCCTTTCAAACTATGTTTGTGAGAGTATATTGTTTCACGTTATCTGTCTATCCATCTATGGTCATCTATCCAGCTGTTTGATAAAACTAATATGAAGAAAAACATAATTCGAGTAGTACTAGCAATACAGGTACTGTTTCTTTTTGGGGAACAGGGGAACAAACAAATTATTTTAGGGAACAGAGGAACAAAAGGAAAATAATTTTGAGGAACAAGGCAATTTATTTCAGGGGAACAGAGGCAGATTTTTCAGGGGAACAGGTACCCCCCCCCCTGGGAGGGCCTCCATACTGTACGCCAGATCAAGTTACTATTATGATAATATGTTTGTTATATGCCTTTTTCTGACATTCTTTCTGATTTTAAAACCTGTTTTGGTCTTTAATCCCGAAAAATTGCGGGAACGTTTGCCTTAAGGTTACGTTTCTTGACGTCTCCGTCCCTGGTTCCATGCTTGCAATTTACTTTACGTAACGTCGCCGCAAAAGCAGGTAACCGACGTTAGCCTGGTTTTAAAGGATAGTGATATGGATTCAGAAAAACTCAGTTCGTTGATATGGCTTTCTGTATCAGATGGCCAGAAAACAGACAGTTCTAAAGTCGTATCACTAATAGATATATAATAATATAAAATATCAGTCGTTCGTCTATGGAAGTTTTGTATGGGAAATTAACTTGAGGTATAATAAAGTTTTATATCTCTACTATGTATTTAGCAT
The DNA here is from genome assembly GCA_964019695.1 of Loripinus fragilis. NCBI lineage: Eukaryota > Metazoa > Mollusca > Bivalvia > Lucinida > Lucinidae > Loripinus > Loripinus fragilis. The sequence continues at coordinate 31,606,460 of OZ026530.1, read as the reverse complement.
GGGTATGTAATGATGGTGCCCAAGGTGAAAGGTTAACACACATTGTACTGTGACATAAATGTAATAAGTTTTTCATCTAATATTTATTGATAATGATATTTGTGATATATGAAAGGATGAAAATAATAAAAAAAAACAGAATAAAAAGAAAGTTTTGGTTATGATAAGAAAAATCTCTGGGAAAACGAAGTCACAAAGAGATAAGAGAAATCCCGGGGGAAAACTAAGCCACAAACATATAAGAAGAAACTCTAGGAAAACGAAGTCAAAAACAGTTAAGAAAAATCTCTGGGAAAACGAAGTCACAAAGAGATAGGAAAAATATCTGGGAAAACTAAGTCACAAACAGATATGAAAAATCTCTGGGAAAACGAAGTTACAAACAGATAAGATAAATAAATTGGAAAACTAAGTCTTAAACATATAAGAAAACTCTCTGGGAACACGAAGTCACAAACAGATAAGAAAAATCTCTGGGAATACTAAGCCACAACATATAAGCAAAAACTCTGGGAAAACGAAGTCACAAACAGATAAGAAAAGTCTCTGAGAAAACGAAGTCACAAATAGATAAGAAAAATATCTGGGAAAACCAAGTCTTAAACAAATAAGATAATCTCTGGAAAAACGAAATCCTTATCAGATAAATCTATGGGAACACTAAGTCACAAACAGATAAGAAAAATATCTGGGGAAACTAAGTCACGAACAGATGTGAAAAAAACTCTGCGAAAACGAAGTCAACATCAGATAAGAAAAATCTCTGGGAAAACAAAGTCATAAACATATAAGAGAAATAATCTGGGAAAACGAAGTCACAAACAGATAAGAAAAATATCTTGGAAAACTAAGTCACAAACAGAAAAGAAAAATATCTGGGAAAACTAAGTCATAAACATATTAGAAAAAATCTGGGAAATCGAAGTTACAAACGTATAAGAAAATCTCTGGTAAAACTAAGTCACAAACAGATAAGAAAAATCTCTGGGAAAACGAAGTCAAAACAGATAAGAAAAATATTTGAAAAGCTAAATCATAAACATATAAGATAAAATCTTGGAAATCGAAGTCACAAACATATAAGAAAAATCTCTGGGAAACTAAGTCACAAACAGCTAAGATAAATCTCTTGGGAAAAAAGTCACAAACAGATAAGAAAAATCTCTGAGAAAACGAAGTCACAAACAGATAAGAAAAATATTTGGAAAAACTAAGTCATAAACATATAAGAAAAAAATCTGGGAAAACGTGGTCACAAACATACAAGAAAAATCTCTGGGAAAACTAAGTCACAAACAGATAAGTAAAATCTGTAGGCAAAATAAGTCATAAACAGATAAGAAAGATATCTGGGAAATTTAAGTCACAAACAGACAAGAAAAATATCTGGGAAAACTAAGTCACAAACAGATAAGAAAGATCTCGGGGAAAACTAAGTCACAAACAGACAAGAAAGATCGCTGGGAAAACTAAGTCACAAACAAATAAGAAAAATCTTTGGGGAAACTAAGTCATAAACAGATATGAAAAATCTCTGGGAAAACTAAGTCACCATCAGATAAGGAAACTCTCTGGGAAAACTAAGTCATAAACAAATAAGAGAGATAATCTCGGACAACAAAGTCACAAACAGATAAGAAAGATCTCTGGGAAAACAAAGTCATAAACATATAAAAAATAAATCTGGGAAAACGAAATCACCATCAGATAAGAAAAATCTCTGGGAAAACTAAGTCATAAACATATAAGAGAGATAATCTTGGTAAACGAAGTCACAAACAGATAAGAAAGATCTCTGTGAATAAGTCATAAACATATAAAAAATAATTCTGGGAAAACGAGGTCACAATCATATAAGAAAAATCTCTGGGAAAACTAAGTCATAAACAGATAAAAAAAATCTCTGGGAAAACGAAGTCACAAACAGATAAGAAAAATATTTGGGAATACCAAGTCATAAACATATAAGAGAAATAATCTGGGAAAACGAAGTCACAAACAGATAAGAAAAATATCTAGGACAACTAAGTCATAAACATATTAGAAAAAAATCTTGGAAAACTAAGTCAAAACAGATAAGAAAAATCTGTGGTAAAACTAAGTCACAAACAGATAAAAAAAATCTCTGGGAAAACGAAGTCACAAACAGATAAGAAAAATATTTGGGAAAACTACGTAATAAAAATATAAGAAAAAAATATTTGAAAACGAAGTCACAAACATACAAGAAAAATCTCTGGGAAAACTAAGTCACAAAAAGGTAAGAAAAATCTCTGGGAAAAAAGTCACAAACAGATAAGAAAAATCTCTGGGAAAATGAAGTCACAAGCAGATAAGAAAAATATTTGGGAAAACTAAGTCAAAAGCATATTATAAAAAAATCTGGGAAAACGTGGTCACAAACAGATAAGAAAAATCTCTGGAAAAATTAAGTCACAAACAGATAAGAAAGATCTCTGGGAAAACTAAGTCACAAACAGACAAGAAAGATCTCTGGGAAAACTAAGTCACAAACAGATAAGAAAGATTCTGGGAAAATTAAGTCACAAACAGATAAGAAAGATCTCTGGGAAAACTTAGTCACAAACAGATGTGAAAAATCTCTGGGAAAACGAAGTCATTATCCGATAAGAAAAATCTCTGGGAAAACTAAGTTATTATAAACAAATAAGAAAGATCTCTGAGATAACTAAGTCACAAACAGATAAGGAAAATCTCTGGGAAAACGAAGTCACAAACAAATAAGAAAAATATCTGGGAAAACTAAGTCACAAACATATAAGAAAAAAATCTGGGAAAACGAAGTCTCAAACATATTAGAAAAATCTCTGGGAAAACGAAGTCACAAACAGATAAGAAAGATCTCTGGGAAAACTAAGTCACAAACAGATAAGGAAGATCTCTGGGAAAACTAAGTCACAAACAGATAAGAAAGCTCTCGGGGAAAACTAAGTCACAAACAGATAAGAAAGATTCTGGGAAAACTAAGTCACAAACAGATAAGAAAGATCTTAGGAAAACCAAGTCACAAACAGATAAGAAAGATCTCTGGGAAAACTAAGTCACAAACAGATAAGAAAGATCTCGGGGAAAACTGAGTCTCAGATAAGAGAGATCTCTGGGAAAAGTAAGACACAAACAGATAAGAAAGATCTCTGGGAAAACTACGTCACAAACAGACAATGGTAATACTTTAGGAGAAACTTGTTTAAACAATTCATCGGCAAGCAATTATTCAGAATCCTTCAAAAAGAGTACAAAGAACAAGATTTTTTAATTAAATTTCATGTGCGGATCCAGAGGGGGGACCGGGGGTCCGGACCCCTCCTGGAAAATTACAAACTACAGGGTTCCTTAGCAATACTGGTCCGGATCCCCTTAAAATCACAAAGCTACCAAGCAAGCTTTCAATGTTGGGCCATCATCGGCCCGCCAGCGAAACGCCATGTAAATGGCGTTTCACTGGCGGGCCGTTGATGGCCCGCTGATAGTGTTATTAGGATCCTTCCTCCCCTTATCTCTTAAAAAAATAAACAAATAAAAATTAAAACGTTGTTAAAGTTGGACTCCCTCTGACAAAACTTTCTGGATCCGCGAATGAATTTAAATCTCAAAAACATAAGGATTGGAGAATTATAAATCTATAATCTTTAATTATGCGACGTGTTTTCTTAGTTCCGTTTTGTGCACTTTATTAGTGCTGGGTTTTATCACAACATATTTTCTCGATGTAAGGAGCTTTCTGATTGGCGCAAGCCTCATACAAAAGCATCAGCAGAGGTTAAGGAACACGCAGAATTTGCATACTCTACTTTAGGAGCCGTTTTAGATAAATGTGGATTTGAGGAGGCTTTGGACAAATCATGCAGTCCTTCTACAGTTATGACTTTTGTAGGTGTGTTATTCAACACAGAAAAAATGACTATAGAGGTTACTTCAGATAGATTGAAAGAAATAAGGGCTCTTATTCAGTTCTGGTTAAATAAAAAGTTTGCTTCATTGAAAGAAATTCAGTCTTTGTTAGGAAAGTTAAACTTTGTGGCAGCTTGTGTAAAGCCAAGCAGGATTTTTGTGTCTAGATTGTTAGTATGGTTGAAAGTCCTATATAAAGGCAGTCAAACACAGCATCTCATTCCAATTTATGTCAAAAAAGATCTTTTGTGGTGGCATAGATTCTTACCGTTATATAATGGGGTGTCTATGATGCTAACAGAAGAATGGTCCGAGCCGGATGAAATATTTTCTTCCGATTCTTCGTTACAGGGTTGTGGTGGTTTTTGGCAAGGAAAGTTCTTTCATGTTGAGTTTCCCCAAAGTATTTTAGTTCAGAACTACCATATTACAATTCTGGAAATGTTTGCCGTAGTTTTGGCCGCTAGATTGTGGTCAAAATTTTTCAAAGGCAAAAGAATACAGGTTTTCTGTGATAACTTAGCTGTATGTTCTGTCATAAATACAGGGAGGTCCAAGTGTACAGTTCTTCAGGCTTGTTTAAGGGAATTGACTTTTTTGACAGCAATGGCAGAGTGTGAAATTAGGGCTGTTCATTTGGAGAGTCAGAGTAATAGGATTGCGGATCATTTATCTAGATGGAGCTTAGATGATTTTCACAAGCAGCAGTTTTTCTTGTTGACTAATCAATTTCATCTTCAGGAGTTTGTCATTACAGATAATATGTTTCAGTTTCTGAATGACTGGTAATAATTTTTCAGAAGGCCAGTTGAAAAAATTGAAAGGAGATTTGAAGAGTAGTAGGAGACAAGCTTATGCAGAAGGAAGTCAGAGGAATTTAAGAATCCAGTTGGAGACCTTTTTATTATTTTGTATATATTTTGGTTTTAGTTATTTGCCAGTACAAACAGAAACTTTGAGCTTATATGCTCAGTTTTTGAGTAGATCATTTAAGTCTACTCAGTCCATTAAGAATTATTTAAGTGGGGTTAAAACCATGCATCTTTTATTGGGATATTCCACAGATCATATTAATGAATTCTTGATTAATCTTGGATTGAAGGGTATTGCAAGGAGTCATCCTCATTTAGTGAAACAGGCTAGAGCCATAACACCAGAAATACTTCTTAAATTGTTTAGTTACCTAGATGTACAAGATCCATTTGATGCTACTATTTGGTGTCTTTTTTTATTTGCCTTCTTTTTATTTGCTAGAAAGTCTAATTTAGTGCCTAATTCCAAAAAAGAGTTTAAGTCTGGAAAATTTTTGAGAAGGGAGGATGTTTATTTTCAAGATGACATTTTATTGGTTATCATGAGATGGTCAAAAACTAATCAGTTTGGGCAGAGGGTGCTAAAAATTCCCTTGTTGAGGATTCCGGGGTCAGTATTATGTCCTGTTACAGCTTAATTGCAGATGTGTAAGTTGATTCGGGCTAAATCTGATGATCCGTTATTTGTATTACCTCATAAGAAAGTGGTAACTTACAAAATTTTTCAAGTTGTGCTGAAGGATTTAATTAGTAAAATAGGTTTGGATGCACAAGAATTTTCTTCTCATAGTTTTAGGCGGGGAGGCACCACTTTTGCTTTTCAATCAAGAGTACCTACAGATCTAATAAAGTTGCATGGTGACTGGAAGAGTGATTGCTATCAAAAATATTTGTCATTTTCGCTCGAAGATAAATTATTAGTAGTTGCAAAAATGAAAGAGAATTTGATTCAGTTTAGTACTTAATTAATTTGATGCCGGTTTGTTAAAGCTGGGGCTAAGTACTTGGTAGTCGGTACTGTCTAACCATTGAGTATAACTGTTTTCTTTATTTTTTCAGATATCTACTGACGTTAAAGTGTAGAAGTTGATCTGCATCGGTTTCAATTACAAGCCGGTGGACAACTATTTTATCTGTTGAAATTTGGGAAACTTTTGGTAAGAATTGAGATTGATTTTTTTTTTTGTTTTTGTTTTTGCAGAGGCCAAAAAAGTCACCATAGTGACTGATTCTATTGCTAAGTATGTGTCTGGTATAGATGGGGTGGTAGTTCAAGTTTTTAGTGGTGCTACGATTGGAAGAATAGTTTATGGTATCACACACAGAGAAGTTAAATTAAGAGCATTTGACTATGTTATTTTTCATGTGGGTACGAATGATGTCGGTAATCAGTCATCTTTTGAGAATATTATCTCAAATTTCGGAAATTTAGTCGGTGCCTGCAGGAAAATTCACCCATCCATTCACATTTTGATTTCTGCCATACTTCCAAGGCCGATAGATCATACTTATACTGATGACTTTATTCGTAGTGTCAATGGACACTTGGATAAGTTCATGAGTAAACATTTGAATTTTAGGTTTATGAAGACATACAGACCGTTCATGTTCGGTGGTAAAGTGAGACCGGAACTTTTTGTCCATCGGGATGGAGGGTTGCATTTGAACATTGCGGGTACCGAGAAGCTCAGATATTATTTTTTGAGAACTATTGCTTCCATGTAAAGTATATGTCTGGTTCAGGACTTTTCAATTTGAAATTCAAATTGTTTATGTACTATAGCCTTTATGATGGTATAGTGGAATGTTTGCAAATGTCTCGCATAGGATATTTGGACTTTCCTTTTTTCTGATTGAGCAGTCTTGCAGCAATATACTATTATGGAATGAAGGATTATATGTGACTATTTTCTATCCTTTAGATTTGTTGTTCGATGTATTTTCCATTGAAGATCATGGTAAGGTTAGTTTAACAAGTTGAAGTTTTTTTGTTTTGTTTTTTGTTTTTTGTTTTTCTGTTGCAGTAGTATAGCTGATTTTTGTTTTACTTGATGATTTTGGCTTTAGGGCTTGAGTGGAATTTTTACTAGCCTTGTATTTCAGATTAGTAAAAAGGAATATCTCAGAAATTTGTTATACTACTGCGCTTTTTGCTAATTTTAAATTTTTACGTTGATTCGAAGAGCCATTAATCCTAGATGATTAGTTTGGCCTTTTCTTTCCTTCATTTTTAGTTTCCACTTTCCAACTATTTTGTATATTCTGCTCATTTTAGTGAAGCGAGATTTGAGAAGAAAATAATGATTTGGTTTGTTAGTTGGAAGCTTCAATTTGAATGGAAGGTTATTTGTTGTCCGTCATTCTGAGTTTGCGTACAAGAATGGAGGGCAATTTATGTACATATATATATATATATATAGGGGCTCATAAGTTGCAAGAATTTTGCTTGCTTTAGTTTTTGTTTGTTATGCTTTGCTTTGTTACGCTTTGCTGAGCATGCTTCTGAATCTCTGGATCCGAGTATGTGCCTTTTTCTTCGAGGTAGTCTGGATAACATGCTTGTCATTCCATTCATAATGGGTTGATTGGCTGTATTTATCTATTTCTTGTCGAATTTTTATATTCGGATCTCGGGACTGATCTTTACCGTATTTATTTTTTATTTATTTTTATATATTTATTTTTTTGCTTTGCTTCGCAGTGCTTTGCTTTTTGGCCGTTGGGTTGGTGGCATTTTAAATATTAATGTTCAATTAATGATTACGGACATTTTGAGTATATTCTTTAAGTCAATTTATATTTAGATCCTAGGCATTATACTTAAAATTATGTGAGTAAATTGTTTGAAAAAGTTTATATGCCTGAAAAGCCCCTTGCGGATTGAAGATATAAGCATAATAATTTTGGAGAAAATTCTTTGTTTGTTTTTTGTATTTTATGGTTGTTCATAGACTAGACGAGGTATCCTGTCGTTGAGGGGAGTGTCTATTCCTTTCTGCTTGGGTGAGCTAGGCGAAGAGGAATAAGGTCGCTTAGTGCTCGGCAGGACATCTTTCTAGTTCCATGGAGTTTTTAAGGATCCGGGATGGAAATTATGGTGCCTGTGCATATTTGGGCAATTACATCCTTTTGCGTTATCTGCCCCTAAAGAATTTGGTCTGTGATACCTTGTCAACAATTGCTAACAAATGAATTCCTTAGTGGACTTCAGTTGAATTTAAGTATCAGAGATGTCGTCAACAGTTGCTTTATAAGTACTAGAATAAAGGAGGTCCCTTATGAGCCACAGTTGGATGTTGTGGTGTGCGTTGTCAACATTTGCTTCAATAAATCACTAGTTAGTGTGATCAGTGTATATTGGCTGGCTCCAGCTAGGCCCCGGTCTATGCTTTAGTCCCGTGGACGTCAGTTGAATTTAAGTATAAGAGACGTCGTCAACCGTTGCTTTATAAGTCCTGAAATAAAGGAGGTCCCTCATGAGCCCTTGGTGGATGTTGTGCTGTGCGTTGTCAACATTTGCTTCAATAAATCACTAGTTAGTGTTATACATTGTGTTTGGCCTGACATCGGCTAGGTCTTTGTCTATGCCTTAGTCCCGTGATCTTGACAATTTTTTGGGCTGCATTTCTCATTAATGATAGTTTAACTAGGAGAATAATTACAACAAAAACTTCAATTTTGATGAACTAATTGAAGCTCCGGATGAAATCCATTATCAAATGCTTAAACAGCTGCAGGCGCATTCATTTGGCATTCTATTTACAATATTTAACAGCATTTTCATAACTGGTGAGTTACCAGAAAATTGGCGTTTGGCGACAATAAATACCATATTCCTAAAACTGTAGGCCACTGGCTGGATATGGTTTACCTCCCCCCCCAGGGGGAATTTTGTAGACCATATTTTTCTTGAAGCCCAATGTCTTGCAAGGATTTTGCAACATGTTAGCTCTCTGACAATGGCAGCGTTAAGCTGTAACAGCCTGTTACATACGTTACCCCTCAAAATATTTGATAATTAAAATTCATTTTAAAACTTCAGAAAAGTGCAAAAGATAAGGTAAGATTTCCAAATTGGTTATATTTTCTAAATAAGCTATTACTGGGCCACAGATAATGACATTTGAAAACAAATATAGTCACCCCCGATGTAGTGTATGTTACATTTTTTCATTGAACCCCCTTTTAAATGATAAATGCATCTAATATAGTTTGTCTTAAATTTTATTGAAACCAGTTAATGTTCATTAATTTGGCATTACATTAAAGATTTTTTATTTACCTTTCCAAAACTGCAAGCATTACGTTTCTATCTTATATACTTTTTGAGTTATTAGATGATGAACATGGTACCCCCATATCACAGAAAAATGTAAAATGTAATTCTCCAGGCCTGGCGCTGGCTATAGACCCCACTTCCCCCCAGGGGGAATTTCATACACTATAATCTCCAGATACTACATTATATAAGCCACAAAATGAAATATGTTAGCCCTCTGAGAGTGGCAGCGTTAGCGGGTAACATCATGTTACGTACGTTATTCCCAAAATAACATTAAATTTTCCTGATAATGTCTCCAACATGACATATTCACTCTTTTTTTGAAGTCTGGCACAGGTTTAAGAACTTCTTATAGCACAGTTACATAATTGTAGCATTTATTTTATAAATGTCTTGAGTTTTTGCCGTTGTATATGTTACTTAGTGTTTCATATGTTATTTCCAAGTATCAGTATGGCAGTTATTGACTATACATGTATTACACCCATCAGTGAATATAGTAAATCTATAAGGCTGCAATTCAAATGAATTAAAGATCCTTATTATAGTGTCTTACACGATTTTACAGCCCAGGTTACATACGTTACTCTCTGAATACCATAAAACATTCAAGATATGGTCTCCAACACGACCTGCTTGTACTTATTTGTATGCTTGCACAGGTCCATGTACTTCTTTTTACCCTGGCTTATTTGCTGAGGAAGTAACTCAAAACATAAACTACCATTAACCCTCTTTTCTTTTATAGAGATATCAAATATACTTGACATAATACTCATGGAAAGTTTGTAACATTCTGTGCAATGTGCGGGTAACAACTCAAAAGATCAAAGAAAACCCATCAGGTAGAAGTTCTAGAGCAAATCTTCATATATTATCCAAGGGTTTTAAAGAATTTTCCTATACAACTTATTGCTCCTCTATCAGATTTATCTTGCAAGGATTTTGCAATATGCTAGCACTCTGGTAATGGCACCATTACCCTGTAACAGCCAATTATATATATTACCCATAAACATCTTTGATAATTTCAGCAAATGACATGACTTCTGAAAAGTGCAAACCATATGGTAAGATTTCCAAATTGGCTTTATCATCCAAGTAAGCTATTTTTGCATCACAGATATGGACCATTGAAAACAAATATGCACCCCAAAGTGTTACGTATGTTACTTTTTTTTCATTATTCCTATTTAAATGATTTATGAAACTAATATAGTTTGATATTTTTTTTTAATGTGAATGTGCTTACTAACTCATTTTGCATTAAAGAATGTTTATGTACCTTTTGGAAACTGCAAATACTATGTTTCTATCTTTTATAAGGTTTGAGTTGTTGAGTTTTTGAACATGGTAACCCCATATCACACAAAATGTGAAATATAATTCTGTGGCTCTTTTGTTAGGGTACAATCAAGTTCTCTTTCACCCAGAGGTACTCGATTTTTTCCCCATTTATTTTCCACACATTTTGTCCATTTCTGGAAAGCCTCACTTATTTTCATGGGAAAGACTTGATAGTTCAATCTTTGTATGTACATCTTAAGGACAAAAAAGCAGAGCGGAGGTAAGCTCATGTTCATTCCATTTGAAATAGTCAGTATAAATGTATGGCTTTGGTATTTTTTCAGAAACATGTCATACAGCAGCTTATTCACAATTACATAAATAGCACATGTTAGGGCTTCATATCACTGATGAGTACCTAGAGCAATTCTTTATTTGTTTTCCTACCCTTCTTAGAATGTTGATGAACTAGTGGGGGAGGGGTTCTCTATCAGTTTGATAGGAATAACCTTTCCGTAGTACTAACACATCGGCACATTGGTAGTGTCACAATCTGTTAAACAGTGTATTACTGTAGATCTCTTCCCCCATATTCTGGCCAATGCTGTTGACTTTCAGAAGGTGCACCTTTAGTTGCATACACCATTGTTGAACAAAATACCCAGGTTATCCTCTGCGAGAATGTTTGTAAGACTGTATAGACTGCTGCTTATACATTGTATATATGTATCAGTGACAAAACCAACATGCCCTGCCTTTAGTGCCTGGTTGAATACTGGGTGCCATCAGATCCATGAAGGTGACAGGAAAAGCTATTATGCTCTGTAGTTACGGCATTAACATCAACGTTATGTGCAGCAATACATGGCCAATCTAATGATGGTTCAATGTGTGATTGCAAGCCATGCGGAAGTTTGGACTTGTCAGTTTTGGTGGAGATTCTAGCAGGAGTTGACAGTGACCACCGTACAGGTCCCAGATGGAACGGAAGTGTCAACTCAAGGTCAACATTATGTCCAATAGAAAGAAAGTCATGCTTACCAAAGACGCCCTTTTAAGCTCTCATCTAGCTGTTTATGTTTTGTAAATTGGGCAATTTCTTCTTGCTTGACCTCGCAAGCATCAAAACTTTATTAGCTTGTTTCATTTTATGGGGGATGTGAAAGACAGATATTTTTTAACTAAAAAGTGAGTCAATGAAGTCTGGAACAACCTTCCTGCCAACGTCATCAGCCTCAATAAGATCCTTAGCTATGCCAGGCTTCAGCAGGCACACCGAATGACATAAAGTGCAGTTCATTGCCTTCAAAACTAGAACTAAAAGGATTGGTGAAGCCTGAAACTGCCTCTAGTACTCCTTCTACTTTGCATCTGAGCAGATTGAATATTTCATTTCAGTGCATTGAAGAGTTGTTTCAATATATTGAGCTCTGATGTGATGAGTAATACACCATTCCATCTGTAGTACAGAGCGTAGTTCTAATTGCTGAAGCCCATATAATACCTCTTTATTGTTAGTTTACTGATAGTTATGTCAAAAGCATTTCTCAAGCAAAGAACCAATGGTTGTGACACACTAAACCCATTTTGTTCGAGAAGTTCTTTGTATCTGGGATGTGTATCAATTTTATGAGTGTAATATTGTGTGTAGTTGTTGTGATCCTTTGCAATGAACATTAGGAACAAGGCATACAGATAGAGATGACATGCAATTCAAAGTTGTTTGCCTTGTAGCCCTAATCAGTGTCAACACCATCTGAATCATATCCATATACCTTGCCAAGAACTGAGCTGTTTCAAAGTGACTGTCTTTCAGAACATCCGATTTGAATGCATGGTATATATACTGTTTATGTGAGCAAACAGGGAAGGTTGATAGATCACATTATATTATTAGTTTAAGTCACCATAAATTAATAAGGAACTTCAATTTATTTCAGCCTTATAAATTTTCTAAATTCTCTGACAGACTTTATACATGTATAATCAAAAACTTCTATACAGATACTCAGAATAACTTAGGTATCATTTGGTAATACACATAACAGTTAAAGCTCACGGCATTTATTAAATGAATACTTAAAATAGGTAAACCTTGCTAATAGAAGTAAATAACCCTGTGCAAGCATGCAAATAAGTATAAACAGGTCTTGTTAGAGACATTAACTTAAATGTTTTAAGCTATTTTGAAGGTAACATACATAACATGGACCTGAAAAATAGTGTAAGCGACCATGATAAAGAATTTTAAATCATTTTAGTAGCAGCCTCATAGATTTACTATATTCTGTGACAGATATAATACACGTATAGTCAATAAATACCATACTGATACTCGGAAATAACGCAGGAAACACTAAGTAACGTATACAACGGTTATTACTCAAGACATTTATAAAATTAATGCTAAAAATATGTAACTGTGTTATAAGAAGTTCATAAACCTGTGTCGGCATGCAAATATGTACGAACATGTCATGGCAGAGACATTATCAGGGACGTTTAATGCTATTTTGGGGGGTAACGTATATAACGTGCTGTTACTCGTTAACGCTGCCACTCTCAGAGGGCTAACATCTTTTATTTTGTGTCTTATATAATGTAGTTTCAGAAAATAATAGTGTACAAAATTCCCCCTGGGGGGGGGGAGGGGGGTCTATAGCCAGCTCAAGGCCTACTGGTACTGGTCCTACACAATGGCGTAGCTAGAACGCTGAAACGTTACGCACAACAAAGGGAAACTACTGGATCTAGCATAGATTTCCTTCATTTGCTTCCCTTTCAAAATGGGAACTTTTCTTAGAGGAAAGAATTTGCTCCCAAAGGGAGCGAATTCTTTCCTTTAAGAGAAGTTCCTTATGGTATATAACATTAGGTGACCTCCCTTGAATGTTGCTGTTTTTATCACGTACGTATGTGCGTGATGGGAGCTACGCCAATGCTGCAGAACCCGATTAAAGATAATATCTAGCTAACAATAGTGGTATTTGTAAACTACTTGAAAGAGTAATTAATAAAAGACTACTTAGAGTTAGATACCCACTTCCTTTCTGGTTTCAAAACTAAAGCAGTATAACTGATTATTTCATGTGCGGATCCAGAGAGGACCGGGAGCCCGGACCACACCCCTGAAAAATCACAAAAATATAGGGATTCTTAGCAGTTCTGGTCCGGATCCCCCGTAAAATCACAAAGATACCAAGCCAGCATTCAATGTTGGGCCATTATCGGCCCGCCAGCGAAACGCCATTTATAGGGCGTTTCGCTTGCGGGCGATGATGCCCATTTATAGTGATATTTGGATCCTATATCCTCTCATCAACAAAAAAAGATATTGGACCCCCTCTGACAAAACTTTCTGGAACCGCGCATGTATTTGATTGATTTGGAAAATTATTTCCAAAAGAAGGAATATGAAGCTGCTGTTTTTGGTTGTTGTTGTTGTTTTTTGTTGTTGTTGTTGTATTTCGTTTGTTTGTTGTTGTTGTTGTTTTTGTTGTTTTTTTTTTTGTTTTGTTTTTTTCATTTTCTAAAATAGTTTAGCATCGAACACCTCCTTGTGGTACTTCTTGATTATATACTCAACAAAAAAAGTTAAGGAAATCTCAGAAAACCATACAACTAAAGAACACTAAAGCAAACAATCATTCCATTTTTATTTATTTGTTTAGATACATGTCATCGGTTGATACAAATGTTTAATTTAGTTTGCTAGCACCAATACCTTTGTTGTGGCACAGTATCAAGTAACCCAGGGGTCAAAGTCATTTTTCGCATAAAAAGACTACAGAGTATTCCCTCATAAACACATGAAAAACATGTAAGTTTTCACAACTTAAAATGCAATTCCTTTGAATGTCACATGAAATTAACTTGATAGCCTTAAATACCACATTTCGAAGATGAGAATGCCTTCATCAGTAACGAGTGTGTCCTCAGTCAATGGCAAATTAGGACTATCACCGGTTTCGCATACTCTGAATACTGGTAAGGTGCTGAGGATCAGCATAAATATCTCATGCAACACTACATCGAAAAGTTTGGGGTTTCTTGATGCCATTATTATGCGTTGGACCCTCTGTCCAAAATTGCCATAGACATGTTAAAATTTTAGACATGTCTGATGAGCGAACTGACAAGTCAATGCGCACAACATTGTTTTTGCTGATCCTAGTGAGGTGTGTTCTGGCATTGTCATCCTAGGCCTGGTACTGTCACTGGTTTTCACATAAAAAAGCAGGACAACAGACTTCAACACCTCATCCATGCACCTGATCTGTCGTCCTAAGTTTTAAACATCTCCATCTCCTGAGTGACCAGGCGAACGTTAATGTATGAAAACCTATGTTTGCTCCATAAATTGAATTTTTGCGAAAAATGGAGTGATGACATGGATTGACTAAGCTGCTATGGGCGCTACAGAACCAGATAAAGCGTCATTATAAAGAAAAATTGTAACATTATACAACTGTGAAATTCAAATGTCACTAAATGTTTTAGACCTTTTGTTATAGCCCCTCAAACACAATTTTCTTAATTGTTTTAATTTATATAAACAATTCGTACTTGTATGGTGCGTTCAGCAAGGAAGCCTTCATAGAATGTAGATGGTTTTACTAGTTAAGATGCTCCATCTAGTTAAGATGCTCCACGTGAGCTTAGCATTTTTGTGTCTGAACAAAACATGACCTAGGATGAATAGAAGATTTGGTGCCAGTAAAATGCATTTAAGCGCCCAAGTGGATTAGGCTGTCGTCCGTTCTAAAGCAGCATTTCTGCTGTTGTTGATTCAGTGTTGGTTGTTGCTTCCATTGTTTCCCATGTTTTGCTGTGCGTGCACTGTGCCCTTTCATGTTTTGCAATCATCTCCACGGGAAAGAGAGCTATTGCTTTACTTTATTTGTCTTCCTGGGCCCGGAATTACAATGCCTCCTTAAAGTTAAGGAAGACTTAAGTTAAGGACATATGCTACTAAATACTTCCCATATTGAAATATTTTCAATACTTTGCATACAGTTTGTTTTATGCATGGGCTATCCATTTATGAAATAAAAAGGATATGTCACCGTGCTTATTTTTCAGAATCCCATATTGAAGATTTCAGACAATTTTTCTAAAAATATAAAATAATAACTTACATTTGTCCTAAATATCGAGCTGAAACGGTTTTAATCTTCAGCCAGCCCATGACCTCAAACCTTTTAGAAAATATGCAAGTTTACTTGTTATCCCATGCTGTGACAAGATACTGCATGATATATTTTGGCATTTCATCGAAAATTTGAATTTGTTTTTAGAATAAATCATGTATTAAAAAATCTGATGTTGAAAATTTTAAAAAAATATTTTTAATTCATGGACTATTATAATACCTTTCAGAAAAAAGAATAAAAATCTGGGGTCACCGAACTAATTCTCTTTCAAGAGGGCCAAATTTAACCCCACCCCAATAGGTTTCATGCACAATTCAATATAAAAAGTCCAGGAATGATCATTTCGGTCGTTTTGATGATGCCATTTTACTTGTTTATGAAGCAATTTAGCATTAAAATGTTAAAAAGAAAGAAAAAACACACTGAAAATATGTGCGCACCCGGGAATCGACCCTGGTCCTCTGGCTTTGTAGCCTGACACACTAACCACTAGGCCACGAGGTCAGGTCGTGCGCCGCTCTAAATAACCATACAAATAGTAGAGACTCGGCCACTATCGTATTCGTAACCAGGGTAATTGCGTACGTCGTTTGGTTTCGACTGAGCTACATTTATCTGTCTTTAGTGCTGAGACGATCAGTTCTGATACACTTCCGCCCGCGTATTTGTCCTGCGAATTCGCGTTATATGTGCGTTTCCAACGCATTGTACGTGCGTTGAGTTCAAATTGCGTATGAAACGCGAATCAACGTATTTCGAAACTCATGAATATTCATTAGCAGCCCTCAAACGCGTTTCAACGATAAAATATGCGTTTCTTCCTTTAGCCAATCAAATCGGTTTTTTTTACAACGCAGTAAAGCGTAAACCAATCACAATTGAGTTGACCTTGCTCAATGTTTACATTGTTATTCACGGTTTAACTTTGCTTTGAATATTTCTGATAAGACTTGTCTTGCATATCTAAATCCTTTGAGGTTTTAAAACCCAGTTTGTATCAAATATCTCACTCCATTCATTGATCAATATCTTGAGCCGACTATCACGACTTTTCAGGGAAGAAATGAATGGAGTTACTCAAGGCCGAAAAATGAATATATAACAGTAAAATCACATTGATATTCATCAGATATAGATCTATAATTAGTCTCTTGTAGTGCCCAATGTAAAATATTTTTCTTAAAACAACGACATGAAGCAAATTAATGAATTGAAAAAATGTCGCACTGCATTCAACTTTGTTTCTTGGGATTCGCATCAAACAATTTCGAACTTTCAGATTGGGTCAACTGAGATTAGATGCAAACTCTCCTTGTTAAGTAAAATAATCAAGCCAAACTCACTTGTTGACATTCTAACTGAATAGATCTCTCTCAAAGGAAAAAAGAAGGCACTCCTAAGCAAAAGCAATTGCATGTGCCCAGGCTTCATCTGATCAGTCCTAAAATAAAAGTAGAGCAGTATATCCAGTTCTGCCCATCTAACCTGCTCTGGAGGTAGAAAATGACACCGCTTAAACAACCTGCACCCTTGCAACACAGTGCCCAGCAGGTAAGTTTCGACACTGCTTAAACAGCTGCACCCCTGCAACACAGTGCCAGCAGATAGGTTTCGACACCGCTTAAACAGCTGCACCACTGCAACACAGTGCCGGCAGATAGGTTTCGACACCATTTAAACTGCTGCACCCCTGCAGCACAGTGTCGGCAGATAGGTTTCGACACAGCTTAAACAGCTGCACCCCTGCAACACAGTGCCGGCAGATAGATTTTGACACCGCTTAAACAGCTGCACCCCTGCAACACAGTGCTGGCGGATAGGTTTCGACACCACTTAAACAGCTCCACCCCTGCAACACAGTGCCGGCAGATATGTTTGGACACCACTTAAACAGCTGTACCTCTGCAACAAAGTGCAGGCAGATAGGTTTCGACACCACTTAAACAGCTGCACTGGCCCCTGCAACACAGTCCCGGAAGATAGGTTTCAACACCACTTAAACAGCTGCACCCCTGCAGCACAGTGCCGGCAGGTAGGTTTCATCACCACTTAAACAGCTGCACCTCTGCAGCACAGTGCCAGCAGATAGGTTGCAACACTGCTTTAACAGCTGCACCTCTGCAACACAGTGCCGGCAGATAGGTTTTGATACCGCTTAAACAGCTGCACCTCTGCAACACAGTGCCAGCAGATAGGTTTTGACACCACTAAACAGCTGCACCCCTGCAACACAGTGCCAGCAGATAGGTTTCGACACCACTTGAACAGCTGCACCCCTGCAAAACAGTCCCGACAGATAGGTTTCGACACCGCTTAAACAGCTGCAACGCTGCAACACGGTGCTGGCAGATAGGTTTTGACACCACTTAAACAGCTGCACCCCTGCAACACAGTCCCGGCCGATAGGTTTCAACACCACTTAAACAGCTGCACCCCTGCAACACAGTCCTGGCAGATAGGTTTCAACAACACTTAAACAGCTGCACCACTGCAACACAGTCCCCGCAGATAGGTTTTGACACGGCTTAGACATCTGCACCTCTGCAACACAGTCACTGCAGATAGGTTTCGACACCACTTAAACAGCTGCACCCCTGCAACACAGTGCCCGCAGATAGGTTTCGACACAACTTAAACAGCTGCACCCCTGCAACACAGTCCCAGCAGATAGGTTTTGACACCACCTAAACAGCTGCACCCCTGCAGCACAGTGCCGGCAGATAGGTTGCAACACTGCTTTAACAGTTGCACCCCTGCAGCACAGTGCTGGCAGATAAGTTGCGACACTGCTTAAACAGCTGCACTTCTGCAACACAGTGCAGGCAGATAGGTTTCGACACCGCTTAAACAGCTGCACCTCTGCAACACACTGCCGACAGATAGGTTTCGACACCACTTAAACAGCTGCACCCCTGAAATACTGTGCGGGCAGATAGGTTTCGACACCGCTTAAACAACCTGCACCTCTGCAATACAGTGCCGGCAGATAGGTTTCGGCACCGCTTAAACAGTTGTGCCTCTGCAACACAGTGCCAGCAGATAGGTTTCGACACCACTTAAACAGCTGCAGCACAGTGCCGGCAGGTAGGTTTCAACACCACTTAAACAGCTGCACCCCTGCAGCACAATGCTGGCAGATAGGTTGCGGCACCGCTTAAACAGCTGCACCCCTGCAGCACAGTTCCCGGCAGATAGGTTGCCACACAGCTTAAATAGCTGCACCTCTGCAACACAGTGCCGACAGATAGGTTTCGTCACCGCTTAAACAGCTGCACCTCTGCAACACATTGCCGGCAGATAGGTTTCTACACCACTTAAACAGCTGCACCTCTGCAACACAGTCCAGGCAGATAGGTTTTGACACCACTTAAACAGCTGCACCCCTGCAGCACAGTGGCAGCAGGTAAGTTTTGACTCCACTTAAACAGCTGCACCCCTGCAGCACAGTGCCGGTAGATAGGTTGCGACACTGCTTAAAAAGCTGCACCCCTGCAGCACAGTGCCCAGCAGATATGTTGCGACAACGCTTAAACAGCTGCACCCCTGCAACACAGTGCCGGCAGATAGGTTTTGACACCATTTAAACTGCTGCACCCCTGCAACACAGTGCCGGCAGATAGGTTTCGACACCATTTAAACTGCTGCACCCCTGCAGCACAGTGCCGGCAGATAGGTTTTGACACAGCTAAAACAGCTGCACCCCTGCAACACAGTCCCGGCAGATAGGTTTTGACACCACTTTAACAGCTGCACCACTGCGGCACAGTGCCGGCAGATAGGTTGCCACACCGCTTAAACAGCTTCACCCCTGTAGCACAGTGCCCGACAGATAGGTTCCGACACTGTTCAAACAGCCTTCTTTCTCTCTCTCTCTCTCTTTCTCTGGACACAGTGCCTTCTATGAGGCTTGGACCAGGAGCCTCATCAACTGTAGACCCAAATTTAATCGAGCCAGTAAGAAGAGATTGATCCATAAAGACTTCAAGCTAATTATTTGATCAAAATGCATTAGGTTCAGGTTCTGAAAGCTGATCCCAAGGCCTGATAACACAGAATTACGGACCTGTTTGATATGGTTGGACTAAACACGATGAACTGGTCCACATATTTGAATTGTAACCGATGTTATTCAAATGTCATGGGATGTGAAGTCAGCTGACATGAAATATCTTGCAACGATTACCATTAATTAGTGAGTGCCATTGACACAAAAAAGAAAAAAAGAAACGATAAACAAAGCATTTTGTAGGATAATGTTTTGGCTGTTTTCTTGGTTTCAATAATAAAATTATCATTGATTTACATGTAACAGGTCTGGCAACGCAATTGAACCTGTTTGATTGGCTGTTCAACAATATGTTTCAACGTGAATTGTACGTTGAACTGCGTTGCTATACTTGAGTAATTGATTGGTTAACAGGTAAATGCGTTGCACTGCAGTTCAACGGGTATCGAAAGTGGGTTTTGATTGGATTTTCTAAAGGCACTGTCTCAGGGTCCGGTACCGGACCCCTAGCACCGCTGTCTAGGGGTACAGTATCCGGACACCAAGCCACGCCTATGAGGAATGTTTCGGGGTCCAGTAGTTTGTGAAACAACTACTGACAAGTCTAGGGATATGGGGATGCGGGTCCGTACCTAAACGCATATGTACTAACAGTTATTTTACCAACAAAAACTCGTGTTGAAGTTTCACTTTGCTTCGTCCGCCATCTTTGATAATCTGTATTTACCGTCACACTATTCAAACAAGTATGAGCTTACACAAAACGTATAAGATTTTTATCGGACAAGAGTGAATTAGGCCATGAATAAATGTAATTCATGTCACAGAGGAACTTACTATCGCATCCGTGAATTGGCGTAGGATTTGAGGTTCTTTAATTGATGTTTATCTCAGTGTTCTTATTAATTTATTGTTATCTGTCTATTTGATTATTAACCGTTAGGTAATACCAATTTGCACTTTCATTGAAGTAAGCAAACGGCGATTGCAGGTGTGTTTAATTGCTTTCATACCGGCGAAATGGTCATCTATCTGTCTGTCTGTCTGTCTGTCCATCCGTCTGTATGTCAGTCCGTCCGTCAGTCCGTCCATCACCAGCACCAGTGAAATGCATGGGCCAATGGTGATCTGAAATTATTCAAAATATAAAGCTAAAAGCGTGGGCCGATTTTGGCCCGATATAACATGCTAGCACGGGAAGTTATTCACAGCACCGTCCGCCAATGAGACGGTTCTTTTGAGCACCCACTATTTAGCTCTATGATAGGGATCTAACATCAGTTGGGCGTATTCATGCGGAAATCCAGAGGGGGGGCAGGGGCTCCGGACATCCCCCCTGAAAAATCATAAGAAATATAGCGTTTCTTAGCAATACTGGTCAGGATCCCCTGAAAAATTACAAAGCTACTAAGCCAGCAATGTTGGGCAATCATTGGCATGCTAGCGAAACGCCATTTATGTTCTGCTAGTTTTATTCCAGACCAGTCTTTGTAGCAAACAGTGTGGACCCAGATTAAACTGTTCTCCTAAGAGCAGTCTGATCCAGGTCCACAATGTTTGTCTGTACGGAGAAATTAGCCATTGACGTTCGCATAAGTTGCTTTTTCCTTACATAACGACCCATATGTCGTCTGCTAGTTCGTTACTGAAAGACGTGTTTGTAGCAATCACTGTGGACCCAGATCTCCTAGGAGCAGTCTGATCCGGGTCCTAAATCTTTGTCTGTATGATGTTGGTGTGCCGCGGTCCCTTCGCACTCGGCAAATACAAGTAAGGTCCACTGCCGTTGTTCCAGTAGTTAAATAATGAATCTACACTACAGACTATGTGAGCTTATTTGACACTGCTCACTCATCAGCTGCCAAAGAGAAGTTTAATTGTTCCTTTAATTGAAGATGAGAAGATATTGATCTGTTACAGGTGAGTTATGTTCTTTTTTCTTACCGTTTTATATACCTTTTGTATAAGGACTTAATTGTTTACTTAATTGCTACTTAATTGTTTGAATAGTGATCCGGTACCGGACCCGGAGACAGTGCCTTTTCTAAATTCGCGTTGGAAAACTAATGCGTATTACGTGCGTTTTCATGCGTTTTCAACGCGCGAATTCGACAAGGACAAATAGATGGGCGGTAGTGTAAGATGTCAATAGATATTTCGGACACACTTTAATAACTTTAGTTTGTCAAGAAAAAGTCGGAACACCGATATGACATAAGAATATCGGAAAGCTGTGTTGATCCGATTCCGTTAATGATCGAAAGACAGGACCCAGACAACTTTCCCCGCTTGCAGACGCGGGAAAGATGCGCATTGGAAATAGCCGCATATCGTCGCTTCAGTGCTATAGTGTTCTAAGTGACATTTTGGTCAAAAATGGGTTATGCATACCGTTGGAAAGGGGATCAAATGTTCTATCTACTGGTGAAGGTTTCATTTGCCTATCTCCTCCCAGTAAGCTTAAAATCGCTGTGCGTTTCTGTTCTATCTACAAAAAGACAATTTCGTTCAGTGCTATAGTGTTCTAAGTGATTTTCATCCAATGACCAATGATAATTATGTCACGTGACTGGGTGAGTTCAGTGTCACACTGTTCTATCTACATAAATTAACTTCCTTTTGAGAAATTGCTAAAAATTGTAGTTACCTCCCTTACATAAATTTAAATCTCCTAAATTGAAGCGGTTTGTCAGTCTTATGACAAACTAATGGCTATATTGGCTACGTTCAGGTCCAAATAATCCGCTCAGTAAAAATATAGCGCAAATTGATCCATGGACAGAATAATAAGCTGTAGAAACAGATTACCTCCCTTAGACATATCTAAACCGCTATAATTGAAGTAATGTTTCGATTGTATTACAAATCAATGGTTAAATCTGCTACTTTTAGGTCCACATAATCAGATCAGTCTAAAATATTATACAAATTGACCCCAATGACAGAAAAATTAACTGTAGAAACAAATTACATAAATTTTAATGGCATAATCCGTGCTTTTTGTTACTGTTATGCCAAATAAATAACTAAATCTGCTACTTTTAGGTACAAATAATCATTTCTGTTCAGACTAGTATATGAATTGACTCCAAAACCAGAATATAAGCTGTAGAAAAATATAGAACACTATAGCACTGAACGCAGAACGCGATTTTAGGGCATGATGTTCTATCTGCAAACTGTAAAATGCCAGTAAATTCCATATTACTGTAAATATTTCTTCAAACCAAGGTCATTTACACTGTATGTAGACATTTTAACCCTCTGGTATGATTCAAAGGTCTGTGATGAATAAGGCATCAAAAATCAGGATGCTAAAATTTTCAAACTCCTTTTTCTCAAAACTTGTGCAATGGTAGATAGAACACTATAGCACTGAAGCGACGATATGTCTTTAAGTATTGATTTTTCAGGATGCGAAAAATAACGTTTAAAACTGATTAAAATCTAAACAGTTTCATTTTTCTGAAGATCACAATTATATCTTTGAACACAGGTACCACATTGATCAAGGCAATTTTATTTAGCATTTAATATAGCATGTTGAAATATCAATACTTAACTTAAGTCTTGCTTAACTTTAAGGAGGCATTGTAATTCCGGGCCCTGGTGTCTTGTGATTGTTAATGTTCACTTAGAAACGGTGCCGGGGTTGGTTTGCAGTGTGTGATTTAGGTATTTCATGATCAGACTTACTTGCTTCTTTCTAGACTTATGAGGTAGACCTTTTACATTTGCCGAATCATACCTTGCAGACCGCACAGTGCAAGTACGAGTTGGCTCGATTCTGTCTGATTAGGCTATTGGTCATAGACCTGTAATTGTGAAAAAAGGCAGTGATTGGCTCAAAAGGTCGGTGGAAGCTCAGCACAATATTTTTAAGTTGTAAGGTGTTTCATGATTGGTCAATAATAAAACTAGGAAATATATTGTATTTATTAGATGGGTATATCTTTGCTGTGCTTTTTGAAACAACATCTCATTGCTTTTGTTGATTAAGTTAACGGGTGTGGCTTAGAAAAAAGGACCTTGCATTCTGGTATTTTTTCAGTAGAATTTTCCTCTCATGTAGGGTGCCCACCTTCAGGGGCCAAAAAGTGGTAAAACATGGCGGTCAACGGGGTATCTCATTCTTGTTTATTGATTGAACTAGGTCCAATCTGTAGCTCTATGCAGCCTCATTGTGAATGAAGAGTTGTGAGGACCATAGCTTGCTTAAAAGCTATAATGGAGGTCTATGGAAAAACAATTACAGGTCTGGACCCTATTGGTTATTATTATAATCAAGAGGAGGTTGTACCACATGAAAATTAACCATATGTTGATCTAAGTGACTACTCAACATACGTTGGCAAATCTTTCATTTTCATCGTTCAAATAGCAAGAGGATGATTGAACCCAAACTACACGACATGCATCATAAGATCATTTGATAATTTACAGGGTGGTGGAGCATTTTGTAGATCTGCTTAGAGCAGGTCTAATTTTAAACACATCAGCCTAGAATTGCAATAATTTAGGGAATGGCTGTATTAAAAGATCGCTTTAGGACGTATATAGTCGGATATATGGTCGCAAATTTAGTTTTCTGCTTATAACGTGCACGTGATTTCTGATCGTATATCTGACGTTATACCTTCCCAAATGAAGAATTTGAATATGTTATCCCTAATCTAATGTGTTTCTGCAGTCTCGTCTATAATTAGAGCGTTGCAAGCCGCAAAAAAATGCATGTCTTAATATTCCCTTTTACATGTAACTGTTATGAATTTGAATTATTATTATATAATCTATAAATAAATATATCCTGATTGGCCCAAATGCCTATCCACTCGAGTCAATATAACGTGTTTTACCCATTCAATATTAGTTTCTAAAAATAGACTTCATAGAGACTTTTCATAACGATTTGCATGATTTGCTGTAAATACAATTCAGATGAGTGACATCACACGAAATTCACAATATTTGGTGTTTCATCATATACATGTATTTAAATTCAGACTTTCCTGTTGAATATAGTAATTAGCAGAACTCTTAAATGAAATAATGAATTCTTCCTTCTGGATTGACGCAATAAAGTTGGTTTGGTCCATTGTATAATTCAAGGGGTCACAGATTTTAATTTCTAAATAGAATTGCAGTTTTTCTCTGACGATCAATTTTGTCTTAGCAATCAGTGTAGATCCTGATGAAATGCAGCATGAGGCGGCATTTAATCTCGATCCTGTCTGTCTGCAGTTGTAATTACAAATAAAGTATGCATTCATTCCTCTTTTAACTGAATGAAATCAGTTAGTCACCATGTAAAAAAATTCAAGACTGCCCAAGACATAGGCCATGGCCAAGATTGTGTTGTTGTTGCTTTTTAATTAGAGATTAGATAATAAAACAATTGTTGACTATTGAGGCAATGCCTCAATAGTCAATACGTTATAATAATAGTCAACTGGTAGAAATAACTATTTCGGTTTCTGAAAAATGAAATATCTATTGCTTACTGTACAAACCCTGATCAGGAGTTACGTACTGCGGCATATCATATGTGTTTGCATTGTTTGTTTGCAAATGACCTATTAACCAATATCAGCCAGGCTTTTCTTTTAGTGGGCACCAGCAAACAGAATAGAACCAGATTAGACGCTACAGAACGCGGGGTCTGATCAGGATCTTAACACATACAGTACGAAAGCTCTCATAGTGCATGGTACGAATCTGAACAACAATTTTCTTTTGAAGTGATTGATAATTTTGGCAAAGTTTATGTTTCAGTTGAAGATTTGGTAGTTAGAAGAATGCATGTAGATCCAGATAGGCTACTTTTCATGTTCTTCAAAAGAAAATAATCGATTGACCCTACAAGTAAATGGAAACTAGTCTCAATATAAATTAATGTTATACGACAATTGCTAATGCTAGGTTTACACTATGTTCCCGGCAGCCACGGCAGTCACGGTAGCCAGATACGTAGCCGCCGTGGTGGTTTTAGTCGTTTTTGTCTTTGTGTTCAAGTTCTGTTAAGTCTCGCGACGTTTTCTCACGGTCTGTCAAGGTCTGCCGTGACAGAGGCTCGCCGGCGCGCTACGGTCTGTCACGGATGGTTCTACGTTTCTTCCCGGCCTGCCATATGGTTTTCGGGAGAAAGAATGCAACAATTGGGATATTTCTCGCTTTTTATAGCAAGAGAGCTTCGCATCGAAGATGTTAACGCGTTTCAGGCCTCCAAAGCTCTTCGAAACTGTTAGATGAGAGTCTTGAAACAATAACACCAGCCATTTGTATCAGCATTAACCCTTTGTACTCTAGTGACTCATTTATGAGTAATTTTAAAAAACACAGAAGATTCTAATGAAATGGCGCACGATGCAGCATTTTATCAATGTCTACACTGCCTGATCTTCAGAGAAATAAATGCAATATTCTGCCACGGGAATTATAACCTATGACACCTCTATAATACAACAATGAAACTACCCAAGTCCAATCAGTAATGATTATTTCTACCCTTTTCACTACTTTCCTCCTCAGATGCATCTATCTGAAATTCTTAGACTCCATGTTCAGGTTCGAGCTGTAGGGTCGGGTTAGGACAACGTGGCTAACCGCAACAGAACTTGATAGACCTTGACAGACCTTGGCAGACCTTGGGTTGCCGTCTCGTAACAAGCCATGCCGCTGCGGACAAACTCCAAGTTGTGTTAAGGTCTGTTACGTTCCGTCACGTTTTGTTGCGTTCTCCCCGTTCTACTGCGCACATTTAAGTAGGTCGATCCCGCCGTGGCTGCCATGGCAAATTTTTTGACTATTTAAAAATCTGTCCCGGCGATCACGGCAACCACGGCGAGCTACGTTTGTCGACCTCGTTCCCCTACGTTGTGTTACGGTCACCCCGTTTCGTCCACGGTGGCCGAAATCGTGACTGCCGTGGCCGCCGGGGACATAGTGTAAACGTAGCATTAGTACCATGCTTTCATGTCATGAATGTACTTTACTGTTATATGTTTGTGTGTAGCTCATGGGCCAATGGGCCTTTTGCGAATAAAAATGATCTTATCTTATCATGTTCGATGAACGTATCCTAATATTTTTAAAAAGTCATAGCTTCTACCTACCGTCCGCCAAAACACCAAGAATGACGGCGAACACATTGAAAAAAGCCGAAATTCCGCGTGAAATGACCGAGGTTCCGGCATTTCGACCGTTCTCCCAGCGTTACGGCTGGACGCTGTGATTCCGCTATTCGGTAAAATAAACCCTAAAAATTCTCTAACCGTTAGATTTTAGGACCAAAATTCGTTAAGCGTAAATTTTAGGGCCATAATACGCTAAACAGTAAATCCCATTGACACCTTCGATTGATGAGGCTTGTATAGGGGGGTACCAAATATCCCATATCCCTTGAAGTAAACAGGCAAGTATCCCAAGGCTTATAATCTGTCAAATATCCCCATAATTAATTTTCTTAAATATTCAATATCCCTGGAAGTAACAAAAATATTAAACACAGTATCCTATATCCCTGGAAGTATAATGGATAGTATCCTATATCCCTGGAAGTAAATTGACAAATATCCTGTATCCCTATAACCCCTATACAAGCCTCATTGATGTGTTAGAAAGGGCTCACTGAACCAAAGTTATTTATCTCTGATCATAACGCGCGTTGGTTTATTCATCCAAAAACTCTGGCTTCACCCGCGTGCGTCAATATTTACGACACTCGAAACATATTTCCTAATATAGTAGCTATAGTTCGATTCGCTACTGTAGTGATGTTACGAACCTACTAGAGATCAACCTTGAGCCAGAGCACAGTTACACTAGTTGCTTGTCTGGTCTTCCTCAAGACAGCTTCCAGATCTGTCAGTAGCCTCAAAATTAAGGGGTATGTTGCTTTATAGAAACACTAGGCCTAGACTTTCAATATAATTGCTTTCAATAAAAATGCAGATTACGGAGGTAATTTTCCTTGTGTAGAAATTTACACATTATATAGTCAGGAATACAATTTGCTAAAGGACCTCTGACGGTGGTAATGGGAATCACAGTGTATCGCTGCCTATAATTTGGTTGAAAATAAAGTCGATCAAATGCTTCCATCTTCATATATAGGCTCGCTGTTGGTCCCAATTTTATGATATTGCACTTCATTCCTTATTTCCATGAGTGTACGGCTTTATTTTGGGACTAAAATGGTCACTTTTTGCATTGTACATATAGGGAATAGAAAAATATTTTCAAAACATCACCCCCCCCCCCCGAGTTCCAACTAATCCTTTTGCACGTAAGTGTGTTCCCATATTTTACATAATATATGTGAAAAGCTAGCTGGAACTCGGGGGGGGGAATGATATCCCACAGCCCAAACTGTGACGACTGGGCGAGCCCGAACATTAGCATCTGGATTTTTGGTGTGCTCTCTTGAAATTTTTTTCCAGTATAATGAAATAATTAGCACAAGTAAGCTTCCTTTCCACAACTCATTAATCATAAAATATTACAACGTTATTAGCATATTTTTCTATAGATTATGAAAACTGTCCTTTTACTAAGTTCAGTTGGTAGATTATTTTGCACTAATACTGTATCTATCAAATACACATAAACTACATGGCCTTTGACTAGGTGTACTTTACGCATGGATGAATGGTTATAGTACGTTGCTGCATAATATTGCACCAGGCAAATACGTTGTCATCAAGGTTGAATATGGACTACAGTTGCACTTCAAAATATTTCTTAACAAATCAGATAGAAAAAAACAACAACAACAATAATCACTAAAATGCTCATGATTTTGGACTTTTAAATACTTTCACTGTGATTTGTAATCGAGTATTGATGATATAAAACCCTTACAGGTAAAAATAATTGATTTCTAAATGTTTCGGTTAAGTCAAATTTTGCAACCCCTACCCCCCTTTGGTAGGGTCTCCTGCGTTGTCGTATGGGTTTGCCTGTCTAAGTATAACCTTATGCATTCCTAATACATCAAGCGTCCTATCCAAAAGGAAACCAGTGATATCTTATGCATAGGGAAGTTTTGGGAAGCATCTGAAAAATAGGTAGATTCCCTATCAAAGTATCAGAGGTCCTTATTTCCTTCATGAATATTCATGCTAGGCTCCACCCACTATGAATTATTATATAAATAAACTTTTAATTTGGAACAAAGAAAACCAACGATATTACGTGAAAGGTCCACTAGCGTAGGATCAGGTATTTAGCGGTTCACTTACTGCGCTCGTTCCCACTTAATTCTTAACACTTTAGTTTATCATATTGCCAACACGGAAACCAATTAATCAATGGATTATCCGATACTTGCAACATGTGTTCATATGCTCATTATTATTATTATAATGGCAATGACAATGATTTTATTTGCAACGAAACACATTAGCAATAAATGGTTAAGGCAAACATATAAAACAAATACATTGAAATTTGGCAGCGGTGACAAACACAAAGTTATAATTATACCGTGCAGTTGAGAAACAGTTGAGGCAGGTGTACTATATCAGAATCACTGTGCATATCAGTGCACGCGCTGTAAGCACCCAATAGGCATTATCAATGATTACTTAGAGCCCATGCCCATGTGAACTGATGACACCTACAATAACAAGTCACAGAAAACGTTCACGAATCTCAGAAATAGATCTTTTATATTTAAAGCTGCATAGTCTGTAACTTTTGATCTTCTAATTTTAAAAATAATGTTTTTATTTTTCAAGAACGCAGTAAAAATATTCAAATTCAGGTAAACCTTTTACCATTTTCGTAAATCTTAACAAGTTATCACTATCAAAACAGCTGCATTTACGTTAAAATTCAACGGTCTATAATTATTGAAGGGACGCAAATAATTACCAACAAGAGAAAAATACACCTATTTGATAAGATAATTCACTTTTCCATGCAGTTTTCAGCTGTACTGAACATTTTTATTGTGAAAACATAGCTTAACTCTACTTTTACAAATGATTTAAAAAGAAATTTTTTTTTTTCGAAAAATGTTCATAGTTACAGAGTATGCAGCTTTAACAAACATCTTTTTAACAGTTACATTCTTACTATTAACAATTTGATATAAATGGGAAAAAATAGCGTGTAAACTCTCGCTTCACCTGAGATTGTGAATCTGAATAATACGTGATCTCTCTCTCTCTCTCTCTCTCTCTCTCTCTCTCTCTCTCTCTCTCTCTCTCTCTCAGCAAACATGAAACGTTGCCTAAAGCATCGGCGTATCAACGCCGCACCATCGACGTTGATCTGACGTTGTTTAGACGTTATATTTGCTGGAAGCTGTCTTGAATACACATGTGTATCCGACGCATGATACATGGATAATGTCCATGCCTGTTCGAGTGTTGGGCTGCATTTATGATATTTCACATCCGCAATCTCTGACGTAACCCTTAAAGTGCCAAGAAAAAAAATGCATATGAAACTGTCGTCTGCTGAAGTCGTCTGTTGCAAATAATTGCCTACCATTACTGACGAATTAAGTATAGAAGCAAACAGTGTTGACCCAGAACAAACTGCTCCTCATATATGGGTCCACACTGTTTGCCATAGAGGCTTCTTAAACATTTCAGCAGACGAGAAAAGCAGACAACTTTTGTTGCGATTGGCGCTTTAAGGTTTATTAGGACCCTTTCTGGTGTTTAATACATACACGACTAAGTTATTATCAAACGCGATTCAGCATTTGAAAATATATTGTACCTACTTTGTATGGACCAGCCAAACATTCTCACAGAGAGAGAGAGAGAGAGAGAGAGAGAGAGACAGAGAGAGAAAGAGAGAGTATTACTTTACAATAAAGGGCAGGTGAAGCGATATTTTACACATTGAGCATGTGAAGCATAATACACATAGGTATTATTGGAAAATCAATCCGTGCTAATGTAAACAGTGACAAAGCAGTACGCCAGCATGTGAATACGAACAATGCCAGTGTCAGTTTAGTATGTGCAGGAACGGAATTTGTTTTACTGAAAAGTGCAGTGTTATTAATTAAAAGCCGACTGAAACATAATGGACCTGGGAATCTGTATCTGTTTCGTAAGAGACTTCATTCATTCTTGAATATTATGTCTCTGGTGGCGGATTAGAAAAAGAAAAAGAAAAAGATAGAAAAAATAGGACAGGAATGAAATGCAAAATGGGGAGTTTTATCAGAATCTGCATTGTTTGCTTACAGAACGCTCCATCAAACTTTTTATCAAATATACCACCTAACATCAAAACGGATACTGACTGGTCCAAATTGTAAGAGTGGGAAATTCCATTAGACTTAAATGGAGATTAATCTACAGGAACATAAGTAGAAAAGCATTTGTTCGAAATACAATTTGTGTATGGATGCGGGGAAATATCCCATAACGAAGTTACGCACGTGCGTAAAAAAATAGTATGATTGAAGAGAGGTCACCTAATGTTGTGAAAGTGAACTTTTCTCAAAGGAAAGAATTCGCTCCCTATGGGAGCAAATTCTTTCCTTTAAGAAAAGTTCCTATTTTGAAAAGGGAGGCGATTGAAAAGAATTACTGCTTGATCCAGTAGTCTCCCTTTGATGTGCGTAGCTTCCTCAGCGTTCTGGCTACGCCATTGTTATCAACACCATTAATTGACCCATTAAAACAGGAATCACTTCATTGCAACAGACCATCAATTCTGCACCATCGTTCATTAACGGTTCGAAAAAAGGAATGATATTTCATATAAAATAGTCTGCTGGCAGATAGTTCACGTGAAATGTTATGCCTTATTCCGGGGCCTTATTTCGTTTTGCTTAACCCATATATTTGTGGGACATAGGCAAACCGTGCAGAACCAGATCAGACGCCACAGGTCAGGATCTCCACTGTTTGCTATCAGAATGTTCAATTAAAATTTGAAGGAAAATGAAAAATAGAACCCACTTACTCTTAAAACGGAAATGGACTGGGCCAATTGATAATAGTGGGAAATCCATTCGGCTTATAATATACAAAAATTGAAGATAGTGTATGCTAAATTCCCGCGGTTACCATTCAACCATGAATAAGGCCAAATAAAAATTTCCTGAGGTCAATGTAAAAGCACCGGTGGTTGCTACAACGAACTGATGGTGGCTAATTTACGCACTGGATCTGGCGTAAAATGGCGGAAAGGTAAAAAATTATATACCGATTGACTTAATGATTTATTTATAAGCTTGCGTTTATTCTATTTGTGATGACAACAGGCGCACAAACCATCTGTAACATTGCAGTTTATGGCTCTGCCAAGCAGTTGGTGATTTAATTCGTGGTTTGGATAGCAAATCTAACTCAGTTCTGGAAATTTGCCATGACAGGTGCTTTTTCTAGTGTAACTGCTTAAATTGGGGCAAATCTGCATGTCTTAGCGCAGTGTTTATCATATTCCCATCTTTGTCTGTTTTTCTTGGTTAACTAGCAAATGTTTTATCGAGGAATTTTATTACAACACACTAGTGGCATTTTTTGACGCATTGATACAACACACTGATAGCTGCACATATGTGCCATGATTGCTGGTGTAGACTCACCACAGCAATAGCTGTTGACATAAATGGTACACAAATCGCCATTTGATCCAGCACATGATATTTCCGTACTTTGATCAAGGCTCAGGTGAGCCTGTGCAAATGTGCAGACTCCCCAGAGCCTTCGCTGTCGACACAAGAGATCTTGATCATTATCGCATTGTCCAGTGACTATGCCTGCGCAAATGTGCAGACTCACCAGAGTATTCGCTGCTGAAGTAAATAGCACACAAATCGCCATTTTAGGCAGCACATGAGATTTTTTCAGTGACAAAGGCCTAGGTAAGCTTGTGCAAATGTGCAGACTCGCAAGAGCCTTCGCTGCTCTCACAAAATAGCATTCTATCGCCATTAGAGCCACCACATGATTTTTGATCTGTGACTAAGGCTAAGACTTGACCAAGCAAATGTGCAGACTCGCCATGCTCACATGTAGTATAAAATAGGCATTTTAGACAGCACGTGAGATTTTGGTTCAGTGGCGAAGGCTCAAGCGAGATTCAAATGTGCAGACTCGCCAGAGCCATCACTGTTCGCATGAATGACACCCAAAAATAGTGAGTATGATCAGGAAATATCACAATCACAAACTGCAGACAAGCCCATGGCACCGCGAGAAATAGCCACACAACAATCACGAGACACCAGGCAGACAAACTAAGCAAAGCAACCAGCTTTCTCTTCCCCATCAAGATGATTGCAAAACTAGAATGGAAAAAAGAAACGCAGAACAAAAAATAGTATAAATACAGAATCCCATAATGGGAGAAGCAATCAACAACGAATCAACAACAACAGAAACACCGCGTTAGAACGGACAGCAGTCTAGGTCACTGGAGGGCTTCAATGCTTTTTACTGCTACCAAATCTTCGCCCAAGATTTTGTTTAAGTACAAAGATGTTAAGCTCACATGGAGGCTTCTTAATTATTGCAATGTATCATCATGGAGAAACAATCTATTTGAATTAAAAGTTTTGGCTTCAATCTGAAAATCTAAACACTATCAAAGTGTCAGCGGCCCTTGGGTGTCATGCGTACAGGGCTAGTTCCGGTGAGTCTCTGATGAGTCTGCACGTTTGCAGAGTCTCACTTGAACCTTCATAAGTGTACAACCAGAACACTCCTTCACAATATCGACTCTCATACCAAGTTTGAAGAAAATCGGTATAGGAATGCCAAAGATAGAGAGTGAAAACCAATTTCTAATGTCAATCAAGGGCCGTAACTCTGTACTTATCCCAGAACACTCCTTCCCAATATCAACTCTCATAGCAAGTTTTAAGAAAATTCGTTAAAAATGCTCCCAGCAGAGAGTAAAAATGATGCGCTGACGGACGGACGTACAGACGGACGGACGGACAGTCAGACACTCGAACGCAATTTTTCAATGGAGGATATAACATAATACCCCACACTTTTTAAAGTGGCGGGGTATAAAAACCACAAATTCTATACCTGTTGACTAGACGATTTCTTGATAAGCTTGCATTTATTTTATTTTTGATGTCACTGGGCGCACAGGCCGTCGGTAACATTGCAGTTTATGGCTCTGCCACGCAATTGGTGATTTAATTCATGCTTTGACCGACAAATCCGACACAGTTGTATGGTTTACAGTCACAGGTGATTTTTTTCTATTGCGACTGTCTAACTTGAGGGAAATCTGCATGCCTAAGCGCAGCTGCAGCTATGTTATCATATTTCCATGAAATAACATCCAACAACGATAACCACTCTCTATTTTTCGTGAAGAGAAGGCTCTGGTGAGTCTGCACATTTGCACAGGCTCGCCTGAGTCTTCATCAAAGTACCATAAGATCATGTGCTGGCTCAAACCTTTTATGTGAACAGCAAATGTTGTGGTGAGTCTGCACCGGCAGCCACGGCACATCTGTGCAACAATCAGTACGTTGTATCAATGCGTCAAAAATGCTTCCAGTGCGTTGCAATAAAATTCCTTAATAGAAAACATGTGCTAATTTATCAAGAAAAAAAAAATACAAAGTTGTTATATTTTTTTTGGATGTTATTACATGGGAATATGATAACAGCTGCGCCTAAACATGCAGATTCCCTCAATTTAGGCAGTTACACTAGAAAAAAGCACCTGACATGGCGAAATTCCAGTACTGTGTTGTATTTGCCATCCAAACTATTAATTAAATCACCAATTGCTTCAGACAGAGACATAAACTGCAATGTTACCAATGGTGCACCAGATGTCATCTGCAAGCTTTTAAAAAATCATATAGTCAACAGGTATAGATTTTTTATCTTTTCCGCCAATTTACGCCAGCACCAGTGCGGAAATTAGCCACAACCAGTTTGTTGTAGCATTTACCGGTGCTTTTACATTGACCAGTGTGACCGTTGAAACCAAGATTTTTTCAGGATTTCTTGAAAAAAATAATTAAAAAATATATTTGCCTACCAGACCCTTTCCTCGACACACACGTATTTTTATTTGGCCTAATCAGCATAAAACGAACAGATCCTTTGTGGATACAAAAATAAGCTTCTTCTTTAAAGATTAAAAACTAGTACCACATTTTGGTTTACTATGGCAATGCAGCGTATGATGATGCAGCGTATGATGAATCTAGAGAAAGAAAAGAAAGCTACACTGACTCGGTTCTACACTGATCTTTATGCCAACAAAATATGCTTAAAACTAAGCACGAAGGAAATTACCGATGTTCGGGAAGCTGTCAGTAGAATGGTAAGAAGGATTGCCAACAAAGTTGAAGAAGTCAGTCCGAGATTTAAGATAGGTGATGTAGTACTGGTCGGAAGTGCAAGCGAAGAGACTCAGATCATTCGTCCAGATGAGTATGACTTCCTGTTAATCTTAGAGACGCTTTCTCAGCCTGGGGTTCTAGAAATAAAGAAAACGTGTACTGGCAACGAAAACTGTGTACATGCTATTGTGAAGGACAATGATGTAAAGAGACAGTTTATAGATCTGATAGATGGGAACGAACTTCGAAGTACGCAGGATATTTTACCGTTTTCTTGGAAGACTGGACTGAGAGAGAGCTTTTACGAAGTGCTGAAGGACGTTTTACATAGTTTGAAAAGCGAAACCATTCAGACTGCATCTGGTGTTCTTGAAATTAGATACAGTTCTCTGACAGTACATGGTCCAGCATTTAATCCATATTTTCAGTGGCAACGCCCAGATGGAACAGCTATGGAAATATCTGTGGACCTTTGTCCTGTCATCAGGTTAAAGGGAGCTTACCCTGACGTCATAAATTTAGAGACTGTTACAAATGAGGTATGCCCAATCGGTTGGGTCACAAGTATTGCTACCCAGCAAAAAAACGAACATGTAAAAATGGTCTATGCTACTCTGTAAATTTTACTGAAACTGAAATACTATTAATCAAAAAATTGTCAGACCATCACAAAAGGTGTTATATGATTTTAAAATATCTTCTGAACGCAAAGACGCGGCCATCATTGGGCGGTGTGTTCGACTCGATAGAAAATATTTTTGAACCAGAAACAGCGTTCTTTTCATATATAATCAAAGCCAAAAGTAACTTTACACTTTGAACTACCGAATATATCTTTACTGTTTTTGATTTTAACTAAATTAAATATTGCAATGAGTTGCTGATACCCGCCCTAACCTAATTCACGAAAAACAACTTCGGCTAATTAATCTTCTTTCGAGTTATCTGTGCTTTCATTAAAAACACAAAATCAGCATTTCCTAACAAAATCCAAAGTAGACCTAGGATTTGAACACTCTATTTTAAGGGTCATCGATTCGCCATTAAAAATACTGTTTGACATTTTGTTTCCGACGTATAGTTAGTTTTTGACAGCGTCTTAAAGTTGGTTCACATTGAAATTATCTCCCTTTGAATTAAAACTATAGTAAACTTTAGTCCCTGCTAAAAACTTAATTTCAGGTGGCATTTGATTTTTTAAATCAGCGAATTGTTTGGACTTCTGCCTGGTGTATGTGACAAGATAATCTGGTAAAAATTCCCATCAGTTTGGAAGAAAAATGGCAAACGATCTCTTATGGGAAATTCCATTGAAAGCACTGAAAAGTTCACAAAAAGGGTATGGACGTAAAAACACCACTCTAATTTGTGTTACTCGAAAGGTGATCTGGGCTGATTTGAACTTAAAACAACAATTTGATAGCTTGCCTTTCAGACTAGTTCTTGAAAAGTAAAAACTATCCAATCGCAAAGCTACAGTAGCACATCAAAAGTGATGCGTTGTGGAAAAGTTTATTTTGCCCCCTTGCCTCTTTCATTAGGGCATTGTTGTCGCATTTATGAAACCAAAAACATGAAATTCAATTGCCATATGAATTATTGATTGAACTTTAATATGAATAAAACATATTTAAAATACCACTCACCAATACCAGAAAAAGTATATATATTAATAGTGTAAAGTTACTTTTGGTTTTGAGTATATATTAAAGGTGCTCATTCTACAACACCATTATGAATTAATGTGTACTGAGACAACATGCTTAGCATCATGTATAGAGCGAATTCTGCACACGATTCTCAATATCGTCCTGTCTTCTAAGATGTTTGTATTTGGAATACCTTATATAAGGCACTGGTTGTCCAACCCTTTCTTTAAGAAGCACAACATCTGGAGCAACCATAGCGGAAAATTCGCTGATCGTGACCTCTACCTGAAACTGAGGGTACTGTTAATTAATCTTGACTTTATTGGCAGGATGAAAGAATACAAGTTTGAAAATTGCAGCATATGGAGCGTAAGAAACTTATACGTTACTGATTTCGGAACGCCTTGGGTAACTGCATTTTTGACAAGCCTTATTGCAATATATCTGTACCCAGATTTTGGCCATTCGGCTGGAAGAACATGTAGGTTTTTGATATGGAAATTCTATGAGTTGGGGAGATTTCTTACGGTCTTGGAGGAGCCGGTACATTGCAAAAATGAGAACTGTTGTGTCTCAGCTGCTAAAAGAAAAAAGCTGAGGGAGACATATGATAGAGGGCTGTCTTCAGCTAATATTTGTTTTATGCTTGCATTACCAGTTAGCATTTTGTCTGTCTACATTTATCCAGATTTTGGACATATGGTTGGAGATATAGCCACATTCCTTGGACGTAGGCTACTCAAACTAAACCAGGATTTGTAGTAGTAATATAAACAATATTGACGCTTGAACCGCTATATGCCTGAACTAGACTTATGTTAACGTTACTTCTATGAATCCATAACAACCTTTTTCATGCCACATTTAATCTAATGCTAACATGCCAGACCAGATTTTAAATCATGCAGGCTCAAACATCTATGAGATGACTGAAGAAACATAATTTCTTTGAGAGAACCTTTTTAATTTTGTAATTGTTAAATTCAGGCAAAGGATATCTAAATGAAAAGAAATTCACATCTCTCATCAAACTTTATCAGTCTATATGACCCAGTACCTGAGATTTGTTAATCGTATATGCGACAAAAACTCCCACGCTGGGCTAATGGTCAAAGATTCGATATCAGTCTGCGTCTACATCCAGACTTTATGTATACCAGAAACGAATGCTCCGGCGAGACTTCGCCTATGCTCGACTAAGCGATGAATACTTTTAAGAACATCTCGCGTGCTGGCTCACATTCATTTTGATGTTACTAATCCATTTGAGCCGTGACATGTGATTTCCAACAATGTGGTATGTGTACAAGTGTAGACTCTGACGAACCTGTGTACCCTCCTTTTAAGCTTAGAAACTCCAAATGCTGTTCAGTCAGTAGCTTAACTCTCGTAGAAGACTCAAGCGACTAGCAAAGGCTCTGATCAGACTGCGCGTATGCACATTCCCCATTTTTGGAAATCTCATGTCACGGCTCATTTGTGCTTAGCAGCCCTTGGCCAACGCCGGAGACACGTCTACCTTTTCCACAGAACGTGTCATCTGATCAGGTTATGCGCAGTGTAGGCCATTTTCATCGCCACGCTTTAAAAAAAAAACTTTAAAAAAAAAGCAATGGGGATATTACAATCGCCTTCGTCCGTCCGTCCTTCTTAACCATTGGACGAAATCCAACCAAATTTGGTGTGTGAATTACTTGCATGAATAGGGCGTGTAACGGCACAATTCTTTTGGCCCCGCAAAAAGTCCAATATCATTAAATTTCAATTACAAAGTCAATTTCACAAGATTTTTAAATCAAACTTTGTGTGTCTTCTCACAAATAAAATATATAAAACATATCAAACGGGATGTTTATTCTGTCGCCTTTGCCATGACCCAGGGTGGGACTTGGAGGTGTTGGGGGGGGGGGGGGTGTCAAAAATGTATTTTTTCCCGAAATTCAACCATTTTTGGCGTGTGAGATACTCACATGAATGGGGCATGCAACAGCCCTTTCTTTTTGGCCCTACCCCCCCCCCCCCCCCCCCCTGCGTGTCTTCTCAAACGTTAAAGATACAAAATATATTAAGACGGGATTTTCATTGGGTCGCCTGGGTCATGCCCCAGCTGCAGGGGTGTGACTTGGGGGTGCTTGGGGGTCAAAATATTTTCTGAACATGGTCATATGGCATACCAAATAAAGGGGATAATAAGTAGAACAGGATACAAGTAAACATTTTACCATAGAATTAAACTGGTGACCTTAGGATGGGGTTACAAGGTCAAATATTATTAGATTTCTTCGAGAGCTTGGGGATTTGCGATGGCACGCAATCGACTGTGTTCTAGTACAGTTTACTTTCAACTTGGCCCATCATTCGGGAAAGTCCGCCACAATTCGAGAATCCAATCATGGCTTGGGTGTATGTAAGGAGCATTACCCGTAGTACTATGTACCAAAAAGCTCCATTTTGTTAGCCAGAACTGGCGTGTGGAAAATAAGTTCTGCAGCATGTGCGCTCATAGGCTGGTTCTCTCCCCTCCACTGGTTATTGTAGGGACAGGTCATCAACTAATCAAACGGGCATGTCACGGAGCTAGCCGATAACTTGGAACCAGTTTAAAAGTTCCATACCTGCTACAGAAAAAAAGCTTATTGTTTTTTTTTTTTTTTAACTATTAAATATCGCTTTATGACGTTTGTCGAGTTTGTAACGCTGCACAATCAAACTGGCATGGTTTTCTTGACGTCAGCGTCACCTTTAACGTCGAGATATGTTGGTGGAGGCGGTCATGTTTCTGTGGTTGTCTTGTCAACTTAACGATCTGTAATACGACTTATGATTGGCCGACCAATCACAGACCACCTAACATTATACATGACCAGTTGTTAATTTGAACAACTCGGAACCAGTTTAGTGGGTTCAGCTCCATTAACATTGGTTCTTTGATTATCCAAAAAGTTTAATCAGCAGAATAAATGAAGTTTATGTATTTTTCAATTAAATATCGCTACAGCCATATTTTATTGAAAAGACATTAACTTCATTTAAACCTTTTGTTTTGCTGCAATCACACTTTTTATTGTGTTAACACGGTTTCCGTGACGTCAGCGTCACATTACATAACGTCAGCGTCATGTTATCACCCGCGTTATCAAAGTAGATCCTCGATGTACATCCGTGGTCTGATTCGACGGAATTTAATTGGCCGAGACAGTTCCAATTCCTTGGCACATGTGAACCTAGCGTGGTACTTTTTGATCGCTTCAGATTTATGGATAAACACCCGACGGTTGGGCGGTACTTTTATGCTTTGAAAAATACATGCATTTAATTCCTGCATAAATACCTATGCCCAAAGCTGAGGCCCTGGAAGGGTTTTTATGGATACAGGGATATTGGCCAAAAAAATTAAATGTTTAAAGGGATACTTGGATCAATTTTAGGAATGTGCCAAATTATGACAAAAAAAAAACAGATAAAATCCAAAAATGACCATATAATGTGATACAGGTCACTACTACTAACATTAAGATTTTGAAATTGTACATTTTCAATTTTTAGATGGTAATGTTCCTCGTCCTACGTACTATGGAGTCTATATCTCTCAACTCATTCGTTTTGCTAGAGTATCTAGCTATGTTGCTGACTTCAACACTAGCAATAAATTGTTGACTCAGAAACTTCTTAAACAAGGCTATCGGTATCATTAACTTCGCGAAACCTATTCTAAATTTTATAGACGATACTATGATTTGATATCTAAATTCCAAGTTGGACTTAAATCTCATTTGCGCAAAGGACTTTTGGAACCTGAATTCTAAGGCGACTTGGTATATAGGTTGAAGAAGATTGTTAGCTCTAATATTTTTTCAGCGCAGTTCCCATTATCCAAAAAAAATTGGCTATAACATTAATGTATTGCAACATACTGTATGCTTGGTGGTCAACCCAACCACGGTTGGCAACTTTGCTTTCCTCTTTAACTGCACGCTGGTGGGTTGGACTTCAGACTCTTTGATGGTTCCGATTTAGAGACTTATCTATTGATGAGATGGTAGGAGCCTGATGCTTTGGCTGTTGTCAGGCCCACCGGGGTTTACCTGTTGGATTTCTTTTGCTCCGGTATTCAGTTTTATGTACTGTTGCGACCTTATCTATGTTTCATCTCCTTTTTATCCCCCGACGAAGTCGGAGGGATATAGTTTTGGCGTCGTCCGTGCGTCCGTCTATCCGTCCGTCCATTCCGTCCGTCTGTCCACACTTTTTGTCCGTCCGGAACCATATCTCAGTACCTATTAGTCAGATTTGATTCATTCTTGGTACAAATGAAAAGTACCATGGCCTCTCAATATCCTATAAGTTTGGTCAAAATCGACTCCTTAACACTTGAGTTATTGTCCTTGTTTTAGTATAGGCAATTTTAAGGCAAAACCTATGTAACCATTTTGTGTGATGATCTTCACATTTCATTAAAGCTATTATATTTAACAACTTCTCACTATAGACCATGATTGCCAAGTGCCTGTAGATAAGCATGGTAGTGTCAAAGTTTTACCCCACCCCCTTTGACTCCACCTAAGGGGTCAAAGGTCAAATATTTAAATTTCACAATAACTAAGGCAATTGTTAACATTTTTGCTGAAATTTTGCATGCAGGCAGAGCAGCAATAGATATGAAACATATCAAACGGGATTTAAGTTTGAAGGCCTGGGTCCGAGCCCATTGGGGGACTTAGGGGTAGGGCCGAGCCCAAAATTAAACTTTTTCAGAATATGGTCATGTTGCCTATCAAATTAAAGCTGACGACGCTGTCAGCAACATGGTAGCAAATATTTTGCCCACAGGCACACCCTCGACCCAGGGGGTGCGGTCAAAAGGTCAAACTATATCTTTTTTGAAAGTAGTCATGTTGCATATCAAATTAAAGGGAATTGAGCACAGAGCACCATAAAAGAAATATGCTGTCATTACACCAACAACCCCTGGGGTGGGGTCAAAAGGTCATTTTTTATCTTTTCTAAAAGTGGTCATGTTGTATATCAAATTAAAGTGGAAGTGTAGACCTACATGTAAGGTAACACTTTGAATTTACACACTCCCTTGACCTCTGGGGTTGGGTTTAAAGGTCAAGATATTCAAATTGTGCAGATGTGAGTATATATTTTTTATTAAACTTAGCACTAAGACATACTTGACAGGCGTTTGCTACGATCTGAATGATACTGAAGGTGACCTAAGGGTTAGATAAATGGGATTTATGTTTTGTGATTTACATGTTTCTCTCAAATAAACATTCGTCGGGGGATATAAATTCGTCGAATTTGTCTTGTAATATCTTGATTTATATGTTTTTGGAGATGATGCAATGATAAGCTAGGTGTCTTTCATGCAAACCAAACATCTATGTGTCTTGATCCACATCTGACTTAGGGTGAGGTTGGCGCCGTGAAACTTGTTTAAGATCTCCAGTAAAATATAATTTACTGACCGTTCCAAAGCAGTACTTCTTTTGTGGACCATTTGTGTTTTTGTGTCTTGAGTTTCTCATCCTTTCGCGCCTGTTTATTGCTGCCTTGTGGTCACCTGCTGGGAAAGGGCTGACCTTTTGGCTCCTGTTGGTGATGTTTATTGTATTTTTGTTACTTTTTTGTTTACCCGTTGGATTTTTTTTTTGCTCCGGTATTCAGTTTTATGTACTGTCGAGTCCTTATCTTTACTTTATTTCCTTTTTATATCTTGTTATATGTTTTTAGAAATGATGCATTGATAAGCTAGGGGTCTTTCATGCGAACCAAACATCTATTTGTCATGATCCACAGCTGAACTTAGGGTGAGGCTCAGGGGGGGGGGGGACTTGGGGGTAATTTTGGAACAGATGTGCGAACCAGTTCTTTGAAACCTACCCAATCATATACTTGGTCTTCGAAAAAATGACCTATTCATATACTTGATTGAACAAAATGTTTACATATTCATATACTACTCTTTGATTTTTATACCCTCTTTGCTAACTGTAAACATAGTTCACATATAAACAATGAACAAATGCATCAAATGGATTTACAAGAACTAAATGTACTTTATCAGCAACACTAAGTGCGTTTTTTGAGGAAAATCAGCTTCTTTTTTTTAATTGGCAAGACTCCCCGGTTCGGTCATTGCCAAACACGTCAAAACTTGTCAATCGCAATGCATTCAACATGTACAAAGCATTGAATAAATGTTTAAAGTAAGAGTGCTCAGGTTTAGTTTATACCAAGTGTGCCTGCCTACTTTAATCGTTGAAATTTCAATATTGAAAATTTTCCTAATGCTTCATTCAACTTTCGTATCCAGTGAATACAGTTATGCGCCAAAAAGGTCTCACATTAGCAACCGGCCTCGTATTAGTTACGTTTATCTCACATGGGTGACCATGGATAGTGATGAAGGACAGATTTTTCCAACAGCGAGCTAACAAAGGGATCACTCGATCTTGTATACGTTGGTTTGTGAGAATTATCTCAAATGGGTATTTAAACAACGGCAATCCTGATCTGGTGTGCGAGAACAATATCATATACATTTATTTTGCAAAAAAAGCCTATTGTTCCATGAGCTACACTCATAATTATAAAAATAAAAAACAGGCATCTAGATAAAGGGAGGAGTAAAAAATCACTTATTTCTTATATCGAGGCGATTCTTTTTAGCACCAAAAACAAACATTTAACATGAGGAATAGGAAAATGTAGATCTACACATGTTAACGCCCATTTTTTTTTTGTTTATCTGAACTTTTGAACAAGCATACATAAGAAAGAACACAGTAAACAGAATGTCCCTAAAATGATTAACGACCAGTCATCACGCTCTTCTTGCACACACAGAAAGTGCAATCATCGGGGTCAACCAGGTAACCTCCCGGACAGTTCATCAGGCATAAGTCAGCAGCTCTCTGGCACTGGCTGACTGAAGATGGCGTTGTGGTTGGCTTCATGGCACCTGCAGCTGCTGATGTTCTGGGAATGGGCGGAGTACTGTTTACCACTGGTTGTTTAGAGCCTGTTGGCAAGACGATAAGAGTGGGCGTCACTGGTGCTGAAATGTAACATGAACCATAATCCGTATAAATATTAATGGTTGGGAACGTTTAATGTATTGTCACTGAAGAGGGCGCATGTAGAATCATTTGTGTTGGTTTGTTTTGTTTGATTTGATTTTTTACGTCCTATCAACAATCTTTCAGTTAAACAGGGACGGGTCTTCCTGGGTTGAACCAGTACTAAGCTAGGATAAATGTGTCTTGCTCAAGGACCACAACGCAG
The DNA here is from genome assembly GCA_964019695.1 of Loripinus fragilis. Taxonomy (NCBI): domain Eukaryota; kingdom Metazoa; phylum Mollusca; class Bivalvia; order Lucinida; family Lucinidae; genus Loripinus; species Loripinus fragilis. The sequence continues at coordinate 31,562,771 of OZ026530.1, read as the reverse complement.
TGAACCGATGAGGCTCGACCCCACGGCCCCTAGGTCTCGAGTCATGCACTCTACCACTGAGCCACTGCGTTCCCATACACTGGTGTTGGAAGCAAATTCAACTATACACTGTATGGGTAAATCTATAGGTGGTAGTCTCATGCTATACTAGTATTGTATCTATATACTCATTTTCATTTTTATGAGGCTTAACCCTCCGTATACTTGAAACCCCTAAAGGGGAATTTTGGCAGACAATAAAGACCCAGATGAAATGCAGCATAATGCTTCATTTCATCAGGGTTTTTACTGTTTGCTAAGATAAATACAATCTTCAGGGACTGATATACATACTTATTTGAAAAGTTCTACCTGTGACCCATTCTAAATATAATGAATACTATCATCTTTGTTGTATGTATCTGTATGGGAAAATCCATCAAAAAGATAGCGTACTGTAAATTCGGAAATTTTCGCGAGGGTTATATTTTTGTGGAACTTTGCAGATGCGAAGTTTCATGAAAATAAAATTCTCGCAAAATGGCGAGGGAGATCACTCTGTCGTTTAATGATATAGCTAAATAATGCCCTTGTCGCGAGTTCTTAACATCCCAAATATGTCTTTTAACGCTATTCACGAAAATAGAATAATCACGAAAATTTCCGAATTTATAGTATATTACGGATTGAGTATGGGATGGTAAACATACATGTATTGTTGTTTGTTTGTTTGTTTGTTTGTGTTAACGCAGTACGAATCAGTGAGGATAAGGGGTCTTGCTCAAGGATACAGCACCATGCCATGGGATTCGAACCTGCAACCCTTTGTCCAAGAGTCCGGCACTCTCCCACATGTGCTACAGTGCTCCAGTTAACAAAGGCCATATGCAGTCGTTACATCAGTGATGATATAAAAAGTTACAACTCTAATTTGGATAAAAACAAAATCTTAAGCTTTCCAAGAAAATGCGCCCCCCCCCCACACACACACACACACACACACACACACACACACATGCACTCGCTTATAAATATACACTCAAATCTCGTAAATACTACAGGTTTTGTTTCGATTTATCAAAATTTTGAACTATAGGGGAGAGACATGAAATATATATATATATATAACCCCCAAAATATTATCATGATCTGGTTCTTTTCTTCAAACATACAATTTGGGTGCGTAAATGAAATGTCTCAGAGAGGTGTTTCTTTCACACCAAAACTATATTCTTGCGTAGATGTCTAATCGTAAAGCTGTTTACATCCATTGTCAAATGAACGAAAATCCATGTTCAAAGCAGGAGATTCACGTGCTGTTTGAACATGGGTCTGAACTTGAAAATACTTAAAATGAGCCCTGCATTATTTGCATGACGTTATATACGGAAAACGTTTAGGATCAGGCTGATCATTTCTCCGATGCTTTTGTTCGCAAAAATGTTGCGTACAGTTATGACGTCGTGACGATGTTATAACGTTTGAAAGTACACAGCCGGCGCCATTTTGTTAAGAAAATGGGCAGTTGAATGTTTTAGCAGCGTTGACAGTGCGAATTGGGTTTGAATAAGGTAAAATATGCAAGAATAACGATCACACATGTTTGTTTCGTTGCATTAACACTTGCCGGGTCCCTCGGAAGATGTTTGAACACTCTGCCTATCGGCCTCATGTTCAAACAGCATCCTCGGACCCGGCAAATGTTAATGCATGAAAAACGTGTGTGATCCCTTTATTATTATAGAGCCAGTTATCAAAACTGTTCATGAATAGGCTTAACTCTGATCCAGTGTGTTCCAAATTTATTTCGAAATAGGGAGTATTTTGAATTATCAAATTTCAATTTTTTGAGTTATACTTTGTATTACCTTGTCCTTGATACCCGTTACAATCACAGAAGTAGCAGTTTGTAGGAGCATGAAATTTGTAATTTTGGCATGGGCATTCAGAGTGAGATGGCACACAACTTCCACTCGATGACATAGATTGCTGCATGTGCTGTTGTTGTTTGGTTGGATCGCCACTTGGCCCACCCATTGGACCACCCATGAAACCACTCATTTGACCTCCTCCCATTTGTCCCTGTATTTGACCTCCTCCCGTATGTCCATGCATTTGACCTCCCATTTGCACATGCATCTGACCGCCTCCTCCTCCTCCTCCTCCCATATGCTGACCCCATTGGTTCATGGGTCCACCCTGTCCACTAGTACCACTTCCGGTGTCTTTCTCGGGGTAAACAGACTCTGAAATGTTGCAAAAAATATAAACAATCAGATATGGAAGAAAGAGTTGAACTGTGTCAATTGTTTTGATAGTCCTGATAAAAGGAAAATACTAAGAAATCATTAAAGAAAATAAATATTGATGATTTGATTATCTAAGCCTTTGTTAATTTAATACAATATAACTTATTATATAAAGTTAAAAAAAAACTCATTTCCATCATTTTCCAACCAAGTATGTGTTCTTTGTGCTTGAGAGAGACGTCTCACTGGAATGGTTCTTTAAAACATCCATAACATAATGGGCTAGTACTTTTGGAATATGCGTGGAGCGCAGTGGCTCAGATGGATAGCGTTAGACTAGGGATAGAAGGGTTGCTAGTTAGAGACTCACCAGAGTCTTTGAGTTGTTTCTTTGACAAGACACTTTATTGGCCCCTTGGTACTAGTTAAACCCAGATAAAGATATAAAAAAATGCTGACTGGGAAGAAAATCATCAAATTGAATACAGACAAACAAATATCACATATGCAAATTATCTAGGTGATGTATCTAGTTAATCTGGAAGTCTAATGTTTTATATGAGTCTCATCTACATTCACACTTTGTGTAGCATTTGAGTGGTGAAGGCTCGCATGAGCATTTGATGCTGGCTGATGTGATAGTACAAAAGCTATATGAGCCACGACATGTGATTTCCAACAATGTGGCATTTTGACAAGTGTAGATTCTGACGAACCTGTGCAGCCCCCTTGTAAGCTTAGAAAAATCATATTTTGTTTGAACAGTAGCTTAACAGTCATAGACTATTCAAGTGACAAGCAAAGGCTATGATCAGACTCGGTATATGCGCAGGCTGATCTTAGGCTTTGCTGGTCGCACATACCACATTGTTGGAAATCTCATGTCGGGGCTCATATGTGATTATAACAGATCATAAATACGTCCTGTGTATGCATTTTGTACCACATAGGTCTACTTACCCAGCATCATTCTTGGGTGTATCTTCATGCATAGAACTCCTACAATATAATTATATACTTAGAGGTAAAGTAAAGGGAAATATACACCTAAACTAGTTTGATGTATATATAGTGACTCTAAGGAAGAGAAATTCCAGATCTGGTTACTCTCGTTTTGTATCTTTTCTTTTCGTTGTGTTAACATGGGACTCACTTTGTAGCAATGTCCGGGATACGTTTCCACCCAGTGATAGGGCAAGAGGGACCTCGGACAGTCTCTTATCCAATCTGTCTAATTTTTGAGAGCCCGTGGCTAGGATAATGTTAAATGGACAACTGTATATTTGTGCTAAAATCAAAGCCTGACATTTATTGCACCTAGGAAAATAAACATATTTGGAAAAGATTGCGTGTTAATGGCAGGACCTTAGGGTTTAGGGGCTGGGGCTTTTTGTGACTAAATTCTTTTTCCGCAGAAGGGCTTTAAGCCAAAGTTTCGTCAGGTATTCATCAAAATACATGGAAATATAATGTTTACAGCATAAAACTTGATAGGAAAATGATGCGTTCGCGTTTATTTCGGGTCTAGAAGATTTCATTGTTGTTGTTTTTTGAAAATAAGTATGCTGTCTATGACTTTTGACTATTTAGGCCCACTTCGAATCGAACTATAGTTCCTACTAAAGTAACTATGACTATGGTTTGATTCGAACATCAATAGTTGCTACTAGTGACGTCAGGAACCTACTAGAGATCAACGGTAGGTCAGAGCACCGTTACTCTAGTAGCTTGTCTGGTTCCCTCTAGACCTAGCTAGCAAGATGGGTTCAAAATCTGTCAGTAGCTTCAAAATATTTTTTATTTTACAAAATAAATCCTCACTATTCTCTTTTTTACGGTCTCACTTATTCGTAATTGTTATTAAGAGTAGGCTGTGCGCAGTATATGCACATCGTTTTCGTCTACAATGAAGAATTGAAAGGGGACATGCAAGGCTATTCACTTTGTTAGCTTGCAAAAGTTGCAACTGTAGCTGTTCTGGAGTAAACGTGCGCGCACATCTATTACGTCAGAACTTTAGTCGTTTCGAAGTGGTCCTTACATAATACCTGGGGCGAGTTCAACAATGCGAGAGCTTTCGCGGGCGCTCGTTGGTCTGGTACGTATTTTTATTTGTAATGTGTAAAGCCTGACATCAGTACAATGAGCGCCCGAGAGCGCTCGCATCGTTGAACTCGCCTCTGTTCTGTTTCAAGTTCAATCTTTTTGACCTGTTCACTGAAGTGCATCATATCTACATACTGTATACATGCCATTGTTAGTTGGCATTAAGCTACGGGTTTGTACAAACGCCTAATGAGCTTTTATAATAAATTGTTTTTGAGCATTTTGACATCCTTCCCCCTCTGACCAATCATGCCATTTTATATGGGCCTCGTCGCGACAAAACCTGTCTTCGGGGTTTCCGACAAAGCGAGTTTCAAGCCAGTCTCCTCAGCTACAGAGACTAGCTAGAACATTGAAATTTCACCTGTAGCAAATTTACATATGATACTTTTCAAACAGAGAATAACAAAGGCGCTGATCAGACTGCGCGGATGCGCAGGCTGGTCTGCGCCTGTGTTGTCAGCAAACCCCCGAAGACAAGTTTTCTCGCGTCGAGGCCCATATGATGTGTTTAATATAAAAGTACAACTGCGTGCAAAAGGACTAGCTTGGTCATGGGGGATGAGAGCACCTCAAAATACGTATTTTTTCTATTTTCCTACAAGTATGTATTGAATAGTAAAAACAGAGTTTTCAACCCAAAATTTTAATCGAAACTTGTCCAATGAGAAAAACACTTCGGCTGGTAATTCGAGGGCTGAACCTACTATTTTTTTTCCATGGAAAAAATATCATTTTCTTAGTAACTTTTATCTGGTCATTTTTATGGGCAATCCTTCATTCAGACTGTCCGAGGTGCTTTCAAAATTTCAGGAATTTTGGAAACTATGAACAATCACCCATAAATATATATGTTATACGCCTTCAGTTAGGTAGCACGTTGCCACCAACCAACAAAAGGGTGTATAAAAAGAAAGGCATACCTTGTAAGCATATCAAAACTATGCAAATCATCTGTGGGGATCTCTCCATTTTTATCTCGCAGACTTGCCCAAAAATCAGTTAAAGGATTCCAACCTAATTTAAGATGCTCAAGTCATGCGGATATATCGTCGTATGATTTTAGTTCGGTAATATTACCATGTGCTTGTGCTGCGCTTGACCCTAAAATATCAAACATCTGCCAATTCTTTCGATAGTCCTGATAAAGGGAAAATACCAAGAAATATATCGCTAAAGACAGTATATTACATTATCTGGGCCATGACATGAGATTTCCAACAATGTGTTATGTGCGATCAGTGATGGCTCAGACCAGCCTGCGCATACGCGCAGTCTGATCAGAGCCTTTCCTTGTCGCTTGAATAGTCTATAACAGTTAAGCTACTGACTGAACATCATTGAGTTTCTAAGCGTCAAAGGAGACTGCACATGCTCGTCTGAGTCTACACTCGTCAACATGCCACATTGTTTGAAATCTCATGTCGTGGCTAATAGGCCACTGGCTGGATATGGTTTACCTCCCCCCCCCCCCCAGGGGGAATTTTGTAGACCATTTTTTTCTTAAAGCCCAATGTCTTGCAAGGATTTTGCAACATGTTAGCCCTCTGACAATGGCAGCGTTAAGCTGTAACAGCCTGTTACATACGTTACCCTACAAAATATTTGATAATTAAAATTCTTTTTAAGACTTCAGAAAAGTGCAAAAGATAAGGTAAGATTTCCAAATTGGTTATATTTTCTAACTAAGCTATTACTGGGCCACAGATAATGACATTTGAAAACAAATATAGTCACCTCCGATGTAGTCTATGTTACACTTTTTCATTGAACCCCCTTTTAAATGATAAATGCATCTAATATAGTTTGTCTTAAATTTTCTTGAAACCAGTTTATTTTCATTAATTTGGTATTACATTAAAGATTTTTTATTTACCTTTTCAAAACTGCAAGCATTACGTTTCTATCTTATATACTTTTTGACTTATTAGATGATGAACATGGTACCCCCCATATCACAGAAAAATGTAAAATGTAATTCTCCAGACCTCACGATGGCTGTAGACCCCACTTCCCCCCAAGGGGAATTTCTTACACTATGATTTCCAGATACTAAATTATATAAGCCACAAAATGAAATATGTTAGCCCTCTAAGAGTGGCAGCGTTAGCGGGTAACATTATGTTACGTACGTTACCGGCAAAATAACATTAAATTTTTCTGATAATGTCTCCAACATGACATATTCAAACCTTTTTTAAAGTCTGGCACTGGTTTAAGAACTTCATATAGCACAGTTACATAATTTTAGCATTTATTTTATGAATGTCTTGAGTTTTTGCGGTTGTATATGTTACTTAGTGTTTCATATATTATTTCCAAGTATCAGTATGGCAGTTATTGACTATAAATGTATTACATCTGTCAGTGAATATAGTAAATCTATAAGGCTGCTATTCAAATGAATTAAAGATCCTTATTATGGTGTCTTACACTATTTTACAGCCCAGGTTACATACGTTACTCTCTGAATACCATTAAACATTCAAGATATGGTCTCCAACACGACATGCTTGTACTTATTTGCATGCTGGCACAGGTCCATGTACTTCTTTTTACTCGGGCTCAATTGCTGAGGAAGTAACTCAAAACATAAACTACCCTCTTTTCTTTTATAGAGACATCAAATATAGTTGACATAATACTCATGGAAAGTTTGTAACTTTCAGTGCAATGTGCGAGTAACAACTTAAAAGATCAAAGAAAACCCATCAGGTAGAAGTTCTAGAGCAAATATTCATATACTATCCAAGGGTTTTAAAGAATTTTCCTATACAGCTTGTTACTCCTCTATCAGATTTATCTTGCAAGGATTTTGCAATATGCTAGCACCCTGGTAATGGCACCATTACCCTGTAACAGCCAATTATATATATATATATATATATATATATATATATATATATATATATATATATATATATATATATATATATATATATATATATATATATATATATATATATATATATATATATATATATATATATATATATATATATATATATATATATTACCCATTAACATCTTTGATAATTTTAGTAAATGGCATGACTTCTGAAAAGTGCAAACCATAAGGTAAGATTTCCAAATTGGCTATATCATCTAAGTAAGCTATGTTTGCATCACAGATATGGACCGTTAAAACACATACGCACCCCAAAGTGTTACGTATGTTACTTTTTTCATTATTCCTATATAAATGATTTATGAAACTAATATAGTTTGATTTTATTTAATGTGAATGTGCTTACTAACTCATTTTGTATTAAAGAATGTTTATGTACCTTTTAGAAACTGCAAATATTATGTTTCTATCTTTTATATGTTTTTTTGAGTTGTTGAGTTTTGAACATGGTAACCCCATATCACACAAAATATGAAATATAATTCTGTGGCTCTTTTGTTAGGGTAAAATCAAAGTAAGTAAGGGTGCAGAGATCAGGAATCGATACAATCAAGTACCACACCTGACCCAGGATACCAATGGGAAAGTGACAAACTCACAGTAGACATCACAAACGAGAGCCAAGAGGTCAGCCCTTTCCCAGCAGGTGACCACAAAGCACATATAAACAGACGCGCACAAAGACATAGCAAACACAAGACAGAACAAAAACATAAAAGATCCACAAAAGAAGTACCGCCTTGGAACGGTCAGAAAAATATTTTACTGGAGGGCTTAAACCGGTTTAACGGCGCCAACCTCGCCCTTAATTCAGATGTGGATCAAGACACATAGATATTTGGTTTGCATGAAAGACCCCTATCTTATCAATGCATCATCTCCTAAAACATATAAATCAAGATATAACAAGGAGATAAAGCAAGGATAAGGACTCAACAAGTTTTCTTTCACCCAGAGGTACTCGATTTCCTTCCCATTTATTTTCCACACATTTTGTCTATATCTGGAAAGCCTCACTTGTTTTCATGGGAAAGACTTGAGAGTTCAATCTTTATATGTACATCTTAAGAACAGAAAAGCAGGGTGGAGGTAAGCTCATGTTCATGCCATTGGAAATAGTCAGTATATGTGTATGGCTTTGGTACTTTTTTCAGAACCATGTCGTTCTGCAGCTTATTCACAATTACATAAATAGCACATGTTAGGGCTTCATATCACTGATTAGTGCCTAGAGCCATTCTTTATTTGTTTTCCTACCCTTCTTAGAATGTTGATGAACTAGTGGGGGAGGGGTTCTCTATCAGTTTGATAGGAATAGCCTTTCCGTGGTATTAACACATTGGCACATTGGTAGTGTCACAATCTGTTAAACAGTGTATTACTGTAGATCTCTTCCCACATATTCTGGCCAATGTTGTTGACATTCAGAAGGTGCACCTTTTGTTGCATACACCACTGTTGAAAAAAACACCCAGGTTATCCTCTGAGAGAATGTTTGTAAGACTTTATAGACTGCTGCTTATACATTGTATATATGTATCAGTGACAAAACCAATATGCCCTGCCTTTAGTGCCTGGATGAATACTGGTGCCATCAGATCCATGAAGGTGACAGGAAAAGCTATTATATTCTGTAGTTATGGAATTAACATCAACGTTATGTGCAGCACTACATGGCCAATCCAATGTTGGTTCAATGAGTGATTGCAAGCCATGCTGAAGTTTGGACTTGTCAGTTTTGGTGGAAATTCTATCAGGAGTTGTCAGTGACCATGGCACAGGTCGCAGAAGGAATGTTAGTGTCAACTCAAGGTCAACATTATGTCCAATAGAAAGAAGGTCATGCTTACCAAAGACGCTCCTTTAAGCTCTCATCTGGCTGTTTACCTTTTTTAAATTGGGCAATTTCTTCTTGCTTGACCTCGCAAGCATCAAAACTTTATTAGCTTGTAGCATTTTATGGGGGAGTAAAGACAGATTTTTTCAGTAAAAGTGAGTCAATGAAGTCTGCAACAGCCTTCCTGCCAATGCCATCAGCCTCAATAAGATCCTTAGCTATGCCAGGCTTAGCAGGCACACCAAAAGACAAAAAGTACAGTTCAATGTCTTCCAAACTAGAACTAAAAGGATTGGTGAAGCCTGAAACTGCCTCTAGTACTCATTCTACTTTGCATCTGAGCAGATTGAATATTTCATTTCAGTGCATTGAAGAGTTGTTTCAAAATATTGAGCTCTGATGTGATGAGTAATATGCCATTCCATCCGTAATACGAAGCGTAGTTCTAGTTGCTGAATAATACCTCTTTATTGTGTCAAAAGCATTTCTCAAGCAAAGAACCAATGGTTGTGACACACTAAACCCATTTTGTTCGAGTAGTTCTTGCATCTGCAATGTGTATCAAATTTATGAGTTTAATCAGTTACACAGGTACATATTGTGCGAGGTTGTTGTTATCGTTTGCAATGAACATTGGGAACAAGGCATACAGATAGAGATGACATGCAATTCAAAGTTGTTTTCTTTGTAGCCCTAATCAGTGTCAACACCATCTGAATCATACCCATGTACCTTGCCCAGAACTGAGCTGTTTCACAGTGACTGTCTTTCAGAACTTCCGATTTGAATGCATGGTATCTATACTGTTTATGTGAGCAAACAGCGAGGGTTGATAGATCACATTATATTATTAGTTTAAGTCACCATAAATTAATAAGGAACTTCAATTTATTTCAGCCTTATAAATTTTTTAAATTCTCTGACAGACTTTATACATGTATAGTCAACAACTTCTATACAGATACTCAGAATAACTTATGTATCATTTGGTAACACACATAACAGTTAAAGCTCAAGGCATTTATTAAATGAATACTTAAAGTAGGTAAACCTTGTTAAAAGAAGTACATAAACCTGTGCAAGCAAGCAAATAAGTATAAACAGAGCTTGTTCGAGACATTAACTTAAATGTTTAATGCTATTTTGAAGGTAACATACATAACATGGACCTGAAAAACAGTGTAAGCGACCATGATAAAGAACTTTAAATCATTTAAGTCGCAGCCTTATAGATTTACTATATTCTGTGACAGATGTAATACACGTATAGTCAATAAATACGATACTGATACTCGGAAATAACGCAGGAAACACTAAGTAACGTATATAACGGTAATTACTCAAGAAATTTATAAAATTAATACTAAAAATATGTAACTGTGTTATAAGAAGTTCATAAACCTGTGTCAGCATGCAAATATGTACGAACGTGACATGGTTGAGACATTATCAGGGACGTTTAATGCTATTTTGGGGGGTAACGTATATAACGTGCTGTTACACGTTAACGCTGCCACTCTCAGAGGGCTAACATCTTTTATTTTGTGTCTTATATAATGTAGTTTTAGAAAATCATAGTGTACAAAATTCCCCCTGGGGGGGGAGGGGGGTCTATAGCCAGCTCAAGGCCTATAAAAATTAAATTTTAATTTATTCTTCACATAATCTTTATCTAATTCGTGACATGTGATTTCCAACAATGAGGCATTTCGACAAGTGTAGTCTCAGATGAGCCTGTGTAGCCTCATTTTAAGCTTAGAAACTCCAAATGATATTCGGTTACATATGGGCCTCGACGCGAGAAAACCAGTATTCCGGGTTTCGGACAAAGAAGTTTCACACCAGTCTCCTCAGCCTCAGAGACTAGCTCGAAATCAAGTTGAAATTTCACTATAACGACTTCACGTATGATTCTTTAAAAAAGGCGAATAACAAAGGCACTGATTAGGATGTGCGGATGCGCAAACTGGTCTGCGCATGTGTTGTTCGCAAAACAGTCACATAATATTTAAGCGACTAGCAAAGGCTCTGATCAGTCTGCGCGTATACGCAGACTCATTGTTGGAAATCTCACTGTTGGAAATCTCATGTCACGGCTCTTTATATGTCATTTGGACAACACGTGAGAGTTTGGTACATAGTCTCATGTGCGAGTAGACGGATGGCTCAGGCGAGCCTGTGCATTTGCGCAGACTTGTCTGAGTCTTCGCTAATGGAATACACTATGTATGGCGTAAGATGAATATGTTTGTTTTGTTTGATTTGATTCTTTACGTCCCATCAACAATCTTTCAGTTAAACAGGGACGGGTCTTCCTGGGTTGAACCAGTACTAAGGTAGGACAAATGTGTCTTGCTCAAGGATCACAACGCAGTGACGCCGGTGAGTCTCGAACCCGCGGCCCCTCTGTCTCGAGCAAGCACTCTACCACTGAGCCACTGCGCATAAGATGAAGGTTGAGACCAAAGCTTGGGCATATAGCCCACTGCGGATATCCAAAATACCAACCTACAGCATAGTTCAACATATGGCTCCAAGACGAAAACACACACACACACACACACACACACACACACACACACACACACACACACACACACACACACACACACACACACACACACACACACACACACACACACACACACACACACACACCGGGCCGCATAGCGCAGTCGGTAATGTGTCTGGCTACAGATGCGTGTCTGACTGCAGATCCAGGGGTCGCGACTTCGATCCCGGCCCGGTCCCATACTTTCGTGGAGTTTGATCATGAAATAATTTCTACGGTCATTCTCCTCCCTTCCGCTGATTCATTCAAGAAAGGTTGTTGTCAGTAACAAGCGAAAGTATGTGCACAAAACTGGTTAATCGCAACGGTTCAAGCCTGCCCAGGAAAAAGTGTGGTTAGGTGAACTGACCGTCCCGCAATGACCATAGCTGTTGACTTGGGACGTACAACAACATAACAAACAAACAAAATTCACACGCACACACACACACACACACACACACACACACACACACACACACACACACACACACACACACACAAGCAAAAAAGCAAACCGTCCTCAGTGAGATCAAAAAGGCCACAATAAACTGCATAGTAAGATCGGAGCAAACAATTATGGGAGTGAGAAAACCCGCAGAACAACCCAAATTAGAAAGCACCAGCTGCAGCCATACGTGGCAGCTCATGAGGTAGTTGTACCATATCGCATTGCCGAGCAACAAGTGCTAAGGCGAACCTGCGCGAATGCGCAGACTCGCCTAAGCCGTCGTTGCTCGCATACACAAAATGGATGCAGATGAAGACTCAGAGCAAACTTTAGACAGTTGGTTCTCAGAGATGGAAACGGTCAGCATGGACGTTTAAGAGGCTTGTGTGCATATGCAATAAATACGAAGCTCTCACTAGTTAACTAATGTTGAGAAGTTTCATAACATCACACATGCTGAGTGCACGCTTGTGCTTGACTTTGTACAGTATAGATATATTGAAATAATAACTCCATTTTCACGTGATCAGTTCAGCCCATCGGACCAGCGAAGATATCGAAGGCAGGTGCAGATATGAAGTTTTTGACAATGCGGATGTCAAGGAACGGGGGCCAATAATGGGTCCTAGCATTTGGAGCTTCTCAGCAAATTCCGTAGAATCAGACTGGAAGATATTTCCGAATGATGTTGGAAATAAAGTACCCGATACGGATATCTCGAAGTACTCGCTTAAGTCGAAATGGATTTGGCATGCCAATGGCGTAGCCAAACGCTTAAAAAGTTACGCACATCAAAGGGAGACTATTGGGTCAATCAAATATTCTCTTCAATTGCGTCCCTTTTCAAAATTGGAACTTCTCTTAAAAGAAAGAATTTGCTCCCAGAGGGAGCGAATTCTTTCCTTTATGAGTAGTTCCTTTTAGTATGGAAAATCACTTTTATCACATAAAGTGACCTCCCTTGAATTTTACTATTTTTATTACGCACGTGCGTAACCTGTGTAATGGGTGCTACGCCAATGCATGCAAAGGATTCAGGTTAACCAGCGTAGTTCGAAATTGTTTCCAACAGGGACTGTAAATAGAGAGTCATTGTTTCCATATAATATGTGGAGAATTTCGAAAGTGTTCCCTTATTTCCCTAATGTTTGTGGGTATCTAAAAGAACCGTTCTGTTAAGTACCTAAATGTATACATTTACAATATTTGGTGCCATTCCTCATGTCAATGGACCCCCCCCCCCCCCTGATTGTGTCAAAACGCGTTTAACTCCAAAGCGAACGAGAAATACAAAGCGCAAAGGTTTTGGAATAATTTTCTTATTAAGGAACCCTGCATCCAATGACCTCTAAGTCATTGGATATTGTTTGTCTGTACAATGTGGTCAAAGCTATTGGGACATTTTGTCTTATTAAGGAACTCTGTACAGGTGACGTCTTAGACATTGAATGCTGTTTTTGTCTGTACAATGTGGTCAAAGCTATTGGGATAGTTTGCCTTATTAAGGAACCCTCTACAGGTGACGTCTCAGACATTGGATGTTGTTTGTCTGTTCAATGTGGTCAAAGCTGTTGGGATAGTTTGCCTTATTAAGAAACCCTGTACAGGTGACGTCTCAGACATTGGATGTTGTTTTGTCTGTACAATTGGGTCAAAGCTATTGGGATATTTTGCCTTATTAAAGAACCCAGTACAGGTTACGTCTTAGACATTGGATGTTGTTTTGTCTGTACAATGTGCTCAAAGCTATTGGTACAGTTTGCCTTATTTAGGAACACCGGGGCAGGTGACATCTTAGACATTGGATGTTGTTTTGTCTGTACAATGTGCTCAAAGCTATTGGTACAGTTTGCCTTATTAAGGAACCCTGTACAGGTGACATCTTAGACATTGGATGTTGTTTTGTCTGTACAATGTGCTCAAAGCTATTGGTACAGTTTGTCTTATTAAGGAACACTGTGCAGGTGACATCTTAGAAATTGGATTTTGTTTTGTCTGTACAATGTGCTCAAAGCTATTGGTACAGTTTGCCTTATTAAGGAACCCTGTACAGGTGACGTCTTAGACATTGGATGTTGTTTTGTCTGTACAATGGGCTCAAAGCTATTGGATAGTTTGCTATATTAAGGAATCCTGTACAGATGACGTCTAAGACATTGGATGTTGTTTTGTCTGTACAATGTGGTCAAAGCTCTTGGGTTAGTTTGCCTTATTAAGGAATCCTGTACAGGTGACATCTAAGACATTGGATGGTGTTTTGTCTGTACAATGTGGTCAAAGCTATTGGTACAGTTTGCCTTATTAAGGCGTACTGTGCAGTTGACATCTTAGACATTGGATGTTGTATTGTCTGTACAATGTGGTCAAAGCTATTGGTACAGTTTGCCTTATTAAGGAACCCTGTACAGGTGACATCTTAGACATTGGATGTTGTTTTGTCTGTACAATGTGGTCAAAGCTATTGGTACAGTTTGCTATATTAAGGAACCCTGTACAGATGACGTCTAAGACATTGGATGTTGTTTTGTCTGTACAATGTGGTCAAAGATATTGGTACAGTTTGCTATATTAAGGAACCCTGTACAGATGACGTCTAAGACATTGGATGTTGTTTTGTCTGTACAATGTGGTCAAAGCTATTGGTACAGTTTGCCTTATTAAGGAACTCTGTACAGGTGACGTCTTAGACATTGGACGCTGTTTTGTCTGAACTATGTTGTCAAAGCTATTGAAATATTTTGCCTTATTAAGAAATCGTGTATTGGTGACGTCTTAGACATTGGATGTTGTTTGTCTGCACAATGTGGTCAAAGCTATTGGGATATTTGTCTTATTGAGTAACTAGGTACAGGTGACGTCTTAGACATTGGATGTTGTTTTGTCTGTACAATGTGCTCAAAGCTATTGAGATAGTTTGCCTTATTGAGTAACTATGTACAGGTGACGTCTTAGACATTGGATGTTGTTTTGTCTGTACAATGTGGTCAAAGCTATTGGGATAGTTTGCCTTATTAAGGAACCCTGTACAGTCGACGTCTAAGACATTGAATGTCGTTTTGTCTGTACAATGTGCTCAAAGCTATTGAGATAGTTTGCCTTATTGAGTAACTATGTACAGGTGACGTCTTAGACATTGGATGTTGTTTGTCTGTACAATATGGTCAAAGCTACTGGGATAGTTTGCCTTATTGAGTTACTATGTACAGGTGAATTCTTAGACATTCGATGTTGTTTTGTCTGTACAATGTGGTCAAAGCTATTGGGACAGTTTGCCTTATTAAGGAACCCTGTACAGGTGACGTCTAAGACATTGGATGTCGTTTTGTCTGTACAGTGTGCTCAAAGCTATTGAGATAGTTTGCCTTATTGAGCAACTATGTACAGGTGACGTCTTAGACATTGGATGTTGTATTGTCTGTACAATGTGGTCAAAGCTATAGGGTAAGATTGCCTTATTAAAGAGACTAAGTCTGCAACTTTGAACATTTTTCGAAATGTTTTTATTTTCTTTTTAAATCATTTCCTAAAGTAGAATTAAGTTACGCTTTCACAATCAATATGTTCACTTTAGCTGAAAACTGCTGCACGGAAAAGTGAATTATCTTATAAAAATAGGTGTGATTTTCTCTTATTGGAAATTAGTGGCGTCCTTCCAATAAGTATAGACAGTTAATTTTAACATAAATGCTGTTGTTTTGATACTGATAGTTGGTTAAGTTAACGCAATTGGCAAAATGTATACCTGAATTTTAGTTTTTTTAACTGTGTTCTTGAAAAATAGAAACATTTCATCTAAAATTATAAGATCAAAAGGTACAGACTATGCAGCTTTAAGGAACCCTGTACAGGTGACGTCTTAGACATTGGATGTTGTATTGTCTGTACAATGTGGTCAAAGCTATTGGGATATTTGCCTTATTAAGGAACCCTGTGCTGGTGACGTCTTAGACATTGGATGCTGTTTTGTCTGTACAATGTGGTCAACGCTATTGGGATATTTGCCTTATTAAGGAATCATGTACCAGTGACGTCTTAGACATTGGATGCTGTTTTGTCTGAACTATGTTGTCAAAGCTATTGAAATATTTTGCCTTATTAAGAAATCGTGTACTGGTGACGTCTAAAACATTGGATGTTGTTTTGTCTGCACAATGTGGTCAAAGCTACTGGGATAGTTTGCCTTATTAAGAAATCGTGTACAGGTGACGTCTAAGATATTGGATGTTGTTTAGTCTGCACAATGTGGTCAAAGCTATTGGGATAGTTTGCCTTATCAAGAAATCGTGTACAGGTGACGTCTAAGATATTGGATGCTGTTTTGTCTGCCCAATGTGGTCAAAGCTACTGGGATAGTTTGCCTTATTAAGGAACCCTGTACAAGTGACGTCATAGACATTGGATGCTGTTTAGTCTGCACAATGTGGTCAAAGCTACTGGGATAGTTTGCCTTATTAAGAAATCGTGTACAGGTGACGTCTAAGATATTGGATGCTGTTTAGTCTGCACAATGTGGTCAAAGCTACTGGGATAGTTTGCCTTATTAAGGAATCCTGTACAGGTGACGTCTAAGATATTGGATGCTGTTTAGTCTGCACAATGTGGTCAAAGCTATTGGGATATTTGTCTTATTAAGGAACACTGTACGAGTGACGTCTTAGACATTGAGTGTTGTTTTGTCTGGAGAATGCGCTCAAAGCTATTGGAATAGTTTGTCTTATCAAGAATCACTGTACAGAAGACGTCTTAGACATTGGATGGTGTTTTGTCTGGAGAATGTGCTCAAACGTATTGGGATAGTTGCCTTATTAAAGAACACTGTACAGGTGACGTCTTAGACATTGGATGTTGTTTTGTCTGTACAATGTGCTCAAAGCTATTGGAATCGTTTGCCTTATTAAGGAAACCTGTACAGATGACGTCTTAGACATTGGATGTTGTTTTGTCTGTACAATGTGCTTAAAGCTGCTGGGATAGTTTGTCTTATCAAGGAACACTGTACAGGTGACGTCTTAGACATTGGATGTTGTTGTGTCTGTACAATGTGCTGAAAGCTATTGGAATCGTTTGCCTTATTAAGGAACCCTGTACAGGTGGAGTCTTAGACATTGGATGTTGTTTTTTCTGTACAATGTGCTTAAAGCTATTGGGATAGTTTAACTTATTAAGGAACACTGTACAGGTGACGTCTTAGACATTGAGTGTTGTTTTGTCTGGAGAATGTGCTCAAAGCTATTGGGATAGTTTGTCTTATTAAGAATCACTGTACAGGTGACGTCTTAGACATTGGATGGTGTTTGTCTGGAAAATGTGCTCAAAGCTATTGGGATAGTTTGTCTTATTAAGAATCACTGTACAGGTGACGTTTTAGACATTGGATGGTGTTTTGTCTGGAGAATGTGCTCAAAGCTATTGGGATAGTTTGTCTTATTAAGAAACCCTGTACAGGTGGAGTCTTAGACATTAGTGTTGCTTTGTCTGTACAATGTGCTTAAAGCTGCTGGGATAGTTTGTCTTATCAAGGAACACTGTACAGGTGACGTCTAAGACATTGGATGTTGTTGTATCTGTACAACGTGCGTATAGCTATTGGGATAGTTTGCCTTTTTAAGGAACCCTGAACAGGTGACATGACATCTCAGACATTGGATGTTGTTGTGTCTTTACAATGTGTGCAAGGCAATCAAGATAGTGTGCCTTATTAAGGAGCCATGTACAGCATTGGATGTTGTTTTGTCTGTACATGTACTATGTGCACAAAGCTATTGGGATAGTTTGCCTTCTTAAGGAGCCTTGTACAGCATTGGATGTTGTTTTGTCTGGAATATGTGCACAAAGGTATTGGGATAGTTTGCCTTATTAAGGAGCCTTGTACAGCATTGGATGTTGTTTTTTGTCTGTACAATGTGCGCAAAGCTATTGGGATAGTTTGCCTTATTAAGGAGCCTTGTACAGCATTGGATGTTGTTTTGTCTGTACAATGTGCGCAAAACTATTGAAATAGTTTGCCTTATTAAGGAACCCTGTACAGGTGACATCTAAGACATTGGATGGTATTTTGTCTGTACAAAGTGCTCAACTCTATTGGAATAAATTGACTTATTAAGGAGCCTTGTACAGCAATGGATGTTGTTTTGTCTGTACAATATGCGCAAAGCTATTGTGATAGTTTGCCTTATTAAGGAACCCTGTACAGGTGACGTCTAAGACATTGGATGTTTGTACAATGTGGTCAAAGCTATTGGGATAGTTTGCCTTATTAAGGAACCCTGTACAGGTGACGTCTAAGACATTGGATGTTTGTACCATGTGGTCAAAGCTATTGGGATTGTTTGCCTTATTAAGGAACCCTGTACAGGTGACGTCTAAGACATTGGATGTTTGTACAATGTGGTCAAAGCTATTGGGATAGTTTGCCTTATTAAGGAACCCTGTACAGGTGACGTCTAAGACATTGGATGTTTGTACAATGTGGTCAAAGCTATTGGGATAGTTTGCCTTATTAAGGAACCCTGTACAGGTGACGTCTAAGACATTGGATGTTTGTACAATGTGGTCAAAGCTATTGGGATAGTTTGCCTTATTAAGGAACCCTGTACAGGTGACGTCTAAGACATTGGATGTTTGTACAATGTGGTCAAAGCTATTGGGATAGTTTGCCTTATTAAGGAACCCTGTACAGGTGACGTCTAAGACATTGGATGTTTGTACAATGTGGTCAAAACTATTGGGATAGTTTGCCTTATTATGGAACACTGTACAAGTTACGTCTTAGACATTGGATGTTGTTTTGTCTGCACAATGTGCACAGAGCTATTGGGTTAGTTTGCCTTATTAATGAACACTGTACAGGTTACGTCTTAGACATTAGTGTTGTTTTGTCTGTACAATGGGATCAAAGCTACTGGGATAGTTTGCCTTACTATGGAACACAGTACAAGTGACGTTTTAGACATTGGATGTTGTTTTGTCTGCACAATGTGGTCAAAGCTACTGGGATAGTTTGCCTTACTATGGAACACAGTACAAGTGACGTTTTAGACATTGGATGTTGTTTTGTCTGCACAATGTGGTCAAAGCTACTGGGATAGTTTGCCTTATTAAGGAATCCTGTACAGTTGACGTCTTAGACATTGGATGCTGTTTTGTCTGTACAATGTGGTCAAAGCTATTGGGATATTTGTCTTATTAAGGAATCCTGTACAGGTCACGTCTTAGACATTGGATGTTGTTTTGTCTGTACAATGTGGTCAAAGCTATTGGGATATTTGCACTATTAAGGAATCATGTACCAGTGACGTCTTAGACATTGGATGCTGTTTTGTCTGAACTATGTTGTCAAAGCTATTGAAATATTTTGCCTTATTAAGAAATCGTGTAATGGTGACGTCTAAAACATTGGATGCTGTTTTGTCTGCACAATGTGGTCAAAGCTACTGGGATAGTTTGCCTTATTAAGGCACACTGTTGTTTTCTCTGTACAATGTGGTCATTGCTATTTGGATAGTTTGCCATATTAAGGAACCCTGTGCAGGTGACGTCTTAACATTGGGTGCTGTTTTGTCTGTACAATGTGGTCAAATTTTGCCTTATTATGGAATCATGTGCTGGTGAAGTCTTACATTGGATGCTGTTTTGTCTGAACAATATGCTCAAAACCATTTGGATATTTTGACTCATTAAGGAACTATATACAGGTGATGTCTAAGACATTCGAGGTTGTTTTTTCTGTACAATGGGCTCAAAGCTATTGAGATAGTTCGCCTTATTAAGGAATCCTCTACAAATGCGGTCAAAGACATTGAATGTTGCAACTAGTTCAATCATTTTAACCATTTACACTGAATCAACGCCCCCCTCTTGGAAACCTGTACAGTTGGGCTAAACATATATGATAGTTTTCTCAAAATTGGAAAAATCTACCAATTTTCCTCAAAACTGGGAACAAAAGTGGAAGTGGAAAATTCCGAAATTCTGATTTTTAGAAGGGCCATAACTCTGATAAAACTATTAAAACTTGCATTATATATTTAGAATACGAATGCTACATTGCAAAATATCCTGTTACTCGTAAAATATAAATCTTAGATTAAGGCTGGCTTTCTATAGAAAGTCCGCCTTAAAACCATGTATTTCATGTTTATCTTTCATCCATGTGAATAAGATTACCCATTTTTCAGTTGTGAATGGGGCTGAATATAGGAAGATAGAATAAAAACACTGAAACACCAAAATTGACACTTTACTGAGATTCTTTCTGTTTGAAAAGCATTTATATATGAGATGAATATATATGATATATATTATGTACACATACAAATATATGGTAAATTATATAAAGAGAAAAAACAACTACAGTTAGTGGCCAGAAATGATGTAACGTTTTCATTCGTCATTTTGGGATAAAGAGTCATTTGCATTGCCATTTATTTCCCTGCCATTAATGACAGCTGCTAATAGTTCATGCATCTGCTCTTGCACTTTCAAAGTCGATTATGCAAACAGTATATACACATTATCACTTTAGTAGCTTGATCCGATGGGTCGAATCACGTCGAGTGGGTGCGCCAGGAACAGGAGACGAAGTCGAGTGTGATCCTGTCGTTCCTGGCGCACCCACGAGATGTGATCCCACCCATCGGATCAAGTTACTAAAGTAACGATGTATTTATTATAAACCTACAAAAAATAACAAGAACAAGGCTAGAACGACTTAATAAAATACATGCAATTGCACAAATGTAAGGAAATAATACGGCAGATCTATGTGATGTGGCAGGATGACACGTCTTGTTTTTACCCGAGTAGTAATACATCAGCTGTTCCTTGTTGAAATGCCGCCATTTTGAAAATCCTGTTCCTCGAGTCCACCTCGGAATTTCAAACGTCTGTAACTTTCTTATAAATGAACAAAAACATAAAGTGAGGGTACTCGTTTTCTCAATTAGACCGTAAGGAACATTTTGGTACCACATTTATTGTATTTTTCTATAATTTTTCATTTTTTGTACCTCTAGCTACTCCTGTTCCAGTGGTGGAAGACAGAAACGTTATGCAACGTCATCGCTTATATATGACGTCATTTGTGACGTCAAAGGTGCAGACAACCGTTAACGTTGTGTCTTTCTTTCGAACAAGTTAAAAAAAGAACAGTGAAAAAAATGACATCGTTAATATTTGATTCACATTCTGGCCCGTTGGTTTTACTCAAATACAGTACCAGTGTAAGTAGTTCGACGTGGGTAAAATATCGAGGATGGTGATATGGAATCAGAAAACGCTAGTAGGGTGATACAGGATTTTGTATTTTTGTGTTGGAAAATAGGTAGTATCAATGGGTATTTTTTGTAGGTATAAAATAAAGACCCAGATCAGACTGCTCCTTAGGATCAGGGTTCATAGTGTTTGCTTCCATGATCAAAATTAGTCTAAAGTGCATGTTAATTTATGCAGCAGACCCTAAAAGCAGATAAAATGTTCAAAGACAAAAGTTTATTGACGGGATAAGGGCTAAATAATGAAACAAGAAGGTAATAACAGAATGAGTATTAAAGGTCTAAAAGATGTAAAAAGGTGAGAAAACGTCTAACAATAAATCCTTTATAAAATGTTAAAACTGTTAAAGACATGACTAAAAAACCAGACAGATGAATTTGCTCTACAAAAAACCCCAATACAGATATGATTTGGGGCTCGTCGCAAGAAGACCTGTCTTCAGGGTTTCCGACAAAGCGAGACTCAAACCAGTCACTGTCTCCTCAGCTACAGAGACTATCTAAAAAATTGAAATTTCGCATGAAGTAAGCTTAGATATGGTACTTTCCAAAAGCAAATAACAAAGGGGCTGATCAGACTGCGCGGCTGCACAGCCTGGTCTGCACCTTTGTTGTTTGCAAACCTCCCAAGACAGGTTTCCTTGCGACGTGGCCCATTTACTATGGAAAGTCGGTCAATGTACTGTACTTAAAAGTAATTAACAGGGATCTTGGATTCTTTTTTTTTACTCAAAGTAAATAAGAAATTTTCTTCATGCATTTACATTTGCACCATCCAAGGGAAGTAATTGGTCACTACCCTTTCATGTTAAACAATTCTGGAAAGGCTAAGCAGGTGTTAATGAAATTAAGCCAAAATGGAATCAGCTTGCACACTTTTGACCCTCACAACTGCATGGATGAAAGTTCAAAATTTCCAAAATCCTGAACTTTTTTAATCAAATTTTAAAATTTGCAGGATGTCTACAAAAATGGATAATTTAAAGCTAAAATGATTAATTGCGTTTAGATATTTTGAAAACTAATAAAAGAAGCTATTATAATTTCCTTAATTCAACATTTTTAGGCTGATATGGAAAGTCAGCCTCAAATCCTGAATTCAGGATTATCCTGAAAACTTTCACCCATGCAATTGTGTGCACTTCACTTTTACACTGCACAACCTATTTGCCTGCAAAACCATAGGAAAAATGGTCATTCTGAGCTGCCAAGCTTTTCCATGTAACATTATGCATAGAGATCAGGGCCCTATGTTCAAACAGCATGAGACCATCTTACACATGAAAGTTGAAAAATTTCAAAATATCCTGAGCTTTAGATATTCAAATGTTAAACTTGTAGAATGCCCACAAATATTATCAATTTCAAGTTTAACCCTTAAAGCGCCAAGAAAAAAATGCATCTGAAAATGTCCTCTGCTGAAGTCGTCTGCTGCAAATAACTGCCTAACATTACTGATGAATTAAGTATAGAAGCAAACAGCATGGACCCAGAACAGACTGCTCCTATAGGAGCAGTCTGGTCTGGGTCCACACTTTTGCCAGAGAGGCTTCTTAAACATTTCAGCAGACAAGAAAAGCAGATGACGTTTGTTGCGATTTGCGCATTTATATTACCATGGACTCTATCTCAACTTATGAACTAAAATATATGACTCAAAATCCAGAGGTTTTGACTTCATATTTTTGTCTCCCTCAGTTTAATGCCAGTCTTTAAGAACCTGAGGAAAAAGCAAAGTCATAACTATTTTGATTTCAAGATAACAACATAACAATGCACCCTGAGTAGCATTCAAACAAACAAAATTCAAATAAACAGCTTTTAATGCTATCCTTATTCCATTAGGTTCCTTCCTCTTTCAAACATCAAGCAGTCAGTCTGATTACCGCAGGATCCCTAAAATGCTATAATATATCATTTTAATCTATAAAAAGCTCAGTATATTTGATTTGGTGACATTTTATTATGAAATTTAGCAATCAATACTAAAAACTGCCTAAAGTAGTATGTAGGAACATGTTTTAATGAGTTCAAACCAGCATTATGCAGCACAGGTAGGTTCCCCCCAAAGTGCTACTATACAATGAAAAGCTGGATACATCATTTAAAACATATTTTTAGAAATATTTTTCGAACAAGAATAACTCTTATCTAAAGATAGAATGGGGGAACCTATTTTATATTGTCAAACTGGGGGTATTGCACGTCCGGATAGTGCAGGATTCTTCAAAAAATTTATTTCAAATATCATCTGAATCTAGAAAATACCTTAAATTATGATTAATAATTATGAAAAAATAAGAAAATAAAAATGGTAAACAATCATATAACTTGTTGAAATTTAGTATGTGATATAATAACGCCAGATTGTGTTATCCTTAGGCTAACGTGACAGGGTGTCTTTTAATCAGTCCATTTACTGCATTGCCATTCTTACCAACAAAAGCAAAAACAAGTGAAGATATTTACTGTTATTTATTATAAAATGACTATATCATGTAATAATATGCTAAATTCCATTAAAAACATACAAATGAAGGTATCCTGTGGTAATCAGACTGACCCCATTATCAAGACCAGCTAATCAGTCATTTATTATTAAACGCTGTTATTCAGGGTCGTACCATCATGTAATAAATATCTTTTTACCACTGTCGCTGAATTTTAAAGTTGTTCAAATAGGGGATAGCTATATTCAAAATTTTAATTTGGGGAGGTATATTGTTGAATATAAGCCTGGAAATTTAGTTTTACGGCAACACCTGATTTCCGACCTTATATCAGACGATTATTTCTTCTTTCAAACATTATCAAGACCAGCTAATCAGTCATTTTTTAATCATGTATTAAATATCTATTTACCACTGCAGCTGAGTTTTAAAGTTGTTCTAATAGGGGAAAGTTGTATTCAAAATTTTCATTTGGGAAGGTATATCGTTGGATATAGGCCGGAAAATATAAATTTACAGTGACACCTGATTTCCGGTCATATGTCAGACGATCCAAATGAAAATTTTGAATATGGTTGTTATCTAAAACATTGTACTGATAAAATATTTAATTAATACAACCACACAACTAGCAGGTTAGCAAAGAGGTAGTTCATGAACTCGAATTTGGAGATATAGCTGTCATCCAAATATAAACAATTTGCAGTAGAGTGACGGGAATTATAATACATGTACTGATTGGCAGTTTGGGATGTTTAAAAGAGGTAAAGAAAATGGACATGATACCTGGAAAGTAGTTTTCTTCCTTATTTTCAGTAACATATGTTGTAGGTACGCATTCAAATTACCTCTATAAGGCAATTCCAATGTGTACCTACAACATGTCTTTTCAATAAATGAGTTTTTCACCATAAAGCTTTTTTAAAACAAATTCTCAACCACTTTAATTTATTCAAAGAAATGAGCATGTATTCATGAAGCTTAGCTGTCATGCACCTGAATGACAATAACAGACTGTCTATTTTATGCTTCTGACAGCTTATCTTGAGATGTTTCATGGGAGTATACTGCTAAATTGCTAGTTGCATGGTTGTACTTTACCCAAAAAGTGTAGAACAAGATGATGCCACATTATGTAGCTTCCCATCATGGTCTGCACTGTTTGCTGATATTAGTAAGACCAATTTTCAAGGACATATAATTAAAATTTAGAATCCAACCATTGGCCCCTGAAAATATCCAAATCTAAGAGATTTTGCTAATTATTGTTTAATCAAAAAGTCAATGCACAGCTACGCAGTGGAAGGCAGTTTAAATTTTGGTCTCAACCTTCAACCAGCATCTGCTATATTTTACGTGAGATTTCCAACAATGTGGTATGTGCGACCAGCAAAGCCTCTGATCAGCCTGCGCATACGCGCAGTCTGATCAGAGCCTTTGCTAGTCGCTGGAATTATCAAAATTGTCAAAATGCCAAATTGTTGGAAATCACTTGTCGCCCCTCATAAATGAGCAGAGAAGGATCTGGCGAGACTGTACATATACTTGTTGCCCATGCGATAAGTGCCAAAATCACATGCACTGCAAAAATCACATGTACTGCTAAAATGTTTTGTTTCATTTGATGCTTTATGTCCCAGTTATCATTTTTTCAGTCATGTCGAACTTTCCAGAGTTGAACCAGTACTAAACAAAGGATAAAGTGTCTTGCTCAAGGTGCCCAATGCCTCCTCAAATCTAGAGTCTGACACTCTACTAATGCCCGAAGAAATGTAGCATCATCTGCATGGAAGAATCTATGAGTTTACAAACCGGTAATTTACTATCTGACTAGAAAGCACAAGCATGTTAAACACATATTAAATAAATATACAACACATCAGGGATCAAACTTTGCAGTTGCTAACTTCTTAAACTCTAGTTACACATAACATGCCATAAGCTGTGGACTGAAATCTGTAAAATAAACCAAAATTTTAAAGGAGATTTGATACAATTCTGTGAGATTTTCAAAAATCACATTTGGAACACCCAAAAAATAACCAAAAGCTTTTACTTTAATGTAAGAAACTTGTGTTAAACACAATAAAGTGTATATAATAATTATTTCTTTATAAAATGTGTATCTTATGGGAATCGGCTTTCAGAAGGGCCAAAATCTGTGGGATTTTATCTCAAAGTGTGAGGTATGGTATGTATGAGTACAGTGCAGTCCCTTTATAACACACCTCGTTATAACACAGGTTTGCATATAATAGTCATTTTGTTATCATGTGGTTCCCAATTTTTTTTACAATGGGATTTTACAAAGGAATTAAAGGAAAATGACCATAAATGGTTATTTTCCTATAATTCCTTTGTAAAATTGTCTCTTTATCACATGATTCACTTATAACACGGTTTATTTCTAAGGACGTCAAACATAACGTTAAAAAGAGACTGCACTGTAGTTTCTCAAAAACGCACTAAGGACTATACAAGAACTCATTGTATCAAACCAGACAGAAGAATTCATAAGTACACAAAGGCTTAAGATACATTTAATAATCTTGCAACATGGTTTCTTTGCACATGAAAACTGATCGAATCCACTCTCAACATGATTTTTTTGAATATCCACATAAATTGATTCAATATAAATTAAAACTTTCTATGGATGTGCATTTTCAACGTGATTTCTGTTTATATGAAAACTCATCAAATTCATATTAAACATGAATACGGTGTGTATGAAAAATTACATTCTGTCCATAGACAACTGCAGACATCCGGGTCAGTGTAAGTAAGTGAATACATTTTTTCTTATTTCTCAATCAAAATATATGTTGTGGGTGCTCAAAAAGACCATCTCAATGAGACGTTTCTTTTGAGTACCCAAACCATATGCTTACACTGTTAGATGGGGAAATAATCACAATTTTAGGCTGAAATTATTTGCCTATCTGGGCGTATGTCAAGTTTGTTTTGATTCTTAAGCTCCCAGCCAACAATTTTTCAGTCATGCCGGAATGAGTCTTCCTGCTTAGTACTTGCTCAAGGAGAAAGCAGTGCCTTCAATGAGCCTCGAACCAGCAACTCCTCAATCTCGAGTCAAGCACTCTACCACTGGGCAGGTGCCTTCTTCTAAGTCATATTCTGTCCATATGACAACTACACAGGTTTAGATAAACAAAAATTTTCAAAGTAAAATTGTAAATATTTTCTTACCCATAGTTTTAGCAAATGTTTTGGGTACTCAAAAGATCGTCTCATTGAGACAGTTCTTTTGAGTACCCACAACATATGTTTTGGTTGAGGAATAAGAAAATTATTTTTCTGTTACGCACCCTTAACTCAAGACCTGGAACTAATCAACTATTTTTCATGATGAGTCCGGAGAATATGAAACCTTGCAAAACTCTCAAGATGAATTCTGTGTGCAATGAAACATAACATCTAATCTATGAAAACTTGTCAATTAACATTTAACATGAATAATGTGCATATAAAATCTTATAAATATTCATTGCAGACATTCTGATTACATGAGAACTATCATTTGATTATATATATGAATTATGAGTACTAATACTAAAACAAGCGCACAAATTAAAAATTATTTTCTTATTTCAACCGAAACGTATGTTGTGGGTACTCAAAGATGCCACTGATTTAAAATTATTTTTCTCAACCATGATCATGTTCCTATAATTCCTTTGTAAAATTCCATGATTAAAATTTGGTATCATGACCATGTTATATCGAAATCCATGTTACAGCAAGGTGTGTTATAAAGAGATTGCACTGTATTAGGAAACATATGCACAGAGCTTACTATACTAATGAAAATAACATGCATTGTAAGTGCATTTTGGATAAAAGCTAAGTACAGTAAAACCTGTGTAAAATGGCCACTCTCAAAAAGACCAAAAATTGGTTTTCAAGACTAATTAGAACTTAATGCAGGTCAAAAGTATTGCAGAAGGAGCATTCTGCAATACTTTCGACCTTCATTAAGCTACCATTTGTCATAAAGATCTTTGTTTCTTCTATTATTGAGTGGTCGTTTTACTGTACATATAAGTACAAAAAGATATTTATTGTGACATCACTTTTTCACAGAATAGCAAATAAAATTGTAAATAAGAAAGTTGTAGACATATTAGGAGCTCTATATGGTTATTTTTTTCTTAGTTTGGAAACATTGTTTCCTGTCCTTAAATATTATCTGTAACAGAAACAGTTATCTTTAATACACACAAGTTTCCTGTTACACATACTGTTGATGATAATGTTTTTATTACAGAATGTTTCTGTTACAGATAACTGCTGTTTCTATTATGGATACTTTTACAGATCTTACTATTTCTGCTAATGATAACTCCTTTTTTGATTGATTTGAATCTTTACGTTAAAAAATCTTTCTTTTATTTCAGGACAGGTCTTCCTAGGTTGAACCAGTACTAAGCAAGGATTAATGTGTCTTGCTCTTGGACACAGCCCAGTAACGCCGGTGAGGTTCCAACCTGTAACCCAGATAACTGTTCCTGTTACAAATTATGTTACTATGACAGAAAAATTTTCCTGTTTCAGGTAATGTTTCTGTTGCTGTAACAGATAATTGGTTTCTGCTTATTGAATTTGCTACGCGTGCTGCCTCATTCTGGCATAAAGAGTTACTATAGATGCATGGGTGAAAGTTCAAAATTTCCGAAATCCTGAACTTTAGAAATACAAGATTTAAAATCTGCAATATGCCTACAAAACAGTAAAAATATCAAGTTTAAATGGTCAAATATCTTTAAACAAACTGAAAATAAATCAGAAAAGCTAATATAATCTTTCTAATTCAGTATTTTGAGGCTGACTTTCTATGGAAAGTCAGCCTCAAAATCCTGAGTTCAGGATTAATCCTGAAAACTTTCACCCATGTAGATGCCTTCAACTAATGATTTGCAGCGATTTGCACTAAAATTAATTACAGCTTACATTCATTCCACAATAGTGCTTTGACAATTGACTTTTTTTATTACCCTCTGTGATAAAATTGCAATTGTCCTGTATAACTAGCAGAGGAAACTCCACTTGTCCTTGAGGAATGTCTCTAGCCAAAGGACAAGTAGAATTTTCCAGCCCTGCCTAAAAGAAACAGCTATACTCTAAGAATTGACAATACAACATAGTCATATAAAAAGATGTTAGAAATACAACCTTGCAAAGTCACACCTTTGACTGAATATATTTTTTTAAACCAAAAAAAAAAAGGTAATTTTCTTGAATCCCCACAATGACATATCATGTAATTCACCATAGGCCAAAATTTCAAGCAAAAAATATATCCCAGCACTCACGCCTCACATGCTTTATATCATTCTTTAACTCTATGTTCTGGTGTAAAAAACACTCATAATTTGAGCCGCGACATGTGATTTCAAACAATGTGGCATTTTGACATGAATAGACTCAGGGAAGCCTGGGCACCCTCCCCTTAAGCTTAGAAACTCCAAATGATGTTTGGTCAGTAGCTTAACAGTCATAGAATATTCAAGCGACTAGCAAAGTCTCTGATCAGATTGCGCGTATGCGCAGGCTGATCTGAGGCTTTGCTGGTCGCACATACCACATTGTTGGAAATCTCATGTCGTGGCTCAAGTGACTATATAATTTGGGACTCAACACAATCAAACCTGTCTTTTGTTTGTTTTGTTGCTTTACGTCGCAAGTCAACAGCTATGGTCATGGCGGGATGGTCAGTTCAACTTACCACACTTTTGCCTGGGCAAGCTTGAACAAGCAGTTAACCAGTACTTCATGCACATACTTTCGCTTGTACCTGACAACAACCCTTCTTGAATGATTCAGTGGAAGGGAGGAGAATGACTGTAGAAATTATTTCATGATCAATCTCCTCGAAAGTATGGGACCGGGCCGGCATCGAACTCGCGACCCCTGGATCTGCAATCAGACTCGCATCTGTTGCCAAAAACCTGACTTTGGGGTTTGCTAACAACAAAGGGGCAGATCAGCCTGCACATTCATGCAGTCTGACCAGCACCTTTATTTTTGCCTTAATGGAAAGTATCTTATCAAAACTTGCTAATAGCAATTTTTTTCAATTTTCTAGGTAGTCTCTGTAGCGGAGTAGGCTGGTTTGGGTATGAACTTTTCGGGTGATCTGGTGTCAAGGTCCATTAATTTTGTAGAAAAGACTGGATTGAGGCCATATTTCAAGATAATTTGGTTTGCCACATCCTACCTGGAAGCCCTGTAGATGAGTACTTGACAATTTAAAAAAAAAATGGTTTTATGTCTGCCTATTAAGGAGCAAAAATTAATGCATTTTGCTTAATAAGGGGACATGAAAAGAAAAAATTCCTCCTGGAGGCTATTTGTATTTTAATCAAAAGACTGACATGAAAACTAAAACTAAAACTTATTCTGAGGGTGTATGCATTTTGCTCAATAGATGCAAAAAGAATAGTAATAGCAAAATAAAAATCTCATTCTGGGTCCATAAAATCTTTTGGGTGATGGGTTTTGTTTGTTTGTTTGTTTGATTTGATTCTTTACGTCCCATCAACAATCTTTCAGTTATATAGGGACGGTTCTTCCTGGGTTGAACCAGTACTAAGCTAGGATAAATGTGTCTTGCTCAAGGACCACAACGCAGTGACGCTCGAACCCGCGGCCCTTCGGTCTCGAGTCAAGCACTCTACCACTGAGCCACTGCGCTCCCTTTGGGTGATGGGTAAAAAAGCTTTAATAGTAGGTAGGAATTGGCAAACAAACTTTTTATTTTTCTACTTATATGTATTAAAAACTATTTTTCTAATTTCTCAACCGAAACATATGTTGTGGGTACTCAAAAAAACTGTCTCAATGAGACGGTTCTTCTGAGCACCTAAAACCAATGTTTTAACTGATAGATAAGAAAACATTCACAATTTATGCATTTAAAATTAGTTTCTTATTTCTCAACCAAAACATATGTTGTGGGTACTCAAAAGAACCATATCAATGAGACAGTTCCATCGAGCACCCAAAACAAAGCTCAAACTGATGAATAAGAAAACATTCACAATTTTATGCATTTAAAATTAGTTTCTTATTTCTCAACCAAAACACATGTTCTGGGTACTCAAAAGAACCGTCTAAATTAGACAGTTCTTTTGAGCACCCAAAACAAATGCTTCAACTGATAGATAAAAAACATTCACAATTTCATGCATTTAAAATTACACTTTCTTATTTCTCAACTAAAACATATGTTGTGGGTACTCAAAAGAACCATCTCAAAGATAAGGTTCTTTCGAGCACCCAAAACAAAGCTCAAACTGATGAATAAGAAAACATTCACAATTTTATGCATTTAAAATTAGTTACTTACATATGTTGTGGGTGCTCAAAAGAACCGTCTAAATGAGACAGTTCTTTTTACCACCCCAAACCAATGTTTTAACAGATAGATAAGAAAACATTCACAATTTATGCATTTAAAATTAGTTTCTTATTTCTCAACCAAAACATGTTGTGGGTGCTCAAAAGAACCGTCTCAATGAGACGGTCCTTTTGGGCACCCAAAACAAATGTTCAAATGAATGAATAAGAAAATATTCACAATTCTATGCTCAGGTTTTTTTCTCCATTAAGACAGGAATGACTAGGTTCTACTCGTTAGTCTCATTTCCATTTCATCCTCGTTCACTTTAGCGTAAGGCACATCAGTCATTGGATATCCATCATCCATGTACGCATACATGTGTGGGTCTGACGGTCCGTAGGGTGGGGCGCTGGGCTCCGGTCGGTGGTACCCATACTCCTGTGGTGGATCAAATCTGTCTTGTTTGTTCCCACAGAAAACATATCTTATTTTCTGAAAAGAAATGACTATTATTAGCAGGACTTTAGTTAAGCATGCGTAACGAAAATTTATTTTTCTTATTTCTCAACCAAAACATATGTTGTGGGTACTCAAACGAACCGTCTCAATAAGACGGTTCTTTTGAGAACCCAAAACAAATGTTAAAATTGGTGGGTTAGAAAATATTTACAATTTTACAATGAAAAGTTTTGTTTATCTAAACCTGTGTTATTAGTCTGTTTTACAAGAAATGTCCCCGGAACCATAGCTGAAGAAAACCAATGAATTTGTTGGCTTTTATCAAAATATGAAGTAGTGGATCAATTGAAATCACTAAATTTCATCATAATTTGTTCCAGAATTTTCTCATGTCCCATCCACATTCTAGTGTGACCAGATGTCATTTTCTAGGGTTCTCATCATTGTGCACACAAGAAGTGATGGCTCCTGCAAGACTGCATATAACAAAACTCGTCTTTGTAGATGCAAGTATTTTGACAAAATGGGACTAAAGCCAAATTACATTAATCAAAAAAGCCCAATACATTTTGACTTGTTTACTAGTAAGCTTTTTAACAAGTGATTACACATGTGTAAATAATTATATGATGGATCTTACATAAGTGTACAAGTTTTATTGAATTTATTAAACAAGTTGAGGGGCAGCAATAAAATGTAAGGCTTGACGAGCATTTAATTGCTTTTTAGCAAGGAGTTTAACAAAGGACCTCGGACAGTCTTAATGAAGGATTGCCCATAAAAATGACCAGAGAAAAGCTTCAAAGAAAATGATATTTTTTCTATGAAAAAGATAGAAGCTTTCTCCCCCGAATTATCCACAAAAGCCGTTTTCTCATTGGACAAATAACAATTGAAAAATATGGGTTGAAAACTCTGTTTTTGCAATTCAACATATAGAAAATAGAAAAAGTTTTACTGAAGTGCTTTCCCCCCCGTGACCAAACTAATCCTTTTGCATACATTTGTAGCTACTATTGGGGGGGGGGGGGGGGGGGGGGGGGGGGGGGGAAACGCTGTCAAAATGCTCAACAACACTTTATGATAAAAGCCTATTAGAAACTTATTTTGTACAAACCTGTAGGTAAATATCAATTTACAATGGCATATATCAGGGCTTTAGTTATGAGTGCGTACCATGTAATTAATTGTCTCATTTCTAAACCAAAACATATGGTGTGGGTACTCAAAAGACTGTCACAATGAGAATGAAATAAAGCCTAAATCTGATGTGTAAGAAAATATTAACAATTTTACGCTCAAAAACTGTGTTTATCTAGACTATGATTTATACAGTAAGCAGATACTATACGCCTCAGTGCACAAGTTAAACTTGAAACATTACAGGATATAGCCAAGTCATTGACAGCACTCTTCTTTATATGAAACAATGAAATCTTCTCAACCCGAATTTTATGCAAACACATCACTTTTGTTTCAAGTTTTATGCTGCAAACATAATATTTACATGTATTCAGGTGAATACTCGACAAAACTTTGACTTTCTGTGAATTAAAATTTGGTCACAAAATATACCCCCACCCCTAAACCCTAAAGTCTTGGCATAATTATGCAATATTTTCAAAATATTTTTATTTTGCTGGGTGCACTAAATGTAACGGTTTTATTTAAGCACAAAAATATAGTTGTCAGTTATGCATTATCTTAGCCTAAAGGCTGTCAAAATTTGGGCAATTTGAATAGGAAACTGTCCGAGGTCCTTCAATAATTCAAGAGCATGAGTGTTAGATTCTATTTATCATGTGACATTAACATTTATTTAAAGTCTGATTTCTGGAGTCAAACAATAAATGCTTTTGTCATTATTGTATGCAACTTTGTTATGGGCTTCATTTCATAATGTTACCAAAATCTGTAAACAACTAATGGGTTATAGATTTTAATGCAAGGTGCTATTTCATTCCCGGACACAACATCATACGATAAGAAAACGTTAAAATTTCTTGATATTACAGTGTCAGGCTATTGCAATTGCAGGGTTCATACAGGCAAGTAAAAGTAAACTTCAAGGACCTTTCAATGACTTCTAAAAGCCTCTCCAACAGTTTTCAAGGACTTAAAATCAATGAAAAATACTGATCTAAGTGTTAAAATTCTACTTCAGAAATACTAGACTGAGATAATGGAGACATTAGTGCTGGAAAATTAGTATAAAATTGTTGTGCCTATACTTGGTGCAGCATATGCTGCACCAAATAAAGGCACAACAATTTTATACTGATTTAGGTCTCTATCAGCAGTGCAGAAAGACCTACAGAAAATAGTAGAATTCAAGGACTTTTCAAGGCTTTTGAGTGATTTTTCAGTTCTTTTCAAGGCAGATTTAATTTTCAAGGACTTTTCAAGAAAGCCCTCTAAATTCAAGTACTTTACAAGCCTGAGCGAACCCTGAATTGGGCTTTTTAACACTTTAAATCAATTACCACTAGGCCAAAGTATGGCAGTAAATTTTCAAATGTATCCTGGAGGTGAGTATTGGGTTGGGTGAGGATTCTTCTAGCAGTAGTTCTGATCAAATGGGACTTGCAGATTTGTCTACCCCTGTCCTGAACATATGCAATTCATAGAAAAGCTTTAATATTGAATATTTAAAGTTGAACAAAGGTCAAAGCTCGTGAGTTGATATTTTGGAAAAGCTTACAAAAATATCAAAGCTCTAGATCCTTTAAAGTTTAGTTGCAAACACACACACATACACATGCGCGCACACACTCAGGCCAAGGGCAATATACCACAATCTTTGATACCTGAAGTTTAACTTTTTCCTTCATTGAAATTTATGCTAGGCTCCACCCACTATGAATAATTATATAAATAAACCTTCATGTTGGTATATAGGAAAAGAAATCATCACTCAGCTCCACTTGCATAGATATCAGATATATCATATTTCCTTAGCAAACCGAGCAGATCCTGATCAAGAGCTGCCTGATCTGGGTCTGCTCTGTTTGCAAAAGCAAAGGCGCCTCTATGTGGTAAAGGGTTAAGATAATCTAACAGTATGCTCTTTCTTAACAGCTATTTTGTAAAAAGAGTCTATTTGTAATATACCCATTTATCATATGAAGTCGCGCCTGGTAGTGAAATAACGCCATGCAATAAAATCTGTAAACCACTAGTGGCTTATCGATTTTCGGGAAACGTTATGACGGCCATAATAACGTTGCGTACATAGTGCCAAAATTATAACGTTTTTACAGCAGAAATGAGGTTTCAAAGTAATCTTAATTTCATATGATAAATAGAATCTAACATTCGTGCTCTTGTATTATTGAATTTATTATACTTGTTGCGAAAAATAGATAAAATGCTCGGCAAGCCTCGCATTTTATCTCTTTTCCCCAACTCCTTTAATAAATTCAATAAAACATGAGCACTCATGTAAGATCCTCTATGTAATATAATGGTTACTACAGATGTTCACCTGCAGCATCATTTAATAACATTTTAAGGTTTCCAGTCATGATTGATGTACTTAAGAGTGTGTCACCAAAAGTATTTTTCTTATGTCTCAACTAAAACATATGTTGTGGGTACTAAAAAGAACCATCTCACTGAGACGGTTCTTTCAAGCACCCTTAACATATGTTAACTAGAGGACCTGAAGGTCCTGAGGCGCTCACCTGATCTCCTTAATAATGTTAAAATAGGTCAAGATCAACTACAGCTTATAATGAAACAAATTTTGTTTTACCACATTTTGGGGTTGCAAGCCATTTTGGTCGGTCCTTTAGTGACCTAAACAATCTAATGAATACTCAATCAAACAGCCCAGTGATTTCTGAGGAAAAGATGCTTAGATAGGTATGTGGCAGTCCAAATGAGTGGCCTTGGATGGTCACAGGTCAACTTGACATTTGATACTTATATAAAACCAATGTCTCATAATAGGTTAAACATTTCTTGCAAGTATTATGGTTTCGGCCTCAACAGTTACAGAAAAATGAACATTTCAAGATTTTTCCCATATAAATGCATTAGGAATCAAATTTGACATTGCTATAAAGTAGGTCAAGGTCAACCTAGATTCATCATTTGTGCAAATTGGATAGGGCCTACATCCATGATGCTACAAACTAAGTCCCAAGGTCATTGGCCTTTTGGTTCCAGAGAAAAGATATTTAAAGGGTTTTTACCATATATGGGCATGGTGGCCATCTTGGTCATGTAACCAGTGCAATTGGTATAAAATTTTAGCTAACCTATCATAAGGAGTCTTCATATGAAATTTGAGTTCAATTGGCCTAGTGGCTTCTGAGGAAACTATGTTTAAATGTGATGATGGGACTCCAATGTGAGCGACCTTGGCTGAAAAGTAAAAGATCAACCTTGACCTTTGAAACTTACTTATAGCCATTGTCTCATTAGGTTTTACATATCAAGTGAGAATAATGACTTTGGTTTCAACAGTATTCAAAAAATCAACTTTTCAAAAAAAAATCCCATTTAAATGCATTAGGAAGCAAATTTGACCTTGACGTAAAGTAAGTCAATGTCAACCTAGGATCATCTTTCGAACAAATTTGGTAGGCCCCACATCCCCAATGCTACATACCAAGTCCCAAAGTCACCGGCCTTCTGGTTCTGGAGAAGAAGATTTTCAAAGGGTTTTTACCATATATGGGCATGGCGGTCATCTTGGTCATGTGACCAAAACATTTTGTATAAATTTTGGCTAACTTAGCATAAGAAGTCTTCACATGAAATTTGAGTTAAATTGGGCCAATGGTTTGTGAGAAAACTATGATTTAATATATAGATGGGACTCCAATATGAGCGACTTAGCTGAAAGGTCAAAGGTCAACCTTGACCTTTGGAACTAATTTATAGCCATTGTCTCATTAGGTTAAACATATCAAGTGACAATAATGACTTTGGCTTCAACAGTATTCAAAAAATCAACTTTTCAAAAAAAATTCCCATTTAACTGCATTAGGCAGCAAATTTGACCTTGACGTTAAGTAGGTCAATGTCAACCTAGGATCATCATTTGAACAAACTTGGTAGGCTGCATCCCCAATGCTACATACCAAGTCCCAAGGTCATCGGCCTTCTAGTTCTGGAGAAGAAGATTTTTAAAGGGTTTTTACCATATATGGGCATGGCGGCCATCTTGGTCATGTGACCAGGACCATTTGAACAAACTTTCGTTCCTGTGTCCTAAGGAGTCTCCATATGAAATTTGAGTTCAATTGGCCAAATGGTTTCAGAGGAGAAGATGTTTGAAAATGTTGACGGACGGACGGACAGACGACGGACGGACAACGGAGTGACTGGTATACTATTAGCTCACCCATGAGCCTTCGGCTCAGGTGAGCTAAAAATGATGGGTAGGAAAATATTTACAGTTTTATGCTGAAAATTTGTGTTTATCTAAACCTATGAGTCAAGCCAAAAATAATGGCATTCCTTGTAATTTACCCTTTTGATTGATCCCTCTTCAACTTGAAAACTGTGTATCGCTGCAGCTGGAATCGCCAGGAATGGCGCACTCGCAAATATCCATGACACTAGGTCCCACGTACCGCCGATCATTACATCATTGTAACCGGGTACATTATCTAGCTGCATCACAAACACGTAAAGAAATATAGTCTGCAAATATAATGTTAAATACTGTTAAATTCACAGCCACTACCCCTGCGAAATTTTGTTCTACAAATTGGAGGTGTTCTAGAACTGTTCTAGAACATTTAGAACTGTTCTAGAACTGTTCTAAACAGGTAAATATGTTCGTTCTAGAACTCTTGTTCTACAACTGTTCTAGAACATTGTTATAGAACAAATCAAACACATTCTAGAACTGATTTCCATTCTATAAGTGTTCTTGAAATATTCTAGAACATTTTAAGAACAAATCAAGAACCAGTTAGTTGTACAAATGTTCTAATAATATTCTAGAACATTTTTAGAACTTTTCAAGAACAAAATAAGTTGACAGAAACTTCTAAAAAATGATTCAAATTAAGTTCTAGAACATTTGTCTTACTTTTTAGAACTAGTTAATTCTACAAATATACTAAAAAATTCTAGAACATTTTTGAAACTTCTCAAGAGCAGAAAGCATCAGGTAGCTCAGTGGTTGGGCAATGAGACGGTTCTTTTGAGTACCCAAAACATAAAACATGTTTTGGGTGAGAAATAAAGAAAATAATTTTCCAATATGCACTCTTATCTGGAGGCCTGGTCCTTTGGATGGGGACGTTAACTGGATGTCCCCTTTGCAGGGAAGGTCACCCCTTGTGCAGGTTAAAGAACCCTACGGTAATTTAGATATGGTTTAAATTACTTGTAGGCTTCCATCCTGCAACCTGGAGTGCACAAAGTACACTTGCTGATAATACTCGCAAGCGAGGGTCTAGCAGTATATAGAGAAAGAAAGAAAAAAAGGGCAAAATAAGTAAAAGAAAATTCAAATTAAGTTCTAGAACTTATTTAGTAGTTTTATAGAACCAGCAAGTTCTAGAAATGTTCTAAAAAGTTCTAGAACATTTTTAGAACATTTAAAGAGGAAACATATCATAACCATATGGATGATGGGAAAAACATGGCTGCCAGAATTGGAGGGAAAATGTGGAGGCTCTTCAAAAACATTTGTTTGGGAATTTCTAGATGGCAAACATGATAGTAGTATTGACTGAGACAGTGAGTAGACCTGAGAAACAGTTTCTCTAAGGTTTTTAATGTTGATTAATGGTGGGGTTGTTGTTTGTAAGTTTTTTGAGCAAATGCAAGACAATATTTTGAAATGGGTGGGGTAATACAGGGTGGCATGTTACCACAATGAGAGGATGATCATGGCTTAATTACTATAAACAGAGGTTGAGCATTTAACATCCAATAAGTTTTCCAAAAACAACAATGTTACAGTTTTGCAATGAATGTTATTTATTTTTCAATTCACTGATAATTCGGGAGAAATATTTTACTGAAATTTACTGAACCAGCAAGTTCTACAAAAGTTAAAAAATGTTCTAGAACATTTTTAGAACAAGCATGTCATTATCATAAATTTAACCAGATTGATGTCGAGAAAAACATGGCTGCCAGAATTGGAGGGATTATGAAGGCTCCCCAAAAAGCACTTGTGGCAGTTTCTAGATGGTAAATTTGACAGTATTATATAGTCTGGGACAGTGAGTAGGCTTGAGACACAATTTCTTAAGTATTAATGTTAATTGTTGCTGTAGTTGCTGTTTTTCCAAGGTCAAATGCATGACAATGTTTTGAAATGGGTGGGGTAACAGGGTGGCAATAACTAACAACATTTAGGCCAACTTAGGGCCCCTATAATAATTCTCCTCCAGTTGATGTTTATTTATTTATTGTGTCATCTGCATTTGGGGATTACTTATTGGGGTTTTAAACCAATGTCAACAATTTTTTAGATATATAAAGGTAGCATTCGATGCAATCTTATTTCCAAACCCTATATGGGACATTTTTGGGGAGGTGTTCTACAACTGTTTTAGAAAAGTTCAGATTTTTTAGAACAGTTGCAGAGAAAACCACTAGAACATTCCTGAAATTGTTCTTAAACTATTCTAAAATGCTCTAGAATACTTCAGGGGCATTAATAAAATGCTTTATATGACATTTTTGAAGAGTTGTTCTACAGTCTTTCCAGAAAATTTCTAAAAGTTTGTTCTGGATCAGTTCTAGAAAAAGCCAATGTTAATTCTAGAACAGTTCTAGAACAAACCATTAGAACATTTCTGGAATTGTTCTGAAACCATTCTAAAAATGTTCTAGAATGATTCAGAGACATTTTTAGAACGTTAAATGGAACATTTCTAGGGGTGTTCTACAATTGTCCAGAAAAAATTCTAAAGATTTGTTCTAGATCAGTTCTAGAACAAACCAAGGTTAGTTCTAGAACAGTTCTAGAACAAACCATTAGAACATTTCTGGAATAGTTCTGGAACCATTCTACAGATGTTCTAGAACTATTCAGAGACATTTATAGAACGTTAAATGGGACAATTTATGAGGGGTGTTCTACAACTGTTCCATAAACATTCTAAAGAGTTGTTCTGGAACTGTTCTAGAACAAACCAAGGTTAATTCTAGAACAGTTCTAGAACAAACCATTAGAACATTTCTGGAATAGTTCTGGAACCATTCTACAGATGTTCTAGAACTATTCCGAGACATTTATAGAATGTTAAATGGGACATTTTATGAGGGGTATTCTACAATTGTTCCATAAATGTTCTAAAGATTTGTTCTGGAACTGTTCTAGAACAAAACTGATTTGTTCTAGAACTGTTCTAGGAAAAACTTTTAGAATTTTCTGGAACTTTTCTAGAACAAATTTTTTGACCTCGGCTAGAACAATTGTAGAACAAAAAATTGTACCATTTAACGTTCTACATCTGTCCCATAAACATTCTAGAACATATCTAGAACAGTTCTAGAACATAGTTCTAGAAAATTCTAGAATAATCTTAGAACATTCTAGAACAGTTCTAGACCATTTCGCAAGGGTAGGTCCTATGTACCACCGATCATTACATCATCGTAACCTGGTACGTTATCTAGCTGCATCACAAACACATAGAGAAATATAGTCTGCAAATATAATGTTAAATACTGTTAAATTCATAGCCACTAGGTCCTAAGTACCACCGATCATTACATCATCGTAACCTGGTACGTTATCTAGCTGCATCACTAACACAGAGAGAAATATAGTCTACAAATATAATGTTAAATACTGTTAAATTCATAGCCACTAGGTCCCATGTACCACCAATCATTACATCATCATAACCTGGTATGTTATCTAGCTGCATCACGAACACATAGAGAAATATAGTCTGCAAATATAATGTTAAATACTGTTAAATTCATAGCCACTAGGTCCCATGTACCACCGATCATTACATCATCATAACCGGGTATGTTATCTAGCTGCATCACAAACATATAGAGAAATATAGTCTGTAAATATAATGTTAAATACTGTTAAATTCACAGCCACTAGGTCCCATGTACCACCGATCATTACATCATCATAACCGGGTATGTTATCTAGCTGCATCACAAACATATAGAGAAATATAGTCTGTAAATATAATGTTAAATACTGTTAAATTCACAGCCACTAGGTCCCATGTACCACCGATCATTACATCATCATAACCGGGTATGTTATCTAGCTGCATCGCAAACACATAGAGAAATATAGTCTGCAAATATAATGTTAAATACTGTTAAATTCACAGCCACTAGGTCCCACGTACCACCGATCATTACATCATCATAACCTGGTACATTATCTAGCTGCATCACAAACACATAGAGAAATATAGTCTGCAAATATAATGTTAAATACTGTTAAATTCACAGCCACTAGGTCCCATGTACTGCCAATCATTACATCATCATAACCTGGTACGTTATCTAGCTGCATCACAAACACATAGAGAAATATAGTCTGCAAATATAATGTTAATACTGTTAAATTCACAGCCACTAGGTCCCATGTACCACCAATCATTACATCATCATAACCTGGTATGTTATCTAGCTGCATCACGAACACATAGAGAAATATAGTCTGTAAATATAATGTTAATACTGTTAAATTCACAGCCACTAGGTCCTATGTACCACCGATCATTACATCATCGTAACCTGGTACATTATCTAGCTGCATCACAAACACATAGAGAAATATAGTCTGTAAATATAATGTTAAATACTGTTAAATTCACAGCCACTAGGTCCCATGTACCACCAATCATTACATCATCATAACCTGGTATGTTATCTAGCTGCATCATGAACACATAGAGAAATATAGTCTGTAAATATAATGTTAATACTGTTAAATTCACAGCCACTAGGTCCCATGTACCACCAATCATTACATCATCATAACCTGGTACATTATCTAACTGCATCACGAACACATAGAGAAATATAGTCTGCAAATATAATGTTAATACTGTTAAATTCACAGCCACTAGGTCCCATGTACCACCAATCATTACATCATCATAACCTGGTATGTTATCTAGCTGCATCACCAACACATAGAGAAATATAGTCTGTAAATATAATGTTAAATACTGTTAAATTCACAGCCACTAGGTCCCTTGTAACACCGATCATTACATCATTGTAACCTGGTATGTTATCTAGCTGCATCACGAACACATAGAGAAATATAGTCTGTAAATATAATGTTAATACTGTTAAATTCACAGCCACTAGGTCCCATGTACCACCAATCATTACATCATCATAACCTGGTACATTATCTAGCTGCATCACGAACAAATGGAGAAATATAGTCTGAAAATATAATGTTAAATACTGTTAAATTCACAGCCACTAGGTCCCATGTACCACCAATCATTACATCATCATAACCTGGTACATTATCTAGCTGCATCACGAACACATAGAGAAATATAGTCTGTAAATATTATGTTAAATACTGTTAAATTCACAGCCACTAGGTTCCATGTACCACCAATCATTACATCATCATAACCGGGTACGTTATCTAGCAGCATCATAAACACATAGAGAAATATAGTCTGTAAATATAATGTTAAATACTGTTAAATTCACAGCCACTAGGTCCCATGTACTGCCGATCATTACATCATTGTAACTGGGTACGTTATCTAGCTGCATCACAAATACATAGAGAAATATAGTCTGCAAATATAATGTTCATACTGTTAAATTCATAGCCACTTGGTCCCATGTACCACCAATCATTACATCATTGTAACCGGGTATGTTATCTAGCTGCATCATAAACACATAGAGAAATATAGTCTGCAAATATAATGTTAAATACTGTTAAATTCACAGCCACTAGGTCCCATGTACCACCAATCATTACATCATTGTAACTGGGTACGTTATCTAGCTGCATCACAAATACATAGAGAAATATAGTCTGCAAATATAATGTTAATACTGTTAAATTCACAGCCACTAGGTCCCATGTACCACCAATCATTACATCATTGTAACTGGGTACGTTATCTAGCTGCATCATAAACACATAGAGAAATATAGTCTGTAAATATAATGTTAAATACTGTTAAATTCACAGCCACTAGGTCCCATGTACTGCCGATCATTACATCATTGTAACTGGGTACGTTATCTAGCTGCATCACAAATACATA
Organism: Loripinus fragilis; assembly: GCA_964019695.1. NCBI lineage: Eukaryota > Metazoa > Mollusca > Bivalvia > Lucinida > Lucinidae > Loripinus > Loripinus fragilis. Next base: position 31,519,933 of record OZ026530.1, on the reverse strand, counting down.
GAGAAATATAGTCTGCAAATATAATGTTAATACTGTTAAATTCACAGCCACTAGGTCCCATGTACCACCAATCATTACATCATTGTAACTGGGTACGTTATCTAGCTGCATCACAAATACATAGAGAAATATAGTCTGCAAATATAATGTTAATACTGTTAAATTCACAGCCATTAGGTCCAATTAGCCGCTGATCATTACATCATCATAACCGGGTACATTATCTAACTGCATCACGAACACATAGAGAAATATAGTCTGCAAATATAATGTTAAATACTGTTCAATTCACAGCCACTAGGTCCCTTGTACCACCGATCTTTTCATCGTCGTTTGTTTGGTTGATTTGATTCTTTAAGTTCCAACAACAATCTTTAAGTTATAAAGGGACAGGTTTTCCTGGTTTGAACCATTACTAAGCTAGGATTAATTTTCTTGCTCAAGGACACAACACAGTGACGCCGGTGAGGCTCGAACCTACAGCCCTTCGGTCACTATTCAAGCACTCTACCACTGAGCCACTGCGCTCCCTATTGCGCTTCTTGTGGACATTATCTGATAAAATGAAGAGACAAACTATGGCTGATATGCAGATTGTTAGCGAGCATAACACACCTGCGCCAAGATATTGTGATGGCTAGATTGACATCATAGTTACACGAACAGAACAGTATGCCAAGAGTCTGTAGAGATGTTAACTTCCATTTTGGGTTCCCCAGGGTTTTTCATTGCAAATTTGGGTTCCCCAGGGTTTTTCATTGCAAATTTTGTATCAACCAGCTGAAATTCATAACTACAAATGAACATTCAGACACTATATTGCATTTTGTTTTCACATTTGTTATTCACAATACAAGATGTGGCAAAATGGACAAAAAATGAACCAAATTTTAAGGTTGTCGACCATAGAATTTAACTTGTCTGACAAGATTTGGAACCTTGTAAGGCAATTGGGGTATTGCTAATTTCTAACACTGCCTGTATATGCATGACCCACCTGAATGGCATTTGTAACAATCATAAGCTATCATTGGTATACAAAAACTGTTTCGCAAATGTGGGAAAAGTGGTTCAGATACAGAAATCTTCATAAAATTCATAGTGACCAATTTCAATGCCAAAAAGTGCCCTTGACTTTGAGTATATGAGGAACTTAGGACATATGTTTTGGATGCTCAAAAGAACCATCTCAATGGTTCTTTTGAGTACCCACAACATTTGTTTTCATTAAGAGACTAGAAAAATATTTTTCAATTTTTCATTTTTATCTTGAGGCCTGGTGCCTAAAATTATTTCTCTTGCACAAACTGAATGAGTGATATAGGATCAAACCAAGATATACTTACCGCTGTCATAATGGTAGACACTGTACACCACACACTCACAATAACTCGCTCTGCTATACCATAGTTCTGTTTAGCTGCAATAAATATAGAGGATTTATTGAATTTATTAAATAAGTTGAGGAAAAGCGATAAAATGCCAGGCTTGTCGAGCATTTTATCACTTTTTCACAATGATTTTAATAAATTCAATAATACAAGAGCAGGAATGTTAGATTCTATTTACCATGCGGCCCTAAAACTACTTTCAAATTGCGTTTTTGCATCAAAAACGTGAAGATTTTGCCATATATATGCGACGTTATTACAAAGCGTTACCAAAATCTGCAAACCACTAACGGTTTATCGATTATAATGCATGTGGTTTTATCACTCCAAGACGCAACGCCATATAAAAAAGTAGATAAATTAATTTCATTTTTTAGAGGTTTGTGAATGAATGAACTCTATGGCTTCATCCTTTCATGAACCTCAAAAAAAGCAAAATTTGTTTCTAAAACTTACATTTTTATAATCAATACCTAGTATCACAATGGCTGTTCTATTTTACAATCCAACGAAAGCATTGATATAATTTAACCTTATATAGGGCTTGATGAATGAAAAGTTTAATTTAATTAAACAATGAATTTAACAAGCTCAGAAAAGAGGATTGTTTTGCACACCGCTGTGGCTAGCTGTCACTTACATCTGCATTCAATTTGTTTGTTTGTTTGTTTGTTTTTGTTGCTTTACGTCCCATGTCAACAGCTATGGTCATTGCGGGACGGTCAGTTCACTTAACCACACTTTTTCCTGGGAGCAGGCCTGAGCAAGCGGTTAACCAGTAATTTGTGCACATACTTTCCCTTGTAACTGACAACAACCCTTCTTGAATAAATCAGCGGAAGGGAGGAGAATGACCGTAGAAATTATTTCATGATCAATCTCCACGAAAGTATGGTACCTGACCGGGATCGAACTCGCCTTCAATTTGTCACTACAGGCGATTAAAGCATACTTTCAATTTGTCACTACAGGCGATTAAAGCATACTTTTACACATTTAACTTTGGAGGCATCAAAATTTGGCGATTTAAAAGTCACTGAAAATTGGCATAGGTTTAATTTTGGCGGTTATTCAATTTAATGCCCTTTAAAGTTATTTTCTATTCTCATTAGGGCTTCTTAAAGGAAAGAATATGCTGCCCAATGGAGAGCATATTCTTTCCTTTAAAATTAGCCCCTTTTAAGACTCGGTTTCTTTGACATTGAAACAAGCCCTACCATTAAACAGTTGGTTTTACATAAAGGGTTATACTTACCATACACAATAACAAGAGACAAACCATAGAAAATAAAAATAATGAAGAACAACTTAAAGACACTCTGATCCATGAGAATTATATAATACACCCCAGCCTGATATAAAGAGTGCGCAACAGAGATATAATTTTCTTATTTCCCAACCAAAACATATGTTGTGGGTACTCAAAAGAACCGTCTCAATGAGACGGTTCTTTTGAGCACCCTAAACATATGTTAAAAATTGTGGGTAAGAAAATATGAGCACTTTTACCCTGAAAATTTTTGATTATCTAAACCTGTGTACTTACCATACACAATAACAAGAGAGAAACCATAGAAAATAACAATAATAAAGAACAACTTGAAGACGCTCTGATCCATGAGAATTATATAATACACCCCAGCCTGGAAAAAAAAGGGAAAACATTACAAAAGTCTATGAAAAATGAAAAATTTGAGGATTTTTCAGGACTTAAAAGAGTCTGCCAGGATGAGTTGTTTACAGGTACAGTAAAACCTGTGTAAAAACGGACACTCTCAAAAAGACCAAAAATTGGTTTTCAAGACCAATTATCGCTTAATGCAGCTCAAAAGTATTGCACAATGCTCCAAGGGACTTTTGACCTCCATTAACCTACAAATTGTTATTAAGATCTTTGTTTTATCTATTTTTGAGTGACCACTTTACATATGTTTTAATATATTCAGCCAAGCCTGAGTGACAGATTTTTCATATCGTTACAATACAATGGAATATTCTGTTTATTTCTATGTAACTTTTTAAGTGTTTCCAAGAAAACAAGAAATGTCACAAACACGTGACGAATGCCCCCAAAGGAATTGGTCTAGCATAAGACACATTTGAGGAAAGATAGCTGTAATATAGCACAAAAAACCTAGAAATGAGGCCAGAAGTAAATGTCAAAGTCAAAGTGACTCAAAATGGTATGCACCACTCCGCCATCCCAAGAGGAATCACCACTCCAAATTTGGGATTCCTACATCAAATAATAAAGCAGATATGCTCTGGACACAATCATTCTTAAAAACTAGGTCAGAGGTCAAGGTCACAGTGACCCAAAAATAGTTTGTGACACTCAGGCATCCCAAGATGCATTTACATACCAAATTTGGAATTCCTATTTCAAAGAATATGGGACATATGCACCAGTTTCTAGAAACTAGGTCAAAGGTCAAGTTCAAAGTGACTTAATTATGGTAAGCGACACTTTGTCATCTCAAGATGCATCCACACAACAAATTTAGGATTCATACCTCAAATAATATAAGAGATATGCTCTGGACATGATTATTCTAAAACTAGGTCAGAGGTCAAGGTCACAGTGACCCAAAATTGGAACATGACACTCCGCTATCCAAAGATGCATCCACACACCAAATTTGGAATTCCTCACTCAAAGAATATAAGAGACATGCTCAGGACACAATAATTCTTAAAACTAGGTCAGAGGTCAAGGTCACACTGACCTAAAAATGGTATGTGACACCCCGTCATCCCAAGATGTATTTACACACCAAAGTTGGAATTCCTATCTCAAAGAATACAGGAGATATGCACCAGACTAAATGCGGTTTCTAGAAACTAGGTCGGAGGTCAAGTTCAAGATCACAGTGACCCAATTATGGTATGCGACATTTCGTCAGTCTAAGATGCATCCACACACCAAATTTGAGATTCCTATCTCAAATAATATAAGAGATATGCTATGAACATGATTATTCTAAAACTAGGTCAGAGGTCAAGGTCACAGTGACCCAAAAATGGTACATGACACTCCGCTATCCCAAGATGCGTCCACACACCAAATTTTTTAATTCCTCACTCAAAGAATATAAGAGATATGCTCGGGACACAATAATTCTTAAAACTAGGTCAGAGGTCAAGGTCACATTGACCTAAAAATGGTATGTGACACCCTGTCATCCCAAGATGTATTTACACACCAAAGTTGGAATTCCTATCTCAAAGAATATAGGAGATATGCACCAGACTCAATGCAGTTTCTAGAAACTAGGTCAGAGGTCAAGTTCAAGATCACAGTGACCCAATTATTCTAGAGACACTTCGTCAGTCCAAGATGCATCCACACACCAAATTTGAGATTCCTACCTCAAATAATATAAGAGATATGCTAAGGACACGATTCTTTTAAAAACTAGGTCAGAGGTCAAGTTCAAGGTCACAGTGACCCACTTATGGTACACGACACTTCGTCATCCCAAATGCATCCACACACCAAATTTGAAATTCCTACCTCAAATAATATAAGAGATATGCTCCGGACACGATTATTCTAAAAACTAGGTCAGAGGTCAAGGTCACAGTGACCCGAAAATGGTATGCGACACTCCGCCATCCCAAGACGAATCCACAAACCAAATTTGGAATTCCTACCTCAAAGAATATAGAAGATATGCACCAGACTCAATGCAGTTTCTAGAAACTAGGTCAGAGGTCAAGTTCAAGGTCACAGTGACCCAATTATGGTACGCGACACTTCGTCATCCCAAGATGCATCCACACACCAAATTTGAGATTCCTACCTCAAATAATATAAGAGATATGCTCCGGACACAATTATTCTAAAAACTAGGTCAGAGGTCAAGGTCACAGTGACCCCAAAATGGTACGCGACACTCCGCCATCCCAAGATGCATCCACACACCAAATTTGGAATTCCTACCTCAAAGAATATAGGAGATATGGACCGGACACGAAAGCGGGACGGACTGACAGACGGACAGTGTGATTACTATATGCCTCCCAAAGTTCCTTTGGGGGCATAAAAAAAGACAGAAAAAGACAAGAAAATGCAACAAAGAAATAATTTGCTTAGCTATACACTGGTAGACAGGAAATCATATCATCAGTAGCGAAATATGTCACTGCTCAAGATAATTAATCTATTATGAAAAAAAGTAGTTCTGGCAAAAATCATATCTCACAAGTGAAATAGTTCACTCCTAAAGATCCTAAAAATATCTCACTGCAAAACATTAGGCAATTACAGGGTTCCCACAGAAGTTAAAAAACACAACTCCATGATTTTTCCATGGTTTTCCATGATCAACAATGTAATTTCCATGACTATTTAATGCATGGCCTCCTCCCTTTTTAGCAGCATCTTCACCACGCTGAGCATAAATGTGGAATGCAGTAACAATAATTTATTTAAAGAAGCATGTTTGTAGACCATGCATGCATTTTGAAATAATTAAAACTTGTAACCACCAGTAGCCAGAAAACTAGCTGTTTTGACACACAAGTTTTGTGAGTCTGACAGCTAGTTTCTGGCTACTGGTGGTTTTGTCAAACTATTTCATAAAATTCCATGATTTTTCCATGATTTTTCAGTTTTTTTTCAAATTCCATGACTTTTCCATGCATGGAACTTTTTTTCGTGATTTTCCAGGTTTTCCATGATTTCCAGAACCCTGAAATTAATGCTAGGTATATAATATTGACATATATGCAATTTGGCCCAAAAGTTTGATCCATAAAAGTCCATACAGACATATGTAAAATGCAGTCCCTCTATAAAGTTGTGTTTGGGGTCCATCAGAATGGGCCATGTTATAAATGAATTTTCCTACAATTCCTTTGTAAAATATTTTCTTTATTTCTCATCCAAAACATATGTTGTGGGTACTCAAAAGAACCCTCTCAATGAGACGGTTCTTTTGAGCACCCAAAACATATTTTTTAACTGACGTATAAGAAATTATTTACAATTTTACGCTGAAAATATTTGTTTATCTATCCCTATGTGTTATAAAGGGACTTCACTGTAAAATTACCTGCGTAGTATGTAGAATACCAGCTCCTACACCAATGGCTATGAGAGCAAAAGCTGCACAAAAGTTCACACACCGTCGGTGATCTTTAAATGTATCCGCCCAGCCACATAGTCCATCAACCAGGTTGTCGAGTATTGTAAACATTGCTAATATCTGTAGTAATATAAACCATGTAGTAAAATTATATTTACATCTTAAAAGCAATCCTTTAATAAATCTTTAGATTTTTGAAACCGTTCATAGCCTCATGAATTACACAAAACTTGATTGACAGCTGCCAAGCTTACTTGCACATGTAAGGCGTTTTGAACATGGGATTAACTCGCGAATTAACTGTTTTATTTCCTAAATAATAAATAATTATATATATTAAATATTCATAATAAATGTAAATATAAGCAATAAATTCAATTTTTGGAATGTTCATGGAATCATGAATATTTCCGGTCTCTTGCAAAGTTTACGTGAAGCCCTTCAGGCTTCACTTGCTTTGCAAGATACCCGATGTATTCATGATTCCATGAACCTTCCAAAAATCGAATTCATTTCTTAAATGAAGCAAGAAGTGAAATAACATTACATATAACTAAAATGATCGTTAAATCATTCAAGCAGAATGGAATGTCCCATTTTTATCTATTGGGCCTGCCAATTCTTTTGCTGGTATTTTTCATTGAACATTCTGTAAGCAAACAGTGCAGACCCTGATCAAATGCCACATTCTGCAGCATCTGATCTTGGTCTGCACTGCTTGCCTACATCCCATAAAAAGGATGCTAGGCTTATATGGGTTCAAGCTCTATCACTGCTCAGAAATCGACCATTTTTTCCCTCACAGAAAAGTATCAAAATTTTCCTATACCTATAGAAGAGGGTCTAGATGGGGTATAATGATTAGTGAATAATGGCCCTTTTTTATAATGAATAGTAAATAATGAGCCAAAGAAATAATGAATAGTGAATAATGAGAGCCTAAAAAATAATGAATAATCCTATTTTTTTTAATGAATTGAAGAAAAAATTAATGAATAGTGAATAATCAGATTTCTTTGCCACCTTTCTTACTATTAATGAATAATTTAAATGAATAACCCAAAATTTTAATGAGATGAATAATGGGCTAAATTCTTAATGAATAGTGAATACCAGACCCCCCCCATCCAGACCCTAATAGAGTACAGATTTAAGGCCTTTCTGTACTTTTGGTGACAAATGAGTATATTGTACATAAAACATGAAAAATAACCATACTGAAAATGCAGTAGACAATCAATGGGGACCATTTTACGTGCAAATGTTCTATGTTATTAATTATTTATAAAGAATCATCGACTTTAGCGGTGACTATTTTGCTGATAAAATGTGTAGTAGCTATTTGAACACATCAACTGGGGCTTCATAATAAGTACAGGGTTCTTACAGGCAAGTATAAGTAAAATTCAAGGACTTTTCAAGGACTTCTAAAAGCCTCTCCAACATTTTTCAAGGACTTAATTTTAATGAAATACTGATCATAGTGTTAAAAGTCTAATTCAGAAATGCTAGACTGAGATAATGGAGACATTAGTACTGGAAAATTAGTATAAAATTGTTGTGCCTTTATTTGGTGCAGCATTTGCTGCACCAAATAAAGGCACAACAATTTTATACTGATTTAGGTCTCCATCAACAGTGCTAAGTCCTACAGAAAATAGTAGAATTCAAGGACTTTTCAAGGCTTTTGAGTGATTTTCCAGTACTTTTCAAGGCAGATTTAATTGTCAAAGACTTTTCAGGAAAACCCTCAAAATTCCAGTACTTTTCAAGTCTGTGTGAACCCTGAAGTACCATTTGAGCCTCGCCACAAGAAAACCTGCCTTTGGGCTTTCTGACCAAATCAGGGTTGCCACTCAATATCGTTTTCAAAATTCCCGGACTTTTCACTGACTTTTCCCTGACTTTCGACCGTTTCCCAGACCGTTTTGGAAGGTCAATTTTAGCCATTTTCATCCATCGACAATTAGAAAATTTTGTACAAATATTTATGCGTTCTGATTTAATCTTTAAAGAAAAATCTCAAACCATAAATATTAGAAAAGGAATGTTTCTGAACATAAATTGCTTGCAATTTATGTTAGGAAACATTCCTTCTCTATAATATTGCTTGCAATTTATGGAAAACCAGAAGCCAGTTAACTAGCATTTTTTTTTTTTTTTTTGAAATTCCCTGACTTTTCCATGACTTTTTTCATTTTTTCTAAATTTCCCTGACTGAAAATGAAATTCCCTGACCTGGATCATTTTTCATTTTCCAGAACTTTTTCCCTGACCGTGGCAACCCTGCAAATGTAGCAAACCAGTTCAATTTGTCTACAGAGACTCTTTAGAGTACTGATATGTTGCATGGAGCATTTTGACTTCTATACTTTCCATACAGGTGAATTTGTTTGTTTGTTTGTTAGTTTTGTTGCTTTAAGTCCCAAGTCAACAGCTGTGGTCATGGCGGAACGGTCAGTTCACCTAACCACACTTTTTCCTGGGAAAGCTTGAACTTCGTGCATATACTTTCGCTTGTAGCTGACAACAACCCTTCTTGAATGATTCAGCAGAAGGGAGGAGAATGACCATAGAAATTATATCACGATCAATCTCCACGAAAGTATGGGATCGGGCCGGAATCAAACTTGCGACCCCTGGATCTACAGTTAGACTCGCATCTGTTGTCAGACACTTTACCGACTGCGCTACGTGGCCCTGTCCATAAAGGTGAAAGCAGAGGCAAGGGTGTGCAGGCTGGTCTGTGCCTTTGATGTTCCCATGAAACAGTCAGGTTTTCCCGCGTTGTGGCCCAAGCAGAGCATGTTCATATAGTGCCATTGTATAAAATCAATATAGCAAGAAGTGAGCGAAGCTCACATACCCCCGGCGGTAGCCATCAGAGGTTGTAACACTTTCAGAGAAAAGACAAAATTGTCAAAGATTTCATAATCCTATATCAAGTAGTTTCTGAGAAAACTTTGATGAAAAATGTCCATATGTGTTATATAAGAGTGACAGAAGGAAAATTTGAAAAAAGAAGGCAAAATGAGGATTAGCACCTTAGTTTTCATTTACACAATACACTTCTCCTACCTGAAAGTACACAAATAATTTCATAATCCTAAATAAAGTAGTTGCTGAGAAAACTCTGACAAAAAACATCTATATGTGTTATATTGGATTGACAGAAGGAATAATTGAAAAAGAAGCCAAAATGAGCTTTAGCATCTTTATTTTCATTTACACAATACACTTAGCCTACTTGAAGGTGTACACTAAATTTGAAAACACTGGCTCCAATAGGAGCCGAGAGATCTGCGACAGAAATTTGCATTGGAGAGAAAGAAAAATGAATAAATAAAGGGACTGATAAGCAATATGTGGCTGTTCTTTTGTTACACAATACAACTAATCACTATCAAGCTTTGTACCAAATTTCAGAATCCTAACTCAAGTGGTTGCTGAGAAATCTCTGACAGAAAAAATGTCTATATGTATTATATAAGAGTGAAAGAAGGAAACAATGAAAATTTGAAAAAAAGAAGGCAAAATGAGAATTAGCATCTTAATTTCCATTTACACAGTACCCTTTGCCTTCCTAAAGGTGTACACAAAATTTGAAAACAATGGCTCCAATAGGAGCTGAGAAATCTGTGACAGAAATTTCCATTGGAGAGAAAGAAAAATGAACAAATAAAAGGACTGATAAGCAATATGTGGCTGTTCTTTTCTTACACAATACAACTCATCACTATCAAGCTTTGTACCAAATTTCAGAGTCCTAACTCAAGTGGTTGCTGAGAAATCTTTGACAGAAAAAATGTCCATATGTATTATATAAGAGAGAAAGAAGGAAAAAATGAAAATTTGAAAAAAGAAGGCAAAATGAGGATTAGCATCTTAATTTCCATTTACACAGTACACTTTGCCATCCTGAAGATGTAAACAAAATTTGAAAACACTGGCTCCAATAGGAGCTGAGAAATCTGTGAGAAATTTCCATTGGAGAGAAAGAAAAATGAACAAATAAAGGGACTGATAAGCAATATGTGGCTGTTCTTTTGTTACACAATACAACTAATCACTATCAAGCTTTGTACCAAATTTCAGAATCCTAACCTAAGTAGTTGCTGAGAAATCTTTGATGAAAAATTTTTCCATTGGAGAGAAAGAAAAATGAACAAATAAAGGGACCGATAAGCAATATGTGGCTGTTCTTTTGTTACACAATACAACTCATCACTATCAAGCCTTGTACCAAATTTCAGAATCCTAACCCAAGTAGTTGCTGAGAAATCTTTGACAAAAAAAAAAGTTTACAGACAAACAGACAAACAAACAAACATAATTACAGAAAAGGCAAAAACTTATATACCCCCTATATACTGCGTACTGGGGGTATAATTATAAATACAGTAAAACCTGTGTAAAACAGCCACTCTCAAGGAGACCAAAAATTGGTTTTAAAGACCAATTATCACTTAATGCATGTCAAAAGTATTGCAGAATGCTCCTAGAGGTGCATTCTGCAATGCTTTCGACCTTCATTAAGCTACCATTTGAGCTGTGACACTTGAATTCCAACAATGTGGCATTTTGACATGAATAGATTCAGACGAGCCTGTGCAGCCTCCTTTAAAGTTTAGAAACTCCAAATGGTTCAGTCAGTAGCTTAACACTCATAGAATATTCAAGCGACTAGCAAAGGCTGTGATCAGACTGCGCGTATGCGCAGGTTGATCTGAGGCTTTGCTGGTCGCACATACCACATTGTTAGAAATCTCATGTCACAGCTCATTTGTCATTAAGGTCTTTGTTTTTGTCTATTTTTGAGTGGCCGTTTTACACAGATTTTACTGTAAGTTGCAAAAACAAAAACTTTATACCAAAATACATACCAAAAACATTAAGCCAGCTAAAAAGATTGCCAGATAAAATACAAGGGCGTATGCTGGTGGAATCTCGAGGTTTGCAAATGCTGCTGCCATTGTCTTGAACACTACATCCATTTCTGAAACAAGCAATGATTCTAACATTTTTAGCCTAAAAGGTGTTAATTTCAGTGTGTACATTTTAATCTTCAATTCATTTGGACCACGGTATTTTTGCATGCACAAAAACTCCTTCAAGCCTTTTTATTGGGAAAACTTTTCCAAACAATGAAGATTTTGTTTGATTCTTTACGTACCATCAACAATCTTTCAGTTATATAGGGTCAGATCTTCCTGGGTTAAACCAGTACTAAGCTAGGATTAATGTTCTTGCTCAAGGACCACAACGCAAAAAACGCTGGTGAGGCTCAGACCTGTGGCCCCTCGGTCTCAAGTCAAGCACTCTACCACTGAGCCACTGCGCTCCCAAAACAGTTTAGACACAGATGAAATGCAGCATAATGCTGCATTTCATCAGGGTCTACACTAACACTGTTTGTAAAGGTAAAAAAAGATCTTCAGACAAAATAATATACAATGTAAAATCTTTTGACCTGAAATCCATATAGATATGTGCAATGGACTATCCCAAGTTTATTGTATCAAACCAGAAGGAAAAATCCATTAGAATACAAAGGGCTAAATGCCCATGTTGATGTTTCCAGAGGGGCTAAAGATCTGAAGTTTTAGTCTGAGTCTTTATCACCATCGTTAATTTGTGTGTTTGTTTGAGAAGTGAAGGCTCTGGCGAGTTTATGCAGGATCATTTGAGCGTTCATTGCTCGACAATGCTATAAGTCCAGAAATATCATGTGCTTGCAGTGATTTGTTCCTTAATATATCACTGGCTGGAGGTCATCCATTAAAGTGGATAGATCACTAGTGCAACAGACAGCGAGGCCAGAATTTTTATCAGTTGATTTACAAACCCTCCTACTGTAATTTTCCAGAAAGTAGGATAAAAATAAAATTTTATTTTTTATCCGCCGCCTCTAAATATTATTTGTTTTGTTGAAAAAAATAATATGAGCCAGTGCATGAGATTTGCAACAATGTGGTATGTGTGACTAGCAAAGCCCCAGATTAGCCTGCGCACACGCGCAGTCTGATCAGAGCCTTTGCTAGCCGCTTGAGTACTCTTTGATTGTTAACTTACTGACTGAACATCATTTGGAGTTTCTAAGCTTAAAAGGAGGCTGCAGAGGCTCGTCCGAGTCTACACATGTCAAAATGCCACATTGTTGGAAAATCTCATGCCATGGCTCATATATTTTTGAGGTTCTGTTTGTGTGTTTTTGAGAATGACAATGTTAAAAGTGATTGTCCTATGCAGGAAAATTATGAAATATTTAAAGAGTTAATACCGACTGTTGGTTTACTTTACTAGTTTAACTGTTTGTTCTTGAGATATTAAAAAAAATCTCTGAAAATGAAAAAAAAATAAAAGCTTTGAAGTTGAAAAAAAAAGCTCTGAAAATGAAAATGACCAGTCAACTGGTCATTTTCAGAGCTTTTTTCCCCCGTTCCCCCGACCCTAAATATGAAAAAATTTTCCCGTAAATCAACTAATAAAAAAATTCTGGCCTAATGACATAGGTCTGTCATGTCTCCATCCCCCCACCCCCCGCCCCCATCACCGAAATTTGCACTGGTTTCATATTTTGTTCATTTTCAATAGTTGTGTATCTTAAACATTAATGCAAAAATTAAGAAATAGATTCACGCTTGCAGTGATTTGTTCTTGAATATATCACTGGCTGGAGGTCAGTCATTAAAGTGGATAGATCACTAGCATGACAGACAGGGATGAATTAAGCAACAAATCACTGCCAGCCAAAATCTATTTTGATTCTAACACATAAAAAGATTAAAAATATGAACAAATCCTTAATAGTCTATAACGATTCTGCCATCTTGATCAGAGGGTTAAAATTTCTAGTAACTCTTGTTTGGACTGAAACGTGTATTTTTAGGTACGTTTTGAACTTCCATTAGTTGTAAAACTACGTTTTACCATCTATTGCTAATGCTGCAAGGTTTTACGTGATAGATGACGTCATGAAAATCAAACAGTCACGCTAGTACGTCGCAGTGATTTTTCAACCAATAAATCACTAAATTTAACAATTGGCTATATAGGCAATCAGTGTTATAGGCAATCAGTGTTAGAATAGTTCTTAACCCTTAAAGCGCCAATCACAACTGCAGCAGACGACAAATTTTGTAACAACTCTCTTAATTTTCTAAAACAATAAGGTATGATATTTCTTGAGGATGGTCTGCAAGCAGACAATTCTCATTTAAAGTCATGCCTTATTTGTTATTTTTGAAAAGGTGGCAAAATTTGAAAATGTGGTTTGCTGCAAATTGTAGTTGGCGCTTTAAGGGTCAATCCATCATCTCTTAACCAATCAGGCTATGACATTCACCTTTTGCATGCTGGGTAATTTTTCATGCTCTTGTCGTCTGCTGACTTTTTCAAAAATAACTTTTTCGAAAATTTCTTTCAGGAACACTATCAGAGCATCTAACAAAATGTTGGTCCTGATTTGGATATAAATTGTTTTCAAAGGTAATCAGCAGAAGACAAGAGTCACATGAAAGAATTAATCCAAAGCTCACCTCTAAGACCATATTTGAGGCCATTATTCATCTGGAGTAGATTTCCAATGTAAGGAGCCATGGTTAACTGTGGTAGTTGACATGTAGCAGCATAGACTAACACAACCAATAGCCACGATCTGAAAGTTAACAGATATCATTGGTTAACTGGGGGAGTTGACATGTAGCAGCATAGACTAACACAACCAATAGCCATGATCTGAAAGTTAATAAAAGATATTATTGGTTAACTGTGGCAGTTTACATGTAGCAGCATAGACTAACACATCAAATAGCCATGATCTGAAAAGTAAAAGATATCATTGGTTAACTGAGGGAGTTGACATGTAGCAGCATAGACTAACACAACCAATAGCCATGATCTGAAAGTTAACAGATATCATTGGTTAACTGGGGGAGTTGACATATAGCAGTATAGACTAACACAACCATTAGCCATGATCTGAAAGTTAACAGATATCATTGGTTAACTGAGGGAGTTGACATGTAGCAGCATAGACTAACACAACCAATAGCCATGATCTGAAAGTTAACAGATATCATTGGTTAATTTGGGGAGTTGACATGTAGCAGCATAGACTAACACAACTGATAGCCATGATCTGAAAGTTACCAGATATCATTGGTTAACTGTGGCAGTTTACATGTAGCAGCATAGACTAACACATCAAATAGCCATGATCTGAAAAGTAAAAGATATCATTGGTTAACTGGGGGAGTTGACATGTAGCAGCATAGACTAACACATCAAATAGCCATGATCTGAAAAGTAAAAGATATCATTGGTTAACTGAGGGAGTTTACATGTAGCAGCATGGACTAACACATCAAATAGCCATGATCTGAAAAGTAAAAGATATCATTGGTTAACTGGGGGAGTTGACATGTAGCAGCATAGACTAACACATCAAATAGCCATGATCTGAAAAGTAAAAGATATCATTGGTTAACTGAGGGAGTTGACATGTAGCAGCATAGACTAACACAACCAATAGCCACAATCTGAAAGTTAATAAAAGATATTATTGGTTAACTGTGGCAGTTTACATGTAGCAGCATAGACTAACACATCAAATAGCCATGATCTGAAAAGTAAAAGATATCATTGGTTAACTGAGGGAGTTGACATGTAGCAGCATAGACTAACACAACCAATAGCCATGATCTGAAAGTTAATAAAAGATATTATTGGTTAACTGTGGCAGTTTACATGTAGCAGCATAGACTAACACATCAAATAGCCATGATCTGAAAAGTAAAAGATATCATTGGTTAACTGAGGGAGTTGACATGTAGCAGCATAGACTAACACAACCAATAGCCATGATCTGAAAGTTAACAGATATCATTGGTTAACTGGGGGAGTTGACATATAGCAGTATAGACTAACACAACCATTAGCCACAATCTGAAAGTTAATAAAAGATATTATTGGTTAACTGTGGCAGTTTACATGTAGCAGCATAGACTAACACATCAAAAAGCCATGATCTGAAAAGTAAAAGATATCATTGGTTAACTGAGGGAGTTGACATGTAGCAGCATAGACTAACACAACCAATAGCCATGATCTGAAAGTTAACAGATATCATTGGTTAACTGGGGGAGTTGACATATAGCAGTATAGACTAACACAACCATTAGCCATGATCTGAAAGTTAACAGATATCATTGGTTAACTGAGGGAGTTGACATGTAGCAGCATAGACTAACACAACCAATAGCCATGATCTGAAAGTTAAGATATCATTGGTTAATTTGGGGAGTTGACATGTAGCAGCATTGACTAACACAACTGATAGCCATGATCTGAAAGTTAACAGATATCATTGGTTAACTGGGGGAGTTGACATGTAGCAGCATAGACTCACACAACTGATAGCCATGATCTGAAAGTTAACAGATATCATTGGTTAACTGGGGGAGTTGACATGTAGCAGCATAGCTAACACAACCAATAGCCATGATCTGAAAGTTAACAGATATCATTGGTTCACTGTGGCAGTTGACATGTAGCAGCATAGACTAACACAACTGATAGCCATGATCTGAAAGTTACCAGATATCATTGGTTAACTGTGGCAGTTTACATGTAGCAGCATAGACTAACACATCAAATAGCCATGATCTGAAAAGTAAAAGATATCATTGGTTAACTGGGAGGTTGACATGTAGCAGCATGGACTAACACATCAAATAGCCATGATCTGAAAAGTCAAAGATATCATTGGTTAACTGAGGGAGTTTACATGTAGCAGCATAGACAAACACATCAAATAGCCATGATCTGAAAAGTAAAAGATATCATTGGTTAACTGGGGGGGTTGACATGTAGCAGCATAGACTAACACATCAAATAGCCATGATCTGAAAAGTAAAAGATATCATTGGTTAACTGAGGGAGTTGACATGTAGCAGCATAGACTAACACAACCAATAGCCATGATCTGAAAGTTAACAGATATCATTGGTTAACTGGGGGAGTTGACATATAGCAGTATAGACTAACACAACCATTAGCCACAATCTGAAAGTTAATAAAAGATATTATTGGTTAACTGTGGCAGTTTACATGTAGCAGCATAGACTAACACACCAAATAGCCATGATCTGAAAAGTAAAAGATATCATTGGTTAACTGAGGGAGTTGACATGTAGCAGCATAGACTAACACAACCAATAGCCATGATCTGAAAGTTAACAGATATCATTGGTTAACTGGGGGAGTTGACATGTAGCAGCATAGCTAACACAACCAATAGCCATGATCTGAAAGTTAACAGATATCATTGGTTAACTGAGGGAGTTGACATGTAGCAGCATAGACTTACACACCCAATAGCCATGATCTGAAATTTAACAGATATCATTGGTTAACTGAGGGAGTTGACATGTAGAAGCATAGACTAACACAACCATTAGCCATGATCTGAAAGTTAACAGATATCATTGGTTAACTGAGGGAGTTGACATGTAGCAGCATAGACTAACACAACCAATAGCCATGATCTGTAAGTTAACAGATATCATTGGTTAATTTGGGGAGTTGACATGTAGCAGCATAGACTAACACAACTAATAGCCATGATCTGAAAGTTAACAGATATCATTGGTTAACTGGGGGAGTTGACATGTAGCAGCATAGACTTACACAACTGATAGCCATGATCTGAAAGTTAACAGATATCATTGGTTAACTGGGGGAGTTGACATGTAGCAGCATAGCTAACACAACCAATAGCCATGATCTGAAAGTTAACAGATATCATTGGTTCACTGTGGCAGTTGACATGTAGCAGCATAGACTAACACAACCAATCGCCATGATCTGAAAGTTAACAGATATCATTGGTTAACTGGGGGGGTTGACATGTAGCACCATAGACTAACACAACCAATAGCCATGATCTGAAAGTAAACAGATATCATTGGTTCACTGTGGCAGTTGACATGTAGAAGCATAGACTAACACACCCAATAGCCATGATCTGAAATTTAACAGATATCATTGGTTAACTGAGGGAGTTGACATGTAGAAGCATAGACTAACACAACCATTAGCCATGATCTGAAAGTTAACAGATATCATTGGTTAACTGAGGGAGTTGACATGTAGCAGCATAGACTAACACAACCAATAGCCATGATCTGTAAGTTAACAGATATCATTGGTTAACTGTTGGAGTTGACATGTAGCAGCATAGACTTACACAACTGATAGCCATGATCTGAAAGTTAACAGATATCATTGGTTAACTGTGGGAGTAGACATGTAGCAGTAAAGACTAACACAACCAATAGCCATGATCTGAAAGTTCATACATAGGTTTAGATAAACAAAAAATTTCAGCGTTAAATTGTAAATATTTTCTTACCCATATTTTTAAGCATATTTTTTGGGTGCTTGAAAGAACCATCTCACTGAGACGGTTCTTTTGAGTACCCACAACATATGTTTTGGTTGAAAAATAAAGAAAATTATTTTTCTGGTACACACTCTTAACTAAAGTCATGTCAATAGATATTATTGGTTAACTGTAGGAACTGACATGTAGCAGCATAGACTAACACAACCAATAGCCATGATCTGAAAGTTAATACATAGGTTTAGATAAACAAATTTTCAGTGTTAAATTGTAAATATTTTCTTACCGATATTTTTAAGCATATGTTTTGGGTGCTCAAAAGAACCGCCTCACTGAGACGGTTCTTTTGAGTACCCACAACATATGTTTTGGTTGAAAAAAAAAATATATTTTTCTGGTACGCACTCTTAACTAACGTCATGTTAATAGATATTATTGGTTAACCGTAGCAGTTGACATGTAGCAGCGTAGACTAACACAACCATTAGCCATGATCTGAAAGTTAACAGATATCATTGGTAACTGTGGTAGTTGACATGTAGCAGCATAGACTAACACAACCAATAGCCATGATCTGAAAGTTAACAGACATCATTGGTTAACTGAGAGAGTTGACATGTAGCAGCATAGACTAACACAACCAATAGCCATAATCTGAAAGTTAACAGACATCATTGGTTAACTGAGAGAGTTGACATTTAACAGCATAGACTAACACAACCAATGGCCATGATCTGAAAGTTAACATAAATCATTGGTTAACTGAGGGAGTTGATATGTAGCAGCATGGACTAACACAACCAATAGCCATGATCTTAAAGTTAACAGATATCATTGGTTAACTGTTGGAGTTGATATGTAGCACCATATACTAACACAACCAATAGCCATGATCTGAAAGTTAACTGATATCATTGGTTAACTGTGGCAGTTGACATGTAGCAGAATAGACTAACACAACCAATAGCCATGATCTTAAAGTTAACAGATATCATTGGTTAACTGTTGGAGTTGATATGTAGCACCATAGACTAACACAACCAATAGCCATGATCTTAAAGTTAACAGATATCATTGGTTAACTGTTGGAGTTGATATGTAGCGCCATAGACTAACACAACCAATAGCCATGATCTGAAAGTTAACAGATATCATAGGTTAACTGTGGGAGTAGACATGTAGAAGCATAGACTAACACAACCAATAGCCATGATCTTAAAGTTCACAGATATCATTGGTTAACTGTTGGAGTTGATATGTAGCGCCATAGACTAACACAACCGATAGACATGATCTGAAAGTTAACAGATATCATTGCTTAACTGGGGGAGTTGACATGTAGAAGCATAGACTAACACAACCATTAGCCATGATCTGAAAGTTAACAGATATCATTGGTTAACTGAGGGAGTTGACATGTAGAAGCATAGACTAACACAACCAATAGCCATGATCTGAAAGTTAACAGATATCATTGGTTAACTATGGAAGTAGACATGTAGCAGCATAGACTAACATAACCAATAGCCACGATCTGAAAGTTAACAGATATCATTGGTTAACTGTGGGAGTTGACATGTAGCAGCATAGCTAACACAACCAATAGCCACGATCTGAAAGTTAACAGATATCATTGGTTAACTATGGGAGTAGACATGTAGCACCATAGACTAACACAACCAATAGCCATGATCTGAAAGTAAACAGATATCATTGGTTCACTGTGGCAGTTGACATGTAGAAGCATAGACTAACACAACCAATAGCCATGATCTGAAAGTTAACAGATATCATTGGTTCACTGTGGCAGTTGACATGTAGAAGCATAGACTAACACAACCAATAGCCACGATCTGAAAGTTAACAGATATCATTGGTTAACTGTGGGAGTTGACATGTAGCAGCATAGACTAACACAACCAATAGCCATGATCTTAAAGTTAACAGATATCATTGGTTAACTGTTGGAGTTGACATGTAGCACCATAGACTAACACAACCAATAGCCACGATCTGAAAGTTAACAGATATCATTGGTTAACTGTGGGAGTTGACATGTAGCACCATAGACTAACACAACCGATAGACATGATCTGAAAGTTAACAGATATCATTGGTTTACATGTAGTAGCATGAATCTAAAATATGGTTAAGTTTTTATTGTCTTTTTCACTTCCTACTTTTAATAATTTTAGAAAAATAGTATCTCAATAGAGCATCTTACACAAGTGTGTGTATGTTTTGTGTTTTGTTTAAAATCCAACCAATAGCTGAGGTCATATGGAGACTGGGCCACAGCTTAAAGTCTCATCCAAAGGACTGGTGAAACCAGGGAGCGAACCAGCTCCCCCTGGTTTATGTCCACTACGCTACAGCAGCTCCAAAAAGCTCATGTGTTTAACAATCAAAACAGTTCAGAAAATGAGATGCAATGGGAGGCTTTTCCAAGCATTTAATTCTTTTTCGCTACAAGTTAAAAACATTCAATAAAACCGAAACAAATTTTAGATTCTGTTTTATCATGTGGCACTAAAATTACTTTCAAATCAAGATCTACCATACATATGTAAAACTGTTATAGGCGTCATTTCTTAACATTACCTAATATCAAATACACTAATGTATTATCAATTTAATCCACGACTTTATTACATTAGAAGCTATGATAAACAGCTTTTCCAAAAGTTCTGATGTTTACCTTTCGACCCTAGCTGCTAATACATAAACCCTTGTCCTGTTGAACACAGATTTTTTGCTTTTTTTGATAACACTGTAGATCCAGGTCAGATGGCTTCGTCAGAGGATCCACACTATTTTCCACTCTGATTGTAAATATATACTTAAAACTGGAAAGCTGCATGTTAACAGGATAAAAAATTGGGGAGGAGTGGAGTACATAAAAATATTCATCATGACAAGGGTTAATCCACATGAGACTGTCAAAAGCTTCATGCATACTGGCAATGTTGCACTTACATATTTCTACTTAATCTACCCGAGCCCGTCATTTTGCCCATCGTAGGTAAAATAGCTGTCCAGACTGGCAAGGAGTGCATGACTAGAACAAACCCTGTCGTCCAGTCCTGCAAATATACAAACACATAAAATTTTATCAGCAAAATTTTTGAGCATAAAATTGTAAATATACTAGAGGACTTTGAAAATGCATCACCATATTTTTGCAATTTTCTTGCAAACCGTGTAATGCAATTGAAAAGTTACTCACAGGTTTTAATTTGCAACCCAGAATTGGTATGAATCAGTCGCTAATTTGACTGCACTATCACGCGACGCTACTGATGACGTCACATGAGTACATACAGCATCCAGCACCTTTCTTCACAGTCAATTGAAGTTTTTTGATTATTTTTGTGTTTAAACTGTGGCGTGTGTGATACCATATCAACAATGGAGTTTATAGACTTTTTCTAGTTAAAAGTAATTGAAAACTTCAATATTTCGAAAATAAACGTCAAATTTGAACATCAGTTTACAGCTCCTTTTTAGAAACATCTCCATAAGTGACCTTCATGCACGCTTTCATTACTGATACTGACTACATAAACTGACAATCATTTGGGGAAGACGTTTTGATGTAAATCATGGCAGGAGATCTGCAGTTAAGTGATCGAGAAGGTCTTAAAAATTTACGTTAACGTCACTTGCACAATACAAAAGACATGTGATACAAGCGTAATTTATGCATAATCTGTCATTTGTGTATGCCCTTAGCCTCTTCCAACAAAACAGGACGTAAAAAAAACGAAAATTTGAAAGGTCCAAGATGATGAATTTTATTACTATCTGGGTGCAATTAAACTCAACTTTTATTTTATCTGGCAGTATTTACTCTCACCTTTATGAGAATGTTATTTGTGTGTCTTTAAACACATCTGTTATAAATGATTTAACTGTGTGTATTTTAACTAACTGACACTCATCTTTATGAGAGGTTTATCTTGATGTATCTACACTCATTTTCAAAGTTTATCTGGGTTTATCAACACTAACTTATAACAGGTTTACCCATCTATCTTTTCAATTTTTGTCTTTATATGAGGTTTCTCAGTGAAAAGCAACACTCACCTTTATGGGAAGTTTATCTTGATGTATATTTACACTTACCTTTATGATCTTTGCCCTTTTTCTGGTAGTATTTACGAGTGTAGGACAAAATCCCACTAGGACAAAAGCCCACTAGGACAAAAGCCCACTGGACAAAAGCCCACTAGGACAAAAGTCCACTGGACAAAAGCCCACTAGGACAAAAGCCCACTAGGACAAAAGCCCACTAGGACAGAAGCCCACTTAAATGCATTTGACAGGGATAGAGGTTGAACTGATGGACAAACAGACAGATGAAGAATCTCTCTTCTGCTCAAATCTGAGATTTCAAACATCTCTTTTTGCTTGGTGCCTCTCATAAAAGTGCATGCTAATTGTTACTATCAGATCAAGGGTCAGCTGGATTAATTAGACATATGTTTCCCAATTATAATAGATTGTTTGACCCAAACTGTAAAATGATTTTCTTAATATGTAAATGGCTTTTAACACCCAAATTAAGTTGTTTGTCACAACATACACAAGAAATAATTATGTCAGTGAAAACACACTGCAGGTGTGACTAACCCTGAAGAAGCAGTCTAAGACTAACCCTGAAGAAGCGGTCTGATCAGGGTTAGCAGTTTTATAATAGACTTAACCTTTTTTTTCTAAGTCGTGGGCTTTTGTCCACCCTGCCAAATTTAGCATTGGGCTTTTGTCAGGTGGGATATTGTCCAGTGGGCTTTGCCCTATTGGGTTTTTGTCCCAGTAGGCTTTTGTCCGTTCCCCAGTATTTACACCTACCTTTATAACAGGTTTATCGGGAGTATTTACACCTACCTTTATAAGTGGTTTATCTGGGAGTATTTACACCTACCTTTATAAGCGGTTTATCTGGATGTATTTCATTGAACTGTTCAAGATCTAGTGTGTACAAGTTGTTGAGAAATATGTCTGTTCCATTTTTGTCAAGGTTACTGTGGCCGTATCCAAGAGTGACGAATGTTAAGGACAAAAAGGCTGGTCCAAGAATAAACAAAATCTGAAGAAAAAAAATCGACAGAATGAGGCGATATGTGTACAGCAATTATCCCTTCTTGCGCCAATCGCAACAAAAGTTGTCTGTTTTTCTCGTCTGCTGAAATGTTTGAGAAGCCTCTATGGCAAACAGTGTGGACCCAGATCAGAGTGCACCTATAGGAGCAGTCAGTTCTGGATCTATGCTGTATGCTTCTATACTTAATTTGTCAGTAATGTTAGGCAATTATTTGCAGCAGACGACTTCAGCAGACGACATTTTCTTTTTTTTTGCATTTTTTTTCTTGGCGCTTAAAGGGTTAAGTTATATGTACAAACTATCAAATCTCAATTCAAGATTTCCCATCAAGGTTTATTTAGGCCAACACTACTGTACAGTACAACCTGTCATAAGCAGCCACTCAAAAAGAAGACAAAAATTGGTTTTCAAGACCGATTATTGCTTAATAGAGGTCAAAGTATTGCAGAATGCCCCAATGGATGAAGGTCAAAAGTATTGCAGAATGCTCCAATGGAGCATTCTGCAATACTTTTGACATTCATTAAGCTACAATGGAGCATTCTGCAATACTTTCGACCTTCATTAAGCTCCAATGGAGCATTCTGCAATACTTTCAACCTTCATTAAGCTCCATTGGAGCATTCTGCAATACTTTCTACTTATATTAAGCTCCAATTGAGCTTTCTGCAATAATTTTGACCTTCATTAAGCTCCAATGAAGCATTCTGCAATACTTTTGACGTTCATTAAGCTCCAATGGAGCATTGCAGTTAAGCTCCAATGGAGCATTCTGCTATAATTTTGACCTTCATTAAGCTACTATTTGTCCTAAAGACCTTTGTTTTGTCTATTTTTGAGTGGCCCCTTAAGACAGGTTTTACTGTACTTTTATTTGAGCCAGTGACTAGTACAAGTCTACATGTATTGACTCAGATCAGCCTACACATCCATACAGTCTGATCAATGACGGCGCTACCCTTCGATCCCCAGTCAAATGCTCTACCAACTGAGCCACAGCACTTTGCCGTTATTAAGTACGGACATTATATGGATATATGTTTATAATAAGTACTTGTTTGTTTTGATTTGATTCTTTACGTCCCAGTCAACAATTTTTCAGTTATGTTGGGATGGGTCTTCCTGGGTTGAACCAGTACTAAGCAAGGACTAATGTGTCTTGCTCAAGGACACAACACAGTGACGCCGGTGAGTCTCGAACCCACGGCCCTTTGGTCTCGAGTCAAGTGCATATGTGCAGTCTGATCAGAGCCTTTGCTAGTCGTTTGAATATTCTTTGAGTGTTAAGCTACTGACCTAACATCATTTGGAGTTTCTAAGCTAAAAAGGAGGCTGCACAGGCTCGTCTGAGTCTAAGCTTGTCAAAATGCCACATTGTTGGAAATCACATGTAATGGCTCAAATAATGTTGAAAAAGATGTTTATAGTCAGGACAATATAAATAGTCAGTGCCACTTACCCAGCCACAAACTCGGCCACCAAAAGCTATCGCCAAGAAGATCAACAGCCATGTGACTACCATGGCAACTGGCACTATAGACACGCCCACATTCTTCAAAGATTCAGAAAATTCCCACACGGGAAACCCTAGAACATCAGATATGCTGCTTGATACCTGGAGATATTCACGGCTGTAACATAAAATAAATATTTAAAATAGCTACCCAGCCATAGCAGGGTTTTTTCCAGCAATTTTGGGAAAAGGCCGCTGGCCAAAATTGGGAAAAAATGATCGACTTAACATCAAAATTCGAAGAAATAATTAATGACATAGAACATAATAAGGGTAGAAAAACATATCCTCAAAATCAAGTTATTTTAGATTGTATAATGCCAACCATACCACTTTAGCACAAGTGTTTAAGTATAATTCTGATATGGGTCATTGTTTCTCATAAGAAGTAGTCCTTTAGGCATATGGCATGTTATTCTATAGAGTATTAACACCAATATCTACCACTTCCGGTCTATGAAGTATCGGCAATACGCGTAAATACCAGTAAATCGACATATACGAGGGTCATTTTTTATGTTCGTAGAAACGGGCTGTATCTCTACAAATATAGAATTTACGGTACCATAAGTATATATATTTTGAAAGGTCTAGCTTTTGTCTATCAACTGATGTAATTTTTACATCATTAGCGCTTAGTTCGATCAAGATATATAGCTTTGAATAGGCATAGAAAAGGACACTGGTCGAAATCCATGCCATTTTAACCACGCAGCAAGCAGGAAATTAGACGCTGTTAAGTACCATTCGTTATGGTGATATAAGCATTTTTCAAGCCGATTTTACTTTTGCACCATCAAAATTAATTATTCAAACGCTAATCGTAGACAAGTGCAGCAAAACTATAAGTATGTTGTTTGCTCTTCTATAATAATTTTAAAACACCCAATAATATATCAAAATAATCATAGTCAAGTGCTAGTTATTAAATCTGTTAAAATTACGATTATGAACAAATTTTAAAATTTCTTCTTGTTTTGCATAGCACATGATATACTCAATCATTCGTCAGCAGTTATATTGATGTATCGATTTAAGTGTGTAACTGGCAGCTTCTGGTACTGGCATACCCCCATGTTATAAAAAGTGGGTGGGGTAAATTAACCCCGTGTAGAAAACACAATAACAATTGGATCTGCATATTTTTCTAATTGCAGTAATTTCAACACCTGTTTAGAGGCACAAAAGCAGTTTTAATGTATTTTCTAAATATAGTAACGCTCCATGACGTCATTTATGTACAAAATAAGGGATTTTAGTAACCCCTAGGCTATTTATTTTGCAGTTAATATCTAATAAAACAAAAGCATTAACTTTGTTTTGGAATGAAAGTTACCATAACACTTCCATCTACCATATAAACAAGAAAAAAATAAAATACTACTTTACAGCTAACATATTAAGCCACATTCAAAAGCCCGTATCCAACTTCCACTTGTGTCAATTTTTTACAATAAAAGTTTATATGCCTACTCTTCAATTTGCTGAGGTTCCAAACAAATCTTCCATATCCAATAATTGCTGCGTATTTGCTATAATGTTTATATAATATTGTAGCACGTGGTGTCCTTGATCTGCATCCAAATTTTCAGAAGCTGTGTATGGCATATGGACCCATTTTCATGCAATTGTTTCTAACGTTCTGTCAGAGACTAAATCCATAAATGTCATATTTCTACCATCTTTCCAGTGTGCGATATATAGGTATGTCTTTGCCTCTTAGAAGACATTAAAGTAATGCATTTTGAAATATTTTTAGGTTGCATGTATAGATAAAGGCTCAATCTTTCCAAATATATGCATGATGTATGCATTTACTTTCACCGTTTTCTTTAAATCTACCTCTCTACGAACATAAAAAACGTCCCTCGTACATTTACCAGTGTGGTAGTGATCTCTGAAAAAATGTTGTTGTTTTTTTTTTGTTGTTTTTTTACTTTTCTTAATTGGGAAAAACAGACATGGTATTGGGGGAAAAAAGGTGGCTATTTTCGATTGGGAATGGGGCCGAAATTTGGCCCCTAGAGAAGGGCAGAAAATGCCCTGCATAGGAAAGACATCCTACAGTATTGGCTTTCACCAAAAAAGCTGAACAATTTACAGCTTTTCACAACAATTTTCCTCAGCCATCTCTTCTGCTTAGGCCAAATAAAAAAAAAATACCTGTGTTTAGGGTGACCTGACCCTACACCTAAATTTACTAGTGAAACCTAGAATTTTTTTCAGGTTTTCTAGAAATAATATAATTTAATGCATTTTGAAAGGCAAAATGCCTTTCAAAATGCAGAAAATCATATTTGTTTCCAGATTTTTTTTTAAAAATATATGTGTGCCTACTCTACCTGTTACCCAAAACACACTTATTATTTTTTTTTTGCCTTTAACCTTCAGTGGCCTATATTGCAAACAAAGTAGCCACAGGGAGCAGTCTAATCAGGATTCATAGTGTTTGCTCCTGTGATAAAAATTAGTCTTGAATGCATTGGTACATTTAGCAGACATAATAAGTAGACATTTTCTGGACAAAAGATACTTGCAGGGTAAGGGCTAAGCACTAAATGAAAGAATATCATCTATTAGTTATATTTTTTGTCATGAGCCTTCAGCTATCAAATTAATACCTACTCTTAAAAAATATTCCCTTCTCTTACCAATTACCTTCAGTCTTGGTGTGTGTGTTTGTTTTGATTCTTAACGTCTCTGTCAACAATTTACCAGTCATGTTGGGACGATTTCCTGTCTTTCCCAGGTTGAACCAGTACTAAGTAGCAGACAATGTGTCTTGCTCAAAGATACAACACAGTGGCTAGACGCAGTCTCCAACTAGCAACCCTTCGACGCCCAGTCTAACGCTCTACCATCTGGGGTCTTGGTGTGTAAAATCAGGGATGCTAGTAGTAAGGAAGTTGCTCAAACAATGATCCTAGGTTGACCATGATCTATTTTCAACACACATTAAAGTTCAAACTTTACCTTGCGTTAACTAGGTAAAGGTCAACCTAGGATCATCATTTGGACATCCTTAATGCTACATTATATCAAAGTCCTACGTCATAGGTCCTTTGATTCAGTAAATTATTTTTGAAGAGTTTTTACCTTACATGGGTATGGCAACTATTTTGGTCATGTGACCTAAACAAAAAATAGATAGTCATATTAAGGAAGTCTCTTTAAATTTGACTATAATGGCCTTGTAATTTCTGAGAAAATATATTTAAATATATTGATGGCTGTCATAAGCAACCAAAATGGGACAACTGGAATTAGTTACTTTAAGCTGGTGAATAATGGACTATCCCAAATTATTATTGCCATTGCAGGTTTTAAGACAGTATTTGATAAATATGCATAAATGGCTTAAGGATTTAAACTTTTTCAAAATATTCACAACATTGAGTGTGTAAGTCTAATATTTAAGCTGTGTCCATTTTTTTAAAAGATTGTACTTACTTGAAAAATTGAGATTCAGGTGAGACTGGTTTGCTATTTTCATCCACATGTACATACTGGTTCCTGAAACAAACAACAATCTACCAGTCCACATATCTCAATTCAGACTCTCAGTGGGATATAGCATAGATATTATTTGGACCTCGACACGGCAAAGCCTGTCTTCGAGGGTTTCTGACAAAGTGACACTGAAACCAGTCTCATCAGCTGTAGAGACTAAACTCCAGTTTTTATGTTTTTCACATTGATTTTCGGCGGTAACTTTTTTATTACTAATTTTAGCAAACTGTGTTCGCGATGAAAGTTGCAGAGAAAAATTGGCGCCAAATTCTCCAAATGGGTCCAAAATCCAAGATGCTGCAGTTAACCCTGCGCATAGATGCACTCTTTGAAATTTTTAATCAAAGCTCAAATAAACTAAGATAAATATGTCAGTCAAAAAACTACATTGCCCCACCCTAATTCACTAACTTAAACGATGGATGGCTTGTTTAAATATATTGGAAATCGAGCCTGGTTCGCTTGTGCAATAAGCTACTGGGGTCATCTCGTAACCACTCTTTTTGAAGCACATGCAGAAGAGAAAAATACCATGTCATGCGTAATCACAGCTTCTGCTCCTGCAAAAGATCACGCTCAAATTAGATTCTGTACTTTATGGGTTTACAAATAGCAGGATTATGCTACACACAGCCACTAAATAATGGTAAATTCACCGCTTGTGAATATTCTTTTGAGATGAACCCTTTCTGTCACGCTTCTATGAAATTTACCTGTCAATAAAAAACTTAGAAATTTTGGCTGAATTCCGTTTATTGCATATTCTTCATCTTTGTACAAAAAATCTGTTTGCGCATCAATCTTCGGACCATTTTGGAAAAATTGGCGCTAATTTTCCTGTACAACTTCCATCGCGATCACATTTTGTTAAAATTGAAAATAAAAAAGTTATCACCGAAAATCAATGTGAAAAACATAAAAACTAGAGTTAAGCTAAAAAATTGAAATTCACCCATATGAGTTTAGATATGACACTTTCTGAAAAGCGAATAACAAAGGCGCTGAGCGCAGATGGCCAGGCTGGTCTGCGCCTGTGTTGTTCCCAAACCCAGAAGACAGGTTTTCTCGGGTTGAGGCCCATGTGATGGTCTGCATGCCTGGTTATAAACTCAACCACAATTTATAGCTATGATTTCCTCTTTAACTGCACGAGAGTGGGTCAGACCTCAGACTCAATGATGACCCTGATCTAAAACTTTCATTCTTGGGTCAGTGCCTGATATTTGTCTTAAGCTGGCCCCACCATGGCTCAAACTACCTTTTTCAGCTCTGAATGTCTGTGCGTTGAGAGCCCTTTTCTGTCTTAACCCATAAAGCATCAATTATAATTTGCAGCAGACGACAATTTCAAATTTTACTGCCTTTTCAAAAATAACAAATAAGGCATAAAATTTCATGAGAATCGTCTGCTGGCAGACGACTCTCATGAAATATTGTACCTTATTTTTGTTGAAAATTAGGGAAGATATCGCCAAATTTGTCATCTATTGCAGTCGTGATTGGCACTTTAAGGGTTAAGCTGGGCCCACCCTGGCTCAAACTACCTTTTTTAGATCTGAAAGTATGTGAGCTGAGAGCCCTTTTCTGTCTTTCATCACAGCATGTTAATTTGATTTGATTGTTTCACTCTGATGATACATTGCATAATTTTGTGTTTTGACAACAGCAGAATCTACCCCTCCTCCCCCCCCCACTCCAGCCCCCCCCCCCCCCCCACACTTTTACTGCTGTCCGTTCTAAGGTGGTGGTTCTGTTACAATTTTTGCTCACAGTGTTTGTGGGAGGGTTTGTATTTTGGTTGTTTTGTTATGCAGAACTTAGTTTCCGTTCTAGTTTTGCAATCATCTGGCTGAGGAAGAGAGAGCTGATTGCTTTACTTTAATTGTTTTCTAGATCTCATGCGGCTGTTGGTGTTCTGTGGCTCTTCCTCATGGCGTGTGGGTTGGGGGTCTGCAGTCTATGATTGTGGCATTTCCTGCCCATTCTCACTTGCTTTTTCAAAGTGTTTAACTTTAGTGTTATATAAAGTGAAACATTAGACACTGATTTGACTTGTATATTCAGCTGTAAAAAAACCAACATTCAATTTTAACCGTTGAAAATATAGGGATCACACATGTTTTTTCATGCATTAACATTTGACGGGTCCCGAGGACGTTGTTTGAACACGAGGCCCTTAAGGACCCGACAAGTGTTAATGCAGTGAAATAAACATGTGTGATCGTTATACTTGCATATTTTACCCGATTTCAACCTAAACCGCACTGAAAACGTCACTTAACCATTAAATATCCATTTTCTTGCACTGGATTTCTCTAAACAAAATGGCGTCAACGTCCAACTTTTGAACGTCATTATGTCACCAAAGCATCATAGACAGGTGCAACATTTTCGCGAACAAAAGCATGGGCAAAATGATGAGTCAAGGCCGCAACGCTTTCCCGTTTAACATCATGCAAAAAATCAGGGCTCAGTTTAGGCTTTGTCAAGTTAAAAGCCATGTTCAAACAGTACATGAATCTCATGATTTGAACATGGATTTTAATTCATTTGGCAATGGCTTCAAACAGCTTCACGCAATGAATTCTATGCAAGAATATATATTTTAATGAGCAATTGACAACCATTTCTATTCTTTCATAGTGTGCAATCGCACCAAGCTGTTAAACTTACCGTTCAACTACCGCTAGGCCATTTAATGACATTACATTTTTCAAAATGTATCAGAAATGAGGGGAAGGTATTTGATATTTTAGCTTGATAACGATATTGCAGGTTGGAGGAGGATTGTTTTTTGGAGATATAGCTATCATGCAAATGGGATTTGATGATTTTTCTACCACTGCAAATATATTTTTTTAAATTACAACCAGGCAACTAGCAATTTAGCAATATATTCCCATGAAACATCTCAAGATAAGCTGTCAGACGCATAAAATAGACAGTCTATTATTGTCATCCAGGTGCATGACAAACTGCCTGAAAGCTTGTTCATTTCTACATGCTCATTTCCTTGAATAAATGAAAGTAGTTGAGAATTTGTAAAAAAAAAAACTAATGGTGAAAAACTCATTTATTGAAAAGACATATGTTGTAGGTACACATTGAAATTGCCTCATAGAGGCAATTCCAATGTGTACCTACAACATATGTTACTGAAAATAAGGAAGAATTTACACTTTCCAAGTATCATGTCCATTGTCTTTACCTCTTTTAAACATCCCAAACTGCCAATCAGTATTAAAATTCCTATCACTCTATTGCAAAATGTTTATATTTGCATGATAGCTATATCTCCAAATTCGAGTTAATGCATTATATCTTTGCTACCTTGCTAGTTGCGTGGTTGTAGCAGGCCTCGAAATATCTTAAAATAGGCACTTGCCCTGCATCGCAAAAAAATGTTTGCATACATGGGAAAAAATTATTTTTCACTAGAAATATCAAAATTTTCCCTTGCCCTGCAGCCTGAGGCACTCGTAAATACGAGCGGACGAGTGATATTTTCGAGCCCTGTGTAGTTATATGTTTACCTAGTTAGAGGAGAATTATCTAGACAAGATGGTGTGTTCCATATGTGATCACAACTCCCCCAGACATAGGGCTGCTGAATTATAGATATAATGGCGTACAGCCCGTAGTGGGTAACCAATGGCACCATGTAGACACAGATCAGAAACAGCTGGATTATCAACGTGATAGCAACTCCTGAAAAAGATTGAAAAGTTTTACAAAAGTCCAAATAAACAAGATTATTATATAATCTATAAATAAACATCTTCTGATTGGCCCATATGCATATCCACTCAAGTCAATAAAACTACATATCCCATGGTTTGCCGGACGTGATGTTGCAAAGCATAAGCACGAGGTAATATTGGCTGGCTTACAGGAAGTGACGTCAGAACGTCAAGTATTTTCGCATGATCCTTCCGTAACGTCAACGTTTTAATTGTCTTAAATGGCAGGAAATGATTAAATACATTTATTATATAATAAAACAATTGTTGACTTATCTTTCGGTAGACATGGAGAGTTATTGAACAGTAAACTTAATCATATTGACCTCCGCTCCGTGTCGGTCAATATATCGTTTACTGTTCAATAACACTCAATGTCTACCCTAACATAAGTCAATAATTGTATAATAGCGATGGGAAAATAACAATCGTTTACTTATAAGTCTATCTAGAAGCAAATGAGCCGTGACATGTGATTTCCAACAATGAGGCATTTGACATGTGTAGACTCAGACGAGCCTGTACAGCCTCCTTTTATGCGTAGAAACTCCAAATGTTGTTCAGTTAGTAGCTTTATTGTCACAGAATATTCAAGCGGCAAGCAAAGGCTCTGATCAGACTGCGCGTATGCGCAGGCTGATCTGAGGCTTTGCTGGTCGCACATGCCACATTGTTGGAAATCTCATGCACTGGCTCATATGTTTTTTACCTGTTTGCTCCAAAGAAATGTCTAAATAAAACGGTTTCGAGTATTCAACAATACATTTGAGTCTTTTGGAGTATTCAACAATACATTTTGATTCTTTTGAGTATTTAAAATACAATTTGAGTCTTTTGAATATTCAACAATACATTTTGAGTCTTTTGAGTATTCAACAATACAATTTGAGTCTTTTGAGTATTCAACAATACAATTTGAGTCTTTTGAGTATTTAACAATACATTTTGAATCTTTTGAGTATTCAACAATACAATTTGAGTCTTTTGGTTATTCAACAATACAATTTTGAGTCAGTGTCAATCAAAAGGTGCAATTGGGCATGTGAGCCCATCGAAGATAGTAAGAATCCATCACAAGTGTGAGGGTGGGATAGAAAATCCATCCCGAGGATCACCCATTGGCATCACAAGCCTTGCCGAGTGATGACAAACAGTTATCGTGAGGGACGGAATTTTCTATCCAATCCTCACACAAATAATGGATTCTTTTTCTTGCTCACCTTTAAATACCTCGTTCTGGTTTGGAAAAACATGAAAAAGGCTTCTTTTTCTGTATTGTTAAATCCACCTAAATAAAAAGGGTTTATAAGTCATCATATGCACACCATTGAAAATGAGCAAAGAAGGGAGACAATTCTTACCTTTAAATATAGGTATATGTGTGGAGAGTAACTTTATGAGCAAAGAAGGGGGACAACTCTTACCTTTAAATATAGGTATATGTGTGGAGAGTAACTTTATGAGCAAAGAAGGGGGACAACTCTTACCTTTAAATATAGGTATATGTGTGGAGAGTAACTTTACAACTCCTTTCTGTTGATGGTTCCCCAGTTTAAGCTGCACAAATATGGGTGGTACACACAACACAAAGAGAAACAGGTAAACAGCCAGCAATGACATCCCTGAAACAAAAGGATAATTTTAGCCTACATGTATAAAATATGCCAGAAAATCAAGCAAACTGTAAAATATTTACAACCCACCTCCTTCATTTTGTGAATGAATTAAATTATGAGCAAATCATATAACAAAGATTCTTTCCCAACCAACATGTATTAGTCCACCCTGGATTGCTTATAGCTCAACTTCAGCCCAAGCCCCACTTGTTATGAGCTACATGTAAAGGTAAAACAATACTCAATCTTTATTATTTTTTTAAATCCTCCGTGAGGACAACAGGGATAGGGCCAGGGGGCATAAGGTCCATGAATTGGTTTTGCATGCAGTTTTAGAAATTAAAAGCATATTCCGAATTCTGGATTTTCATTGAGTTTTATAATCATACAGTTTGAATACAATCACTAACTTTGAGCATCTACCAATTGGGAACTTTTGCAAACAATTGATACCCATTTCAGGCCTCAGATCTAGACCCAAACTGTTTTACATTCTAATCATGTTAATGGTATTCCAGTGAGTATTTTTCAAATGTTGATTTTGACTTTTGACAGACACAAAATAAAATGTTAGGCATATTGCTGGCCCAAAAGATAATAAGACCTATAAAAGGGACAATAGCCCTTTTCCCATTCAAATTTCAAAATTTAGATGGACCCTTAAGAAAATTTGATTACACTAAGAAACCTTTACATACATCTCAGAGCAAAACTAATGATACAGTTCCAACCATCTTAACATTATCCCTGAAGCATGCAAAATTACCTGGGCAGATTGCAGAGTTATTAAAACCAATGTGCAAAGTCATTGTACCATTCATTTCTTAAAAAGCCAATATATCCTGATGAAGTGCTATAAACCTCCATAATAAAATACAATAAAAACGATCAACTTTTCCTGGTAGGACATGAATAAAAGGTTAAAAACGTTAATGCATTGAAATCTCCCGAGGGACTAGCGAATGTTAAATTACATACAATGTTTGATGGTTATTATTACGTTTATAAATTCAATGATACATTTTGCATATTTACCTTAATTTATGAAAAGTATGGCACAATATTTTGTTGTCATATAACAGACAACAGATGGCTGGAAGTTTCCATTAATATTCATGCACATGTACCAGGGCCAAGCCATATATAAGAGCGATAAACAATGTAGTGGCCTGGAACGAGTATAATTAAGGTACCAAACCTGTGCAGAATGATTTGCTTACAGGGTTCATACAGGCAAGATTATGTAAAATTCAAGGACATTTCAAGGACTTCTCAAACTTTCCTACTGTTTTCAAGGACTGACAACTTAAGAAAAATACTGATTCTACTTCTGAAATACTAGAGTCCATTACTAAAGATATTAGTTTAAGATAATTAGTTTAAGATTGTGGTGCCTTTATTTGGTGCAGCATATATGCTGCACCAAATAAAGGCATCACAATTTTTTTACTGATTTAGGCCTAGAAAAACTGTTGAATCCTCCTGTAAATGGTTAAATTCAAGGACTTTTCAAGGCCTCTGAGTGTTTTTCAAGTACTTTTCAAGGCAAATTTTACTTTCAAGACAGCGCGAACCCTGGCTTAGCTTATACAGGAGTTTGTACCTGTTAAAGCACAACTGTTAAAGGGTATGTGTGGCATGAACTATATGCTATAATTATACAATCGTACAGGCCTCTATATATATTAAGTTACACATGTGTAATAGGTTGTGGATACTCATAAGAACTGTCTCAATGAGATGATTCTTTTGAGCACCCAATGTTAAACTGATGGATGAGAAAATAATTACAATTTTATGCTCAAACATGTTTATCTAGACCTTACCTGAAGGCATCCTTGTAAAAGACTGCCAGCATGGGTAGACCACAATCAGAGCTATCTGTAGTAGGTTCCATGGTGCCACCTCGTCAGCCATTCTCACTTATTTCCCTTGACACACAGAGAAATTACAGCTACCCTTCTTCTAGCATGGATTTTCTATGATCCTAGCTTCAATACAACACTCTCCCTCTTAATCCATGGGAGAGAACTCTGGTTGAGAATAACTGATGTTTCGTTTTGCAATTGCTTCCTTATCACATGATGTAATTACAGTCACTAGGTTGCCTCCCTTTACAGTCACTAGCTTGCCTCCCTTTATCTTAGCTTCAAAACAACACTCTCCCCTAAATTCATTGGAAGGATCTTGCCACTTGTGTAGAAAATGAACCTAATGGTATTGCTTCCTAAATTTTCATGTCATATTCCCTTTTGTAACTAAAGGTTGATTCCCTTGATTTATTTTTTTCACTCACTTGTCAACATCAAAATTATAAAAAGAATCACATTTTATCATATTAGCTTTCAATCATCACTCAAATCACAATATTATATGATATCTCGATACACATAGATTCATAGTATCTTCTATTCTAATAAGTTCTCAACTTTGCCCTGCAAATAGACAAAAAAGGCTTTTTAATATAATACGTAACACAGAAATACCATTTTATTGCGTCATATTCAAATCAAAACCTATAAGTACTATGTGGTATGTCGACTTACTATTCGCATGTTGACACTCATTAATAAGAGATTTCATCAAAATAGTACATTGATGAGTTGGGATCATGAAGGTGACGTAAAGTAGGAGGGAAATTGCAAGATTGGGCTGTAGTGGGCCCAAAATAACAATGTTGCAAAATCCAACTTAATTGAACACATTGTTTTATTCATAATAATTGACTGCATAGACCTTACTTTTCTAGATCAATGACAGAACCAAATTTTCTCAGACAGGAAACGAAACCATGTGAAAATAAAATCTAGAAGGGGTGTGCCCTCTGATCACGGTCCTAAACTATCTGTTTGCTTTCTTCAAAAATGTAATTTGAAACCTTACTGCAGTCCACATGATCAAATCCCTGGATTACTTTATTTAAAAAAGTGAATATGATTTCACTATAAATTATTTTATGCCTCCAAATATTTTGAGAAAGAATGTACATGTATTATAATAACTCTCAGAAATTTCATTACACAAGACATCAATTATTATTCTTCTAACATTTAAGATACAACTGTACATTTCAGTAACGTGGGCTTACATATAGATTGTATATGCGGCACGCAAAACATGTCTTCAGGGTTCCGACAGATTACTCAAACCAGTGTCCTCAGCTACAGAGACTATCTAGAAAATTGTGAAAATATGCTTGTATCAAGTTTAGATACATGTATGATACTTTCCAATAAGTGAATAACATAGGTGCTGATCAGACTGGTCTGCTCCTTTGTTGTTCGCAAACCACCACAACCAGTTTTTCTCGTGTGGGCTGACATATTTAGGGTAAATACAGTAGCTATTACCCTCGGATATTGCATGACAGACACACATCAACTATTTTTCTTTCAAGTCAACAGGAAACATACACTCGGAAACATGTTTATTGCAAGCTCGTACAGTAGCACTAAATGAAAGTTATCCAAATCACTTTTTTCTCGATTTCTCCATAAAACATATATTGTGCTTACTCATTCAATACATCTCTGTCATTGAGATGCTTTCAATGATCGAGCACTACAACTGTAAGAAATAAGGATGTTACCAGCAGAATAGCATCATGATCAGTTGAATGAAATTGTGTCTTATCTTGTTCTTTGTAGCTAGAATAATATTCACTTTGAAACATATTAATGTTTTGCATGCTGTGTAATTGTGCATGCTGTGTAATTGTGCATGCTTTTTTGCCGTCTTCTGGTTTATTTAAATAATCAACATTTTTGAAAAAAATCTTTCACGAATATACACATGCACCATCAGATCCAGTTTGTAAAAAAGTTTGGATCCAGATCAGGTCCAAAAAATGTTGAGCCTGATCTGGGTCCAAATTGTTTGCAAAGGATATCAGCAGGCGACACTAGCAGACAGAGGGTTGAAATTACCATGCAGGCCGACATTTTGCTCGTCATAGATACTTTGCCCAGACCAATAATATTTTGTAATTGGAAAATGCTGTAAAACCTGATAAGACTGGTTTACACGGTTTTCTCAGACTGTCTAGCAAATTATCAACGACTGAGTGGCCTGTCAATAGTGCATATACCAAAATCTTGTTAGCTTGCGGCCATGCATAGAATTTTCGATCATAATCGATGATTGATCAAAATGCCCCACCCGATTATTTTCGATGATCGATTATGAAAATCCCATAATCGAACAACACTAATGCATACACAGGGATGTAAAATTCCACTTGCCCGCTCCCATTTGTGAGTAAAATGTTATACAGGGCGAGTAAAAGTTTTGACAATTTGTGTAGTACTTTTATAATATACAGCATCTCTGAGAAAAATTGGGGACATGAAGGGCGAGTAACTTATTTGGAAATTTTACACCATATCATATAATCATAATCTGATTTTTGATTAACGTGCAGGTGCAGGGGCATCATCCACATCAGTGGGCCCCTTTCCAGGTAACTGGCTAGCTGCATGCATAGCAGATCTAACACCTGATCTCCAGGTGCTCCTTTCTTGAGGGTCAACTGTTGTGAGCTTCCACTCAAGGCAGTCTCTCTCCCTCAGTTTCTTCCATGTTAGCTTGGGCCTCCCTGCCCCCCGCCTGCCATCAATCTGTATACCACATGCTGTTCTGATCGCACCACTAGAACACTCCACATGCCAAAACCAGCGAAGCCTTCTCTCTCTCAAAATGAGGTTGAGGTCCTCAAGCTCAAGCTTTGCAAGTAATTCACTTGACCTTAATTACCGTGGCCACATCCTTTGGCTTGATACTGCGAATCTGTCTGATCATGGCCCTTTCATTGCGCTGCAAGCGCTGCAGGTTCGTCTTGGTCAGTGGCCAAGTTTCACTGGCATGGAGCATGGCGCTCGGCATGTAAGAGCTGTATACATGGCCACGTGTCTTGTAAGAGAGGTGGCGGGATGTGAGAACTGGTAGTAGCTCCCTGAACTTCTTTCAGGCTGTTTTCACACAAGTAGTGACCGCTATTTCACAGCCTCCACCAGCAGAAAGCATATCACCGAGGTAGCAGAAGGAAGCTACCACCTGCAGCTTATCAGGTCCGACCTAGACTTCATTCTGTGGCCTGTCGCCAATAGGGCGGGCATTTCCCATGCACCGTGCACACCTATAATCAGGATTTGGTGTCAGTCGTTGTAGCCCATCTGCATTTCTTATGCACCCGAAGTTTGCAGCCATTGCAGAACCCTGATACATTTACAATATCACATGTACATGTAATATGGAAGCAAGGGGAAGTTTAAATAATCCAAAATCCTGAACTTTAGAAATTCAATTTTCAAACTTGAATTATGACAAGCTCAAGTATAATGGCCATTTCGATATTGAATTTAATAAGAAAAGTTATTATGATATGGTGAGTCCTCACAAGAGCGGTGTAGAGTCTCAAGAAAGAATGATTATCCAGATATTTAAATGTTCCTTTTATAAGTGCTAGCATGCTAAGACCATAAGACGGAGGGCTAAAAAAGGACTTTGTCCTTACATCTGAGCCCGAAAACCATCCTACAGGTATCCTACAGGTATGATAAGCCATTGATTCAGAATTTTGAGGCCGTTTTTCTTATGGAAAGTCGGCCTCAAAATCCTGAATTCTGGGATACTCCTGTAAGATATGTGTTGTAAACTGGGTTTTCCTAGGGCGTGGGTCTATCATAAAGTCTAGATTTGGCAATTACTTAATTGGAGCAAATATGCAAATATATGCTAACAAGCACAATATACTGTTACAAATTAGACCATGCCAGGTGAAAAAGGCCCTCATATTGCTTGTAGATCATAAGTAGTCCAATATTCTCTTTCAAATAACCATTTATGATAGATGAGCCGTGACATGTGATTTCCAACAATGTGGCATTTTTACAAGAGTATAGACTCAGGCTCTCCTGTGCAGCCTCCATTTAAGCCATTTAGAAGTTCCAAATGATGTTCAGTCAGTTAAGCTTAACACTTATGGAATGTTCAAGTGACCAGCAAAAGCTCTGATCAGACTGCACGTATGCAGTATGCGCAGGCTGATCTGAGGCTTTGCTGGTCGCACATACCACATTGTTGTTGCAAATTGGCACATTTCTGTTTAAGATTTCCATGAAAACATTTAGCACACAGTACAATGATATAGAGGAAATAAAAGCAAACACTGTGATACAGACGACATCTTTTGCCCAAGACATATTCTTAACAGTGAACTGGTCCGAGCACTCCCAAAGATTATCCTGCTTTATCAGGGCCCAGACCAATTTTAATGGCCAATTAACAAAAAAAAAATTAAGTTTCACCACCCCCTTTTGAAGAGGGACATTTATAAGAATAATTAGCTGAATAATTGGATTAACAAAGCGCCTATAGTTATATTCTCAAAAACATGAACATTAAATTGCACATTCTAATATGGCATGCTGGGTAAAGTTTCAAGATAAGGAGAACCATGAGTCAAACAGTTTGGATCCAGCTCCAGGCCCAATGTTTGTTGGACCTGTTTTTTGTTTGTTTGTTTTGTTGCTTTTAACGTCCCGAGTCAACAGCTATGGTCATGGCGGGACGGTCAGTTTACCTAACCACACTTTTTCCTGGGCAAGCTTGAACAAGCAGTTGACCAGTACTCCGTGCACATACTTTGCTTCTAACTGACAACAACCCTTCTTGAATGATTCAGCAGAAGGGAGGAGAATGACCGTAGAAATTATTTCATGATCAATCTCCACCAAAGTATGGGACCGGGCCAGGATCGATCTTGCGACCCCTGGATCTGCAGTCAGACTCCCATCTGTAGCCAGACACGTTACAGACTGCTCTTTGCTGCCCGGTTGTTGTTGGACCTGCGCTGGCAAAACTTATCAGCAGACCTGGTTCAGTGTCTGGTTCATAGCCACTTATCCTGTGTTATCTTCAGTCAGACCAATTTCAGAATTATTGCATTAACAAGCAACTTAGTTTTACAATGGTTTTTGTCCTATAACTCCACAATCCCTGGAGATTTCAGACATAAAATATTTACAAGTCCAACATATTTCATGAGAAATTCTACTTTAGAACCAGCTACATGTAATAAGATTTGGAACTTAAAATAAACTCAGAAACCTGAGAAAAGGTTCAAAAGAGCCTCACTTAAACATCATGTACAAAAATAATTCAGAACTGCCTTGGCCGATTCCGTGGAATCAGACCACGGATGTGCATAACAATAAACATATTTCAACATTCAACAATAAACATTATTGAAGGAATTTTCTGGTGCTGCAGCGCTACAAATTTTATGGAAAAGTGAAAAAATGTATTTAGCCTAGCTTGTGGGTAATTAAAATAATGGATTTTAATAGGGCTGACCTAATACCTGCTACCAAACTAATTTTCCTTAACAGTTCTGGCTAAAAAAAACTCAGATTTTTCATACATAATACTACGCCTTAAATACATGTGAGGCTTGATTCTAAATTGAAAAGGAGATTTTTCCAAATGGTCCAAAATATTGCAAGAGAATTGCAGGAAGTACCATCGGGCCTGGTCTGGATCCAAACTGACTCTGATGGGTCCTGAAATATTTTTTGAATCAATTTTGAAAATAATCAGCAGACGACAAAAAACATGCAAAATTTGTGTTGATGCTTTATACATGTCCCAGTCAACAATTTTTCAGTAAAGTTGGGACATCGTCCTGGGTTTAACCAGCACGCTCAAAGACACAATTTCACATGGAGAAACATGTTGAGAGAGAACTATGTTTAACTCGTTGCGCACTGTGTAATTTTTTGTGCTTTTTGTTGTCTCCTGATTTTTTTCAAAATCATCTTTTTCGAACAATCCATTCAGGAATATCATCAGAGTGTCAAACAGTTTGGATCCAGATTGTTTGCAAAAGCTATCAGCAGAGGACGACGACGCTAGTAGGTTACAAGTTGAAGTATGTAACTTTCCCATGGGCTGGCATGTTTTCTCAGCAGCAGACAAAAAATACTGATGATGCTGATTCAACAAAGTCAATTTACATGTTAGTTATTTTCTCAACAAAACAAGAAAACTTGTTTTTGTTGAGAATTTTTGTTGTGGAGTTACTGGAGTACCAGTGCTGCACCTCTCGTACCACAAAGTTTGAGATTACTGACCAAGAGGTTGCACATTTCACTCCCACATGTGGCCCGTTGTTTTGACCTTGAGCAAGACACTTTATCTTCTTTCAGCCTAAGAAAACGTCTTGAGTTGACTGAAAAATTCTTGACTATAGACATAAAGCATTAATTAACTCACCATGCCGCGTAGCGCAGTCGGTAACGTGTCTGGTTACAGATGCAAAGCTGACTGCAGATCCAGGTGTTGCGAGTTCGATCCTGGCCCGGTCCCACACTTTCGTTGAGATTGATCATGAAATAATTTCTACGGTCATTCTCTTCCCTTCCGCTGAATCATTCATGAAGGGTTGTTGTCAGTTATAAGCGAAAGTATGTGCACGATTACTGTTACTGCATGGTTAACTGCTTGTTCAAGCTTGCCCAGGAAAAAAGTCTGGGTAGGTGAACTGACCGTCCCGCAATGACCATAGCTGTTGACTTGGGACGTAAACCAACAATGCAAACAAACATTAATTAACTCAAACAACAAAACATGCAGGATGGCCTTGATTTTCAATTCCAAAATCAGATTTGCAGTTCCGCATGTTACTTTGTAACATTAGTGAAAACTAATTCCTTATCTTTACAGCCTATAATACAACTCTTAGACTATTGACTCGAAAATACAGGGTACTCTAGCTTTGAACAACACTTTCGCAGCAAAATGCGACTATTGTCATCTCCTGATCCCCCTACAAATACTTTGGGTCCAGATTGGGCACAAAATTTTGTCAAGCCTGATCTGGAACATAACAGTTTGACACGTACTACCCTAATGGTATTCCTGAGAAGTTGTTTTGTGAAG
Source organism: Loripinus fragilis (assembly GCA_964019695.1). Taxonomy (NCBI): domain Eukaryota; kingdom Metazoa; phylum Mollusca; class Bivalvia; order Lucinida; family Lucinidae; genus Loripinus; species Loripinus fragilis. The sequence continues at coordinate 31,477,628 of OZ026530.1, read as the reverse complement.
TTGTTTTATTTGTAACAAGATGTGCAAATGGGTTTGGTCGAAACCAGCCCCTTCCAAGAAAAGTATCTTGACACGCAAATGCGCAAAAGTAAGCTATAATTCAAAATCCATAATAAGAGGGATTTATCTGATGCTCGGCAGTTTTCAATTCCATAATCGGATTTGCAGTTTGGGCTGAAGTCAGATACTGTAACATTAGTTGACATATTTACACAGAAAGATAGGCCAATCAATAGATCTTTGACAGAACCTACTCGCAAGCTGAGAAACTAATTCTACCCTTTGCATGCTATATATTCCCTTTATAATATTTTTTATATTTTAGCTTCATACTGTATTTTCTTTTGCCTCTATCAACAGTATTCTATCTATATCTATCAATGACAAACTGACTGGTGTGATACTGGGAAACCAGTAAGGCAACCCATTAGGGCACCACAGCAGGCTTAATTTAGCACTCGGTGCTTAAGGCCCAAACCAGCATTTCATTTTGAAATGTTACTTATAATATACAGAACCAACTGATGAGCTGAGAAACTAATTCTACTCTTTGCATGCTGTATATAACTATATATTTGTTCTACCGAGGGCCGGCCAACCTTAGAAATATTTTTGTTTCCCCTTACCCGACCCTGTTTTACCGGTATGGGTGCGTAAATGAGTTGAACACTGTTAACTGGTAAGTATTTATTGAAGACTCCAGCTATAGCTATACCTGTGGAATAGAATTACATGTGACATAATATATGAATGATATATAAGTATAACAGGTCGTAAAATTATTTTTAACTCTTCAAATTGGATACTCATTAAACTTGGATACTCATGCAGTAAAACCTGTCTTAAGAGGTCACTCAGAAAAAGACAAAAAAAATGTTTGTTTTTTCAAGACCGATTATCGCAGAATGCAGGTCAAAAATATTGCAGAATGCTCAGGGAGCATTGCAATACTTTTGACCTGCATTAAGCGCCCATTCGTCTAAACAAGCATTGTTGTGTATATCTTTGAGTGGCCGTTTTAGGCAGGTCTCACTGTATAAGTCCTACCATAGGCAATAACTCTTGCAATACTGATCCTTCAGCCCCTTTTTTCCTACAAAACATGCAATGTCTAATGGTCAAGGTGTGTTGCAAATTTGATCCAAATTGGACAAAAGCTAAGTAAGTTATTCAAATAAAAACCTTGAAATGTGTACAGAAAGGCGGAAAGACAGAAAGACGGACAGGCTGAAAACAGTATACGGTACCCCCCTAAACTACATTTGCAGGGGGTATAAATATAACCTGTGACCTCTCAATATATAAGAGCCAGTGCATGAGATTTCCAACAATGTGGTATGTGCGACCAGCAAAGCCTCAGATCAGCCTGCGCATACGCACCCTTTGCTAGTCGCTTGAGTATTCTTTGATTGTTAAGCTACTGACTGAACACCATTTGGTGTTTCTAAGCTTAAAAGGAGGCTGAAGAGGCTGTCAAATTATTGAAAATCTCATGCTGTGGCTCATTATTATTAATATAATGGACCATCATGTATCAAACTTTATGGGAAATAAGGCTTAAATTCTATAGAAGAGATCACTTACAGGAATACAGTTCCATTCCCCAAAGGTATTGCTTTGAAAAATGAAATCCATATCAATGAAATCTACCAACCGTAGAGTAATCAATAGAAGACTGTTTTGTTTTTTTTTGCTGATGTTGTTGTTCTCGTTTAACCCTTAAAGCGCCACCTATAATTTGCAGCAGACGACAATTCCAAATTTTGCTGTTTTTTCAAAAATAACAAATAAGGGATGAAATTTCATGATAATCGTCTGCTGGCAGACGATTCTCATGAAATATCATACCTCATTTTTGTCTAAAATTAGGAAAGATGTAGCAAAATTTGTTGTCTGCTGAAGTCGTGATTGGCGCTTTAAGGGTTAACCTTCACATGCTGGGTAATTTTGCATTAACCCTTAAAGCGCCAATCACGACTGCAGCAGATGACAAATTTGTTGACATCTTTCCCAATTTTCAACTTTTATCGCGGGATGTTTTGTCCGGCTCCCGGCTAAAAAATTGCAGAAATTGTCTTAATTTTTGTGCTATAACTTCTCCCTATCTGACTGTCACTTTTCCTTAATTTTCCTGGAGGGAGAAGTCACGAGGGAGAAGTCACTTCTCCCTAACATGCCTAATGTCAGGGCCCAGCTAGAACCCTGAAAAATACTTACTTGCTGGCAATATTCACAATTACATCCAGCTGTTGTTTAACACCCTTCAAATTTATTCACTAAATCTACATCTACATGTAGTATCAAATTATCAAGTGTTTCCTAATGAAAAGGTTAATATGTACTTATACAAAAGCTATCCAGTTGAATGATGTTGTTAGCCAATGACAGTGAAATCAACTTGTGAATGGATAAAGTGTTGATCACGATCAGCTCGCTGACCATAATCTGTCACTGTTAAAAGTGGATACCACCTGATTCAGCATGGTAACTTGTAGACTGGCTCCATTCCTTAAAACAATTTTTCATCAATGTGTCATTTCATATACTTGTAGCCAGTTTAACTCTCATGGCTCTGTTTTAATACTTGTAGCCAGTCTAACTCTGATAGCTCTGTTTAAAACAGAACCGTCAGAGTTAGACTGGCTACAAGTATATGAAATGACAAATTGGTGAACAAATGTTTTAAGGACTGGAGCCAGTCTAGGTATCCAGTTGAATGATGTTGTTAGCCAACTACAGTGAAATCAACTTGTAAATGGATGACAGTGTTGATCACGATCAGCTGGCTTTGAGTTGCCAGCGGATCATTATCTGTCACTGTACCCTGATTCAGCATGGTAACTTGGTAAGGGTAAATTAGCCCTTAAAGCGCCAAGAAAAAAATGCATCTGAAAATGTCGTCTGCTGAAGTCGTCTGCTGCAAATAACTGCCTAACATTACTGACGAATTAAGTATAAAAGCAAACAGTGTGGACCTAGAACAGACTGCTCCTATAGGAGCAGTCTGATCTGGGTCCGCACTGTTTACTGGGTCCGCACTGTTTACTGGGTCCACACTGCTTACCATAGAGGCTTCTTAAACATTTCAGCAGACGAGAAAAGCACACAACATTTGTTGCAATTGGCGCTTTAAGGGTTAGTGGGCAGAGATAGAAAATCAACATCAATAGCAAGGCAGTGACTGACAAATCATTCAAAGACTTACCAAAATCATTCAAGGACTTACCAAAATCATTCAAACTTCTGACTTACAAAATCATTCAAAGAGTAAGTCTTACCAAAATCATTCAAAGACTTAACAAATTCATTCAAAGACTTATCAAAATCATTCAAAGACTTAACAAAATCATTCAAATCATTCAAAGCTTAGGCCAAAAAAAAAAAATAAGTGTATTTACGGTTTGCCGACCGACCCTGTTTTATAGCTGCCGACCCTACCATTTTTTCTCCAAAAATAAAAAAAAACGAGACCATTATCCGGTCCTGCTTGAGCGGTCCCGGATTTTAGTACCGGTAGTCAAATTCTTCCCTGATTTTATTCTATTTGGTGTGTAGTCAAACCTTTTATGGTTGTCAATCCAAGATGGCGACGTTCTCGTCGCATTTCATTTCAAAAAATGTGATCACCAAGATCAGAAAAGCTTGTTTGAAGCAACAAGTCATCACCAGATGACTTGAGATATTTAATGACAACCATCCATGCGATGACGTCTTTCTTCTTTTGGTTTATATCCATCTTCTTTTGCTTGATGTTGCAAGTATCGGAAGAAAGAAAGAAACACACATATTTATTTTTTTTGGCCTTAGCAAAATCATTCAAAGACTTATCAAAATCATTGAAAGACTTAGCAAAATCATTCAAAGACTAAGCAAAATCATTCAAAGACTTAGCAAAATCATTCAAAGACTTACCAAACTCATTCTGATTCAAAGACTTACCAAAGACCAAATAAAGAGTATAATTATCTTGCTTATTCAGTGCCTTCAATGAGGATCAAACCAGGGACCCCTCAATCTCAACCTCTGAGCCACTGCCTTGCTCTACAAAAAATTAAGTAGAGTTTGGTGTAACAAGTTTGTTCTAATAAACAACCCAGGGGCATTACCTAATTATGAGACCTAAAGATGACATCCTTGTTAAATATGTTTGACAACAGTAGGATATGTTACGTACCCTAAAGCTGTTTTAGTGACATATAGCTGTCTATGTAATGAAGACTCAGACCATCAATGATAAACTCCTAGCTCTGCTAGATACATGCAAGTAGAGAAGGCATGTGAAGGTGATTGGGGAGACTGCACATAAATATCATCTGATGGCAATAAGTTTATGTACTTTTTGTTTAATTTGTTTGATTTGATTCTTTACTTCCCATCAATAATCTTTCAGTTATAAAGGGACAGGTCTTCCTGGGTTGAACCAGTACTAAGCTAGGATTAATGTGTCTTGCTCACGGACACAACACAGTGACGCCGGTGAGGCTCGAACCCTTGGTCCCGAGTCAAGCACTCTACCACTGAGCCACTGCGCTCCTTGTAAGTTTATGTACTGGCTCAAACAAAAGTGGATTATAAGCCTGGGCAGGTAGCCACGGAAACTATCCCCTGACAGGCATCTAAACTGAACAAAAGTGAAAACGCTACACCTGAATTGTTTGCCATCTATAAACAAAATTATGCAAACCAAGACTGCAAATGAAAGTGTACCTTAATGTTCAAATACTGGGTAATGCATAACAGTAAAAGTTTTACGGATGTTGTCACGAGTAAACACATGAAAGCCATTTACATTATACAGGGGTCCATGCAAATTTAAACAGAACTCTCACACAGTTTAGGCCTTCAGAAATCCACTACCAACGAGATCTGACTGCACGAAATGGTAGTCTAGACATGTGACAACCAGAAATGTGAAGGACTTATCTCAAGTGTCTTTTGATCTTTTAGAAAAGCAATCTTAAAAAGCAGGTTTTCCATCAAATTGCCAAGTTTGAAATTTTAACACTGAAATCACCATAGGAAAATCAATGTGTTGTTGCATCTGAGTATGAGGACATTACTAGTCGAAAAATGGTAGAAACAATGTGCTGAGAGGTCTACCTGATTTGGCAAACGAAAATTATCCAAAATCATGATGAATCGAAGATTACCAAACATTTACCATTAACTATTTGTTTTTGTCAAAGGGAGACAATTTTCTTTTTTTTACAAATTTGATAAATTCGAAATTGATTTCTGACCTCGCTTCAAGTGATTAATCTATTTTCTTGTGTTTTTATGCAACACAATTATGACCAATTTTGATAATCATAACAATTTTTATTTGCTCATGCGCAATAGCAAAATTCAGTGAAAAAAGCTTTCACTTAAAGGAGCTAAACTCAGACATCAAACGAGACAAACTGGTGGAGTTTTGACGAATTGTTTGCTGGATGTCTGAGAAACATTATTAAGCTTTAGTAAATACTTTTTTAACCAACAATTTCTCACAAAATATAGTTAAGTGTAGTGTAGCGTTTTCACTTTTGTTCAGTATATAGTCAAGTGTGTGTAATTGAACCTTAACTTTCTTATTTCTCGTCTAAAACATATGTTGTAGGTACTCTAAAGAACCATCTAAATGAGACAGGTCTTCTGAGTGCCCACAACATATGTTAAGTGATGCATGGTGACAAAAATACATGCATTTAGTCAACTTTACACACAACAGTTTTGTTTATCTAGACCAATGCTCTACTCTTGGACGTGTGTGGCTCAGGAAGTAAGCTAGGGAGGTGACTTGGGCGAAATAGTCACCAATGCGGCAGAAATTCGCCCTAAAATGGACCCAGGGAGAAGTGGGAGTCTCCCTAGGGAGACTCTTTTTCATTACACAAGCTGAGGTGACAATCTACTACCAATGCGTCATATTTCTCCTTCCATTTAATGGCAATAGTTTGTGTAATGGCAAGTAGCGGATAAGGACCTTTTTATCTGGTCTTGGTAATGGCTAATTTGCTTCTAAACTGACAGAAAGTTTTGTAAGTTTGTGCTATAACTTCTCCCTATCTGACTGTCAATTCTCCCTAATTTTCCTGGCATGAGAAGTCACTTCTCCCTACTGTCAGGACCCAGCTTGAACCCTATAGCACTAACTTTCCTGAAGATGTAATATTTCCAAACCCTAGACCGAAGGAGAACAGTAACTGCTGAGGAGAACAGTAACTGCTGAGGAAAACAGTAACTGCTGAAGAGATAAGTAACTGCTGAGGAGTTAAGTAACTGCTGAGGAGTAAAGTAACTGCTGAGGAGAACAGTAACTGCTGTGGAGAACAGTAACTGCCGAGGAAAACAGTAACTTCTGAGGAGTAAAGTAACTGCTGAGGAGAACAGTAACTGCTGAGGGGAACAGTAACTGCTGAAGAGATAAGTAACTGCTGAGGAGAACAGTAACTGCTGAGGAGAACAGTAACTGCTGAGGAGAACAGTAACTGCTGAGAAGAACAGTAACTGCTGATGAGAACAGTAACTGCTGAGGAGATAAGTAACTGCTGATGAAAACATTAACTGCTGAGGAGAACAGTTACTACTTAGGAGAACAGTCAACAGCTGAGGAGAACAGTAACAGCTGATGAGAACAGTAACTGCTGAGGCGATAAGTAACTGCTGATGAGTAACTGCTGAGAAGAACAGTAACTGCTGTTGAGAACAGTTACTGCCGAGGAATACAGTAAATTCTGAAGTGAACAGTAACTGCTGAGGAGACCAGTAACTGCTGAGGAGAACTGTAACAGCTGAGAAGACCAGTAACTGCTGAGGAGAACAGTAACTGCCAAGGAGAACAGCAACTGCTGAGGAGACCAGTAACTGCTGAGGAGAACAGTAACTGCTGAGGAAAACAGTAACTGCTGGGGAGAACAGTTACTACTGAGGAGGACAGTAACTGCTGAGGAGAACAGAAACTGCTGAGGAGATGAGTAACTGCTGTGGATAACAGTAACTGCTGAGATGAACAGTAACTGCTGAGGAGAACAGTAACTGCGGAGGAGACAAACAACTGCTGAGGAGGACAGTAACTGCTGGGGAGAGAAGAACAGTAACTGCTGATGAGACCAGTAACTGCTGAGGAAAACAGTAGCTGCTGAGGAGAACATTAACTGCTGAGCGGGACAGTAACTGCTGGGGTAAGAAAAGTAACTGCTGAGGAGACCAGTAACTGCTAAGGAGGACAGTAACTGCTGATGAGAACAGTAAATGCTGATGAGAACAGTAACTGCTGAGGAGAACAGTAACTGCTGATGAGAACAGTACCTGCCAAGGAGAACAGTAACTGCTGAGGAGAACAGTAACTGCTGAGGAGGACAGTAACTGCTGATGAGAACAGTAACTGCTGAGGAGAACAGTAACTGCTGAGGAGAACAGTCACTGCTGATGAGAACAGTAACTGCTGATGAGAACAGTAACTGCTGAGGAGAACAGTAATTGCTGAGGAGAACAGTAAATGATGTTGAGAACAGCTACTGCTGAGGAGAACAATAACTGCTGAGGAGAACAGTAACTGCTTAGGAGAACAGTAACTGCTGAGAAGAACAGTAACTGCTGAGAAGAACAGTAACTGCTGAGGAGAACAGTAACTGCTGATGAGAACAGTAACTGCTGAGGAGAACAGTAACTGCTGATGAGAACAGTAACTACTGAGGAGATGAGTAACTGCTGAGAAGAACAGTAACTGCTGAGAGGAACAGTAACTGCTAAGAAGAACAGTAACTGCTGAGAAGAACAGTAACTGCTGATGAGAACAGTAACTGCTGAGGAGGACAGTAACTGCTGAGGAAAACAGTAACTGCTGAAGAGATAAGTAACTGCTGAGGAGTTAAGTAACTGCTGAGGAGAACAGTAACTGCTGAGGAGAACAGTAACTGCCGAGGAAAACAGTAACTTCTGAGGAGTAAAGTAACTGCTGAGGAGAACAGTAACTGCTGAGGGGAACAGTAACTGCTGAAAGATAAGTAACTGCTGAGGAGAACAGTAACTACTGAGGAGAACAGTAACTGCTGAGGGGAACAGTAACTGCTGAGGAGAACAGTAACTGCTGAGAAGAACAGTAACTGCTGATGAGAACAGTAACTGCTGAGGAGATAAGTAACTGCTGATGAAAACAGTAACTGCTGAGGAGAACAGTTACTACTTAGGAGAACAGTCAACAGCTGAGGAGAACAGTAACAGCTGATGAGAACAGTAACTGCTGAGGAGATAAGTAACTGCTGATGAGTTACTGCTGAGAAGAACAGTAACTGCTGTTGAGAACAGTTACTGCCGAGTAATACAGTAAATTCTGAAGTGAACAGTAACTGCTGAGGAGACCAGTAACTGCTGAGGATAACTGTAACAGCTGAGAAGACCAGTAACTGCTGAGGAGAACAGTAACTGCTGAGGAGAACAGCAACTGCTGAGGAGACCAGTAACTGCTGAGGAGAACAGTAACTGCTGAGGAGAACAGTAACTGCTGGGGAGAACAGTTACTACTGAGGAGGACAGTAACTGCTGAGGAGAACAGTAACTGCTGAGGAGATGAGTAACTGCTGTGGATAACAGTAACTGCTGAGATGAACAGTAACTGCTGAGGAGAACAGTAACTGCTGAGGAGACAAACAACTGCTGAGGAGGACAGTAACTGCTGGGGAGAGAAGAACAGTAACTGCTGATGAGACCAATAACTGCTGAGGAAAACAGTAGCTGCTGAGGAGAATATTAACTGCTGAGCGGGACAGTAACTGCTGGGGTAAGAAAAGTAACTGCTGAGGAGACCAGTAACTGCTGAGGAGGACAGTAACTGCTGATGAGAACAGTAAATGCTGATGAGAACAGTAACTGCTGAGGAGAACAGTAACTGCTGATGAGAACAGTACCTGCCAAGGAGAACAGTAACTGCTGAGGAGAACAGTAACTGCTGAGGAGGACAGTAACTGCTGATGAGAACAGTAACTGCTGAGGAGAACAGTCACTGCTGATGAGAACAATAACTGCTGAGGAGAACAGTAACTGCTGAGGAGAACAGTAACTGCTGAGGAGAACAGTAAATGATGTTGAGAACAGCTACTGCTGAGGAGAACAATAACTGCTGAGGAGAACAGTAACTGCTTAGGAGAACAGTAACTGCTTAGAAGAACAGTAACTGCTGAGAAGAACAGTAACTGCTGAGAAAAACAGTAACTGCTGAGGAGAACAGTAACTGCTGATGAGAACAGTAACTGCTGAGGAGAACAGTAACTGCTGATGAGAACAGTAACTACTGAGGAGATGAGTAACTGCTAAAAGAACAGTAACTGCTGAGAAGAACAGTAACTGCTGAGAAGAACAGTAACTGCTGATCAGAACAGTAACTGCTGAGGAGGACAGTAACTACTGGGGAGAACAGTAACTGCTGAGCAGGACAGTAACTGCTGAGGAGAACAGTAACTGCTGAGGAGAACAGTAACTGCTTAGGAGAACAGTAACTGCTTAGGAGAACAGTAACTGCTGATGAGAACAGTAACTGCTGAGAAGAACAATAACTGCTGAGGAGAACAGTAACTGCTTAGGAGAACAGTAACTGCTTAGGAGAACAGTAACTGCTGAGGAGAACAGTAACTTCTGAAGTGAACAGTAACTGTTTAGAAGAACAGTAACTGCTGATGAGAACAGTAACTTATGAAGAGAACAATAGCTGCTGAGGAGAACAGTAACTGCTGAGGAGAACTGTAACAGCTGAGAAGACCAGTAACTGCTGAGGAGAACAGTAACTGCTGAGGAGAACAGCAACTGCTGAGGAGACCAGTAACTGCTGAGGAGGACAGTAACTGCTGTGGAGAACAGTAACTACTGGGGAGAACAGTAACTGCTGAGAAGAACAGTAACTGCTGCTGAGAACAGTAACTTATGAAGTGAACAGTAACTGCTAAGGAGAACAGTAACTGCTGAGGAGAACAGTAACTGCTGATGAGAACAGTAACTGCTGAAGAGAACAATAGTTGCTGAGGAGAACAGTAACTGCTGATGAGAACAGTAACTGCTGAAGAGAACAATAGCTGCTGAGGAGAACAGTAACTTCTGAAGTGAACAGTAACTGTTTAGAAGAACAGTAACTGCTGATGAGAACAGTAACTTATGAAGAGAACAATAGCTGCTGAGGAGAACAGTAACTGCTGAGGAGAACTGTAACAGCTGAGAAGACCAGTAACTGCTGAGGAGAACAGCAACTGCTGAGGAGACCAGTAACTGCTGTGGAGGACAGTAACTGCTGTGGAGAACAGTAACTGCTGATGAGAACAGTAACTGCTGAGGAGAACAGTAACTGCTGGGGAGAACAGTAACTACTGAGGAGGACAGTAACTGCTGAGGAGAACAATAGCTGCTGAGGAGAACAGTAACTTCTGAAGTGAACAGTAACTGTTTAGAAGAACAGTAACTACTGAGGAGAACAGTAACTGCTTAGGAGAACAATTACTGCTTAGGAGAACAGTAACTGCTGAGGAGAACAGTAACTGCTGAGAAGAACAATAACTGCTGAGGAGAACAGTAACTGCTGAGGAGAACAGTAACTGCTTAGGAGAACAGTAACTGCTGAGGAGAACAGTAACTGCTGAGAAGAACAGTAAATGATGTTGAGAACAGCTACTGCTGATGAGAACAGTAACTGCTGAGGAGAACAATAACTGCTGAGAGAACAGTAACTGCTGAGGAGAAGAGTAACTGCTGAGGAGAACAGTAACTGCTGATGAGAACAGTAACTGCTGAAGAGAACAATAGCTGCTGAGGAGAACAGTAACTTCTGAAGTGAACAGTAACTGTTTAGAAGAACAGTAACTGCTGAGGAGAACAGTAACTTCTGAAGTGAACAGTAACTGTTTAGAAGAACAGTAACTGCTGAGGAGAACAGTAACTGTTTAGAAGAACAGTAACTGCTGAGGAGAACAGTAACTGCTTAGGAGAACAGTAACTGCTGAGGAGAACAGTAACTGCTGAGGAGAACAATAACTGCTGAGAAGAACAATAACTGCTGAGGAGAACAGTAACTGCTAAGGAGAACAGTAACTGCTTAGGAGAACAGTAACTGCTGAGGAGAACAGTAACTGCTGAGAAGAACAGTAAATGATGTTGAGAACAGCTACTGCTGATGAGAACAGTAACTGCTGAGGAGAACAATAACTGCTGATGAGAACAGTAACTGCTGATGAGAACAATAACTGCTGAGGAGAACAGTAACTGCTGATGAGAACAGTAACTGCTGAGGAGAACTGTAACGGCTGAGAAGACCAGTAACTGCTGAGGAGAACAGTAACTGCTGAGGATAACAGCAACTGCTGAGGAGACCAGTAACTGCTGAGGAGGACAGTAACTGCTGTGGAGAACAGTAACTGCTGATGAGAACAGTCACTGCTGAGGAGAACAGTAACTGCTGGGGAGAACAGTAACTACTGAGGCGGACAGTAACTGCTGAGGAGAACAGTAACTGCTGAGGGGAACAGTAACTGCTGATAAGAAGAACCATAACTGCTGAAGTGAACAGTAACTGCTGAGAAGAACAGTTACTGCTGATGAGAACAGTAACTTATGAAGTGAACAGTAACTGCTAAGGAGAACAGTAACTGCTGAGGAGAACAGTAACTGCTGATGAGAACAGTAACTGCTGAAGAGAACAATAACTGCTGAGGAGTACAGTAACTGCTGATGAGAACAGTAACTGCTGAAGAGAACAATAACTGCTGAGGAGAACAATAACTGCTGATGAGAACAGTAACTGCTGAGGAGAACTGTAACAGCTGAGAAGACCAGTAACTGCTGAGGAGAACAGTAACTGCCAAGGAGAACAGCAACTGCTGAGGAGACCAGTAACTGCTGAGGAGGACAGTAACTGCTGTAGAGAACAGTAACTGCTGATGAGAACAGTCACTGCTGAGGAGAACAGTAACTGCTGGGGAGAACAGTAACTACTGAGGAGGACAGTAAATGCTGAGGAGAACAGTAACTGCTGAGGGGAACAGTAACTGCTGATGAGAAGAACCATAACTGCTGAAGTGAACAGTAACTGCTGAGAAGAACAGTTACTGCTGATGAGAACAGTAACTTATGAAGTGAACAGTAACTGCTAAGGAGAACAGTAACTGCTGAGGAGAACAGTAACTGCTGATGAGAACAGTAACTGCTGAAGAGAACAATAACTGCTGAGGAGTACAGTAACTGCTGATAGGAACAGTAACTGCTGAAGAGAACAATAACTGCTGAGGAGAACAGTAACTGCTAAGGAGAACAGTTACTGCTGAGGAGAACAGTAACTGCTGAGGAGAACAGTAACTGCTGAGGAGGACAGTTACTGCTGATGAGAACAGTAACTGCTGATGAGAACAGTAACTGCTGATGAGAACAGTAACTGCTGAGAAGAACAGTAACTGCTGATGAGAACAGTAACTTATGAAGTGAACAGTAACTGCTAAGGAGAACAGTAACTGCTGAGGAGAACAGTAACTGCTGATGAGAACAGTAACTGCTAAAGAGAACAATAGCTGCTGAGGAGAACAGTAACTGCTGAGGTGAACAGTAACTGCTGATGAGAACAATAACTGCTGAGGAGGACAGTAACTGCTGATGAGAACAGTAACTGCTGAGGAGAACAGTAACTGCTGAGGAGAACAGTAACTGCCAAGGAGACCAGTAACTGCTGAGGAGAACAGTAACTGCTGATTGAGAACAGTAACTGCTGAGGAAAACATGACTGCTGAGGAGAACAGTAACTGCTGAAGAGAACAATAGCTGCTGAGGAGAACAGTAACTGCTGAGGTGAACAGTAACTGCTGATGAGAACAATAACTGCTGAGGAGAACAGTAACTGCTGATGAGAACAATAACTGCTGAGGAGGACAGTAACTGCTGAGGAGAACAGTAACTGCTGAGGAGAACAGTAACTGCTGATGAGAACAGTAACTGCCAAGGAGACCAGTAACTGCTGAGGAGAACAGTAACTGCTGATTGAGAACAGTAACTGCTGAGGAAAACAATAGCTGCTGAGGAGAACAGTAACTGCTGAGGAGAACAGTAACTGCCAAGGAGAACAATAACTGCTGATGAGAACAGTAACTGCTGATGAGAACAGTAACTGCTGAGGAGAACAGTAACTGCCAAGGAGAACAATAACTGCTGATGAGAACAGTAACTGCTGATGAGAACAATAACTGCTGAGGAGAACAGTAACTGCCAAGGAGAACAGTAACTGCTGATGAGAACAGTTACTGCTAAGGAAAACAATAACTGCTGAGGAGAACAGTAACTGCTGAGGAGACCAGCAACTGCTGAGGAGGACAGTAACTGCTGGGGAGAGAAGAACAGTAACTGCTGATGAGACCAGTAACTGCTGAGGAAAACAGTAACTGCTGAGGAGAACAGTAACTGCTGAAGAGGACAGTAACTGCTGAGGAGAACAATAACTGCTGAGGAGAACAGTAACTGCTGAGGAGACCAGCAACTGCGGAGGAGGACAGTAACTGCTGGGGAGAGAAGAACAGTAACTGCTGATGAGACCAGTTACTGCTGAGGAAAACAGTAACTGCTGAGGAGAACAGTAACTTATGAAGTGGACAGTAACTGCTGAGGAGAACAGTAACTGCTGAAGAGGACAGTAACTGCTGAGGAGAACAGTAACTGCTGGGGAGAACAGTAACTGCTGAGGAGACCAGTAACTGCTGAGGAAAACAGTAACTGCTGAGGAGAACAGTAACTGCTGAGCAGGACAGCAACTGCTGGGGAGAGAACAGTAACTGCTGAGGAGACCAGTAACTGCTGAGGAGGACAGTTACTGCTGATGAGAACAGTAACTGCTGATGAGAACAGTAACTGCTGAGAAGAAAAGTAACTGCTGATGAGAACAGTAACTGCTGAGGAGGACAGTAACTGCTGATGAGAACAGTAACTGCTAAGGAGAACAGTAACTGCTGAGGAGAACAGTAACTGCTGATGAGAACAGCAACTGCTGAAGAGAACAATAGCTGCTGAGGAGAACAGTAACTGCTAAGGAGAACAGTAACTGCTGAGGAGAACAGTAACTGCTGATGAGAACAGTAACTGCTGAAGAGAACAATAGCTGCTGAGGAGAACAGTAACTGCTGAGTGCTGACTATGAATGCATTATGTCATAGGGAAGTAATCCATCAAAACAATGCACAATTTCCATCCTGAAAGTTACCTTTTTCCTTGACACAAACAAACTGACTTTCAAGAGAAACACCCTTTCGCTGAGCAGCACATGTATTAACACTTAATTTGTCTGCTCCCATCTAGACTTAATTATCTCTTTACCCTAGTACCTTCAGCTGTTTCTTCCTTAAAAGGCAGTTTCTATTCTGATCAGCCAGCCTCATTAGAAGCTGGCTGATCAGGATGGACACTGTTGGGCTGTCAGTTAGAAAATTAGAGAAAATTAAAATGCATCAGATGATTTCATTGGGTGAAAGTGGAAATGGGTGTGGCTTGGGAATTTCATTTAGCAGGATAAGGGTAAGGCAATTCGTCTTACTTCAGGTCACGACTCTAGAAGGGAGATAACTATCATAACCATATATTTTCCTACTACATGTACCGTAGAAAGTCTATTACAGGCTCATGCTCTAATAGAGGCCCATTCCCCAGTTTGGACGCCAAAAATGCCGATTTTTCACGCAAACTAACAAAAATCGGGCCTCTAATAAAGGCCCACCCACGAATATTGAATAAAAATCGTTCCTACCTTATGCCCAGGTCACACATTCACGGACTGGACGCCGGATTAGCCACGGATACAATTCGGCATCATTTGTGGCAACCCGTATTGGACCGTAGCTTTCCGTATGGCATCCGTAATCATACGTAGTAGTACTGAATCATATGTAAATAGTGCATCAATATCGGACTTCAGAAATTGGCATTTCCTGGGTCATCCGTGAGATTTAATCCGTAGTAGAACCGGCGAGGTGATCCGTGAATGTGTGACCTGGGCATTATGCAGAAGTCTCAAGTTTGTTATTAGCAGTGAATTTCTAGTCCTCTATTTAAGGTACATGTACATTGTTTTTGACCCTACTTTCATTTTGTCCGGAAATACTGACCGTCACTTGCAAGATGTGAACCTGTACCCTGTTATGCCCTGGAAGTTTTATCAATACCTAGCGCCGAAATAACCATTTACCGTGTCAATAGTCTTCTACCTACAGACTTCGCGACACTAGCTAGCATATCTCAAGATCATGTGCGGATCCAGAGGGGGATAGGGAGCCAGACCCCCCCACCTGGAAAATCACAGGTTATATGGGTTTCTATGGAAATTAGCATTTGGTACCCCCCCCCCCCCCCCCCCAAAAAAAACTGGAATAAGTTGGCCCCCCTGGAAACAATTGGACCCTTTCTATAAACTAGAAAATAAATAAAGTTGATGACTAAAATAAAGACTGGACAGGTCTGGACACCCCTGACAAAAATTCCTGGATCCCCGCATGAGGATGGCGACCCTTACTGCAGATAAATTGGAGCTACAGGTACATGATGTTTTAATGAATTTTCTCGCATTTGTAGCTTTAATAAAGGCCCGCCCCCATCTCTGTGAAAGGTAGTGATTCTAATAAATGCCCGGACCTGTAATAGAATTTTTACGGTACATGTACACACAGAATGAGCTTTCTGAATACCTTATCCGGCTAGGCCTTCTAACGTAAATTAGGAAATATTCGCGAGGATTTTATTTTTCGCAAATAGCTCTAAAACACATATTTTCGATGTTGAAATTCGCAAGGGCATAATTAACATGTACCTTTATAAATAAACGACAGAGTGATTTCTCCCAATTTCACGAAAACTTCGCAGTTTCGCGAAAATTTCCGAATTTAAAGTATATACATTAAACTTCTATTTTACCTTGGAAAGTGACAAAATTGCCCGCCTTCATTTGTCATGTGATCCCGGGCATGTGATGTACTTTTTATATACAGTAAATAACAGTAAATGTTCCAAAATTTCGAACACTAGTTGGCTACAAAAAAGGTCAAGACAACCGGTGCAGACCCAGATCAGACTGCTTCCTTCAGACAAACACCGACATATCCAGCAACATAAGAAAGGTAAATTCCTTCAAGTATCCTTACATAGGGTCTTGACGCTAGAAAACTGCCTTCCGGGTTTCTGTACAAGCCAGACTCAAACAAGTCTCCTCGATCAGCTTCAAAGACTAGCTAGAAAATTGAAATTTCACCTGTGACAAGTTTAGATATGATACATTCCAAAAAGTGAATAACAAATACACTGATCAGTCTGCACAGATGTGCAGGCTGGTCTGCGCCTTTGTTGTTCACAAAGATTTCTGGGGTCATCTGAAGGCCCGTATATTTGTGGTAAAGCGGTAATAACTGTCAACAGGGATGTAACAGCACAGCGAAAACTAATCTATTAAACCCCCTCTGAAACCTGGAAAATCCAATAACATCTGTACTCGTAATCCAACTAATTCTTACAATCGCAGGAATAAGAGACATCAAATGGCACGGTGTAAAACATGGAATGAATAGTGATGGAATAGTTTGTTTTGATGCTTGACATCAAAGTCATCAATTTTTCAATCAGGTCGGGACAATTTCGTGGGTTGAACCAGTAATAAAGCAGCGGATAAAGGACACAATACAGTGACTGGGTTTGGGGTAACAAAAACATTTGTTTTGATGTCTCATTTTTAATAGCAACCAACCAACGAGTTGGTGCCGCGCAGCGGCAACAACGAGGGTTGGTTGCTGTTACGATTAGAGGCTCTGTTCTGTTCTATTCATCTGCTATATGAAGGCCTGATTTCCGTTCTGTCAAAACAGAGTTCCGGTATCTATACGGAGTCGATTCGATCGAACTAAGAACCTTATTCCACCTTTGAAAAATGTGCCGTGACCATCATTGACATTGAAAAAATACAAAAAGTAAAAGTGAATCGCGAAGATGCCAGTTTTGTTGATATTTAACTTGTATTTTAACCATTAGACTGAGGGATTTTTTCGATCACCAGGAGCTTGAACGTTAACGAAAGCTCTTTCAAGCAAGCGGCTATGTGATCCCCATTACGTGACGTCACAATTCTTATAACGTTACGTCACGACGTGATAACGACTTGAGCCAAACGCCAACTGCCACGTGCATCGTCGCGTCTTTAAAAAAGACGGCCACAAATGAGCCGCGACATAAGATTTCCAACAATGTGATATGTGCGACCAGCAAAGACTCAGATCAGTCTGTGCATACACGCAGTCTGACCAGAGCCTTTGCTAGTTGCTTGAATTTTCTATGCGTATTATGCTACTGACTGAACATCATTAGGAGTTTCTAAGCTTAAGGAGGCTGCACAGGCTCCTCTGAGTCTACACTTGTCAAAATGAAACATTGTTGGAAATCACATGTCGCTGCTCAAATCAAAATCTTTATGGTATCCAATAGGAGCCGTTCAAGAGTCCCAACGCTTTTAAAATAGCTTGCAGGATTATTTTATTTCCTTATACTCAGAGCAACGACAATTTACTAAAACACTTGTCACTTTTGTGCCAGGTGTTGTACTAATTGTATCGATTCATGATATTTGCCTTCTTCCTTACTTTTTATACTCACACGAGTACCGACTCACAAGAAATACCGTATACTGTGCTATCCTCTCAGATCAAATAGTGGTTGGTTGCCCATTAGGTGTGCCTATTTCATATTATTTGATTCTTTATGCCCCCTTTAACAATCTTTCAGTTACATGTACATCAAGACGCGTCTTCCTGGGTTGAACCAGTACTAAGCTAGAATAAATGTGTCTTGCTCAAGGACTCAACGCAGTGACGCCAGTGAGGCTCAAACCCCCAGCCCTTCTGTCTTGAGACAAGCACTCCACCACTGAGCCACTGCGCTCCCTTAGAAAAGTCTCATAGATACAGATCTTTTAAATATCCATGAACATTTAGCCTATGTTTTGGCAGGGGACAAAAATATTTCAATACTGCACTTGTCCTGCAGGAGGAGTGGCTGTCAACCCAATAGATATACACTCCTGCATGAGCCTGTATAGCATTCTGCTCACCTGAGAGAGTGCAGTGGCTCAGTGGTAGAGTGCTTAACACGAGACTGAGGGGTTGCAGGTTCAAGCCTCACAAGCATCACTGCGTTGTGTCCTTGAGCATGATATATTAATCCTTGCTTAAAACAGGAAGAACCGTCCCGAGTGTTTAACTAAATATGTTGACTGGGACGTAAAGAATCAAATCAAACATTCTGCTCGCTAGGAAACAGTGTAAACCCTGAAACAAAAATAAAATACTCCAGCCCAATCCAATCCAATCCAGTTCACTTTTTATTACCATTGGCAAAAGAAATTATGAATTCTTATTATTAAGGTTGCCCACAATTTATGTTTTTACAGGTACCGACGAAATCATACCAGGCCCCCAGATAAGAGTGTGTAGCTGAAAATTATTTTTTCTTATTTCTCAGCCAAAACATATGTTGTGGGTACTCAAAAGAACTGTCTCAATGAGACGGTTCTTTTGATCAACCAAAACATATGCTAAAAATCATGGGTAAGAAATAATTGCAATTTTAAGCTGAAATTTATTGTTTATTTTTTATCTAAACCTG
This sequence comes from Loripinus fragilis, assembly GCA_964019695.1. NCBI lineage: Eukaryota > Metazoa > Mollusca > Bivalvia > Lucinida > Lucinidae > Loripinus > Loripinus fragilis. The sequence continues at coordinate 31,459,004 of OZ026530.1, read as the reverse complement.
TGTAACAGCACTCAAGAAATCATAGGGGCATGCAGGTAAGCACAAAGTTTGAGCATAAAATAGTGTCCATCGTATGTTTTGGGTTTTCAAAAGAACTGTCTCATTGAGATGGTTCGTTTTGAGCACCCCAATATGAGTGTTTTGGTCGAGAAATATGGAAATTGATTTGGAATCCTATTTTATCTAGAGAGGCCTAGTATGGATAAATCAATACACCTAGAAATAATGAGCGGACTCAATCAAGAGCAGTTAGAGGCAGAAAAGGAAGTTGAAAATGATTATCGAGTTCTTGTCCTACAATTGTCCTAGTGGAAAAAAGGAAAATTAATTTGCTGTATTTATTCTGCCCTTTGAAGGACATTTGACTCCAAGTCAGCTGTACAAAAACAACTGTTGTGGACTGAAAAATTGAAAGTTGACTTATTTCTACAGTTGATTTTTACATGACATTTAACAGCCCATCAGGGTTCAAGCTGGGCCCTGACAGAAGGGAGACTCCCTGCAGGAAAATATGGGAGAAGTGACAGTCAGATATTATAGGGAGAAGTGATAGCGCAAAATTACGGCATTTTCTGTCAATTTAGAAGCGAATTAGCCATTACAGGTACTATTGCCATTTAATGGAAGGAGAAACATGATGCAGTGCACTTCTCACTGGGTCCCATTTAGGGCAAAATTTTGGCCCCTCTGATGGGCCATTAAAGTAACAAATATGTTACAGCTGTACACTGCTAATTTCTTATATATGGCTTATAACCAATATTTTGAAGCATGAAAATCTCATAGGTCCAGATAAAGATAGTTTGTGCATCTTAAATTACATTATTTCCTTACCCATCAATTTAAACATGTGTTTTGGGTACTCAAAAGAACCGTCTCATTGAGATGGTTCTTTTGAGTACCCACAAGCAACATTTGTTTTGGTTGAGAAATAAGAAAAATAATTTTCCAGTTAGCACTCTTATCTGGAGGCCTGAAATGTTGTCTGCTTTTTACATCTGTTGCATATTCAAATTAGATTTTATCTGGGGAGCAAACACTACATGTATGTACACTGATCAGACTGCTCCTTGATAGATTGCTGGCAATATAGGCTTACCTAAGAACAAATATTATCAGACGAAAACAGGGATTTTCCTAGGTCAAATCTGGGACAGAATAACGGCCCCTTCCCAATTAAAAAATGAGCGAAAATTTCCCAAAATGGTGACTATATCATTCCCAATTTCTTAGCTCTACATTTTGGTGGAAATGAATACCAAAGTTACAAATGTATGAAAATTTGCATAAAATGTGAATGAAAACATGTTTTCATTCACATTTTTATGCAAATTTTCCTGTGCTTTTCTGATGGGCCATTAAAGTAACAAATATGTTACAGCTGTACACTGCTAATTTCTTATATGGCTTATAATCAATTTAAAATGGTTGTCCAGTTCTTTTAGACTCAATCAAGTTTTCCCCAATTTTGATGGTCCAATTTTAAATGCCTTTTCCCCCAAATTCAACAGGCCCCCAGGGATTTTTTTTTGTGTCCTCAGGGGCCGAAATTCGGCCCCTTTCCCAATGGGATTTAGGTGACTTTTTTCCCACAATTTGAAAAAAATAATTCCCAATCTAAAAAAAAAAAAGAAAAAAAAAAAAAAAAATTTCTTTTTAGAATTTTCACACACACACAAGCTACATAATGACAATCTACTAGAATTGCATCCTATTTTCCTTCAATTTAATGGCAATGGTATGTGTAATAGCTAATTTGTTTTTAAACTGACCGAAAAATGCTGTTCTTGTTTGTTTAGAAAATTTCCCAATCTGAAAGGCCCTTGGGCCCCTTCCCAAAATTGCAAAAAAAATCCCTGGCCCCTGACCCCAACTTCAGAAAGGCTTGAAAATCTCTGGAAAAATGTTGTGACTGATTCAGTATGAGATGTTGAACGTATGTTGAGCTGACTAGTAATAAGAATTCTTTTTGTAAAGGAAATGGTGATCAAGTAAAGTAGCGTGTTTGTTTAGTATTACGAGCGCATTGCACTTTTGACGGCGATGGGGGTTCGAAATTGCAAAGCCGAAGTTGTTTATCTTGTGTTTTTTCTATCATCGTGAGCAATATGCATTTTTTTTCAAATGTTTTCCATATGTTCTAGGTCATTTTTTCTAACACCTGTATAACTTCAAGCATACAAAATATCATATTTTAAATGAAAAAATGCAAGAATGCAAAAGTTAATGGGGGATGAAGGTTGGGGGGGGGGGGGGGGCTTGTTTTTCTCTGCTGACCCCAAGTGTCTGTGAAACAACCTATCAGAAAGATTTTAAAAATTCTACTTTCGTTTTCGATACCAGGAAAAGCAGCCTACTTTCTAAATAACAAGAATGGCTTTTGTAAAAGACCAAAGAAAGAGGAGCATATAGTACAGACAACAAAAAACATAAACATTAATGGCAATTAAGTCTGTGAACAGCTACACTGCATTTTAGGCTAAAAAAAATCTAAGTATTATTTATAATCTCTTAGGATCATTGCAGACTGCCACTACTGTTAAATAGAGAAAATAATTTAATTCAATGCACCCCTGTGTCTGTGTGGTGTCTGCCTACCAACTAGAACTTTGTCTGAATGGCAATTAACCATAACCAACCGATGTCAAGAATTCTGCTGCTTGTCACTAAATTGCCTGGATGGCAATAGGCCACATCAACCTGACGTCAAGAATTCTGTTGTTTATTTGTCATTCACTCAGCAAATGACGTTTATCTGAGCCCTTGCTGGCTACTGATTTTCCACATTTTTTTTATTGGTCCTGAAATGGTACTTGAATTTTGCACAATCTGGACTTATTGCACCAGCGGACGATTTCTGCTTTGCACAAAGTACCATTCCTTTTCAAATGAAAAGGGAGGGGGAAAAGAGTTATCTGAAAGAGCATTTCAAATTATCAGTACAACAATTTCAATAATTCTGGCTAACAATCAAACCAACTAATTGCTAGTCACCCAAAATTGTATTGATTCATGATGTCAAAACTGTGCCCATGCTGACATAATGTTATGTAAACTTATTACATTGTGACTTTATTCATATACTCGTGCTGGCATAACTTTTATCCATAATCATTTCATTATGGCATCACATCGCCATGAAACATATCCGAGCCTCAGAAAGCTACGGATAAATTTCTGTGAAGAAACTGACATGCCCATTCTGCCAGACGTGGGTAGGAAAGCAGCCAAACAAATGCAACTGCGGATCCAGAGGGGGGGACAGGGGGTCCGGACCCCCCTGGAAAATCACAAGTTATATGGGTTTCTATAGGGAATAAGCAATTGGACCCCCCTGGAAAAGTTGGACCCCCCTGGAAAATGTTGGACCCCCTCTGGAACCTTTAAAAAAAACTAGATTTCTTTGAAATTGACCATTTGATTACTGTAAAATAAGCTGAGGACTACCAAAAAAAAACAAAAAATAAAAAACGTCAGAGTTTTTTTTGTCAGACTGACCTGGACCCCCCCTGACGAAAATTCCTGGATCCGCACACGAAATGTCAGAATTCAGATGCTTACATGGAAACATCTGTCTAACATCACTACCAAAAATGTGTTTAACATTCCAAATCTGAAGGTATCCAGGCAATTTTCCCAAATGATTGATTTTGCCAGAAATCCAGACTATAGTTCTGTCCCGGGTAGGACAAACTCAAGAGAACAAGAATCATATACAAATAAGTCTACTACACACTCAGCCGTCAGCTGGGATGGGCAGATGGCAGTGGCGGATTTAGGGGGGGTGCTTAGGGTGCTTCAGCACCCCCAGCTGAGTCCATGGTAAAAATATCTTAACCTACCTTTTTCTTCTCAATGTACGGTAGGTACCTTTTTGCGTGTTCTGTAAGCCCGGTTTTAAAGTCAGCACCTGCTGTTAATTGTCACAACTAATCATAAAATTAAGTTTCCCAATCAGTGGAGAGCAAATCAGCTGACCGACTGCGTAACCAGCAAACCCGAGTTACCTCTGAATTTGGATAGCCTTATCTAGTCAGTGCGAAAGAGAATTTCTAAACAGTGACCTATTCTAAACAACTGATACATTTTGTATAAATTTGAAAACAAGTCTTGATAACTGGCGAAATGCTTTCCTCAAATTATGCGTTCATTATTGAAAATGATATTCTTGCAAACCGCCACAAGGGCAGTTATGTATTTGGAGTTTGACAATTTTTCATATGTAATGTATATTTTCACGCGTGGCCACTGACACAACAAGCGCGACCTTATAGAATACCCGTGGTCTGTTTTGAAATTGTAGGTCTCTTTGATCATGAATCACCACTGGTGGTAACACCACTGATAACATAAGCAAATATTCTGGACTCTGTTTTCAGTTATGATGTCGGTGTGCCGCGGTCCCTGCACACTAGGCATATATAAATATTCTTGACTCAGGTCAGGCCCAAATTTTTATAAGGCTTCAAATGGCTTGAAATTATGACGTATACATGAACTCCGACCCGGTCCGAGACATGAAAGATATTTTTAAAAGAAGTTAATAATATAGCAAGAAGTGAGCAAAGCTCACATACCCCCGGCGGTAGCCATCAGAGGTTGTAACACTTTCAGAGAAAAGACAAAATTGTCAAAGATTTCATAATCCTAAATCAAGTAGTTTCTGAGAAAACTTTGATGAAAAATGTCCATACGTGTTATATAAGAGTGACAGAAGGAAAAATTGCAAATTTGAAATAGAAGGCAAAATGAGGATAAGCACCTTAGTTTTCATTTACACAATACACTTCTCCTACCTGAAAGTACACAAATAATTTCATAATCCTAAATCAAGTAGTTGCTGAGAAAACTCTTACAAAAAACGTCCATATGTGTTATATAGGAGTGACAGAAGGAAAAATTGAAAAAGAAGCCAAAATGAGCTTAAGCATCTTTGTTTTCATTTACACAATACACTTAGCCTACTTGAAGGTGTACACTAAATTTGAAAACACTGGCTCCAATAGGAGCCGAGAGATCTGCGACAGAAATTTTCATTGGAGAGAAAGAAAAATGAATACATAAAGGGACTGATAAGAAATATGTGGCTGTTCTTTTGTTACACAATACAACTCATCACTATCAAGCTTTGTACCAAATTTCAGAATCCTAACTCAAGTAGTTGCTGAGAAATCTTTGACAGAAAAATTGTCTATATGTATTATATAAGAGTGAAAGAAGGAAAAAATGAAAATTTGAAAAAAGAAGGCAAAATGAGGATTAGCATCTTAATTTCCATTTACACAGTACACTTTGCCTTCCTGAAGGTGTACACAAAATTTGAAAACAATGGCTCCAATAGGAGCTGAGAAATCTGTGACAGAAATTTCCAATGGAGAGAAAGAAAAATGAACAAATAAAAGGACTGATAAGCAATATGTAGCTGTTCTTTTCTTACATAATACAACTAATCACTATCAAGCTTTGTTCCAAATTTCAGAGTCATAACTCAAGTGGTTGCTGAGAAATCTTTGACAGAAAAAAATGTCCATATGTATTATATAAGAGAGAAAGAAGGAAAAAATGAAAATTTGAAAAAAAAAGAAGGCAAAATGAGGATAAGCATCTTAATTTCCATTTACACAGTACACTTTGCCATCCTGAAGATGTACACAAAATTTAAAAACACTGGCTCCAATAGGAGCTGAGAAATCTGTGACAGAAATTTCCATTGGAGAGAAAGAAAAATGAACAAATAAAGGGACTGATAAGCAATATGTGGCTGTTCTTTTGTAACACAATACAACTCATCACTATCAAGCTTTGCACCAAATTTCAGAATCCAATCCCAAGTAGTTGCTGAGAAATCTTTGACGAAAATTTTTTCCATTGGAGGGAAAGAAAAATGAACAAATAAAGGGACTGATAAGCAATATGTGGCTGTTCTTTTGTTACACAATACAACTCATCACTATCAAGCTTTGTAACAAATTTCAGAATCCTAACCCAAGTAGTTGCTGAGAAATCTTTGACGAAAAAATTTTCCATAGGAGAGAAAGAAAAATGAACAAATAAAGGGACTGATAAGCAATATGTGGCTGTTCTTTTGTTACACAATACAACTCATCACTATCAAGCTTTGTACCAAATTTCAGAATCCTAACCCAAGTAGTTGCTGAGAAATCTTTGACGAAATATTTTTCCATTGGAGAGAAAGAAAAATGAACAAATAAAGGGACTGATAAGCAATATGTGGCTGTTCTTTTGTTACACAATACAACTCATCACTATCAAGCTTTGTACCAAATTTCAGAATCCTAACCCAAGTAGTTGCTGAGAAATCCTTGACGAAAAAAAAAGTTTACAGACAAACAAACAGACAGACAAACATAATTACAGAAAAGGCAAAAACTATATACCCCCTATATACTTCGTACCGGGGGTATAATAAAAGTCTGCAGATACATGTAACAGCAGTCAGCATGCAGAGTTGATACACAAGCATGCTGACATAAATACTGGGGTTGCGACCAGGTATTTGACAATCCAGTTTGCTCAGCTACAGAGACTAGCTGTGGTATAGAAATTTTGCCTGAGGTAGGGTTATCTGTTACAATTTCAACAGACAAATACGCTGGTTTTGCCATCAGCGCAGTCTGATCTGTGCCTTTGTTGTTCGCTAGCAGCAAAATCAAGTTTTCTCGCAGCTATCTCCCATTATATGAATTTTTCAAAGGAATTAGTTTTAAAATCGGACGGTAGAAATAGCGTTTTCCCCAACCGCATTTTTCTTTTTAAAAATTGCCGCAGACATTTGCCTTACAGCTCTATCCAAGACCTGTTAACAGTCTTGCTGGGGTCTTCATGATGCGCTGACATACGCGGATGCGTGTTCTGATTTCGGTCATCCAAGCGAGAGCCTTCGCTGGGCAACATTGCATGGGATAAGACGGGGTTTTTTTTTTTTTAAAAATGACCTAGCACACGAGATTTTGATACTTATCGTATCAGCAATGCAAGTCTGTGCATATCGTGCGTGTGTGACACTGCAGCAAAAGCAGGTTTCCTTGCCACAATCTCCCATTCAAAGGATATACATTTAAAATCAGAGGGTATAATTAGTCATAAGCACTTTTTGATGCTTTTTCTCCAACAACATTTTTCTTTTTAAAAATCGCCGGACACATTTGCTGTGGTGCTCTTTCCATCACCTGTTCGTAGTCTTGCTGGAGTCTTCATTTTTTGCTGACAAACGCGGATGCTCGCTCTGATTCGGGTCATCAACGTTTCAGCCTTCTCTGGGCAACATTGCGTGGGATAAGACGCTTTAAAAATGAACTAGCACATAAGATTTTGACACTATCGTATCAGCGATGCCAGTCTTGCATATCGTGCGTGTGTGTGCCAACTCTGTGGGATGTGGGTCTGACTAGCGATCAGGCTGTCGCGAGCTCGCTCTTCCCGTCCAGCACCATTCTAATGTTGAAATTGGTCATGAACTATTTTCTACAGTCATTCCCATTCCTTCTTATTGAAAGAAGGACAGTTGTCAGTCACTCGCAAAATCCCACTCCAGGCCCTTTTGTATCTATTAGATGGGAGCAGTTAGGAGTTATTTAACTACCTTCCCCTCCAATCAACTGGGAAATAATCCAAATGCGGACCCAGTTGAGTAACAATATTGTTAGCTCACATGACCACGTAAACTCACGTGAGGTTTTAGTGTAATGGTCCAACTTTCTTCACAGCATCTTCCGTTCACGTTTTTCAAAGAAGTATATCAGCGGACTAATTTTAGTCAAATTACTTATAAAGCATCATCAGGTATGGAAGGGGAAAGGTTGCATGTGGGCATTTTGGGCTGACTGGCATACGTATAGACTTATAATGGGAAAAACATAAAAATCTTTTTCTCTGAAACGGCGAGACCCACAGCTTATAGATGTATGTCTTATGGTCACCTACATAAATCCTGCCATCCATGCTCCTGGTGTCTATACTAGCCATGGAGTCATAAGCTAAAAAAATCTTCCCCTAAACCATGAGACCCACAGCTTGTAGTCCCATAAATTCTGCCAACCATGCATCTTGGGTCAAAATTTACCAAATACTGACGATCATTAGGCTTTAATAGCGTCCACAATCATAATGGAGAAAAAAAATTTTTTAAAAAATCTTCTGTCCACAGCTTATACTTTTAATATGTAGCAAAGTTTAGTGTTTAGTGTTTCTATATGTTAACCCAACCACGCACCTGGGTTTCAAATTGATCAAATACAGGAGACATTTGCTTTTTTAAACAAAATAAATTGAAAAAAAAATCTCTGAAACCAGAAAACCAAATGCTCAGGGGAGTGGTATATAGGCTAATAGAGTATCTTGCTTCTATGGGACACAATTCAATATGGAAACTGATTTGCGCTATTAGTGTCAGTTATATATTGACTGTCAGTGTCCATCTATCAAGCACCCCCAGCATAAGTGGTCCTGGATCCGCCACTGGATCATGGGACCAGGAGTTGTCAATTCAAGTCAACTGAGACCGGATCATGGTCTGATAAACATATTAAGACTAATGCTTACATTAGATCAAAAGGAAAATCAGAACATTCTCCTGAAGATGATACACCAAAAAGATTTTCTATCTATCTATCTATTTTCCCCTTGGAATTACTTCAGCCTTTTTCTGGCAAAATTCTACTATTGTTTCTGTTTAAACTCTCGACATACTTAAATAAGTTTGACTTATGTAATTATGCCTGGGAGTGCAAAACTTTGAAAAAAAAATGTCGTCAAAAAAAATCTGTAGGCCGAAATCTTGGGTGGCGAAAACACATGAAGGAAAAACTGTTTTTATCCATCTTATCAAGAGAAAAAACAACACTATGTCCACACAATGCATATACATATAAAAAGACATAATAATCATACATGTAGATAACCTACATACCTGAATTCAAGGCTAAATCGCAAGAAAATTAACTCGCAAGAGGTCCTTTCTTTCGGATCGAATATTTTTGGGATCAGTTAAATTGCTGTAGCGAAACTACTATGCTGAGAACGAAGACAGCAAATAATCGTCATTATTATTATTATCATTATTATTATTATTATTATTATTATTATTATTATTATTATTATTATTATTATTATTATTATTAAAATAATCATTGATCAAGTGATCTGTTGCAACAAGCGATGGGGGGGGGGGGGGGGGGGGGCACCTGTTCATCATCATCTTCAGTAATCGCCTCACTCAACACTTAAGTATTCTGGCAATACGGTGGTTGGTGCCCACGGCCACAGATAAAAGTTGTTAGATACAGCAGATAAAATGGTTAAAGGCATATATTTTGTGATAAATGGAATCGTTAGTGAATTTACTGATAAGGGACAGTTTCAGTATCTCACAAACTGAAAGAGGCCTCAAGAGGGGACTTACCTGTATACAGCACAATTTCTTTTACTAAGATAAAGATCAATATTTTATCAGAAAATACCTAATCCCTTCATGGGACCACTTTATTGCCCCCGTAAGGAAGTCATAATGACCTAATAAAGATTAGCCTTTGATCTGCCCAGTATGACCCCTGGAGAGAATCATAATGAGTGGTACCAGTATTATTGCTAAATTTTCTATGTCTTTAAACGGTTAAAATTGAGGCGTGGCATTCTGGCGATCATGCCAGTATCACGAGATAGATAGATAGGTGTGGGCAGCCAGCAGGCCCTGGAAGGCTTCCGGTGTTGTCTGGTGCTCAGCAGTCTGAGGGAATCGGTTCCACAAGACGACAGTTCTTGGGAAAGAAACTCTCTTGGTAGATGGTGTTTTTTTGGTAGAATTTAATTTTATAAATATTGCAACAATTTAGATCTTCTACCACCTTTTTAGACATTTGAAGAAAGGGATCCAGGAATTCCATAGGAGGTTTGTTTTGGCACCTGCAGATACGGCTGCTAACAATGTTGTGGTCGTTTGAAAAAGGTACTATATTAATACCATAAAGCAAGAACTTTGCACTGCAAAAACACATGAGCATAACAGGCTTGATGAGACGTCTATTGTTGATAGGCATCGATGCCATATGACAGCTAAGTTTGGGGTGTTTGTTGATGAGGACCATAGCAAGCTTCCTACGTTATACTGGTTACCTAAACTTCATAAACGGCCCTATAAGTCGCATTTTTTATAAACAGCCCTATATGTCGCGTTTTATCGCTAATTCTATTTCATGTACAACTACTGAGTTGTCTATTCTTTTGACTTCTTGCCTCACTGCGATTAAAAACCATGTCATTAGATATTGCACAACAGTTTATGAAAGAAATGGTAAAAATATTTTGGTCTATTGAAATTCAGGTGAAATTCTTAATAAATTGAAGTCTAGAGGTTTTCTAGCATCTGGTTTGTCTACATATGATTTCTCTACTCTCTATACTACATAATCTAATCAAAGAAAAGCTAACAGAATTAATTGAACAAAAAAATTAACAGAGAGGGCTCACTTTATTTGGCTTGTAATAATAAATATGCCTTTTTTACTTCTGAACAACCTAAACGATATAAATTTTGCTCTTGTCAGAAAATGTGTGATGCTCTCCATTATCTTTTGGACAATATATTTATAAGATTTGGCTCGAAATTATATAGACAAATTGTAGGCATTCCAATGGTTACTAATTGTGCTCCTCTTGTTGCAGATTTGTTTTTGTTTTGTCATGAGAGAGACTTTATGTTGTCTCTGTCAGACAATAATCAAACTGATATTATTGAAGCTTTTAACTCCACCTCCAGATATTTAGATGACTTCCTTAATATTGATAATCCTCATTTTGAACGAATGGTAGGTCAGATATATCCTTCTGAACTTCAGTTAAATAAGGCGAATTCTTCTGATACTGAAGCTCCGTTTTTGTACTTGAACTTGTCAATAACAAATTGCATAGTTTCTTCTAAAATTTATGATAAACGGGATGATTATAATTTTGAAAAAGTAAATTTCCCATTTCTTGATGGAGATGTTCCTCTCTCCCCTTCCTATGGTTCAATATTTCTAAGCTTCTTCGTTTTGCGAGAGTGTGTTCTAATGTTGATGACTTCAACAACAGAAACTTTTTTTCAACTGCTAAGTTATTAAAACAAGGTTATAGATATCATCAAATTCGAAAAGCATTTTCTAAATTCTACCACAGACACCCAGAGTCAATTGTTAAATACAACATTGGGCTAAAACTCTTCTGCAACAAGGCATATCATAGCCTGTATTTTATGGTGATTTAGTTTATAAATTCAAACGAATTGTTGGAAAACCTAATTTTAGTGATCAATTCAAAAAGATTATCAAACGTTATATAAAGGTTGGATATAACTTGGATGTCATGCGACAGTCTGCATGCCTGGTTTTAAGCCGAATCATGGTTTATAGCTATGGTTTCCTCTTTAATTGCACGACGGTGGGTCAGGCCTCAGACTTTATGATGGCTCTGACTTTATGATGGCTCTGACGTAAAGCTTTAATCGGTGGGTTCGTGCCTGATGCTTATCTGTAGCTGGACCCAACGTGGCTCAACTTGAGGTTTTCTTTAGCTCTGACTATCTGTGAGTCGTGAACCCTTTTCTTTGTTTCATCTTAGTGTGTTAATTTGATTAGAGTGTTTTTTCCATGATGATACATTGCTTTAATTAGAAGGCTTCCATGCGAGCTGAACATTTCTTGTACTTCAAGAACAGCAGAATCTAGGGGGAAGATTTGGTACCAGTAAAATGCATTTAACCCCCCCCCCCTTGTGGCTTAGGCTGCTGTACGTTCTAAGGCGGGAGTTCTGTTGTTGTTGACTTTTTGTTTATTGTTACCCCCATTGTGGGAGTCTGTAACTGTTCTATGTTTTGTTGTACGTTACTTTATGTCCATTTTAGTTTTGCAATCATCTTGATGGGGAAGAGAGAGCTGGTTGCTTTGTTTAGATTGTCTTCCTGGTGTCTCGTGATGATTGTGTGGCTCTTCCTTATGGTGCCATGGGTTTGTCTGCGGTTTGTGAATGTGGTATTTCCTGATCATACTCACTTACTATTTTTGATGTCCTGATCTGGTGGAAGCAACAGTCGTGGCCTCTAGCCATGCTAGTCAAGACCATATATGCAGTGAGCCACTTTAGTTACGCACCACTTCTTCAGGGCAAATACTATTTACAAAAATGCTGAAATCGAACATTTCTCTATGATAATTTACTTTTTGACATTTTATCTGTTCGATGACATCGAGAAATATCAGAATCACTCATGCGAATCATTCTGCTACGTCAAAGGCAATTTTGACAAAAATGCATGTGCAACCTGAACGTCTATATTTTCTATTTGCGTTTTGCGCTAGGCATTGTCCATGATGATCGTTGTGACAGAAAAAAACACACACCAACAACTGTTATTTTATTCAAGTAAAACCCCCTTTTTTGGTCGTTGAATTTAGTAACACCGTTACTTTTTGAAGAAATGCTCGTTTTGACGTCATATTAACGTCAATTACAATAATCAAACAGGTTTTTCTTCGCAAACTGTTTTGTTATGAGTCACTTGGTCACATAGAGGTATCAAAACACTTAAACATCGTACCATTGACACGTCTCATAGCCTTGGTTGTAGTGACGTCATCACTTACGTCAACACCATGATGCAAATATATTCATTATTTTTTTACGAAAATAAACGGCGAACATATGGTTGTTTAAAATGAAATTATAAAAGAAGTTTTTTGATAATTAGCTTACTCAGAGCCAAACGAGATTTTATCTAACTTTAAAAAAAGTACAAAAATTAACTTTTTTCAAACCTTTGCCAGCTGGGAACCAAAAATAGTAAAACGTTTCAAAAAATGATAAAGTTGACAAACACATTCCAGTTTTAGATATTGCCAAGCATTAATCGGCTCTTATCTCTGGTATAGCAGATTCGACCCTAAAATGTGCAATGTGATTTGCGTTTCATTGTGATATTGTGTTTAGAGGGTAGTGACCTTCAAGATCCATTTTCTCATCCATTTCTGGTTTGATCACAATAAAATTTCAATGGCTAATGCAAATACAAATGCGCTTTACGCTGGTAGTCTAAGAATAAAAATATCATATTTCTTTTCCGAGTAATTTTACATTTTATAAGTGGTGCGTAACTAAAGAAGCTCACTGTCCATACAGAACATCATATTGAGTCTAACGAGATCAGTGCACTTTTGTAGAGTGTCCCAGCCAAGGCTTGTTATCATCTCTGTGACAGTGCTTAAGCAGTTATAGCCATTTGTTACAAATCTTGCGGCCCTTCGCTAGACCATCTCAATCTTACGATCGTCTAATTCAGCAGATATGGTACCCATGGTGTGGTAGCATATTCTACTGTTGGCGGTAAGAATGTCTTGTAGGTAGTCTCCTTTGCAGCTTGTGGTGCAGATCTAATGTTTCCCTTAAGGAAGCCAATTACAGAGTTTGCCTTCTTGCTGACATTGTCTGCATGCCTGCTCCAGGATAAAAAAGTAAGTGAGGATGATTAGGAAATACCACAATCACAAACCGCAGACCAACCCACGGCACCCTGAGGAAGAGCCACAGGACATTTTTAGTATCATGACATCCAAAAGACAATAAAAGTAAAGCAAACAGCTCTCTCTTCCTCGTCACTAGAATGGACATAAAGTAATGCATACCAAAACAAAGTCACTACTACACTGTAATTGTTACTCCAAGGTATTTAGGCCAGCTTCTGGTTGTGAATGGAATACCCAGAGCAAAGTGGCATCTCTATGCTTGTTATGCAGATAACCACACACTTGTCTGCGTTGAATCTTGGAGTTTATTCAAATCTTTATGAAGCTGGAAACAGTTGGAGTTACTCTGCACCCTCCTATATAACATGCTTTCATGAGCAGACTCAATAAAATCAAGTCTGCTGTTTTCTTATATTGTATGTTCTCTCTTTTTCTGAAGGATCTGTTTTTCCAGATTATTTCATCCACGATGAGTTTGATTTCTGAGTAAACACATTCTGGCATATCATTTATTTATCATATGACGTCGCGTCTGGGAGTGAAATAACGGCATGCAATAAAATCTGTAAACCACTAGTGGTTTATCGATTTACGGGAAACGTTATGACGTCCATAACAACGTTGCGTACATGATGACAAAATCATAACGTTTTACGTCAGAAATGAGATTTCAAAGTATTCGTCATATGATAAATAGAATCTAACATTCGTGCTCTTGTATTATTGAATTTATTAAACTCGTTGCGAAAAAGAGATAAAATGCTCGGCAAGCCTCGCATTTTATCTCTTTTCCTCAACTCGTTTAATAAATTCAATAAAACATGAGCACTCATGTAAGATCCTCTATATATGCCAGGAACAGGACTGTGCCTTGAGGGAGAACTGGTGCGACTGGTGAAGTTGATGGCTTTGAGGTGTGATTATTACACAAAGTAATGCATAACAAAACAAAGACCAACACAAAAACCCCACAAACAATGTTTGGTACATAAAACAATTAATCAACAATAACAGAGCCATCGCCTTAAAACAGACAGCAGCCTATGCCACAGGGGGTGTGGGGGGCTTAAATGTATTTTACTGGCACCAAATCTTCGCCCTTGATTCTGTTTTTGTTAAAATACGAACATTGTTTATCTTGCATGGAGGTTCCCTAATTTAAAACAGTTTAATACAAAGCTGGGCATGAGATGAGTTGACTATGGTGAAGGGGAACTCCCCTCTACCTGAGAGAAATGGACAGTGGGGCCAGGGGTGGCAAGGCAATGGTAATTGTAACTAAAAGAAAGGTATTTCCTCTAAAGTCAGCTGCCTGTGTTCAGTGTAAACAAGATAGACAGCTTTCAGAGTATGTAGTGCAACCTCAGATAAATTTGAAAGTTGAAATTTCCGGAACAGTGCATGAAGAAGGAAACACTATAACTGAATGTATTGTGACAGACAAATTCATTACCATCAAGAAGGGAAAACTCATCGCATCAGCACAAAAAGTAACATGGTATAAAACAGTTAAAATCGACATAAATTCCAATGTTTCTAATCAGTTGGTAACTCTGGAGGAAGTGATCATAGAAGAATGTTATTATTCATTGTATACATGAATGCTAGATGGTTTGGTAATGCCGGAACGTGCAGCAACATTGGATGGTAGAAATTCAGCTGCATATGTTGTTTCTGGTATGGGCAACTTGGGAGAACGTTTGACTGGAGTTTTTCTTTAGCTCTGACTATCTGTGAGTCATAAGCCCTTTTCTTTGTTTCATCATAGTGTGTTAATTTGATTAGATTGTGTCTATGTGATGATGCAATGCAATAGTTAGGAAACCTCCATGAGAGCTACACAATTTATGTGTATTAACAATAACAACAGAACCTATGGTGAAGTTTCGCGGCAGTAAAATGCATTTACGCCCCCCCTCTTCCCGGTGGCTTAGGCTGCTGTCAGTTCTAAGGTGGTGGTTCTGTTGTTGTCGATTCATTGTTTTATGTACCTCCCATTGTTTGTGGGAGTTCTGTGTTTGGTCTTTGTTTTGTTATGTATTAATTTGTGACCCTTCTAGTTTGCAATCATCTTGATGAGGAAGAGAGAGCTGGTTGCTTTGCTGATATATTGTGACCGTTAAATTGCGTTAATGCTTTGTGGCTTTTCCTCACGGTGCCCTGGGTTGGTCTGCAGTGTGTGATTGTGGTATTTCCTGATCAAACTTTTTTTTTATTTTTCATGCAGAAGCGCAATATTATTTAGTAAGACCAGCTGATGCTGTAGCATTGGATGATTGGTTCCTAATCACTGGGTAACTCCTGGGGCAGTAAACATGGGGAAATACTATTTTACATTTCACATGGTAACATCAGATTGTGCTATCACACAGGATAATAGGAATTCTGTTGGAAATTCCCAAGGAACATCTGAATAAACACCAGTTATTCTTGACTTTTCGCTTACTGTAAAGGCGGCGCCTCATGAATGCGTAATTAGGACTAGTCAACCTTAGGCATCGGTAAAAGCTGAAAAGGAGGCGTGGTTTTATTCAAAGGTAACTATATCATCTTGTGCCACCACCTCAGTCATCATTTAGTTCTTAAAACGCCAGCAAAATAACTGCATCTGAAAATGTCCATTTAACATAAGCACAGAGGCAAACATTGTGGACCCAGATCAGACTGCTCCCAGGAGCAGTCTGATCTGGGTCCACACTGTTTGTCTATGAGGCTTCAAATATTTTCGTGGACGACTAAAAACATACATTTTGTGATTATGCACTCTAAGGGTTAATAAATGTGAGTTCAGTGTGTATACGGTTAGGATTTTCATGAAATGCATGCACTTTTGCGCGGCTCAAAAGCTTATTAACTCTTTACCAAATTATAAATAAAACCTGATTTCCCTTCCTTAGCAGATGAAATAGCCGAACCACACCCAGATATGAATATTAAAATTGCCGCCTTTACAGTAAGCGAAAAGTCAAGTAATACAATAGCTACAATTGTTATGCAAGTATGAAGATGTGTTTACTTTAGATGAATTTGATATTTCGCACTACTCAGATATTGAACATTCCATTTCTACTGGACAAACTTAACCTGTAATGGAGAGATTGAGGCAACCGCCAGCCTTTTTGTAGACCAGTAGTTAGCACATTTAAAACGTTGAAGGATGTGGCAGTGATCCAGCTATCTGTATCCACTTGGGCATCAGCTCTGGGTTTTATATAGAAAAATGGGAGGAACAGTTGCATGGCGCATCTATTAATGGCGACTCAATTCGGTGACTGAAAAGGATATTTTATGCTGACCTTGGTGGGGTATTGTTTTTCTGGAGTCGTGTCAGGGATGGAGCAGTGAGAATGCACATTCCTCCTTTTGGAGAGAAAAACTTTCCACTTGATTTCTTTGTTTGCCATAAGCATGTCAGAATGTTTAATTGCCAATAAAATGTTGTATTGTAATGTTTAGGGAGAATGATTTTCAAAGTTAGATGGAAATGCAGGATATTGGCAAATTCAGTTATAAATAGTCCAACAGGAAGAAAACAATTTTTATTATCAAATACAGCTTATTTGAATATATTAAAATAGTATTTGGGCTCTCAAATGCACATACAACCTCTGCCAATGTAATAATCTAGTGCTTAGAGTCCTAAATTCGATAACGACCTAAGCTCTCCTGTATGTGGATCCAGAGGGGGGGGGGGCAGGGATTACCCCCCCCCCCCCCCTGAAAAATCACAAAAAATAAGGGTTTCTTAGCAAGTCTGGTCCAGATCCCATGTAAAACCACAAAGCTACCAAGCCACTGCTTATAATGGTATAGGGATCCTACCTCCCCTCATCAACTTAAAAAAAAAAACGAAGAAAAAAAACTGTCAAAATTGGACCCCCTTAAAAACAAAACGTTGTCTATACTGAACCCCCTCTGACAATATGGATCCGCACATGAAAAGGACCTTAGCTCTCCTGGATTTTTTATGTTTGATCTGACTCTAAACGTCCCATCGACAATCTTTCAGTTAAACAGGGACAGGTCTTCCTGGGTTGAACCAGTACTAAGCTAGGATAAATGTGTCTTGCTCAAGGACCACACGCAGTGGCACCGGTGAGGCTCGAACCCGCTGCCTACCGGTCTCGAGTCAAGCACTCTACCACTGAGCCACTGCGCTCCCTAAGCTCTATTGGATGATACACTAATAATGTGCAAGGAATTTTGAGATCATCAGTCTAACCTAAGAAAAATTCGAGTTGGTACCATAAAACTAGTTTAAGCCCTCCAGTAAAAATATATTTTACTGACCGTTTCATTGTTATTTACGTTTTGTGTCTGTCATGTCTGTTCATTGCAGCCTTTTGGTCACCTGCTGGGAAATGGCTCACCTCTTGGCTCTCTTGCATGTGATGTTTTTGTGTTTTTGTCACTTTCCAATGTGGTGTCCTGGGTCAGGGGTGGTACTTGTATTGATACCTGATCTTCGCCTTCTTCCTTACTTTGCTTTAGACAACATGGGCTGAAAATCAAAATCTAAAAAGTGCGATGTTTCTAGGGAGGCTGGTCAGTTGGCCATTGCCGCTTTTCAGAATTGGACAGAACCACACTGCTTTAAGCATGTGGATGTTTTCTTGGGACTGGCCAATGAACACAGGGGTTTTGAACGATTTTGCACGAGTTGCTAACCCTCTTATTGTTTCACAGCAAGCAGAAATTGTCTTGGCTGACGGGGCAAACAGCTAATTTGACAAACTCAAATCAGCACCAATGCACCCACTTGTACTTGCCTCCCACACATATAAAACAGTAGACCCCAGGGGGGGGGGGGGGGGGTACTCTTATAAAATCATACATACGTAGGCTCGGGTCATTTTTTTGGGTTCAAAATTTTGAATTTCAATATTTTTTGGGGTTTTCAGAAAAATGAATATTTTTTTGGGTATGAAGATTTTGTGAATATTTTTTGGTGGTCATCACAAAATTGGACTATATTGAGGGGTCATTTCTATGCATTTTAGGGTCTTTTCTTAAGGTCAAGGTACAGAATGGGGGATATTTTTTGGGTTGCTAAAATTTCAAATATTTTTGGGGGTGCTTGAAATTCCTGATATTTTTTGGGGGTGAACCCAAGCTGGGCCCGAGCCTACGTATGTCGAAAAAATTGAGAGTACCCCCCCCCCCCCACCTTTCCTACTGTTTTCAAGGACTGAAAACGTAAGAAAAATACTGATTTACAGGTTAAAATTCTACTTCGGAAATGCTAGAGTCCATTACTAAAGATATTAGTTTAAGAAAATAAGTATAAAACTGTGGTGCCTTTATTTGGTGCAGCATATGCTGCCCCAAATAAAGAAACCACAATTTTATACTGATTTAGGTCTCCAAAAACACTGGTGAATCCTCATGTAAATGGTAAAATTCAAGGACTTTTTCAAGGCCTTTGAGTGTTTTCAAGTACTTTTCAAGGCATATTTAATTTTCAAGGACTATTCAAGAAAGCCCTCTCAATTCAAGTACTTTTCAAGCCTGTGCGAACCCTGAATCCCAACAACAATATCACAAAATTCAAGATGGGGTCTGTCCGGTAACAGCCAATTTAGAATTGCCAGAGTCAGGTTTTATGTCTGTATTCTGTAACCCTTCCCAAGCAAAAGTGAAAAGAGCCATTACAATCGGAGTGCACCTCAAGTCGAGGATCCCAGACCAGGACCAGTGGAATGATCTCTGTCTAGCAGTGTCTATCCCAGAGGTATCAGCTTTAGCCAATGCAATGGGTCATGTTGAGGATGCCTATAAAAATTGCTAACTTATGTAACCAGTCCCATCCAAGTAGTGGCTGAGCACTGCAAATGGGAACAAAATCAGGAGCCATTCAAGGAACAAGTAAACAACAGGTACCTGAAAGTACTTTACAAGCCAAGCAACGTCGTCAACTGATTGCCTCCAAAAATACATGTGCATTGCTTCACCAGTACCCCAGCCCTTGTCACCAGGTGGTTTTCAATTAATATGCCCTACCACAAGGCAACACCACTCCTACCTGATATCAAAATAGACTGTCTAAAGGTTGAAGTTCTGACAAACTGACAGACATCACAATGTGTCGAAGGTATAATATATACATGAGGTGTGACGTGGGATTTCCAACAATGTGGTATGTGCAACCAGCACAGGTTCAAACCAGCCTGCGCATATGTGCAGTCTGATCAGAGCCTTTGCTAGTGGCTTAATTATTCTATGAATATTAAGCTACTGACCGAACATCATTTGGAGTTTCTAAGCTTAAAAGGAGACTGCACAAGCTTGTCTTGAGTCTACACTTGTCAAAATGCCACATTGTTGGAAATCACATGTTGTGGCTCAAAATATTAATACCTCATCACCTAACAGCAGTGGGTAAAGGAAGTATACCATGTAATGCAAAAAGACTTAACAGATCATTTTCTTTATGTATTTATTTGTTTTTATGTCTTTATGTTTAATGGTAAAACAACAATACATATTGACCATTACAAACCTCATCAACAAGAGAAGAATTCATTGGATCTCATCTTTCATGCATTTTGGCCAGATTTTTTTTATTACTTGATTTACATTTTTTTTTAGATTTAGGGTCAGGGGGATGCAAAAAAAAAGCTCTGAAAATGACCAGATGACTAGTCATTTTCAGAGGTGTTTTTCCCATATATCTCCAGAAGAAACCATAAAACAAGTAAGGTAAACCAATAGTCTGTATTACATCTTTATATATTTCATCATTTTCCTAAAAATCTGGACAGGACTAAACAAATAATATTTAGAGTTGGCGGAAAAAAAAATTGAAATATTTTTTTTCTACTTTCCGGAAAATTACAGTAGGAGGGTTTGTAAATCAACTAATAAAAAAATTCTGGCCTAAAACTTGAAATATACAGACTATCAGGTACAGTAAATATTCTAAAATTTTGAACACTGTTCTCTTTTAGTTCTCAAATAAAATGTTGGTATTCAGGGCTGGGTTAAACAATTGCTTGTCAGAATAGCAAACAGGAAAGACCCTGATCAGACTGCTTCTTCAGAAGCAGTCTGATCTGGGCCTGCCCTGTTTATCTAAAATTTTGTGGCAGGCGACTAGTGTTCGAAAGTTTAGAACATGTAATATGAATATCAATTGACAATTTTGTTCATGTGCTCATTTTAACCATTAAGATTTTCAACTCTCATATACTTTCTCCACAGGTTTAGATAAACAAAAATTTTCAGCGTAAAATTGTAAATATTTTTACCCATAAATTTTAACATATGTTTTGGTTGCTCAAAAGAACCGTCTCATTGAGACGCTTCTTTTGAGTACGCACAACATATGTTTTGGTTGAGATATAAGAAAATTAAATTTCCATTACACACTCTTAACTAAAGTCCTGCTTTATCTATTCCCATCACAGCTCTTTCTTTAATAAACAGGCTATGTTTAGTGTGCTTTTACATCATTCTGTCAGGGGAAAAACTTCAAAATTTGCCTAATATGCATCAAGAGTTAGCTTACTGGAGATAGACACCAGACTTAAGCAATTCTGCTTCTAAGACACAGACTGTCTAGTGGTGGAGGAAAGCCAGACTGAGTGCAGTTCTTCTCGGTCGTGAAAAATACTCTGTGAAATCACAGCAACCCGTAAGGTGACAGTCAAACCATTGAGATACATACAACTGCAATATGTTCTTAAAAGGGTATCCTTTGGAAGCAAAGAATGCACCAAAGAACTGAAACTAGAGTGTGCATATTTTCCAGGCCAGACTAGCTAGTTTCGGCCATTTAGGCCTCATCAGTGACCCTCTAATAGTTTCAGAGTTCCACAATGAGACCCATGATCCCAAAGGACAAGAAAATATAATCTACACCAAAGTGAAGGGCAGGGAGACGTTCTACCGCCACCACACAGTGCAAGAACAATTTTGATATTTTTACGCTATAATCAATATTTTTGCTAGCAAGGCTAGTGAGATTCAAACATGTGCGGAAGAGGGATCTTGCTAGCCAGAGCTTAACACGCTACCGACTAGGCTATCCAGGCACCAAACAGGGCAGATGATATGATGTTCTTAAATATGAACAATAACTAGTTATGGGTCTTGTGCCCAGCACATCTTATGTTAAATAACATAGGTGGATATTTTCATGAAAGTATCTCAAACACTTTTCAAGTTATTCAGCAGACACCAGTTTATTACAAAAATAGCCATTTTCAATGTTAAAAGCGCCATAACTTCAAAGTATGTAATCCAAAGTTACAGCCCTTTTGTTCTTTGTGTGCTCTGCATATTGTCTCATGGTACTGATCCTTTGTGTTAGGTTTAAATAAATATCTCATACAGTTTTTGAGTTACAGATTGGACACAAAAACTTAAACTCTCACGCCAAAGTCATGGTTACTACAAAAGCTCTTCTTGTACAGTAAAACCTGTCTTAAGCGGCCATTAAAAAATAGACAAAACAAAGACCTTAATGACGAATGGTAGCTTAATGAAGGTTGAAAGTATTGCAACCATAATAATAACCATAACTTTTAACTTGCATTAAGCAAAATTCGGTCTTGAAAATCTATTTTTGGCCTACATTTTTAGTGGCCACTTAAGACAGGTTTTACTGTACAAGCGAGCTAATAATAGACAATTGCAACACAACAAACAATAAGAAGAAAACAATCTAAACATTTCTAATTGGTTGTCAAAATATGATTCTTACTACGACAAAAGAGCGAAAAAAATCAGTATTAAAGTTTATCAATCATTCAGTCATTCCAACACTGGTGCTTTTTTCCTTTAATTACCAATATTTGAGCCACAGGGCAAGAAAACCAACAATGTGGTATTATTTTGTTTGTTTTGTTGTTTTACGTCCCAAGTCAACAGCTAAGGTCATGGCGGGACGGTCAGTTCACCTAACCACACTTTTTCCTGGGCAAGCTTGAAAAAGCAATTAACCAGTATTTTGTGCACATACTTTCGCTTGTAACTGACAAAAACCCTTCTTGAATGATTCAGCGGAAGGGAGGAGAATGACCGTAGAAACTATTTCATGATCAACTCCGCGAAAGTATGGGACCGGGCCGGGATCGAACTCCCGACCCCTGGATCTGCAGTCAGACTCACATCTGTTGACAGACACGTTACCAACTGCGCTACGCGGCCCGGTCAATGTGCTATTACATGCACCCAGCAATGACTAAGCAGATGCCCAGTCTGATCAGAGTCATTGCTGCGCACTAGCTGGATAGCTAAAGACATAAGACAGAGTAGACTCTGATTAGATTCGGTGGAAGCCCAGATTGATCTGATTCTCTGATTCTTCCCTGTCTGCAAATTAATTAATAGTTATGTTCTGTTGTGGTTTATTGTATTTTCATAGTAAAAGAGGGTATATATCATACTCAAAGACCAAATCCTATAAGCTCAAACTAATTATAACTCAAAGCGAGAACATAACATTTGAGTTAACAATATTGAACAGCATATAATTCATACACATAATAACATCTAGCGGACCTGCAGCATAAAGCACAAAACCCTAGATCAGACCAGAAGGTCCACTCAAGTCTTTACTGTATGTCACATGGATGGCATACTGTAAAAACTGGACTGGACTGGTTTCTATTGAACATTGTTATGAGAGATTTAAGTGATTAACTCCCGGATCACCACCTGTTGTTTTTGTTGATTCAAATAGGCAATGCTACACTGCCAAGGAATTGTAGCTAGATATTTAAAATCTGCTTTCTCACTGTACATTCACTTTGAAAAAAAAAGGCCTTCGAGCAAGTTATATATGTTCATTTAATATTCTAAATTTTAAATGACTACCTGATAAAAACTAAGGAAGAACAAAAGATAATTATATTTTCAGTAGTTGGAATCCTCTGTCTTTATCTATGCTGCTCACTGAAGGTTCCTTTTTTTAGAATATTAAATAATATCATAGCCACTATAATTAACCCTTTTACTCACATGGTCATGTGTGAAAGTTCAAAATTTCCAAAATCCTAAACTTTAGAAATTCAAATTTTTAAACCTGCAGGATGCCTACAAAAATGAATAATTTAATGTTTAAATGTTTAATTGTGTTTAGATAATCTGAAAATTGATCATAGAAACTACTATAACCTCTCTAATTCAGCATTTTGAGGCTGACTTTCGGTAGAAAGTCAGCCTCAAAATCCTGAATTCAGGATTAATCCTGAAAACTTTCACCCATGCATAGTGGTGTAATATCTCCTGCAATGTCATCTGCTGTTACTTTTGGAACTTGGATATGCAAAAGGTGTGGACTCAGATCAGACTTCTGCCTTAGAAACAGTCTGATCATGGTCCAAACTGTTTGCTTTAGTCTTGTAGCAAGTCATAGAAGATCACATCAGAAGTGAGATTTTCAGTCTTCTTTCTATCTGTGAAAAAAATGTTACCCAGAACCAGTTCAGTTCAAATATCTCTTGTGAGAAAATTATCAGAATCTCATATAATCATTATCAGATAAATAAAGTATCATATACTCAAACAAAAAAGGAACGTCCGATTTTCATGGTACTGTATCTCTCAATCCAGTAAAGATGTTGCAACAAAAATAAAACCAAAATGTTTCTCAAATGTCCGACTCACAAAAAATGGTAATTATTTGATTTAATCTTCTGATCTTGAAGAGCTATTAAACCTAATGCGCACACAGCTTTTTCCATTATCATCACGAAGTTAATCATCAAAACGTGACAAATTTTACGTTAAATGGCAACCAGAAGCGTCCGACGATGAAAAAACATCTAAAAATCCCAAGTCTGGTTATTGAACGAGCTAAATTGCCGTGTCAAATCTTTCATTTACAAAATTATCTAAAATTACCTCCCTTTGATTTAAACAAATAACAATTTAAGAACTTCAAATCTCCTTAACCTAACATCATTTTGAGGCCATTTTTGTTTTAATTTGTTGTGTCTGTTTATGACAACAATTACACAATAGAGAAAAATAAAAACTATGGCTGATGTCGGGCATCAAAGGTTTACTAAATTTATGTTTTATACCCAACCCCTTACTGCAAAATCATCAGAGAAGTTCCATTATCAATTGTTTTGATGCTGATTAGTCTTAATTAATGTTAAAATGCTTGTGATGACGAAAAAACATCAAATTTGTTCGAATTTGTTGATTATCAAAATGCTGGACCAATAATGAATTTTCTGAGTGTTTTCACGCACGCTTGTGATCGATGTTTTGTGACGTAAGAGTATGTTACAGACCAATGGATGTGGACGTAAAAGCAATGCATACAGCTAGCCAGCTTACCTTACTAGAGAGTTTGTTCAGTGATGTTTAAATGTGCTTAAACGGTTCGGGATTATGACGGACACACCAGCTATTGATGTTGTGACTTTTGATTTTAAGGGTACTCGTGTTCACAGCTTTGTCAGCGGCTACACTGATTATCAAATAGATTGCTCTTAGATGCAAATTACTTCTATATGATCAAAGTTTGTTAGGTGAAATTTTGAATGAAATGCGTTCATACATTTGGAACTGACAGACATAAACGTCAAGCCGACATAACTTTTTTGTTTGAGTATATAAGGGTGCTCATGCTTTATTGAATTTATTAAATGTGTTGCAGAAAGTGTTAAAATGTAAGGCTTACAAGAGCACGAATGTTAGATTCTATTTATCACATGACACTAAACTATTTTGCAAACCTGTTTTTGGAATGAAAACACTAAGATTTTGTCACATATATGTTTTGTTTGTTTGTTTGTTTTTGTTGTTTTACGTCCCATGTCAACAGCTATGGTCATTGCGGGACGGTCAGTTCACTTAACCACACTTTTTTCCTGGGCAGGCTTGAGCAAGTGGTTGACCAGTAATTTGTGCACATACTTTCGCTTGTAACTGACAACAACCCTTCTTGAATGAATCAGCGGAAGGGAGGAGAATGACTGTAGAAATTATTTCATGATCAATCTCCACGAAAGTATGGGACCGGGCCAGGATCGAACTCGCGACCCCTGGATCTGCAGTCAGACACGCATCTGTAGCCAGACACGTTACCGACTGCGCTACGCGACCCGGTGTCACATATATGTGATGTTACTATGGGCCTAGCTTTATTTTCCAAAGACATTCATCAAGATATCACAAATTTGTTGTCTGCTACAGTTGTGAGTGAGTGAATTTGTGTTTAAGGTCCCACCAACAGCAAAGGTCATATGGAGACAGGGTCACAGCTTAGAGTTTCATCCGACAGACTGAAGGAGCTGTGTATCAAACTGGTGACCCCTGGGTACAATGCCAGTGATTTATATACTTCACCACAGCGGCTCCCCTCTGCTGCAGTTGTAATTGGTTCTTTAAGGGTTAAGATATAAGAGCCGTGACATGTGATTTCCAACCTTGTGGCATTTTGACAAGTGTAGACTCAGGCAAGCCTGTACAGCCTGCTTTTAGGCTTAGAAACTCTAAATGATGTTCAGTAGGTAGCTTAACACTCATAGAATATTCAAGTGACTAGCAAAGGCTCTGCTCAGACTGTTAAAATGTAAGCATCAATTGTCAGAATGTAAGCATCAAAGTTCTTTCATGATTTTCAAGGAAGATAGCAGCCGTAATCCCAAAATTTAGGTAAGAATATTTACACTTAGCGCATATTCACTGTTCAATCCAAAACTACTAGAATACTGTTAAGTCTTAAGGTCCCTCTGAAACATGCACAAACACTCACTTACAAGCATGAGTCTACGCAAACTTTAAATATAAGGGACATAAAAAGGCAAATATTTGTCTTTCATAAATGCTATACAAACTATATACACTAATAGACATATATACATGAAAACTTTTTATACAAACATATTGCGTATTAATATACATGTGTACATATGTTTACTGACTGGCAGCACTATATAACTATAAAAATTACACAAAAATCCCCTTGGGAAAATAATTCATAACAAATAGATCTGCTTGACCCAAAATTGAATATTCCATTAAAAAATCTTATGTTTAAGAAAAATGCATTCAAATATAGAATAATATATTAAATTACAGAAACATATATTCCATTTTCTTGCACATCGGATACGGATATCTGAGATTTGACCCTGGGATAGATAATCTTACCTTACCCATGTTATCTTTCCCAGGCTGTCATGTGAGGGCTGTACATTGGTTGTATTGGAACTCACAAGCATGGTTGGTAAGTGACGGAAATATATACTAAGCACAATAAGTTTAGCAATTTCTTATGTTTCCCATCTTTTTGTGCTCATCTTTGTGCAATATCGAACAATTTCAATTGCAATGACGAGAACAGGATCCTTTAAATAGGCATTTGGGGAGAGCAAGAATTGCAGGAGGGGTCAGTAAGCAAAATTCACATCCGTTTAAAGTAATGCTAAAATGATAAGTATTAGATTTATCGTTTGGTGGTCTTTCATCTTCCTCATGCATCATACGCCTATAAAAACTATTGGTTATGTGACAGATGTGATAGAGATTTCATGCTGAAAATATTCAGCTGCCATCAATGACGTCAAAACGTAGTCACCATTTGATTAAACTTCTAATGTTAATTGGTGTATCAATTCAACACAGAATCAGTTTACAAAGCTATCATAGAATTACAATGTAACTCGTCTTATGGTTGATTAAAACCTTAAGCTACTGAAAAATGGTGTGACGCATTTGCGAGATAACGGTGAAGTTAGATTTTATCTTTCGACTTGTGCTCTGTAGCCGTGAAGATGTTTCATTCAACATTATTTGTCTGAATGTGTTGGAAGGCATCAGGCAGTTTTGCTTGTTAATGTGGTCCAAGAAAAACTGACTAGAAACACCGTTTAAAGGTGATAATGTAAAAGCATTAATAAAAACGTCAAATTGTGAAAACTTGGTCCTTTATTTCTCTGAGAAAGTTCAGAAAAGTGCAGCATTTGCTATGCTTTTTTTGGTTTTCAGTGACAAAACAATCGCTTGAAAATGGTTTTGGCTTTCCCCAATGATCAGAAATACCCACGTTACCCGCTAGTCTTAAAATTTAACGTCACTTTAGAACGACCACTGCGTTGGGTATTTCTGTATTTTTTTAAATGGATATTCTTGTCAGATGATCGGCCACTGAATCTTCATGACAGCAAATGAAACTCATGATCTGATGTGGATGGGCTCACCCATACAAAACAATTGCTAAATTTATTGGGCATAGTATATATTCAATAGGTGGAACATATATTCTACAGTACATGTAAGAAACATAGATTTACTAAAAAGAAACATATATTTCATAAATGAGTTGGGACATGTGATTTCCAACAATGTGGCATTTTGACAAGTGCAGGCTAAGACTAGCCTGTGCAGCCTCCTTTTGAACTTAGAAACTCCAAATGATGTTAAGTCAGTAGCTTAACACTCCATGAATAGGCAAGCTACTAGCAAAGGCTCTGATCAGACTGTGCGGATGCACAAGCTGATCTGAGGCTTTGCTGGTCGTACATACCACACTGTTGGAAATCGCATGTCGTGGCTCAAATGAGATTTTTATTTCATAAAGGAAACAAGAGGCTCAATGAGTCTATAATGCTCACCTGAGTTGCTGGCCTCATGGTTTCAGAGAAGATTTTGTAAAGTTGTTTTTTGTGAGCCTATGGGAGCAAATAACCCCTATAGAGTGGCCAGTATTAGCCCCTGGGGCGTTGTTGGCAGGGTTTACATAGGGGAGGACTAAGCTTGGCTTCAGAGAAGAAGTTTTTTTCCAATAAGTCTATGGAATCTAAAGACCACCAAAATATGGGCAGTTTCAACCCCAGAATTATGATTGGCCGGATTTATATAGGGGACCACTATAAATTGCTACATACGAAATATATAAGCTGTGGACCTTATGGTTTCAAACTAGATTTTATAATTTTTTCCCATTATAAGTCTATCGAAACTTGACCCCCTAGGTAGGGCCAGTTTGGGCCCCAAGGACTTGATTGGCAGGATTTATGTTGGAGACCAACTTAAGTCTATGGAAGCACTTGATCCCCACAGTGGGGCCAGTTTAGACTACAGGGGCTTGATTGGTAGGACTTATATAGGGGACCACTATACATTGCTACTAAATATATAATCTGTGGGATTTATGGTTTCAGAAGAAATTTTTTGAAGTTTTTCCCATTATAAGTCTATGTAAACTATCGATCTCTGGGGCGGGGCCAATTTGAACCGCAGGGGCTTGATTAGCAGGCTTTATATAGGGGACCACCAGACATTGCTACATACTAAATATATTAGTTGAGGGTCTCATGGTTTCAGAGTCGATTTTTAAAGTTTTTCCCATTAGAAGTCTATTGAAACTTGACCCACAGGGTGGGGCCAGTTTGGGCCCCAGGGACTTGATTGGCAGGATTTATGTTTAAGATCACTAGACAATGCTACATGGGCCTCATGGTTTCAGAGAAGAAGTTTTTAAAAGTTTCCCATGGGAGCTGTATGTTTCCATGGCAACCAGAGTTCCAATCCAATCAACCCAAAAATATTATGTAGCTTTACCCCCTACCTGAAGATGCTTTACATGAAATTTGATCTAAATTATTGACTGCAGAGATATACTACTTTGGAAGTGTGGATGGACGATGCCTGACCATTACCATACTATTACCTCACTTGAGCCTTCGACTCTGTTGAGCTAATCATTATATTCCATTACAGAAACATATATTCCATTACAGAAACACATATTCAATTACAGAAACTCGCATGCCATAACAAAGACATATATTCCATTACAGAAACATATATTCCATTAAGGAAACATATGTTCCATTATAGAAACATATATTCCATTACAGAAACATATATTCCATTACAGAAACATATATTCCATTACAGAAACATATATTCTATTACAGACACATACATTCCATTACAGAAACATATATTCCATTACAGAAACATATATTCCATTATAGAAACATATATTCCATTACAGAAACATACATTCCATTACAGAAACACATATTCAATTACAGAAACATATATTCCATTACAGAAACATATATTCCATTAAAGAAACATATATTCCATTACAGAAACATATATTCCATTACAGAAACATACATTCCATTACAGAAACACATATTCAATTATAGAAACATATATTCCATTACAGAAACATATATTCCATTACAGAAACATATATTCCATTATAGAAACATATATTCCATTACAGAAACATATATCCCATTACAGAAACATACATTCCATTACAGAAACTCATATTCAATTACAGAAACATATATTCCATTATAGAAACATATATTCCATTACAGACACATATATTCCATTACAGAAACATATATTCCATTACAGAAACATATATTCCATTAAGGAAACATATATTCCATTACAGAAACATATATTCCATTAAGGAAACATATATTCCATTACAGAAACATATATTCCATTACAGAAACACATATTCAATTACAGAAACTCGCATGCCATAACAAAGACATATATTCCATTACAGAAACATATATTCCATTAAGGAAACATATATTCCATTAAGGAAACATATATTCCATTACAGAAACATATATTCAGGCCTCGAAATATCTTAAAATAGGCACTTGCCCTGCATCACAAAAATTATTGGCATATATGAGAAAAGTTTTAATTTATACTAGAAATATCAAAATTTTCACTTGCCTTGCAGCCTGAGGCACTCGTAAATACGAGCGGACGAGTGCTATTTTCGAGGCCTGATATTCCATTAAGGAAACATATATTCCATTACAGACACATATATTCCATTACAGAAACATATATTCCATTAAGGAAACATATATTCCATTACAGAAACATATATTCCATTACAGAAACACATATTCAATTACAGAAACTCGCATGCCATAACAAAGACATATATTCCATTACAGAAACATATGTGCAATTACAGAAACATACATTCCATTACAGACAAATATATTCCATTAATGAAACATACATTCCATTACAGAAACATATATTCTATTACAGACACATACATTCCATTACAGACACATATATTCCATTACAGACACATATATTCCATTACAGAAACATACATTCCATTACAGACACATATATTCTATTATAGAAACATATATTCCATTACAATAACATATATTCCATTAAGAAGACATATATTCTATTACAGAAACATATATTCTATTACGGACACATATATTCCATTTCAGAAACATATATATTCCATTACAGAAACATATATTCCATTACAGAAACACATATGCCATTACTAAATGTTAATATAACAAGAATATGTGCAGCTGCCTTGTTTCTTTAAGGCCTTATTATAATATGAGCCACGACATGAGATTTCCAACAATGTGGTTTGTGCGACCAGCAAAGGCTCAGACCAGCCTGCGCTTACGCTCAGTCTGATCAGAGCTTTTGCAAGTCGCCTGAATATTCTATGAGTATTAAGCTTTTGACTGAACATCATTTGAAGTTTCTAAGCTTAAAATGAGACTGTACAGGCTCGTCCGAGTCTACACATGTCAAAATTCCACATTGTGGGAGATCACATGTTGCAGGTCATTACTGAAATATACTACACGTTTCCGACTTAGTGGGACTCAAACCGGTCTCCTCAGCTACAGAGACTAGCTAGAATATAGAAATTTCGCTTGTAGCAAGTTTAGATATGATACTTTCCAGTATGGGAATAGCAAAGGTGCTGATCAGACTGCCCAGGCTGGTCTGCGCCTTTGTAGTTCGCAAAACCCCGAAGACAGGTTTTCTGGCAATGAGGCCCATATAATAGTGGGCAAAGAAGGACCAACAAGTGCACATACTGATCTCGACCTTCCTTGCCCACATAGAATCACAGGCTTTTCTGAGATTGTTGCATATTTTAGCTGCTCTGCTTCAAAATGTCAATGATGCTCAATGTCATGGTAAGGCCACTGGCAAAATAACCTATTTATGTTGAATAGGCTTTCCTATCCTTTTCAATAAGGCATGTCCATTTTCAATAATAGGGTTGTTGGGTGATAATTTTCATTTTTATTCCAATTTTCATAGAACATTCTGAAAGCAAGCATTGAAGACCCCAATCAGATGCCATCTCATAAGGAGTCTAGTCTGGTTCTCCACTGTTTGCTTTTATCCTTTAAAAAGGATGTTATATTGGTTACAACATTTGTTCATGTTTGCTCTGCATCTGTCCATAGCTCCTGCCTCTGTTGAATTATAACTTAAACATTTTCAAATCTTGAATTACCCCATTCACATTTTTTCGCTTGGTACTTATCTTCAAGTTTACTACATTCCCAGTTGAATTTCAACTTAAAACTATTCGAACTATCAAAATACAATTTGTTGTGTGAAAAGTTATCTTCCATTAATAAACTATGGAAGTGTATCACCTCACCTAAACTCCAGTTTTCACCTTTTGGTGTTCTATCAGTTAAAGCTTTCATTCTTGTTTCAAGCTCCTCCTCCCAAAATTTCAAAATTATATTACGGGAAAGTTACTTCCCATTAATGAACTATGAAGTCATATCACTTCACCTTAAACAGGCTCTTAAATTAGAGTGTGTAATATGAACAATTTTTTCTTATTTCTCAGCCAAAACATATGTTGTGGGTACTCAAAAGAACCGTCTCAACAAGACGGTTCTTTTGAGCACCCAAAACTTTTGAGCACCCAAAACATATGTTTAAACTGACGAGTAAGAAAATAATCACAATTTTATGCTCAATTTTTTCCTTATCTCTACCTATGCCTTAACTCGAGTCAGCTTTGTGTGAAGGTCTTCGAATGTTGACTGCTCATACTTCCAACATTTCAACATTAGTTCATTGGGAAAAGTTATCTCCCATTTATAAACCACGGAGATGTATCACATCGCCTTAACTCCAGTTTTCGCTTTTCGGTGGTTTATCAGTTAAAGCTTTAAGTTGTGTATGAAGGTCTTTGAATGTAATTCTTGTTGCAGGCTCATACTCCCAGCACTTTAACATTATTTTGTAAACACTTTCTGGTGTATTAGAGGGGGCTGGCATTCTGTATCCTGAAAGGTAGATAATTCAAGGCATTAATAAAGGGAAATAAATAACGAAGGCATAAATAACGAACGTTATCAGTGTTTTCAAATAAACCCTGGGTAATTTTTCATGCGTTTGCTGTCCTCTGCAGACTTTTAAAAAAAAATATTTCAGGAACACTATCAGAGTGTCAAAAAGTTTGGATCCAGATCAGGACCAATGTTCTGTCTGTCCTGATCTTGGTCCAAACTGTTTGAAGAGGTAATCAGCAGACAACAAAAGTCGGGCTAGCAAGTAAGGAGTTAATGGTCGCTGAAGCCTTGAGATAAGAGTGCATAATCAAAATATAATCTTCATATGTCTCAACTAAAGCATATGTTGTGGGTACTCAAATGAACCAATTGAGATGGTTCTTTTGAGTACCAAAAACACATGTTTTAAATGATGGATATAAAATTAATCAAAGTTTTAAGCTCAAAAACAATGCTTAACACTTTCCTTGCTAGCAGCAATTCTTGTCATCTGCTGATAACCTTTGCAAACAGAATGTTGATCCTGATCTGGATCCAAACTGTTTGACACTCTCATCTTGTCCAGAAAGATTTAGTTTGAAGAAATAGTTAATTTTGAAAAAAAAGTCAGCAGATGACAGCAAGAAGCCAAATTGACTTGCCTATCCTACCCTTATCAAAAGGAGGAGCCCATTTCCAAATTTAGGGGTTGTCGGCGGTATTTTTCATTTTTTCCAAATTTTAATAGAACATTTTTGAAGCAGATAGTGAAATTCCTGATCAGACACTGCATTATGCAGTGTCTGATCTGGGTCTGCACTGCTTGCCTATGTCCCATTAAAAGGATGCTTGGCTTGTATGGCTTATACAGGTTGATATGTATACTAGATGAATTTAATGCAATAAAACTACCTAAAATTTCAAACTCATGGATAAAGCAAGAAGTCCTACATATTTACAAACTGAGAAAAATAAAGGCTTTAAGGGAGTTGTTAACAGGCTTTCAGATAAAAGTGCGTAATCAAAATAAATGTTTTGTTATTTTTCAACTAAAGCACACATTGTACTCCAAAGAATCGTCTCAAAATCTGTTTGATTGATTTGATCTTTCAGTTAAACAGGGACGGATCTTCCTGGGTTGAACCAGTACTAAGCTAGGATAAATGTGTCTTGCTCAAGGACCACAACGCAGTGACACCGGTGAGGCCCAAACCCGCGGCCCCTCGGTCTCGAGTCAAGCACTCTACCAATGAGCCACTGCGCTCCTAAATTTGATGGTGTGACATATGGACCCTCTCTAGGGGTAACACTTAATGCCCCGACCATTGTCATGGCAGGGCCATACCCATTGAAAAAGACGATAATAATCAGAATTTTATACTTAAAATATTCACTAACACAGACTGTTGTGTTAAAAAATCTTCAACTATTTACAGTAAAACCTGTCTTAAGCGACCACTCAAAAAGAAGACCGAAAATTGGTTTTCAAGACTGATTTTCACTTAATGCAGGTCAAAAGTATTGCAGAATGCTCCAAGAAAGCATTCTGCAATACTTTTGACCTTCATTAAGCTACAATGTGTCTTTAAAACCTTTGTTTTGTCTGTTTTTGAGTGGCTGCTTAATACAGGTTTTACTGTACCTTGTTCTACACTCTCTCGAGCTTGTGCATTCGTCCAGCCAGGATAAGGCGTTGTACCATTTGAGAATATCTCCCACATTAAAATACCATAACTCCAAACATCACAGGCAGTTGTGTATTTACCTGAAACATTTCAAATATCTCTTTTTATTTGGGCCTCGTCGCAAGAAAACCTGTCTTCGGGGGTTTCCGTCAAAGCGAGTTTCAAACCAGTCTCCTTCGCTACAGAGACTAGCTAGAAAATTGAAATTTCACCAGTAACAAGTTTATTTATGATACTTTCCAAATAGCAAATAACAAAGGCGCTGATCAGACTGTGTGGATGCGCAGGCTGGTCTGTGCCTATGTTGTTTGCAAACCTCCGAAGACAGGTTTTCTTGTGTTGAGGCCCATATGGTACACATTCTAAAATTTCAAAAACTTTTCCCTTCCTGCTCTCCAATAAATTTTTGGTTTTCAGGGCTTGAATTCATAAAATGCTTGTCAGAATAGCAGACAGGGAAGACCCAGATCTGACTGCTTCTTCAGAAATGTTGAAATTTGAAATGTTGAAAGTGTTTGAAATTTTAGAACATTTACTGTAACATACCCATCAACAGCTATGGTCATGTCGAGACTGTCAGCTAGCCTAACCACACGTTTTCCTGGACAAGATTGGACTAACTTCTAAGCCGTACTCAGTGCAATACTTTTGCATACCCCTGGATCAGCAATTGGACTTACTACCGGTTGCACTACAGGGCCCAATGTTGAATGGCTTTAACATATCAAATAAGCAAATATCAACATGCATCCTTCTTTTGGCTTTGATGCATGAAAATCTGATATTGCTGCAGGCCAATAACAAAGGCCTAGACCAGCCTGCATATCCACACAGTCTGATCAGCACCTTTATTAATCACTATCTGGAAAGTATATCAATTAAACTTGCTCTATGCAACATTTCAAAATATAGCTAGTATCTGCTGCTGGGCAGGCTGGTTTAACCCTATGTGGGTCAGAAACCCCGAAGACAGGTTTCCTCCCATCATGATGATCAAGGTCCTGGTTCATATTCAGATAACTAATCACATCATTAGACTTGTACTAAGTTCATATAGACAAAGAAAAGAAAAAAATCAAAATTTTAGTAAAATGTTCGTTGCAAATGTCCCTAGTTTCATATCCCAAAACAGACACTGCAGTGGCAGAATAAACTTTGGTGGGTCAGTCAGGAAATCTCCAACTTTTTATTAACTTAATGGTCTAACAGTAGTTTTTTTTTAATTTAATATTGTCACCTTATGCCAGAATCTACACAGAATAACTTGTCATGAAATATATCTTACACAGCCCCTGATAAGGGAAGGTTGCTCAGAACCAATGCTTAATCAAAACATTATAGATGATGTGTATTCTATAGATCCACCTTAACAAGATGGTTCTTTTGAGCAAAAGAAATAATTACAATTTTATTGTCAAAATGATATATGTCTTACCATAACTTAAAGCCTCCGGTGCCGTCCATTTTATGGGAATTTGCTTCATACCATCTGACACCACATACTCTTCCTCTTCACGTGACATACCAAAGTCAGAGATTTTCACAGAATTTTTATCACCCACTAAACAATTCCTAGCTGCCAAATCCCTGAAAAACAAATTCCATTTAACCCTTTGCCTAATGGGTAATTTTGCATGCTTTTTTTATTTATTATCTGCTAATTTTTTTATAAATTGTTTCAGGAATACGATCAGTGTCATACAGTTTGGATCCAGACCGAGCCCAATGTTTTGTCAGGCCTGATCTTGGTCCAAAATGTTTGTTAAAAGTGTCATCAGACTATACTAGTAGGTAAGAGTTAGCCCATGTCATGAATGTTTTTATGCACTACACTCCTCCCTAATTAACATGCAGCATTCTAATTGTAAGCATGTATTTTCAATCAAAGTGGAAAACAGTGTTGAATCATTAAGATGTATAACTACATGCCAGTATCTACACTGAACAATCTATCTACAGTGTTTTCACGAAAATATAAATCCCAGTTTAGCAGGACAAGGGTTAATCTTATTTTCTACACTGGTACACAGATAAATCTTTAGGCAAACCAAATTACTTAGACAGGTAAGACATGTGCAAATAAAATAGTCATAGAAGAGCAGTCTGATTAGGTGTTAGAGATTTTTTACAGAATTCTTATCATCCATTAAACAATTTCTAGCTGACAAATCCCTTGAAAATGTGGTGCTTTAACCCTTGTCATAAATATTTTATGTACAACACTCATCCCTATTTTTATCCGGTTAACCTGCAGCATTCTTATTGTAAGCATTAATCCTGGGATATAAATTCTACTACCAAGGTGTGATGTCAGGTTACTTTAGGAGCACTCTGATCACACTCACAGCAGACATTTAGTTGGAAATAGCAGTTGAAGAGTTAAAAATCCACATTACCTGTGTATACAGCCTTTCTCTGAGAGGTAGCTCATTCCTGAAGAAGCATCTACACACATCTGGGTTGCCTGCAACCGTGACTGTTTCTTTCCCTCTTTCCGGAGAAATTGTAGTAAGGCACCACCTAGGAAGACAATATAATTTAACCCTTTTTAGACCAATGGAATTTTCCATAAAGTTTGATACAATTTAGTAAGGATGGACCATTGTTTATATTGAGGGGCCACAGAATATAAATTCCAAATAATATTGTATTTCTTTCTCTGTCTCCATAGGTCTAGATAAGCAAAAATTTTTACTTTAAAATTGTGTTTATTTTCTTATCCATCAGATATGAGGGGCATTTGGTAAGTTCTTAGCATTGCATCATAACTCCACAATGCGTTGATAAAATGCTATCAAATAATACATTTTTAGAAACTAAAATTCAATGGCTAGTTGATGGTTGTATTTTTGTTGAAAAAGGTCTCGGTGTGCACGTGCAGCGCATGCTCAAAATGAGTAGGGTTTATACACTGGCTGTAATTTTAAGCAAAATATTTGTAAAAAAAAACAAAGGAAAATTGGGGACCTTATTTACGGTCATGGTTTGACAAAGTTACGATTTGGTGCCAACCTAATTTTTTATTAAAATATATTATGCAATCACTGCTTGCACAAATTACACCTTTACATTCGGAAAATGTTGACTAAAAGAGCAATGTTGAACTTTCAAATATGGGATTCTTTCTGATTTTTCTTTATACATTTTTTTATAAAATGTTGAAGTTTAATTGGTTGTGTAGTAAAACTTCGTAGTAAGACCTTTGTTTTGCTATTTTTGGGTGGCCATTCTAGATGGGTTTTACTGTATATTTACCTGGGACATATTCCATTAATATCATAACTGGTTGTCGCTGAGCGGCTATTCCTATAAATTTAACTATACATGGATGATCATACTGTTTCAATATTCGCCCTTCCATGAGGAACTTCTTTCTCTGGTCTTCGGATAATGTATCCCTACACGTCTTTACAGCTACAACCTGATTGGTTCGTTTATATATACCCCGGAATACCTCTCCAAAATTGCCCTAGATAGAGAAAAACAAACAAATCAAGCCAGTTCATATTAATCTGGTACTTATCACATATGGGTTAAGTACCAGGGTCATTTGAAAATTATGTAGCACGGTATATTTGTTAGTAACCAATTTACAGTCCCATTCATGTCTGGCATCAATTTTGGTAAATATGAATTTTATTTTTTGATATTTTATAAAAAAAAAGACAAAAGACAGAAGTAAATTCAAAAAATGAGCAGACTAAGGAAATACAAAACCTTCTTAACAAAAAATATAAAATTATTAAAAAGATAAAAATTATTTAGCTTGGTTTTTCATAAAGAGTTAATGTCTGGGTCAAAGCAGGACCTCTGATAAACAATTTGGAAACCTAAATCCAAGGAATTAACAGTGTTCAAGCTGGGCCCTGACAGTAGGAAAATTAGGGAGAACTGACAGTCAGATAGGGAGAAGTTATAGCGAAAAAATTAAGACATTTTCCGTCATTTTAGAAGCAAATTATCCATTACTCATACTATTGTCATTAAATGGAAGGAGAAATATGATGCAGTGGTATTATTTTGTCACCACAGCTTGTGTTTGTGTGGTGAAAGAATGAAAATGAGTCTCATTAAAAAAAAATCTTTTTTTAGGGAGACTCCAACTTCTCCCTGGGTCCCATTTAGGGTGACATTTCGGCCCCTAGGGCAACTTTTTTGCCCTAGTCACCCCTAGGTTATTCCTTAATTAAATAAAAGGTCAAAGGGGAGCTCATTATTGAGGGAAACACTCGGTACTTACATTTCCAATCTTGGTCTCCAGCACAACGTCATCATTATTGAGTTCCCATGACTCACGTACTATTGGATTGGCTAGAATGGTCTGGGACTTATTGGTGACAGCCTCGCCTGATTCCCACTGGTGCCGGACAAGCTCTGGTATTGTAGGAAAACAGTTACCCTCAAACCGCCATCCTCCCTGGAAAATAAAAAATAAATCAATCGGAATAGAAAATGATTAATATATACTTAAAGGCAAAAGAAACACAACAATTTTAAATTCATTTTTTCTTCCACATGGACCACATGAGGTTAATTACTTAATTATATCCTGTGTTCCTGCGCAATGAGTAATGGTTTGCCAAATGGTTTTGACCACGATATCAATTCTGACTTTTATCTTGACGTTAGTGAACTTCAATAAATGGCGTCTAAAAATGTGATGTCTCATTTGATTTGAAAAAAACCCAGCTTGATCAGATTGCCAGATGTCTTAACTAAAGGAAAATACAAACTGGTTCGGAAGTTATTGATTTTCAACGCTACCAGTTGCTGCGTTTCTTTATTGACGTCAACCTACTTTTTAATTATACAGTCAATACAGATGCATTTTGTTCGATTATGTCGCGATATTTATGTCTTCAATGCACTATATTGAGGGCTATATGGTGACATTAAAAGTTTTGAATTATTAATATTTGTTTGGATAAAAATGGCCAATTAAGCAACATTTAGAAAAAATGAATGTTGACAGAAACATAGAAATTACCTGATTTGATTTCGTCGACCCTTTTGCTTTCTAAAACCGATATTGGTTTAAAAGTTTTTTGGCAAAATATGCACAAGTTTGAATTTCTGTGACTTTAAAAAATGGGGATTGCCTTAGAATTCTCGTTGCAGCTCCCCAACCATAAGCCACTGCATTTTGATTTTGGTGTTATTTGCCTTGGTACTTAAGGATTTTACTATCGTTGACTGAAATTTTTGGCCAAAAAGAAGGAACTACCACTTTAGAAATAGTTGTGTTTCCTTTGCATTTAAGTATATATAACATTTTCAACCTTATATAAGTACAGTGCCCCATTTTCAAAATAAAATTGTATGATCAAAACACTGTGGATCCAGATCAGCTGGCTTGATGAAGCCAGCTGATCATGATCCACAGTGTTTTTCATCACAAAATGAATCCATATTGATGATGAATGTGTATTGCTTAACTGGTTGGAAATCAGAAATAAATACATGTACAGCATTTATTCCTCAAAAATAATTCAGGGCAAGAAATAGATCTTCCATGTTTTCCAATACAAATTAGATTTTTTTCCATATTATGTGCTATGAAAATCTGTGATGCTAAGCAGCCTTCGAATTCTATTTTAAGATTATTCAAAGTCTGTTTCACCTGATTTTTTTAAAAGATAGTCACTATTTGCGCTCTTTCAGGAGTGGTCTGATCTGAATCAGTAGGTGGACAGAACAAACTGTGTCACTAGATCAGTCCGGTCAGGGTTTGCACTATTTGCTAATGCCTATCTATCCAATTAAAAGCTTAGGGCTACCATTGTAATTCAATCTGTATCATGAAGCTGGATGGTCAAATACCTCTACCCTAGGCAGCAGGTAGACAGAACAAGATGTGTCTCGGAAGAAGTCTGATCTAGGTTTACACTATATACTATGGCCTATCTGTCAAATTAAAGCTTAGGGATACCATTATAATTCAACTTGCACCATGAAACTGGACGATAAAATGTCCCTATCCCAGGCAGTAGGTGGACAGAACAAGATGTGTCTCGGAAGAAGTCTGATCTGGGTTTACACTATATACTATGGCCTATCTGTCAAATTAAAGCTTAGGGATACCATTATAATTCAACTTGCACCATGAAACTGGACGATAAAATGTCCCTATCCCAGGCAGTAGGAGGACAGAACAAGATGTGTCTCGGAAGAAGTCTGATCTGGGTTTACACTATATACTATGGCCTATCTGTCAAATTAAAGCTTAGGGATACCATTATAATTCAACTTGCACCATGAAACTGGACGATAAAATGTCCCTATCCCAGGCAGTAGGTGGACAGAACAAGATGTGTCTCGGAAGAAGTCTGATCTGGGTTTACACTATATACTATGGCCTATCTGTCAAATTAAAAGCTTAGGGATACCATTATAATTCAACTTGCACCATGAAACTGGACGATAAAATGTCCCTATCCCAGGCAGCAGGTAGACAGAACAAGATGTGTCTCGGAAGAAGTCTGATCTGGGTTTACACTATATACTATGGCCTATCTGTCAAATTAAAGCTTAGGGATACCATTATAATTCAACTTGCACCATGAAACTGGACGATAAAATGTCCCTATCCCAGGCAGTAGGTGGACAGAACAAGATGTGTCTCGGAAGAAGTCTGATCTAGGTTTACTGGCCTATCTGTCAAATTAAAAGCTTGAGGCTACCATTATAATTCAACTTCCACCATGAAACTGGACGATAAAATGCCCTACTTCAGGCATATTGACCTGTGTCTCAGGAGAAATCTGGCCCTGAGGTCATATAACTTTCTTCATGCTCAACTCAAATGAGCATGAAATTTAAAATGCTCATAAACAATGCTGAAAAATACAAACTTTCCTTGCTTTTAAACCCTCAGATATTGTATTTAACTATCTATTATGCTAATAAATGTTAAAATGCCAACAATTGTTGGCATTTTAACATTTATGAGCACGATAAATTTCATACTCAGTTGAGTTGAGCATGAAAAGTTTTATAACCTCTGGGCCTAAGGGAGTGCAGTGGCTCAGTGGTAGAATGCTTGACTCGACACCAAAGGGCAGCGGGTTCTAGCCTCACCGGTGTCATTGCGTTGTGTCCTTGCGACAGACACATTAATCCTAGCTTAGTACTGGCTCAACACAGGAAGACCCGTTCTGACGTAACTGAAAGATTGTTGACTGGGATGTAAATAATCAAATCAAACAAAGAAACAGAACTTCTTGGCCTGATCTTGGTTTATTCTGGCTGAATAGTCAAAGTAAAGAAGAATGCAAGAACCTATAGCTATGGAACCCACCTCGTGAAACTGGATAATAAAATGCCGGTACCCCTGCCAGTACGCGGACAGCACAAACTGTGTCTCATTTGTACGCTTATTCTTGCTCTCTCTGACTAGGAAATCACCGTCATTTGCCAGCAACCTCTGAACCTCCTCGCGGGGCAGGACACCATGGAACCACTCCTCGTCTTCCAGACGATTTTCTTGATTATTTGTTTCCTAGGTAACATACAGAGAATAAGTTATATGCATGTAGTATAGTTCTGAAAATATGACGCATTTCATCTAGGTCTTCACTAATTACTTTAGTAACAGTTTATGGAATTCCAGTACACAAAAAGTAGGCCATGCTTTAAACATGCTTTCACGTCTACCCAGACGTGCAATGTATTATAAAATCACAAGTTTTTAAATCCCAACTGAATGAAAATAAATGTTGTTTTATTCACAACCAAATTTAACCTTTTATTGATGAATGGAAACTTCTCATAAAATTTGATACAGTCAAGTCAGGATGTGGAAGACGCTCCAACACCTGCATAATAATCAAAAACCTAATGATTAAAGAATATTTTCTTATTTCTCAACAAAACATTTGTTGTGAGTACTCAAAAGACTTGTCTAAATGAGATGGTTCTTTCAGCACCCCCAAAAAGTAAATACTGATGGATAAGAAAATATACATATTTTACCCTCATTTTTTTTTTAAATACATACCTATAAGTCGGGGCAAAAAATAACATTTATTTTTAACTTCATGACTTGAACACTCACCATAGCTGAGGGATTCCCGCCATCAGCTTGCTCGTAGTTCTGGGGTCTATTCTTGGCCTCTTTTGAGTTATCTGATGACTTGCTTTTGAAAGGCACATGTATTTTGTTCTTCAATATTGTTAGCTTATTCTTTGTAGTTGGCGTCTCTGCATTAGACTGAAATAAAAAGAATCAGGACATGCTGTTTATACGAGGGTCATTTGGAAAGTTCTTAGCATTGCATCATAACTCCACAAAGCGTTGATAAAATGCTGTCAAATAATACATATTTGGAAACTAGAATTCAACGGCTATTTGATGGTTTAATTTTTGTCGAAAAAGGACTTGGCGTGCACGTGCAAGGCTTGCTCAAAATGAGTAGGGGTTTATATACTGGCGGAAAATTTAAGCAAAATACTTGGAAAAAAGTGAAGGAAAATTGAGGACCTTATTTGTGATCATGATTTGACAAATTAACGATTCGGAGCCAACTATTTTTTATTAAAATATATTATGTGATCACTGCTTGCACAACTACTTCCTTTACATTCGGAAAATATTGACAAATAGAGAAATGGTAAACTTTCAAAAATGGGACATTTTTTTCAATTTTTCTTTATACTTTTACTATAAATTCTGTCACTACAGTGGCACGAAAAATGCTTATTAAGTATATGTTTTGCTTTATTTGCAGGGAACAATGTATAAAAATCATTTAGTCACGCAAAAAGTGTGGCTTGTTTAGTTCTGTATTCAAGAAAATTATTCCTAATAACACTACCCCTACTTTTCAAGAAGTGGGTGGGTTAACTTAATCCAGGGCTCGAAATTAGCACTTGTCCGCTCGTATTTACGAGTGCCTTAGGCTGCAGGGCAAGTAAAAATTTCGATATTTCTAATGAAAAGTAAATATTTTCCCATATGCCAATATTTTTTGTGATGCAGGGCAAGTGCTTA
Source organism: Loripinus fragilis (assembly GCA_964019695.1). NCBI lineage: Eukaryota > Metazoa > Mollusca > Bivalvia > Lucinida > Lucinidae > Loripinus > Loripinus fragilis. The sequence continues at coordinate 31,415,782 of OZ026530.1, read as the reverse complement.
ATTTAAGAAATTTCGAGGCCTGTTAACCCATCACATTTTGTTGATGGCATAAGAACTTCTCATGTTATAGCGTTAACCATCACAAAATTGATTGATATCTACTCCCAAGGTATTTTTACTTTTTTGTTTGCCACCGTTTTCAATTGAAATGAATTAGAACGTCATTTCATACCTAGACTTACTCTGCCCTATGGGAAGATTATTAGAGTTATCTTCCCTTTGTTCTGGTTTACAAAATTTATTTGTGTTTCAATACAAATAGCATAAAGTGTGCTTGACAAAAATACCAATGCATGGTATTTTTAAACTACTGTCAGTTATATATTTTCAAAATATGCGCATTGTGACATACAATTTTTAGTATAAAAAATTAGCGCATTGCTTTGCTTTCTAGACGGTTTTGGTATTAGTGTTCCAGTATTTAGTTATTAGAAACATCCAACTCTGTCATCAATTGTATAATAACTGTACCAGATTGTGACCTACCAAACGGTACAAAATTATCTAATTTCATGAACTTCTGTTAATGTTCAACACACTTTGTTATAATTTCCACTTAAATTTTGCATTTTTCCAGTAAACAAACAGTACATGTATTCACAATAATATTTTTAGTGTCTGCATTATAATATCCTCATGAAATTTGTGCCATGAAATAGAAGTAACGTGGCTCTTTAAAATGATACCAAACATGATAGGGTTTGTAAATCGGTTACTGAGATAAACGACCATGCTAAGAACTTTCCAAATGCCCCTCGTAATTAAGGGTATTGGTTAATAGCGCAATTCTTATTAATAAAACATGATAGCCCTAACAAAGTAAACCATAGCTGAAAAATTTCCCATGCCTTCGCTGGGAATCGATCCCCGGTCCCCCTGATGCAAGACCAATGCTCTAAACACTGAGCCAAAGAGTCGACTCACTGGCTCAGTTGTCAGAGATTGATTATATACAAGAAGCTCTGCAAAATCTACCTTATGTGGATATATAGGTGAGAGTGCCTGGCCCGTAACATTATATAGTTTCATTAATACCTACCAAGTTATCCCCCGTCATGTCAGGCAGATCAAGGGCCTTTGGTGCTGGCTCACTCACAAGTGCAGACAACAGAGAGTCAACTTCCTTCAAGAGGTCTGACTTAGTTGCTATTTTACAATGAAATACCTCTACCTCTTATCTAGAGTTTCATTAACACCTACCAAGTTATCCCCTGTCATGTCAGACAGACCAAGGGCCTTGGGTGCTGGCTCACTCCCCAGTGCTGACAACAGAGAGTCGACTTCCTTCAAGAGGTCTGACTTAGTTGCTATTTTATGATGAAATACCTCTACCTCTTATCTAGAGTTTCATTAACACCTACCAAGTTATCCCCTGTCATGTCAGGTAGATCAAGGGCCTTGAGTGCTGGTTCACTACCCAGTGTTGACAACAGACAGTCAACTTCCATCAAGAGGTCTGACTTAGTTGTTATTTTATGATGAAATACCTCTACCTCTTATCTAGAGTATCATTAACACCTACCAAGTTATCCCCCGTCATGTCAGACAGATCAAGGGCCTTGGGTGCTGGCTCACTCCCAAGTGCAGACAACAGAGAGTCAACTTCCTTCAAGAGGTCTGACTTAGTTGCTATTTTACGATGAAATACCTCTAACTCTTATCTAGAGTTTCATTAACACCTACCAAGTTATCCCCTGTCATGTCAGGTAGATCAAGGGCCTTGGGTGCTGGCTCACTCCCCAGTGCAGACAACAGAGAGTCAACATCCTTCAAGAGGTCAGACTTAGTTGCTATTTTACGAGGAAATACCTCCACCTCTTATCTAGAGTTTCATTAACACCTACCAAGTTATCCCCCGTCATGTCAGACAGATCAAGGACCTTGGGTGCTGGCTCACTCCCCAGTGCTGACAACAGAGAGTCAACTTCCTTCAAGAGGTCTGACTTAGTTGCTATTTTACGATGAAATACCTCTAACTCTTATCTAGAGTTTCATTAACACCTACCAAGTTATCCCCTGTCATGTCAGGTAGATCAAGGGCCTTGGGTGCTGGCTCACTCCCCAGTGCTGACAACAGAGAGTCGACTTCCTTCAAGAGGTCAGACTTAGTTGCTATTTTACGATGAAATACCTCTAACTCTTATCTAGAGTTTCATTAACACCTACCAAGTTATCCCCTGTCATGTCAGACAGATCAAGGGCCTTGGGTGCTGGCTCACTCCCCAGTGCAGAAAACAGAGTCAACTTCCTTAAATGAGGTCTGACTTAGTTGCTATTTTACAAGGAAATACCTCCACCTCTTATCTAGAGTTTCATTAACACCTACCAAGTTATCCCCCGTCATGTCAGACAGATCAAGGGCCTTGGGTGCTGGCTCACTCCCCAGTGCAGAAAACAGAGTCAACTTCCTTAAATGAGGTCTGACTTAGTTGCTATTTTACGAGGAAATACCTCTACCTCTTATCTAGAGTTTCATTAACACCTACCAAGTTATCCCCTGTCATGTCAGGTAGATCAAGGGCCTTGAGTGCTGGTTCACTACCCAGTGTTGACAACAGACAGTCAACTTCCATCAAGAGGTCTGACTTAGTTGTTATTTTATGATGAAATACCTCTACCTCTTATCTAGAGTATCATTAACACCTACCAAGTTATCCCCCGTCATGTCAGACAGATCAAGGGCCTTGGGTGCTGGCTCACTCCCAAGTGCAGACAACAGAGAGTCAACTTCCTTCAAGAGGTCTGACTTAGTTGCTATTTTACGATGAAATACCTCTAACTCTTATCTAGAGTTTCATTAACACCTACCAAGTTATCCCCTGTCATGTCAGGTAGATCAAGGGCCTTGGGTGCTGGCTCACTCCCCAGTGCAGACAACAGAGAGTCAACATCCTTCAAGAGGTCAGACTTAGTTGCTATTTTACGAGGAAATACCTCCACCTCTTATCTAGAGTTTCATTAACACCTACCAAGTTATCCCCCGTCATGTCAGACAGATCAAGGGCCTTGGGTGCTGGCTCACTCCCCAGTGCTGACAACAGAGAGTCAACTTCCTTCAAGAGGTCTGACTTAGTTGCTATTTTACGATGAAATACCTCTAACTCTTATCTAGAGTTTCATTAACACCTACCAAGTTATCCCCTGTCATGTCAGGTAGATCAAGGGCCTTGGGTGCTGGCTCACTCCCCAGTGCTGACAACAGAGAGTTGACTTCCTTCAAGAGGTCAGACTTAGTTGCTATTTTACGATGAAATACCTCTAACTCTTATCTAGAGTTTCATTAACACCTACCAAGTTATCCCCTGTCATGTCAGACAGATCAAGGGCCTTGGGTGCTGGCTCACTCCCCAGTGCAGAAAACAGAGTCAACTTCCTTAAATGAGGTCTGACTTAGTTGCTATTTTACGAGGAAATACCTCCACCTCTTATCTAGAGTTTCATTAACACCTACCAAGTTATCCCCCGTCATGTCAGACAGATCAAGGGCCTTGGGTGCTGGCTCACTCCCCAGTGCAGAAAACAGAGTCAACTTCCTTAAATGAGGTCTGACTTAGTTGCTATTTTACGAGGAAATACCTCCACCTCTTATCTAGAGTTTCATTAACACCTACCTAGTTATCCCCCATCATGTCAGGCAGATTAAGGGCCTTAGGTGCTGGTTCGCTCCCCAGTGCTGATAAAAGAGAGAGTCAACTTCCTTCAAAGAGGTCTGACTTAGTTGCTATTTTACGATGAAATACCTCTACCTCTTATCTAGAGTTTCATTAACACCTACCAAGTTATCCCCCGTCATGTCAGGTAGATCAAGGGCCTTGGGTGCTGGTTCACTCCCCGGTGCAGACAACAGAGAGTCAACTTCCTTCAAGAGGTCAGACTTAGTTGCTATTGTAAAATGAAATACCTCTTCCTCTTATCTAGAGTTTCATTAACACCCACCAAGTTATCCCCTGTCATGTCAGGTAGATCAAGGGCCTTGGGTGCTGGCTCACTCCCCAGTTCTGACAACAGAGAGTCAACTTCCTTCAAGAGGTCAGACTTAGTTGCTATTTTACAATGAAATACCTCTACCTCTTATCTAAAGTTTCATTAACACCCACCAAGTTATCCCCTGTCATGTCAGGTAGATCAAGGGCCTCCGGTGCTGGTTCACTCCCCGGTGCTGACTACAGAGAGTCAACTTCCTTCAAGAGGTCAGACTTAGTTGCTATTTTACAATGAAATACCTCTACCTCTTATCTAAAGTTTCATTAACACCCACCAAGTTATCCCCTGTCATGTCAGGTAGATCAAGGGCCTCCGGTGCTGGTTCACTCCCCGGTGCTGACAACAGAGAGTCAACTTCCTTCAAGAGGTCAGACTTAGTTGCTATTTTACTATGAAATACCTCTACCTCTTATCTAGAGTTTCATTAACACCCACCAAGTTATCCCCTGTCATGTCAGGTAGATCAAGGGCCTTGGGTGCTGGCTCACTCCCCAGTTCTGACAACAGAGAGTCAACTTCCTTCAAGAGGTCAGACTTAGTTGCTATTTTACAATGAAATACCTCTACCTCTTATCTAAAGTTTCATTAACACCCACCAAGTTATCCCCTGTCATGTCAGGTAGATCAAGGGCCTTGGGTGCTGGTTCACAACCCTGTGCTGACAACATAGAGTCAACTTCCTTCAAGAGGTCTGACTTAGTTGCTATTTTACTATGAAATACCTCTTCCTCTTATCTAGAGTTTCATTAACACCCACCAAGTTATCCCCCATCATGTCAGGTAGATCAAGGGCCTCGGGTGCTGGTTCACTCCCCGGTGCTGACAACATAGAGTCAACTTCCTTCAAGAGGTCAGAATTAGTTGCTATTTTACGATGAAATACCTCTACCTCTTATCTAAAGTTTCATTAACACCTACCAAGTTATCCCCTGTCATGTCAGGTAGATCAAGGGCCTCGGGTGCTGGTTCGCTCCCAGGTGCAGATAACAGAGAGTAAACTTCCTTCAATGAGGTCTGACTTAGTTGCTATTTTACAATGAAATACCTCTACCTCTTATTTAGAGTTTCATTAATACCTACCAAGTTATCCCCCGTCATGTCAGGCAGATCAAGGGCCTTAGGTGCTGGTTCACTCCCCAGTGCTGACAACAGAGAGTCAACTTCCTTCAAGAGGTCTGACTTAGTTGCTATTATGCTTTCAGTTTCAGCTGTTTTCTTCTTAAGTTCTTCTGTTTGCTTCTTTTTGCTTAGTAACCTGAAATAAATAAAATCAGGATTCATACAGGTAAGTTTATGCAAAACTCAAGGACTTTTCAAGGACTTCTAAAAGACTCATCTATGAATTTCAAGATCTAAAATAATCATATATAAATTTCAAGGACTTTCAAAACACTCATGGATTTCAAGCAATACAAATTTATAACTAACACCTTAAATACGATTTCCGAAGTGCTAAACCGAGATAAAAGTAATGGAATAAATAAGTATTAGAAATTTAGAATAATTTTGGCCTCTGCGTGAGAAAAACTGTCTTCGGGGGTTTGCCAACAACACAGGCACAGACCAGCCTGCCCATCCGCACAGTCTGATCAGCGCCTTTGTTATTCGCTATTTGCAAAGTACCATATGTAAACTTGCTACAGGTACTATTTTAATTTTCTAGCTAGTCTCTGTAGCTGAGGAGACTGGTTTGAAACTCGCTTTGTCCGAAACCCCGAAGACAGGTTTTCTCGCGATGAAGCCCATTTTAAAATAAGGCCAAATAAAGGTACATAACTTTTCAACTGATTTAGGTTTCTAGTAATAGTGTTAGGTCCTACTGAAAAAAGTAATTCAAGGACTTTAAAGGCCTTAGAGTGGTTTTCAAGTACTTTTCAAGGAAGGTAAAGCAGCATGCATGGGCTGAACATTATGAAAAGTGTCTCAATGCTGAGTTTCACGCGGACCCTGAATAATTGTTCAACAAACAGTTGCTATAAGGCCTGCCTATCCCAACCACTAATGACATGGTGAAGAAGGCAAAGCTGCAGGTCCTTCAGGCATAGTGGTGGAGATAATCTGGGCAACAGGTGATACAGGTCAGGGATCAAGCTAGGGGGCGACTAGGGCGAAATAGTCTCCCTAGGGGCCAAAATTTCGCCCTAAATGGGACCCAGGGAGAAGTGGGAGTCTCCCTTAAAAAAAAGATTTTTTTTTTTTTAGGGAGACTCATTTTCATTCTGTCACCACACAAATGCAAGCTGTGGTGACATTATCAGACAATCTACTACCACGGCATCATGTTTCTCCTTCCATTAAATGGCAGTAGTATGTGTAATGGCTAATTTGCTTTTAAATTGACAGAAAATGCCGTAATTTTGCGCTATAACTTCTCCCTATCTGACTGTCAATTCTCCCTATTTTTCCTGCAGGGAGAAGTCACTTCTCCCTAAAATTCTGGGCCCGCTTGGTCCCTGACAGGTTCCACCATGATCCTCTATCTTGCTACTGCGATTTTCCGTGATGGAAAGGTCCCAGATTCGGCTGTATTTGATAAAATATCTACTGCAATTAGAATTACGGTGGACATGCTCAACGGACATTATCTTACGATAGGGAGCATTTTTCGAATTCTTTGAGTATCACGCCTGCACAGACAGTGGCTCAATCCCCTATAAAAATGTCCCTAATATAGTCTCACTCAGTCACTACTTGGAGCAATTATATTCCAGTATTTTTAACAGTTACTTAAACATGGTAAAGACATGTCTTAATATTTGGTGGAGACGCATCTTGTTTACTTCCAGTCGGCATGTGTATTGATGTGTATGTGATGCTTGGCAGTTATTTCTTGTGCGTGTCAACTTGTTAATTACACACTTGCAACTGAAGAAAATGTTGGTAATGTACAAGTTTGGGCATGTTGCAACCACTTTCCAATAACTTGAAATGAGTTCTATCACAACACCCAATCAAACGATTTTGAATATTCGCACAAGGTACATTTTTCAAAGTTTTGTTAGGAAAAATATTGGTGATTTTAGGGATCTGCATAATGTAAAAAATCTAATCAGGAAGTTCCGTGTAAACGGAATTGTTTCGGTTACTGGAACTTGTGTAACAAATTTCGTGAATGTGGTAGCCCTACATAAGACAGGTGGTGTCTATTGATGACCCAGCTCAGCTTCGTCCCAGGAAGAGGCAGTACAGATGCAATCTTTGTGGTCCGGTGGTTGCATGTGAAATACCTAGAATTGAACAGCAGATTCGTGAACCTTAATGAAGAGGATCTTACATGAGAGCTCACTTTTTATTGAGTTTATTAAACAAGTTGAGAAAAAGAGATAAAATGGGCGGCTTGCCAAGCATTTTATCTCTTTTTCCCAACCAGTTTAATAAATTCAATAATACAAGACCACAAATGTTAGATTCTATTTTAATATCATATGACATTAAAATTACTTTGAAATCTCATTTCTGCCGTAAAATCGTTATTATTTTGTCATGATGTAAGCAACATTGTTATGGACGTCATAACGTTTCCTGAAAATCTGTAAACCACTAGTGGTTTATCGATTTTATTGCATGGCATTATTTCACTCCCAGATGCGACATCATATGATATTTGACTGTGTCCCTCAGAAAGTTACCTAGTGGGCCCTGAGAAAGCTGGGTGTTGAGGAATGGATTGTGCTATTAGTTCATGGAATATATGCCAATGCGCGAATCTGGGTCTGTGTTGGTGAGGGTTACAGACAAGAGTGAAGGTCGTGGTCCACCAGGGCTCTTTTATATACTCAGTCCCCTGCTCCTCATCATTGTGCTGGAGGTCTTGTCACGCAAGTTTGGCTCTGGAGTTTCCCTGGGAGGACCTATAATGTAGATGATCTTGTCATCATTGCTGACTGGCTGGTGGAATGTGTCAGGAGGCTCTTGATATGGAAAGAGGCCATGGAGAAAAAGGGGTTGAGGGTAAATGCAAGAAAGACAAAGGTCATGATCTGCAGTACAGGCACAGGCTTGGGCCTCCTGCAGAGTTCAGGTGAATACCCATGTGCTGTCTGTCGTACAGGGGTAGGCAGCAACAGCATCTACTGCAATGGCTTCAAACACTGGGTGCATAAGAAATGCAGGCCAGCGGGCTACAATGACTAACACAAATTCTGATTATAGGAGTGCATGGTGCAGGGGTACTGCCCACCCTATTGACGGCAAACTGAAGTTCAGGTCGGACCTGATAAGCTGGAGGTGGTAACTTCCTTCTGCTACCTGGGTTATGTGCTTTCAGCTGGCAGAGGCTGTGAACTAGCGGTCACTACTTCTGTGAAAACCGCCTCAAAGAAGTTCAGGGAGCTACTACCAATTCTCAAATCCCGCCACCTCTTTTACAAGACCCTAGCCATGTGTACAGCGCTTGCATGTGGAGGGCCATGTCTCATGCCAGTAAAAGTTGGCCATTGACCAAGATGAGCCTGCAGTGCAACAACAGATCGATGGTCAGGCCGATCAGCAGTATCAAGCCAGGGGATGAGCCGATGTGGCCACAATAAGGTCAAGCTTGAGGACCATGACCTCATTTTGAGAGAGAGTAGGCTTCAATGGTTTAGACATAAAGAGCGTTCTAATAAATGGTTGGTAAAATATCTGCAGGTCAGGAAAAAAGAATAGCACTTTAAAGGTGTCCTTTGCTGGCCTAAACATTACAAAAAATTGCAGTCAGACCAGAAATGCCACAATCACAGCTCACTGCCAAACTACAGCACCATGACAAATTCTTATTGAACAAGACAATATACTATGGCCTGTTAATTATAATACTTACTCTGAATATTCGTCGTCCGTTATACTGTCCCTTTTAGAGGTAAGTTCTCGGACCCTTGAAGCACAGTCCTTTTTCGTGGTCTGGATTTCATCGAGTTTTTTCTTCAGATTATCAACATCTGAAGTAAGGCTTGTTTTCCTGAAAAGTTGTTAGATACTTTAACAGGGTTTGAGTAAAATTCAAGGTCTTTTCAAGGACTTCTAAAAGCCTCTCCAACAGTTTTCAAGGACTTAAAATTAATGAAAACTACTGATCTAAGTGTTAAAATTCTACTTCAGAAATTCTAGACAAAGATAACTGAGACATTTGTACTGGAAAAGAAGGATAAAATTGTTGTGCCTATATTTGGTGCAGCATATGCTGCACCAAGAAAAGACACAATGAAAAAAGTCAATAAGCAATGCTTATTAGATACCCCCCGCACAGTAAGAGTCAGTGAAAAAACTTGGCAAGTTATCTCGTAGAAAAGTAGACCTTTGTTGTGTCCAAGAGACCAGATACCGGGGTGGTCATTGCCGTATAATAACGGGCAAAGACTCAAGGTACAAACTGTTCTGGTCTGGAAACAACAAGGGTACTGCTGGTGTTGGAGTGTTTGTGGCAGAGAAGTGGATAGAGAAGGTATTTGAGGTAAAGCGAGTCTCCGACCGGATCATCCTGGTGAAGATCATAGTCGGTCAGCGGGTGCTTTGTCTTCTGTGTGTCTATGCCCCACAGTGTGGTCTCAGTGATTCTGTAAAGGATCTATTCTACGACCAACTTAGGGCTGTGACTGCAATGATCCCAGCATCGGAATTCCTCATCCCATGTGGTGATTGGAATGGCCATGTAGGCAGTACAGGCTCCGGTTACAAAGAAGTTCATGGAGGCCATGGGTATGGCAAGCCAGACCCTGATAGTGAGGGTGAGAGGATCCTGGAATATGCACTAGCATATGACCTGTTCCTCGGTAACACATGTTTCAAGAAACGTGACAGTCACCTCATCACATACAGGTCCGGTAATACAGCAACCCAGATAGACTTCATGTTATTTCGAAAGAGCCTGCGCAAACTTGTTATGGATGTGAAGGTGATTCCTGGAGAGGAGGTTGCTCTGCAGCATCAGCTCCTTGTGTGCGACATGATGATTGATATGCCGCCCCAAATTAAGCGCAAATTCACCCCACGTCCAAAAGTGTGGAAGCTCAGAGATCCTCAAACGTGTAGCCGATTCCAGGAAGTCTTCAAGGCACATGTGCCCGCTGTGGAAACTGAAGCGGCTACTACTACTGAGGAAATCTGGGCGAAACTCAAGACAGGTTTGCTGAAGACAACAGAGGAGGTGTGCGGCAAAACAAAGCCCCACCGATGGCGACGTGAAACTTGGTGGTGGAATAAGGAAGTAGATGATGCCATCACAGCCAAGCGCCAAGCTTTCAAAGCATGGAAGGCTGGCAAATGCACACGAGCATCATATAACACTGCCAAGCGCATCTCCAGACGTGTGGTGCACCATGCACGCCACGAAGCAGACAAGGTGGTCTATGAGGGCATTGACCACAAGTCGTCTGATATCTTCCGCCTCGCCAACCAGATGAGGAAAGAGAATGTTGATGTTGTAGGCGAAAAGCCAGTGAAGAATGACACTGGGGAAATGTCAATGAGTGAGGAGGCAAAGCAGAATGCATGGGCTGAACATTATGAAAGGCTTCTCAACGTTGAATTTGATTGGGACCCTGATCACCTGTCCAATGAACCTCCGTTAGAAGGCCCACCTATCCCAATCACTATTGACATGGTGAAGAAGGCCATCTCAATGATGAAGTCGGGCAAAGCTGCAGGTCCATCAGGCATAGTGGTGGAGATGATCAAGGCAGCAGGTGATACAGGGGCCACCCTGATCCGAGATCTTGCTACTGAGATTATCCGTGATGGCAAGGTCCCAACTGACTGGGAGGAAAGTTTCATTGTCTGCCTTTACAAGGGCAAGGGTGATGCTTTGGATAGAGGCAACTATCGAGGCCTCAAGCTGACTGAGCAGGCCATGAAGATCCTAGAGAGGATTGTCGATGGTCTCATAAGACAGGTGGTGTCTATTGACGACTCCCAGTTTGGCTTTGTCCCAGGAAGAGGCACTACAGATGCAATCTTTGTGGTCCGGCAGCTGCAGGAGAAATACTTAGCAGTGAACAAGAGGCTTTATATGGCCTTCGTGGACCTAGAGAAAGCATTTGACCGTGTCCCTCGGAAGGTTATCTGGTGGGCCCTGAGAAAGCTAGGCGTTGAGGAATGGATTGTTCATTTAGTCCAGGGAATGTATGCTAATGCACGAAGCCGGGTTCGTGTTGGCGAGGGTTTCAGCAAAGAGTTTGAGGTGAAGGTCGGGGTCCATCAGGGATCCGTACTCAGTCCCTTGCTCTTCATCATTGTGCTGGAGGCCTTGTCACGTGAGTTTCGGGCTGGTGTTCCCTGGGAGGACCTATATGCAGATGATCTTGTCATCATTGCTGACTCCCTAGAGGAATGTGTCAGGAGGCTCTTGATATGGAAAGAAGCCATGGAGAAGAAGGGATTGAGGGTGAATGCAGGAAAGACAAAAGTCATGATCTGTGGTACAGGCCTGGACCTCTTGCAGAGTTCAGGCGAATACCCATGCGCTGTCTGTCGTACAGGAGTAGGCAACAACAGCATCTACTGCAATGGCTGCAAACTTTGGGTGCATAAGAAATGCAGTGGGCTACAAAGACTGACACCAAATCCTGATTATAGGTGTGCACGGTGCATGGGAAATGCTCGCCCTATTGACGGCAGACCACAGAGTGAAGTCCAGGTTGGACCTGATAAGCTTGAGGTGGTAGCTTCCTTCTGCTACCTAGGTGACATGCTTTCTGCTGGTGGAGGTTGTGTAATGGCGGTCACTACTCGTGTGAAAACTGCCTGGAAGAAGTTCAGGGAGCTACTACCAGTTCTCACATCCCGCCACCTCTCTTACAAGACCCGTGGCCATGTGTACAGCTCTTGCGTGCGGAGCGCCATGCTCCATGCCAGTGAAACTTGGCCACTTACCAAGACAAACCTGCAGCGCTTGCAACGCAATGATAGGGCCATGATCAGACAGATCTGCAGTATCAAGCCAGAGGATGTGGCCAGGGTAAGGTCAAGCGAGCTACTGGCAAAGCTTCAGCTTGAGGACCTCGACCTCATTTTGAGAGAGAGAAGGCTTCGCTGGTTTGGGCATGTGGCGCGTTCCAGTGGTGCAATCAGAACAGCATATGATATGCAGATTGACGGCAAGCGGGGGGCAGGGAGGCCCAAGCAAACATGGAAGAAACTGACAGAGAAAGACTGCCATGAGTGGAAGCTCACCACAGTTGACCCTCAAGAAAGGAGCACCTGGAGATCAGGTGTGAGATCTGCTATGCGTGCAGCTAGCCAGTTACCTGGAAAGGGGCCCACTGATGTGGATGATGCCCCTGCACCTGCACGTTAATCAAAAATCCGATTATGATTATGATGATGATGAGTTATAGTTCAAACAAGAAGACCTTATTTTTGATAAGAAGATTTCAGTAGAATCTGTGCAAACAAAAATTATAAACTCCTTCATGCATATGTTCAATGTGTCAACATTGTGTCGGCAAAGTACCAAATTGCTCCATCAAAAGCTGTAGTAGGACTTGATCTGCCCATACAGGCACTATCCATGCATATACAAAAGCCATATAAGGGAATAATTGTCTAAGTTCTCACAGCTGTCATTTTGTCAAAATTATTTTTTGTGAACCAAACTCCTTCATGCATATGTTCAATGTGTCTACATTGTATCGACAGAGTATCCATCAAAAGCTGTAGTAGGAGTTGATTGGCCCATGAAGGCACCATCTATGCATATACAAAAGCCTAATAAGGGAAAAATTGTCTAAGTTCTCACAGCTGTCATTTCGTCAAAAATTATTTTTTCTGAACAAAACTCCTTCATGCATATGTTCAATGTGTTTAAATTGTATAGGCAAAGTATCAAATTATTCCATCAAAAGCTGTGGTAGGAGTTGATCGGCCCATGAAGGCACAATCTATGCATATACAAAAGCCTTATTAGGGAAAAATTGTTTAAGTTCTCACAGCTGTCATTTTGTCAAAAAATATTATTTCTAAACCAAACTCCTTCATGCATATGTTAAATGTGTCTACATTGTATAGGCAAAGTATCAAATTGCTCCATAAAAAGCTGTGGTAGGAGTTGATCGGCCCATAAGGGCACCGTCTATGCATATACAAACACCTTATTAGGGAAAAATTGTCTAAGTTCTCACAGCTGTCATTTTGTCAAAAATTATTTTTTCTGAACCAAACTCCTTCATGCATATGTTCAATGTGTCTACATTGTATAGGAAAAGTATCAAATTGTTCCATCAAAAGCTGTGTTAGGAGTTGATCGGCCCGTGTATGGCCTATAATAGCATAAGCATAAAGCACTATATCAAAAGCCATTTAGAACTACAAAGGGAAATAACTCTAATAGAATTGGCCCCTAGCCCTTACTTTTTTGTCTAAAGTATTTGTCTTGCATATATGAACATGTTTGCAAGGTTTGATGAAAATCCAGCAATGACTCTTCAAGTTATTAAGGAAACAAAGCGTTACGGACGGACGGACGGACGGACGCACGGACGGACGCACGGACGGACGGACAACGTGAAAACAGTATACCCCCTACAAACAAAGTTTGCGGGGGGTATAACAATTTTATACTCATTTAGCTCTCTATCAACAGTGCTAGGTCCTACAGAAAATAGTAGAATTCAGGGACTTTTCAAGGAGTTTGAGTGATTTTCCAGTACTTTTCAAGGCAGAACTAATTTTCAAGAAAGCCCTCTAAATTCAAGTACTTTTCAAGCCTGTGCGAACCCAGTTTAATTACAAGTGTGCAATCATGTAAAATGTAAAAATATGCAAATTTGCATAGGTTTCATATTTTGAACATTTTTCCATAAGTGGTATAGTAATTAGAATTGTTTTCAGAGAAAACAGATGTCCACCACCTCATAAGCTCAAATTTGACCTATTTATCTCTGCTGTGACCTGTCGGAAAATTAGGGCAAGGTCATAAAAACCTAATTATATCCAGGCAAATTTGGTTCCAATCTGCTCAATAATTCATGAGATAATGTTGCACTCAAGAAAGTGTCATGCCAACACCAATACAAGCACAGGGTACGTACAGGCAAGTATGAGTAAAATTCAAGGACTTTTCAAGGACTTATAAAGGCCTCTCTAACAGTTTTCAGGGACTTACTGTTAATGAAAATACTGGTCTAAGTGTTAAAAGTCTACTTCAGACATGCCAGACTGAGATAATGGAGACATTAGTACTGGAAAATTAGTATAAAACTGTTGTGAGTATATTTGTTGTAGCATATGCTGCACCAAATAAAGGCACAACAATTTTATACTGATTTAGGTCTCTGTCAACAGTGCTAAAAGTAAGTAAGGTTGCAAAGATCAGGAATCGATACAATCAAGTACCACACCTGACCCAGGATACCAATGGGAAAGTGACAAACTCACAGAAGACACCACAAACGAGAGCCAAGAGGTCAGCCCTTTCCTAGCAGGTGACCACGAAGCACATATAAACAGACGCGCACAAAACATAGCAAACACAAGACAGAACAAAAACATAAAAGATCCACAAAAGAAGTACCGCCTTGGAATGGTCAGTAAAATATTTTACTGGAGGGCTTAAACCGGTTTAACGGCGCCAACCTCACCCTTAATTCAGATGTGGATCAAGATACATAGATATTTGGTTTGCATGAAAGACCCCTAACTTATCAATGCATCATCTCCTAAAACATATAAATCAAGATATAACAAGTCCTACAGAAAATAGTAGAATTCAAGGATTTTCAAGACTTTTGAGTGACTTTCAAGTACTTTTCAAGGCAGGTTTAATTTTCAAGGACTTTTCAAGAAAGCCCTCTAAATTATAGTACTTTTCAAGCCTGTGCGAACCCTGAAACAATATCAGCACCAAGCATGATATGATTCTCTCACCCCTTTGATTGGGGGACATTAAAAAACACTAAAATATCCATTTCAAAAAGTATTTTTTCTAAACATGTTGTTAGCTCATTCTTGAAAAGTATTAGAAAAGTGCCTCTGGATCTCCACTGCACTATTGTATAGAAGGGCAAATCATCCTGTATTAAATACTTTCATATGTTTGGATAAACAAATACACATGATCATAATAGTAACTTGATCTGCCGTACTGTATCACGTCGAGTGGATGAGGTCATATCATCGGATCATCCGAGACACGTATTATTATGATAATATATTTATCATATGCCTTTTTCTGACATTATTTCTGATTTTAAAACCTCTTATGGTCTTTAATCTCGAAAAATTGCGGGAACGTTTGCCATAACTTTACGTTTCTTGACGTCACTTCATCATGTTTCCGTCTCTGGTTTCATATTTGAAATTTACTTTATGTAACGTTGCCGCAGAAACAGGTAACCGACGTTAGCCTCGTTTTAAAGGTTAGCGATACGAAATCAGAAAACCTCAGTTCGTTGATCCGACTTTCTGTATCAGATGGCCAGAAAACAGGCAGTTTAAACGTTGTATCATTTATAGGTATATAATAAAAAAATTTTGAGCGTAAAATTGTTAATATTTTCTTACTCATCAGTTTTAACATATGTTTAGGGTGCTCAAAAGAACTGTCTCATTGAGACGGTTCTTTTGAGCACCACAACTTATGTTTTGATTGAGAAATAAGACTTTTTTTTGTACGCACTCTTAACTAAAGGCCTATAATTTGTAACTAGAGATTAGGCAATCTTGAACAACAGCATTTTTAAAGAAGAAAAATGGCAATTTTGGTAGGAATCACTGGCCACAGTTTGATTATTTTCAACATGTTCTTTACTTTTTCTAGGAAGGCTAGGTCTCCATATTTGAACCAACCCCTTGTTTGTTTACCCCCTTTTTATTAACAAATTTATTTGAGATCTTGCGATAGGGGATATATTTACATTGTATAGCTTTTATACATTTATTAATAAAAAAAACAAGGTTACCGTAACAAATTCAGTTGCAACAAGACCCATAACTTCTGGAAAATTATTTTGATCGAGGTTCACAAACTCTAAATACAGGTTACTAATTGAGGAAGAGAGAACTTGTTACTTTACTTTAATGGTATTCTTGCTTTTATATGTGAGTCTTTGGCTATTGTCAGGCCCATGGGGGGTTACCTGTTGGATTTCTTTTGCTCTGGTATTCAGTTTTATGTACTATTGAGTCCTTATCTTTGCTTTATCTCCTTTTTATATCTTGATTTATATGTTCTAGGAGATGATGCATTGATAAGTTAGGGGTCTTTCATGCAAACCAAACATCTATGTGTCTTGATCCACATCTGAACTAAGGATGAGGTTGGCGCTGTGAAACAGGTTTAAGCCCTCCAGTGAAATATTTTTACTGACTGTTCCAAGGCGGTACTCCTTTTGTGGATCATTTGTGTTATTTATGTCTTATGTTTGTCATGCTTTGGAGTCTGTTCATTGCTGCATTGTGGTCACCTGAAGCGAAAGGGCTGACCTCTTGGCTCTTGTTTGTGATGTTTATTGTGTTTTTGTTACTTTCCCATGTGGTACCCTGGTTCAGGTGTGGTACTTGATTGTATCATTTCCTGATCTTTGCTGTCTTTTTTTACTTTGTGTTTCAGTGACTCTCCCTTATGGAGCCATGGCTTGGTCTGTGCTCTGTGATTGTGGCCCTGGATTGTGGCATTTCCTGGTCACTTTTTTTAGTACTCAAACTTAATAAACTGAAATCATGCCAGAAAAACTCATTAAACACAATGTTAAAAATTAAACACTTTTGACAGCAGCATAGCCATTTCTTGATGGAAAATCATTATATATAGATATGTACATTAACAGTATACTCACGAGGAAACGCAACCTTTTTGAAAACATTGTAGATCCAGATCAGATGGCTTCTAATCATCTTATCAGGATCCACATTGTTTTCAAATAAAACATTGTAGATCCGGTCAGGTGGCTTCTAATGAAGCCATCTTATCAGGATCGACACTGTTTTCAAATAAAACATTGTAGATCCGGTCAGGTGGCTTCTAATGAAACCATCTTATCAGGATCGACACTGTTTTCAAATAAAACATTGTAGATCCAGATCAGATGGCTTCTCATCATCTTATCAGGATCAACACTGTTTTCAATAAGTAGCATTTCATCTCAGTCTACACTGTTTGTAAGGGTTTATCTGGACCTTGGCACTTGTGTTACTGTAAATTCATAATTTTTGCGAGAATTTTATTTTCTTAAATAGCCATAAAACAAATATTTCCAACGTTAAAAATCCGTGACCAGGGCATGACTAACCTACATCAGTAAACAAAAGAGTGATTTCACAAGGTTTTTTTAACGAAAATAAAACCCTGGCAAAAATTTCCTAATTTACGGTATATGTTTTGTATGGTTTGTGGTTTAACATCCCAGTCAACAGCTACGGTCATGATGAGAAGGTTAGTTAAACTTTCCACACTTTTCCTGGGCAAGCTTAGACTAAGCAGTTAACCAGTACTTTGTGTACACACTTTTGCATGTAACTGACAGCATTCTTTTTTGAATCAGCCGAAGGAGGAGAATGACAGTAGAAAATATTTCATGTTCAATCTCCACAAAAGTATGGTTCCACGCCAGGATCAAACTCACAACCCCTGCATCAGCAATCAGACTCGCGACCGATTGTGCTACAGTAATTGACATGTGAATCTCATCAAATTGAAATAAGATATGTGTAAGCTAAGCTTCATCGTAAGGGCCTCATATTGGCAAGAAAACCTGTTTTTGGTGTTTGTGAACAACAAAGGCGCAGACCAGCCTGCACAGATCTGCACAGACTGATCAGTGCCTTTGTTATTCGCTTTTCAGAAGTATCATATCCAAACTTGCTTTAGGTGAAATTTCAATTTTCTTGCTAGTCTCTGTAGCTGAGGAAGCATGTTTGAGTCTTGCTTTGTTGAAAATCCCACAGACAGGTTTTGTCCCGTCACTGCCCATATAAAGCTTAGGGAAAGAAAGTATCAGTCCATAGTGGTTTATTGATGTTAGTAGAAAAATATTATTTAGATTTTTTTTTAATCTTAATTGTGGCCATTCAATTAAGGACATGGGTGAAAAAAGGAAATAAATGGGATGGATTTCATTTCTATGGTAGAGTGTTCAGCATTAGGAAAATTAAAAAAATCTGCAGGCATTATTATAAAATAGATTAAAATCATTATAAATTTATCAAAGAAAAGAAAACAAAAATTATAAGAAAACTCATTTTGTGATCGTTAAAAAATGGAACATAATTATGCACACAGGGAGAACATCTTCAGCTGCTCGAAAAACTTACATGTACACTAGAAACATTCTGAAACGAATGTAAAGTAACAGTGTATTTTGACATGTTGTTCCTCATGCAAACCCCAAAAGGAAGAAATTTCTTGACTTTCTTAACCATAATTTTTATTCTTTTTATTTCAACTTGTCTTATGCAAACAATTATAAACTTGAGTAAACACAGACAACATGTTCAGGACAAATATTTATGGCAGGATGAAGATTTTTTTATGTTTACACTTTTGCAATCTTGGACATTTCACAAAGCATGGAAATGTGTTATTTAAACATTCAATGCACATGTGATAATCCATCATCATTGTCTCCTAGGGGAAATTACAATGTATCTGGTACTATTACTTTTAAAAGCTCTAAAGATATTTTTAATTCACAAAGTAAAAATCCAGGCATTAAGTTAGCTTCATTTTTTAATTCTTAAATATGTATAAGTGAGTCTTCTGTGAAATAATCTAGTGCTAACTAGTTAGGCACTAAGGTACCCTAAATACTAGTTGAGTGACTCCTCTGTGAAATCATCTAAAACTTAATTGATAAGGCACTAAGATACCCTCAATATATACCCAGACATTGAGTTGGCTTTTATTATGGCAAATGTTCAAAAATTTCGAGCCAAAAAACGGCCTAGACAAACAGGGAAGACCCAGATCAGATTGATCAAGGTCTTCCCTGTTTGCTATTCTGACAAGCATTTGTGAATTCCAGCCTTTATACAGGCCTCGAAATATCTTGAAATAGGCACTTGCCCTGCATCACAAAAATTAATGATATATATGGGTAACAAATTAATTTTCACTAGAAATATGAAAATTTTCACTTGCCTTTTAGCCTTGGCCACTCGTAAATATGAGCGGAGGAGTGCTATTTTCGAGCCCTGTTATACCCATATTTTATTTGAGAACTGAGTGGGAAAGGTGTTCAAAATTTTAGACCCTTTACTATGCTTACGTTTGTGTGAGTGACTCCTCCGTAAAATCATCTAATGCTAATTTGTTAGCCTCTAAGGTACCCTTGTATTCACTAAGTATATTCCTGTCAAACTCAAATACTATTGGTTCAAATGGGTCAGACCTGAAAAAAAAGAACAATTTCTATAGAAAATCAGCCTCAAAATCCTGAAGTATGGAGTAATCATGAATAATTTCCCACATGTACATAGTCAATCTCATTATTTTGAACATCACTTTTTGCCAACATTGGCATCTTTTTGTACACCATTCAAATGCCCATTTTTTCTCATTTGTCAAAATTTGTTATCAAACTTGTATATAGTCTGAGCATGATCAGCTGGCCGAAGAGAGCCGATCAGGATATACTCTGTTTTTAAAACAATAATTTTACAATACTTTTATAAAATCAGCAATCCAGCAATGTTTTCATGGATATATTATAACTCGGGACCCAGTATAAATGGACTGGACACTGATGGAAATACAAAGTTATGTTGTAGAGGCTTTGTTTTAAAAGAGCTATTTCAAAGTACTACAGCTTATAAAATTAATTCTGAACAAACCCGAGATTATACAAAGTTATTCCCGGTTTGCAAAGTTGAAAAATTACAAGTTACAGTAAATAAAATTGAAGTTTTATGATCTTTTTAGTGGGAGCGCAGTGGCTCAGTGGTAGAGTGCTTGACTCGAGACCAAGGGGTCGTGGGTTGAGCCTCACCGGCATCACTGCGTTGTGTCCTTGAGCAAGAACATTAATCCTAGCTTAGTACTGGTTCAACTCAGGCAGATCCGTCCCATTATAACTGAATAATTGATGATGGGACGTAAAGAATGAAATCAAACAAAATGATCTTTTTAGGTTGATTTTTGACGATTTTCAGCTAAAATTGCCGAAAAAAGCTAAAAAGGGTACCTTGGTTTCTTGCTGATGTTCATAAAGCAGGATAAACTTTAATAAATATAACAATACAGTCTTAAGGATAGTATATTGAACCATTGCTTTTTGAAGAAAATACACAGATATGCAGAGAACTAAAGGAAATATGATTATAAAATCTTCAACATTCGTCAGTTTTGAAAGCTCAGCCTCAACAACGTATTTCCAATATATAATTTACCTGTAAGTCAGTTACAAGTCCGTGTATACTGGGTCGGAGATTATATAAGAATCCATCAGGAGTGTGAAATCTAAAGAAAGAAAATAACTTTTCATACAAAATTTTGGGCTAGAGGGGACGATGAGACATATTTACACGGAACCACATTGCCCGATTTTGCCATTATTCGTTCTAAATAGTAAAAATAAAACAAAGCTGAAAATGACAGAACCTTTGTTTATCCAATTATGGGCCTGGAAACTACCATGACGTGTTCTGGATGTGGCTTGGAAACAAAATTACGTTAACACAATTGCATGGTAGTTCATAAGTTTACCACCTGTGTAATACAAGAGCAGGAATGTTAGGTTTTATTTATCATATGACATCAAGATTACTTTGAAATCTCATGTCTGCCGTAAAATGTTATAATTTTGTCATTACATATGCAGTGTTGTTATGGATGTCATAACGTTTCCCATAAATCAATATACCTCTATTTGTTTCATCATCAAATTCGGAATTTTGATTAACATGCAGGTGCAGGGGCATCATCCACATCAGTTGGCCCCTTTCCAGGTAACTAGTTAGCTGCATGCATAGCAATTATCACACCTGATCTCTAGGTGCTCCTTTCTTGAGGGTCAACTGTCGTGAGCTTCCACAGAAGGATCTTACATGAGTGCTCATGTTTTATTGAATTTATTGAACGAGTTGGGGAAAAGAGATATTGCATTTTATTGCATGGTGTTATTTCACTCCCAGAATCGATGTCAATGATAAACAAATTTAAGTGCTATGGAAGAAACCGTGAAGAACTTACTTCAAATGTTTTGATATGAATGCACGCATGCACACACGCACACACACAAACAAATGTATGTGCTATGGAAGAAACCCTGAAGAACTTACTTATGTTTTGTTATGAAGTCCTCAGTATACTCTTTATCTGGTGCTATACTTTTTACACTTTTCTCTATATCTTTATAAACCTCTAAGTGATCTTATGTGCTATGGAAGAAACCCTGGAGAACTTACTTATGTTTTGTTAAGAAGTACTGAAGAACTTACTTATGTTTTGTTATGAAGTCCTCAGTATACTCTTTATCTGGTGCTATACTTTTTACACTTTTCTCTATATCTTTATAAACCTCTAAGTGATCTTATGTGCTATGGAAGAAACCCTGGAGAACTTACTTATGTTTTGTTATGAAGCCCTGAAGAACTTACTTATGTTTTGTTATGAAGTCCTCAGTATACTCTTTGTCCGGTGTTATACTTTTTACACTTTTCTCTATATCTTTATAAACCTCTAAGTGATCTTATGTGCTATGGAAGAAACCCTGGAGAACTTACTAAACTAATTTACTAAATACTAATAGACTTTTGCTTACTGTAAACTGAAGAACTTACTTATGTTTTGTTATGAAGTCCTCGGTATACTCTTTATCCAGTGCTATACTTTTTACACTTTTCTCTATATCTTTATAAACCTCTTAGTGATCTTATGTGCTATGGAAGAAACCCTGGAGAACTTACTTATGTTTTGTTATGAAGTCCTGAAGAACTTACTTATGTTTTGTTATAAAGTCCTCGGTATACTCTTTGTCTGGTGCTATACTTTTTACACTTTTCTCTATATCTTTATAAACCTCTTAGTGATCTTATGTGCTATGGAAGAAACCCTGGTGAACTTACTTATGTTTTGTTATTAAGTCCTGAAGAACTTACTTATGTTTTGTTATGAAGTCCTCGGTATACTCTTTGTCCGGTGCTATACTTTTTACACTTTTCTCTATATCTTTATAAACCTCTAAGTGATCTTTGGAACCAAAACTTTTTTTGTTGTTGTTGTTGTTGTTGTTGTTGCCTTATTCTCCCCGTCCATTTGGTGTGTAGGGGGTGGGGAAGGACCATCCTCCTCTCAGACCTTACAAACTTCATTTTTTTATAAATAAAACCAATTTACTATATACTAATAGACTTTTGCTTACTGTAAACTGAAGAACTTACTTATGTTTTGTTATGAAGTCCTCGGTATACTTAATTTATGTACTATGGAAGAAGCCCTGAAGAACTTAATTATGTTTTGTTATAAAGTCCTTGGTATACTTAATTTATGTACTATGGAAGAAACCCTGTAGAACTTACTGATGTTTGTTATAAAGTCCTCGGTATACTTAATTTATGTACTATGGAAGAAACCCTGTAGAACTTACTTATGTTTTGTTATAAAGTCCTCGGTATACTCTTTGTCTGGTGCTATACTTTTTACACTTTTCTCTATATCTCTATGGATGAAACCCTGAAGAACTTACTTATGTTTTGTTATGAAGTCCTCGGTATACTCTTTGTCCAGTGCTATACTTTTTACACTTTTCTCTATATCTTTATAAACCTCTATGTAATCTTTGGAACCAAAACTTTTTTTTTTGTTGTTGTTGTTGTTGTTGCTTTATTCTCCCCGTCTATTTGGCGTGTAGGGGGTCGGGAAGGACCATTCTCCTCTCAGACCTTACAAACTACATTTTTTTATAAACAAAACCAATTTACTATATACTAATAGACTTTTCCTTACTGTAAACTGAAGAACTTACTTATGTTTTGTTATGAAGTCCTCCGTATACTCTTTATCCAGTGCTATACTTTTTACACTTTTCTCTATATCTCTATCGAAGAAACCCTGAAGAACTTACTTATGTTTTGTTATAAAGTCCTTGGTATACTCTTTGTCTGATGCTATACTTTTTACACTTTTCTCTATATCTTTATAAACCTCTAAGTGATCTTATGTGCTATGGAAGAAACCCTGAAGAACTTACTTATGTTTTTTTATGAACTCCTGAAGAACTTACTTATGTTTTGTTTTGAAGTCCTCGGTATACTCTTTGTCTGGTGCTATACTTTTTACATTTTTCTCTATATCTTTATAAATCTCTATGTGATCGTATGTGCTATGGAAGAAACCCTGAAGAACTTACTTATGTTTTTTTATGAACTCCTGAAGAACTTACTTATGTTTTGTTATGAAGTCCTGAAGAACTTACTTATGTTTTGTTATGAAGTCCTGAAGAACTTACTTATGTTTCGTTATGAAGTCCTGAAGAACTTACTTATGTTTTGTTATGAACTCCAAAAGAACTTACTTATGTTTTGTTATGAAGTCCTGAAGAACTTACTTATGTTTCGTTATGAAGTCCTGAAGAACTTACTTATGTTTTGTTATGAAGTCCTGAAGAACTTACCTATGTTTTGTTATGAAGTCCTGAAGAACTTACTAAGTCCTGAAGAACTTACCTATGTTTTGTTATGAAGTCCTGAAGAACTTACTAAGTCCTGAAGAACTTACTTATGTTTTGTTATGAAGTCCTCTGTATACTCTTTGTCTGGTGCTATACTTTTTACACTTTTCTCTATATCTTTATAAACTTCTATGTGATCTTTGGAACCAAAACTTGTTAGTCTTTGGTATTCATCTAAAAAATCTTTGCTGAAAAATAGAAATAGGAAATGATGATTTCAAGCAAGGCTATAATTGAGCCAGTGCATGAGATTTCCAACAATGTGGTATGTGTGACCAGCAAAGCCTCAGATCAGCCTGTGCATATGCGCAGTCTGATCAGAGCCTTTGCTAGTCGCTTGAGTATTCTATGATTGTTAAGCTACTGCCTGAACACCATTTCGAGTTTCTAAGCTTAAAAAAAAGGCTGCACAGCCTCGTCTGAGTCTACACATGTCAAAATGCCACATTGTTTGAAATCACATGCCGCGGCTCCTATAAAATTCAAGGACTTCTAAATGACTCTCCTACAGTTTTCAAGTACTACAAGCTTTTGGTATTCATCTGAAAAGTCTTTGCTTAAAACCAGAAGTAGGAAATAACAACTCAGGGTTAATAGAGGCAATATACATTAAATTCAAGGATTTTTCAAGGACTATAAAATGGATGAAAAAAGCTGATTAACACTCTACCAATCAACTTCTCAAATGCTAACCAACTTGCAAATCAATATCAAATTGTTTTATAAACAAGACCAAACTCTGCTCTGGACCTGCGTTGCCGGTGCACATCTATAATGTATGAAAAATCATTATGCAAACCAGACTCCCCCTAAACATTTTGGATGGAAAAATTTCTAAGTTCAACACTCGTAAAAATGTGAAAAAAATTTTCACATGTGCACAAAATGGAAGGTGCACATCTTCAATGTGTGAACAATCATTATGCAAAGTTTAAATATAAAGGAATGAAAACTATTTGAGTTACACAAACCTGACACCCCCTACACTTTTCGGAATGAAAAAATGTCTAAGTTTAAAACCCATAAAAAAATGAGAAAATATTTATCAAATGTGCACAATATACGAGGTGCACATTTTCAATGTATGGACACTCCTTTGGCAAAGCTTGAATATAAAGGAATGAAAACTGTTGGGAGTTACAGATTACACAAACTAGGCACCCCAAAAGTGTTGTGGACAGACGACCAGACTGACAGACGGACGGACGGAGTGGACACACTACTAGACCTGCTTTCACTAAAGCGACACAGGTAATTATTTTGATTTTGGTCTTCACCAATAGGGCTGAGTGCTAAATGAAATAGTCATATTTAAAGTCTTTCAAGACATTAATTTTGTTGTTTTTGATTATTTTCGAACATGATCTTTCACTCCCCTAAAACCAGACCTGGGGTAATTGTAATCAGTAATTGTAATTATCTGTAATTAAATACAATTTTCAAAGTAATCAAATGTAATTGTAATCATGTTTTTTTTCAAATACATGTAATGTAATTGTAATGATTAGTGAAAATATTTTAGCTGTAATTATAATTACTTTCAAATACTTTTCAAATACATTTTTCTATTTACTTAGAAAATTTGCCCAACACAAGAAACAAATAGGTGACTAATGGTAATATTTTAATTCAGATCTATGAATGAGAAAAAGAACACAGGATAAATAAAACATATTGACTTTTGTGGACACTAAAAGTAGCACACTTTAAAATATTTAGTCCATTTCAGACTTAACATGGTATTTAAGATTAATTTGCATTTTGTATAAAAAGTAAAAACCAAACTTTTGTTTTTCAAAATTAAAAAATATGACAATAGACAACAGGTACAATTTTCTCCCAAAATTCACTCTTGACAGCATTTCTGTTTCTCCTATTTGCTGGAGGCATTTAAAGAAATGTTGAGAAAGAAAACTAGTTCATTTTGACATGCTTAGCTGATTTCATATGCAAATTCATCAAACACAGAATATAAAAAGAAGACTACTCGAAGGTGTTAAATCTTTTGTTATTGATTATAGCTATCTCATGTGAAAAGGTTCTTATGACCTTCTTAATAGCTACCTGTATATATGTGCAAACTGGACAAAGGTTATTACACAAAAGTACATTTTCTTGTGGAATGGCTAAATAACTGTGTGTTTTTTTCATCCAAAAGTACATCATCTGCTCCTGTAGAATGCTCATTCAGCATAGCAGGCAAAGTTTTTAGGCCTGAAAGATGTTCCCTCAAAGATGACCCTTTTGAAAAACTTATGATGGTTAAATGTAAGCATCTAATTAAATCTGAGTGATAATAATTTAAAGTAGCTGACTGAGCAAAAAGGTTGCAGTTGTGTAACAGACCATTTCCATACTTTATAAATCTATCTTGTTATATGGTACTGTATAGTGAAATAGATCTATAAAGTATGTAGGCAGATACAATGTATGATGTACCAAACTTTAAAACCACATTGGTATGAACTGTGCATAGTGTATATATATTTGTTTAACTTGAATAAGAACATGAATAAAATTTCATAGCTAATTTAAGAAATAACAGTATTGGACATGGCTTTATATATAACTTCAAAGACCCTATCCATCTTTATAATTTTTAAAGAGAGTACTATATAGCATTGCAATTTAACATAAAAACTTCCAAAGTAATTAGTAATGTATTTGATTACATTTCTAAAGTAATTGTAATTGTAATCATTACATTTCTACAGGTCCTGTAATTGTAATGTAATTGTAATCATTGATAAGTCAAAGTAACTGTAATGTATTTGAATACTTTTCAAAGTATTTGGCCCCATGTCTGCCTAAAACACAATTAATCGGAAACTAAATAAAAATTAAATTACTGCATGGCCAATTTCATATTAAAGG
This sequence comes from Loripinus fragilis, assembly GCA_964019695.1. Taxonomy (NCBI): domain Eukaryota; kingdom Metazoa; phylum Mollusca; class Bivalvia; order Lucinida; family Lucinidae; genus Loripinus; species Loripinus fragilis. Next base: position 31,389,347 of record OZ026530.1, on the reverse strand, counting down.
TAATGCTAGTCCTATTAGTTAGATTTCATTAAATATTTCATCAGTTTGTCAACCTGAATTCCTTTCATAATGGGGAGATCAATTAAATTTTGATACATGTAATTGAATGCAAGCCATATTCATTCTTAGTCTTTTTTATGCTTAAAATATGATCTTATTTGCATCCGGGATCATACTCACTTACTATTTTTGTACCCGCAAGCATAAGTAAAATTCAAGGACTTTTCAATAATTCCTAAAAGCCTCCCCAACAGTTTTCAAGGACTTAAAGTTAATGAAAATACTGACCAAAGTGTTAAAAATATTCTTCAGAAATGCTAGACTGAGATAATGGAATTAGTACTGGAAAATTAGTATACAATTGTTGCGCCTTTATTTGGTACAGCATCTGCTGCACCAAATATAGGCACAACAACTTTTTACTGATTTAAGTCTCTATCTACAGTGCTAAGCCCAGGGGGTACTCTCTTTTTTTCTTCATACCTAGGCTCGGGCCCAGCATCTACCATTCACCCCCAAAAATATAAGTAATTTCAAGCACCCAAAAAAAATATTTGAAATTTTAGCAACCCAAAAATATCCCCATTCTGTACCTTGACCTTAAGAAAAGACCCTAAAATGCATAGAAATGACCCCTAAATACAGTCTAATTTTGTGATGACCCCCCAAAAAAATATCCACAAAATCTTCATACCCCAAAAAACATTCATTTTTCTGAAAACCCCAAAATATTGAAATTCAAAATTTTGAACCCATACATGTGATAACCTGACGATGGCCATGAGGGAGATTTGATGTTCAGATGAGGGAGATCAGGGTCTCAATGAGGGAGATTTTTCGAAGTTACAGAAAGGTGTACTTAAACGACTTATTGAAGTATTTAACCCCCTTCATTCTGGTGGATTATCCTATACACAATGATATAATAAGTATGGAATAGTCCATTTTGTACTTTAAGTTGTTTTGACAGGCAAAATTTATTTAAAATGATGTATATTTTTCATATCTTAATAAACAGTCCAGACACTGATGAAATGCCACTGTTTGGGTCTTCACTGTTTGCCAAAGTATCCGTTTTCTATACTCAAACAAAAAAGTAACGTCCGATTTTCATGGTACTGTGTCTATCAATCCAATTAAGATATCTCAACAAAAAATGAAACCAAAATGTTTATCAAACGTAGGACACACAAAAATTGGTAATTATTTGATTTTATATTCTTATCATGAAGGGTTACTGGACCTTATGTGCCCACAGCTTTTTCCATTATCACCAGGAAGTAAAGCATCAAAACGTGACACATTTTACGTTAAATGGTAGCCAGAAACGTCCGGCGTTGAAAAAACATCTAAAAGTTCCAAGTCTGCTTATTGAACGAGCGACATTGCAGTTCAAACTCTTTAATTTACGAAATTAACTGAAATTACCTCCCTTTGAATTAAACAAATAACATTTTAAGAACTTCCAAATCTCCTTAACCTAACACTATTTTGAGACCGTTTTTCTTTTAATGTGTTGTGTTTGTTTATGACAACAATTACACAAAGAGAACAACAAAATCTATGGCTGATGTCGGGCATCAAGGGTATACTAAATCAGTGTTTAATACCCCACCCCTCACTGCAAAATCATCAGAAAATTTCCGGTATCAATTAGTTTGATGTTGATAAGTCTTGATTAATGTTGAAATGCTTGTGATGACAAAAAAAAATCAAATTTGTCCGATTCTGTTGATTATCAAAATACTGGACCAAAAATGAATCTTCTGAGTGTTTTTACGCACGCTGGTGATCGATATTTTGTCACGTCAGAGTATGTTACAGATTAATGCCTGTGGTCATAAAAGCAATGCATAAAGCTAGCAAGCATAACATCTAAAGAGTTTGCTCAGTGATGTTTAACTGTGCTTAAAAATTCGGGATTATGACGGACACACAAGCTATTGATGTTGTGACTTTTGATTTTAAGGGTACTCGTGTTCACTGCTTTGTCAGCGGCTCTACTGATTATCAAATGAATTTATCTTAGTTGCAAAACGTTTCTGAATAATCACAGTTGGTAATGTGAAAATTTGAATGAAATGCGTTCATACATTTAGAACTGGCAGACATAAATGTCAAGCGGACATAACTTTATTGTTTCAGTATACTATTGTTTACAATGATCAGACTTAAGTGTATGTTTATTGGTTCCAAGCATTTACCTGGTTGTATAACAATAGATAGTATATATGACGCCAATTTTAAAATTATATTAGCTTTTTGCTTACGAGTTTAAATGCTAGTTTTTATAGTGATTAAAAGCTTTCAGTCAATGTCATACTGGGTAGAATATATAATTATAGAATACTTCAATTAAAAATGTTGAAATTTGGAAAATATATATTAAAATAAGTGAATAATCGCCTTGAAATTCAAGAATTTGCTAAAATATATTGCAACAAGGGAGCTAACTCAAAAACGTCTTTGCATAGTTACCTTGAAAATGCTTCTTATCGGAGATAATAGGTTTTTAGTTTTACGGATATTTTTTTTCTGACAAAATAAACTTCAGTGAGCCATCACATCATAAAAATACATTATAAATAAAAGGCTTCTGTTTAAAAAATGATAGATTTAGATGTCTGAGAATGCAGAGAAAGGCACATCAGCGTGCGTCACTCTGTTTGAAGAGAAGCAATCTTTGGCTTTGTCTTGCGTCTCATGCGCGAATCCTTTCTCATGCCTGTAATCTCGGACCCACTAGACATTTAAACTGGGTCCGAGCTGTAATGTCTAGTGAGTGATGCTCAAGGACGAATTGCACTCTGTCTCTCACTACGCTTGATGGAAAGTCAGCTTGAAAGGGAGACTTGTATTTTTTCTTCTTTGCGGGCGGCGATCTTTCAAAATGTTCAGAGTCTACAATTCGTATATACGCAAGGACGTCATGGTGATAAGCGTGCCATACGAGTGCCCTACTTGAGAGATTGTTGTGTTTATTTCATGCACAGTATGACACCATGTATATTATGATTATTTGACCGCTACCAGTAGCGTTCAATATTGCCGACAGCTGTTAAAAGTGTGTGCCGATCGCCGTAAAAATGGTTGCTTCCGAAAATATCATTATAGCAAAATTCCAAATGCGGGAGATTGCGTTGCCCCCACGGGAGTGCGGGAGATAGGGTTCAAATTCGGGAGCTTCCCGCATGATCCGGGAGGTATCACATGTATGTGAACCCTAAAAAATGACCAGAGCCTACGTATGTATGAAAATATCATACCCCCCCTCGGGTGCTAAGTCCAACAGAAAATAGTAAAATTCAAGGACTTTTTAAGGCTTTTGAGAGATTTTCCAGTACTTTTTAAGGCAGATTTAATTTTCAAGCCTGTGCAAACCCTGTTTAATGCTTAAAATATGATCTTATTTGCATATCCACAATGTATATCAGCATATAGAGAATCTCTTTAATTGTTATTGATGCAGTACACATTTCGAAAGTAAAATACGTAAAGGGAACTCAAAGCACTATAGATAAACAAAAAGCTTTGAAGCTTTACAATATTAAATACAGTTCTAGAAAAAAGGGTTTCAGGAGTTTATTTATATTTACTATAAAATATTTGACAAACACAGCTATTTCATCCCGACTGGCTCATTTTATGAGTTCGGCATCAATCTCTTGAAGTAGAAAGACCCAAAGGTCATTACTCAGAGGTTGTGGTACATCTATACCTACCATTGTTGTATAAGGACCTCCTGTATTTTCTGATGGTGATCCAGGAAACAGGGTAGAGTTTTCTTGTGGTAATTCTCCTGATGAGATTTCACCTCATAAAGGGACAGAATATATTTATTGTGAGCTTTGTGTAGTTGTAAACTTGAGCGGTAGTACTTCGTCTTGGCTTCTTCCAACTTTGTTCCGCCTTTACCTAAAAAGAATATAGAGGATCTTAGATGAGAGCTCATGTTTTATTGAAGTTATATTACAAATTGGGCGCGAGGCTTGCCGGGCATTTTATCTCTTTTTCGCAACAAATGTTAGATTCTATTTATTATATGTCCCTAAAATTACTTTGAAATCACATTTTTGTATGAAAACATAGAATTGCAGAAGTTCTTATCATCTGCCTATTTCAATACTTTGTGACTGACTTTCTCTGGGACTTTCTATAATGGAAAGTCAGTCACAAAATACTGAATTCAGGAACAATCAACAAAAGTTCCAACCATGCTTACATGCATGTGAAAAAAATTGCCATCACAATCATCACTCCAAGGTTCGTAATTATAAATTATGTTTCTTGGTTCATAGCCAAAACATGTAATGATGTTGTGGATGCTCAAAAGAGCTGTCTAACTAGGAGGGTTCTTTTAAGCATCCAAACCAAATGTTAAAAACAACAGTTAAGAATATATTCAAAATTATACGCTCAAAATTTTTGCTTAACTTGACAAATGGGCCTCGATGCGAGAAAACCTGTCTTCGGGGCTTTGCGGACAACACAGGCGCATCCGTGCAGTCTGATCAGTGCCTTTGTTATTCGCTTATTAGAAAGTATCATAGGTTAACTTGATGCAGGTGAAATTTCAATTTTCTAGCTAGTCTCTGTAGCTGAGGAGACTGGTTTGAATCTCACATTGTCGGAAACACCGAAGACAGGTTTTCTCGCGACAAGGCCCAAATGATAAAGTGTTTTATACCTTTGGCACATGTATCTTCATATTTGGCTCTGTCCAGTCTAACTTTATCAACAGATCTTGTATATTCTTGCTTGTTCTTTTGTACTTCATCCTTAATCTACAATAATAACATTTGACTCCTGATCCAGGGCTCTCAATCACCCGATTTTGGGGCCAAAATTCGGCCCCATTCCCAATGCCAAAAAGTATGTTTTTTCCCAATTCTATACAAAAAATTCCCAATTTGACAAAGATAGAGAACCAAAAAAAAAAAAAAAAAATTTTTTTTTTTTTTTTTTGGTTCTCCAAATAAAGAACATATTGTTACATATTTACAATTTCACAGAATAATGGAATACAATCACACTTGCTTCTTTCTCTCCTTTTTCTCATAGTACACTAAGGCAAGTTTAATTATTGGAATCAATCTAGCAATGGAAATGTCAAACATAAGGACGATGTCAAATTTCCCAATTTTAGTCGCTAATTTTCCCAATTCCATGGGCCCGGCCCCATTCCCAAAAAGGGGTGTGAGAGCCCTGTGATCCTTGCTGTCTTTCTTACTAGTAAGAAAGACAGCAAGAATAAGTAGTCGATACAATCAAGTACCACACTTATCCCAGGATACCAAATGAGAAAGTAACAAAATCACAATAAACATCATAAACAAGAGCCAAGAGGTCAGCCCTTTCCCTTCAGGTGACCACAAGGCAGAAGTGAATAGATGACAAACACAAGACATAAATAACACAAATGATCCACAGAGGAGCACCGCCTTGGAAAAGTCAGTTTTACTGGAGTGCTTAAACCCTTAAACTGGTTTCACGACGTGCCAACCTCACCCTTAGTTCAGATGTGAATCAAGACACATAGATGCTTGGTTTGCATGAAAGACCCCTAACTTATCCATGCATCATCTCCTAGAACATATAAATCAAGATATAAAAAGGAGATGAAGCAAAGACAAGGACTCAACAATATATAAAAGTCCTCAGATAAGAGAGCGTAATCATTATATGAGCCATGACATGTGTTTTCTAATAATGTGCAATTTTGACAAGTGTAGACTCAGACAAGCCTGTGCAGCCTCCTTTTAAGCTTAGAAACTCCAAATGATGTTCAATTCATAGAATCTTCAAGTGACTAGCAAAGGCTCTACACACAGTCTGATCTGAGGCATTGCTGGTTGCACATACCACATTGTTGGAAATCTCATGGCGCGGCTCATATTGAAGTTTTGCTGAAAAAAAAATGAATCAATAACATCACCATAACGCATACAACGATAAGGTCCTCCTTAAAAAATTGTTTGTTCTCACCCTACTCATAATTTCCATGTGGGCAGGAACATATGTTTTATTTTCACTGATTTGTTAAAAAGACATAAAAAATATAAAAAAAAATATAAATCTAGATAAAAAAATTACCTCTTTGAAACGACCATAAAATGTTTTGGAAAGGTAGCATTTTGAATGAGTCAGTCACATGACAGCAAATAAAATAATTTTAAGGATGGCCTTATATTCAACCACATGATCTTCTATATTTTGTAACACCCTTGGCATTCAAGCCCCAACTTGCTATAACTGCCAAATGTGTGTAAAATTCTCAAGATTGGACATAAATCATAATATTTGCAGGCCTCTAAATTATTAAGAGTGTGTAATTGAAAATTATTTTCCTTTTTCCTCTATTAAAACATAACAAATATTTAAACTGATGGATAAAAAATAAATAAAAATTTACTCTTAAAAGAATTATTTTGTTCTTTGTATTTGGCTACATAGTGACCTACTGATCAACAATAAAGATCAAGAAAGTTGCTGTGTATTTCTTAAATATCCCACTAACAGCTAAGGTCATTTGGACACGGGACCAAGGCTTAACCCTTTACTCCATATGCTATTTTTTGATCATTATATCATTTTCTAGTTTTAGACACTATTGGAAAAAATCAAGAAAAATTTCAAATAAGTTTTGAATACTTTTGAAAATATTATGGAAAATGAAGCATTTGCTCCTATGGACCAAATGCTTGATTTTCAAAAATATTTCCAAATACATAGTATTTCAAAGGTATCTAAAGGTGTTATCATGCGCCGATCCAGGAATTTTTGTCAGGGGGGGGAGGGGGGGGGGGGGGGTGGGGGGGGGGGGGGGGTGGTCCAGGCCCGATGGCCCGAAAACAGCCTGGACAACGTTTTTTTTGTTTTTTTTTTCAGTCCTCAACTTATTTTAAGGTTTACATCTAGGGTGTTCAATGGTTTTATTACAGAGGAACTATGATTTTTCAAGGATCCAGAGGGGTCCAACAATCCAGGGGGGTCCAACTTTCCCAGGGGGCAGGGTCCAAATGCTAATTTCTATACAAACCCGTATAATTTGTGATTTTCCAGTGGGGGAGGGGGTCTGGACCTCCTATCACCCCTCTGGATCCGCACATGGTTATCATTGAGTTACGGGTTAAAGTCTCATCCGACATACTTGTGAAGCCGAGAACAAAATCTGCAATAAGATCAAGAAAGAACTTACCCTAGAGAATTCTTTCTCCAGTCTATTCCTTTCATCTTCATAACTTTTTCTTGCTGCCTTCTTGTCACTTATCAAAGCTGCTAATTTTTCTGAAACTTTTGTTGACAGACCATCAAAGCTGAACTGTAATAATTCTGTAAGTTTTTCTGTTCCTTTGACAATTGTCTCCCAGCTCTGAAAAGAAATTAAAGTTTCAAGGGTGAAAGTTCAAAATTTCCAAAATCCTGAACTTTTGAAATTCAAACTTTTTAACTTGCAGGATGGCTACAAAAATGGATAATTTCATGTTAAAATGATTAATTGTGTTTAGATAATCTGAAAACTAATCAAAGAAGCTATTATAAATATAATCTCCTTAATTCAGCATTTTGAGGCTGACTTTCTTTGGAAAGTCTGCCTAAAAATCCTGAATTCAGGATTAATCATGAAAACTTTCACCGATGAAGTTTACTAAACAGGTTCGGTTCTAAGGCAGTGGTTCTGTTGTTGTTGATTGTTACTCCCATTGTGGGATTTTGTAATTGTTCTACGTTTTGTTGAGCATTACTTTGTGTCCATTCTAGTTTTGAAATCCTCTTGATGGGGAAGGAAGGAGAGCTAGTTGCTTTGTTTGTCTTCCTGGTGTCTCATGATTGTTGTGTTGCGCTTCCTCAAGATGCCAGGGGTTTGTTTGCAGTTTGTGATTGTGGTATTTCCTGATCATACTCACTATTTCTGATGGGGTTTAATGATTAGTAAATGATTAGATAATAAAGAATAAAATATTTTTAAAGTAATTAGAGAATAATGAGGTGACAGGTTTAGGTAAGCAAAATTTTGGACGTAAAAGTGTAAATATTTTCTTACCCATCAACTTTAGAATATATGTTTTGGGTGCTCAAAAGAACTGTCTCATTGAGACAGTTTTTTTGAGTACCCACAACATATGTTTGGTTGAGAAATAAGAAAATTAATTACAAAAAGGCCTGGAGGTCCTAAAAAATAGTCTCAATGAGACGGTTCTTTTGGGCAACTAAAAAACAGATGGTTAAATTGATGGCTGAAAAAATATTCACACTTTTACGCCAATAATTTGTGTCTATAAATGTATCAGGAGTTCAGGACCTATGAGCTCGGCTATTTAATTTTTGTCCTTTACCTTAAACAATGAGCAATACTCATGGTACTCTGTTGTTTCAACCTTGCGAGCTGTCTGGACGAAGGATGTTAACACCTGGATATACTTCTTGTCTCCCTCTATTCTTTTACTGAGACAGGACTTCATGTTCTCCAGGAGACGGATCTCCGTGTCCTGAACGTGGAGTAAGGCATCATGGGACTCTCGACCTTGGAGGTCAGTCCCAAACCCCATCTGTGAAGATAAAGAAGCACAGGTTTAGATAAACAAAATTTTTCAGCGTAAAATTGTCAATATTTTCTTACCCATCAATTTTCACATAGGTTTTGGGTGCTCAACAGAACCGTCTCATTGAGACGGTTCTGTTGAGTATCAACAACATATGTTTTGGTTGAGAAATAAGAAAAATAAATTTTCGTTACGCACTTTTAACTAAAGTCCTGAAGAAGCCTTATTTAACATCACTAAAAATTTAACAGACAACATTTGCTCATGAGCTATTCTATGACATAACAATATCTTTAACAGATACTTACCTGTCTTACTCTATCCTCCTTGCACAACCCCTTTTTATGTGAGCGTCAGCAAGGGAGCTGCTACTAGCCTGCTTGTATCATTTTTTACACCTTTAGCATGGTGCAGCAGCACGATTTGAACTAAAAACCTCCTGCTCCGAAAGCAGACGCTCTACCAACTGATCTATCAATAGACAATAGAAAAGGTGCACATGTATAGAATGATTGATAAATTTGCAAGCACAGTTGAGCCGCAACATGTGATTTCCAACAATGTGGCATTTTGACAAGTGTAGACTCAGAGGAGCTTGTGCAACCTCCTATTAAGCTCAGAAACTCCAAAGGATGTTCAGTCAGTAGCTTAACACTCATAGAATATTCAAGTGACTAGCAGAGGCTCTGATCAGAGTCACCATCTGTGCATACACGCAGGCTGATCTGAGGCTTTTCTGGTCACACATACCACATTGTTGGAAATCTCATGACGCAGCTCATTTGTTGAGAGTAGTGTTGTAATTGTTTCTTTCAGTTGGTTTAAACAAAATAATTTGGGTGCATCTCATTGAGTTGCCCGATGAACCCCAAGGCCTGTCTGATGAACTCTGTCCTCGGGAAGAATGAGAACTTGTCCACATTCTGAACTGCTGGTCTTTCCTCTTTTTCAGAAGGTCAAAAAAATGTGTAGAGACTAAAAATCTGCCTATTTACACAAGAGTTGAATATGACCAATGAATAGTGAACCGATACCTAATTAAGTGCAATGAATGTCGATGGTATCTGTAGTTGTTGTTGATCTGTTTGCATTATCTCGCTGCATATGGCCGCCAGGTACAATCGGATCTCTTCGGTAAATTACACGATGTACATAAACTCTAGTTACACTGTGCGCATGCGTAGCTGTTATCAATTAATTTTGGCTGAACCTATTAGTGCACTTAATGAACTGCAGTCTTCATATGGGCTCTTTTTGCTCGGCTCGTCTTAAAATCGAAAGTAGGCAGCCTCTGATACATGAGCCAATTAGCGAATCTTCTAATTTGCAACCTAATTCTTCCCTTGTTATGTCCTTCAGGAGGCTCTGTTGTCTGGCTGATTCTTAGAATAAACAGTGCTGCATTGATTGCAGTCATTCACAATTCATCTACCTCAAAATTAGTGGGCAAAAATCCGCTAAACAAGTTCTGGATCCCCGGAAAATTATCTCATTTCTTCTTCCTGTTTCATTCAATGTGCAAAACGTCATCAAATTTTGCGTACCGGATTTAAGTAGAGCGCACCGAACCACTTAAACCCGTTTGATTTGCTGCAGGCTTGACGTTATTATTATTATTATTATTATTATTATTATTTTGTCTACCTACTGACCGAACAGCGATTCTTCAATCTCGATCCACCCAGTCCATCCGACCCTCCATCCATCCATTATGTCTGATCTATCTTCACTCTTCAATCTACGCCGTTACAGGCTGAACTTTGCACTCAGGTATTCTTCTCCAAAGGTAAGATCTAGCTCTTCGGTATTTTTCTCTCTGGTAATTTTACGCCAAATTTAAACTGTTATTTATCAAAAAGAGATCTAAAATAAATTATTGGAAGAAAAAAACTATTGAGATGCAAGTTTCTGGTCCTTTGTTTCTTTGAATCTCTCTGTCCTCTCAATGTAGCCTCCTACTTCTTCACAAATCAACTCCCTCCAGTTGGGAACTTCCGCCGGACTGTCATAACCTAGCAGGGTGTAGATACTAGGTGCATGAATTCCTAGCTGTTCTCTCAGTCTTTTCATTAGAGTGTATCTGGCTTCATCATACAATGGACACTCCAGAAGGTAGTGTTGTACTGTTTCAATTTGCCCACACTCACAAAAACTTGATTCCACCTGACCAAGTTTATGTCTGTAATCACTCAGTTTACTGTAGCCCGTTCTTAATTGTAGCATTTGTTTGTAGAGTTTTATATTGGGATAGTCCAAGCGAGGATTACTTTTAAGGAAGGGTTTGCAGAGGTAGAAGTCTCTCCCAGACTCCCCAATATCCCATCTTTGCTGCCACTTGTATCTGATGCTGACTCTTGCATGCCTCTTAACATCTTGTACGGTCACAATACTTGTCTCCTCCCCTAAGTCTTTTGCCTCCATTGCTGCTTCCTTTGCCAATCTATCAGCAACCTCATTACCTTGTACTTCACTATGTCCTGGGGTCCACACAATTTCTAAATTCCATCCCTTTGATTTTAGTGAAGATATGTTTTCATTGATTTTTCTGATGACATCTAAATAATGGTTTGATACCCAGTTCATAGTAATTATACCCACTGCTGTCTGGCTGATTTCAGGCACATCCTTACACAACTTTGATTTCCCTAGCCCCCGCCTGTCTGTGTTTATATGAATGTTTCTCTATGATGATACATTAAATACGCTAGGAAGCCTTCGTGCAACAGTGGCGGATCCAGAGGGGGTTCGCTCGAACCCTTCCCCCACCCCAGTTATTAAATAACCCATGAAAATGAAATATTTTGGTCTCACTGAGACCAATTTCATTTTTATGGGATATTTAAGAAAAATAAGATAAAATCAGTAAAGCCACCCCCCCCCCCTTACACATCTAAACCCCATTTCCAGAAATCCTGGATCCGCCCCTGTGCAAGCTTATCAGTTTTTGTTAAAGTCACCCCTCCCCATCTGTGGCTTCGGCTGCTGTCCGTTCTAAGGCGGTGGTTTTGCTATTATTGATGTTTATTGTTGCTCCTATTGTTTGTAGTTTTTGCGTGTGTTAGGTCGTTGTTTTGTAATGCAGTACTTAGTATCATTTCCTAGTTTTGCAACCATCTCACCGAGAAAGAGAGCCCTGGTTGCTTTACACTAATTGCCCTCTTGCTGTCGTGTGGCTGTTAGAGCTACACTGAAGTGCCCTGGGCGCAGATTTAGCCAGTAAATACAGTAGCATTTTAATGGCTTGAACCATTGGTACGCTGGGTCAGGTATAGTACTTGATTGTATCGATTCCTGATCTTTGCACCCTTACTTACTTTGGAAAAAAATGTTGAGATATGGGTACTTTGAACCACTGCAGGGGCGAAACCAGGATTTCTTGAAAGTGGGTTCTTATGTATAGGTGTAGGGGTTCGCTTTGTCGGTCTTGTCTCATTTGTCTTGAATATTCCCTGCAAATGAACACTGGGAATAAATTATTTTATTTTATTTTCATAGGATATTTAAAAAACGGGGGGGGGGGGGGGAAGGGGGGTTCAAGCGAATCCCCTCTGGAACCTCCACTGCACTGACAGTTAATTATATAGTTAATTGTATCAACATCCAAAGTTTATCGAGGCAGTAACTTGAAAAGAAAAAAGTAAGTAAAATAGACCAGGAGACAATTAATGGAGCATATGAACCGCCATTTAATTTCTGTTGCTACAAAGATATGGATATGGATCAACACGTGATATTTTGGTACTTAGGCCAGAATTATTTTATTAGATGATTTACAGAGTTTTTATCAGATTTAGATCAGATCAGGTGGGCGGGGTGGGGGCGAAAAAAAAAACACTCTGAAAATGACCAGACAACTGAAAAAAGCTCTGAAAATGACCAGTCAAAAAAAGTAAATAGAAAAAAAGCTCAGAAAATGACCATGTTGATTGGTCATTTTCAGAGCTTTTTTCAGAGCTTTTTTTCTTTTGTTTCAGTTGACTGGTCATTTTCAGAGCTTTTTCTTTCTTTTTTTTCAGTCGACTGGTCATTTTTCAGAGCTATTTTTTTCTTTTTTTTTTCAGTTGACTGGTAATTTTCAGAGCTTTTTTTTTTTAAATATCTCCAGAACAAACAGTAAAACTAGTAAGGTAAACCCTTCAGTCTGTATTAAATCTTTAAATATTTCACCATTTTTTCTGTAAAGGACAATCACTTTTAACAGTGTCACTCTCAAAAATACACGGACAGAACCTCAAATATATTTTATTTTTCGTAACGAAACAAATACTGTAATATTTAGAGTCGGCGGATAAAATTAAAAAAATAATTTTAGAAATTAAATTTTATTAATTTTTCTACTTTCCGGAAAGTTACAGTAAGAGGGTTCGTAAATCAACTAATAAAAACATTCTGGCCTTATCGCACAAGTATGCACTCTTAAAACACCTAGGTGTCTCGTTTTCATGCGCGGATCCAGAAAGTTTTGTCAGGGGGGTGGTCTAACCCTAACAACGTTTTTTCCATTGTTTTTGTTAATTTGATTGAAGTGGGAAGAGGTATCAAAATAACACGAAAAGCCGGCCATTATCATTAAAAGGCGTTTCGCTGGTGGGTCGATGATGGCGGGAACGATTGTCCAACATTTGATGCTGGCTTGTTTTTCGTATAAATCGTATCAGTCACTAGTGAAATGACACGTTATTCTTTCACTGTAGAACAAGAAATGTCACAAACACGTGACGAATGCCCCCAAAGGAATTGGTCTAGCATAAGACACATTTGAGGAAAGATAGCTGTAATATAGCACCAAAAACCTAGAAATGAGGCCAGAAGTCAATGTCAAGGTCAAAGTGACTCAAAATGGTATATACCACTCCGCCATCCCAAGAGGAATCACCACCCCAAAATTGGGATTTCTACATCAAATAATATAGAAGATATGCTCTGGACACAATAATTCTTGAAAACTAGGTCAGAGGTCAAGGTCACAGTGACCCAAAAATGGTTTGTGACACTCAGGCATCTCAAGATGCATTTACATACCAAATTTGGAATTCCTATTTCAAAGAATATAGGATATGTACCAGTTTCTAGAAACTAGGTCAGGTCAAGTTCATGGTACAAGTGACTTAATTATGGTAAACGACACTTTGTCATCCCAAGATGCATCCACACACCAAATTTGAGATTCCTACCTCAAATAATACAAGAGATATGCTCTGGACATGATTATTCTAAAATTAGGTCAGAGGTCAAGGTCACAGTGACCCAAAAATGGTACATGACACTCCGCTATCCCAAGATGTATCCACACACCAAATTTGGAATTCCTCACTCAAAGAATACAAGAGATATGCTCCGGACACAATAATTCTTAAAACTAGGTCAGAGGTCAAGGTCACAGTGACCTAAAATGGTATGTGACACCCCGTCATCCCAAGATGTATTTACACACCAAAGTTGGAATTCCTATCTCAAAGAATATAGGAGATATGCACCAGACTCAATGCAGTTTCTAGAAACTAGGTCAGAGGTCAAGTTCAAGATCACAGTGACCAAATTATGGCATGCGACACTTTGTCAGTCCAAGATGCATCCACACACCAAATTTGAGATTCCTACCTCAAATAATATAAGAGATATGTTATGGACACGATTATTCTAAAAACTAGGTTAGAGGTCAAGTTCAAGGTCACAGTGACCCAATTATGGTACGCGACACTTCATCATCCCAAGATGCATCCACACACCTAATTTGAAATTCCTACCTCAAATAATATAAGAGATATGCTCCGTACACGATTATTCTAAAAACTAGGTCAGAGGTCAAGGTCAAGGTCACAGTGACCCGAAAATGGTAGGCGACACTCTGCCATCCTAAGATGTATCCACACACCAAATTTGGAATTCCTACTTCAAAGAGTATAGGAGATGTGCACCAGACTCAATTAAGTTTCTAGAAACTAGGTCAGATATCAAGTTCATGGTCACATTGACCCAATTATTGTACGCGACACTTTGACATCCCAAGATGCATCCACACACCAAATTTGAGATTCCTACCTCAAATAATATAAGAGATATGCTCCGGACACGATTATTCTAAAAACTAGGTCAGAGGTCAAGGTCACAGTGACCCGAAAATGGTACGCGACACTCCGCCATCCCAAGATGCATCCACACACCTAATTTGAAATTCCTACCTCAAAGAATATAGGAGATATGGACCGGACACGAAAGCGGGACGGACACACGGACGGACGGACGGACAGTGCGATTACTATATGCCTCCCAAAGTTCCTTTGGGGGCATAAAAATACCTCTTTTACTATATAATTCATTGGTTCTCCTCGTTCATAAAGCTCTACTTCGTAATATGATGACAAGCTATTAAAGGGAGACCAGTCTACTGTATCCTTGTGCACCATATGACAGTTTCCACATTGTTAAAACAGGGACTTCAAAGATATTCCCTAGGTACACCAGCTCTCCCTAACTCGTCATATTAAAATATATGCAAAATAGTCCGTATTATATCAAAACCAAGAATGATATAATATATTATACGCATGGAAAATTGTTAGGGAACACCTCTTGTATTACGAGACTAAACTTTGGACTAACATTTTCCCACATTCTTTAAGTGTTTTAACGAAACTTTTTTAAATAATCAACATCTGTATTATCTAAAGTTACTTCAAAGTGAAAATGGTGAGTATCAAGCAATTACTGTGGCTGAAGCGGCCATTTTGGATACAGAAATTCAATTTCTGATTTTAGGACCCTGTTGATAATTCTTACAATAAATTCCTTCCATAAAGTCAGATTGTACTCTTTTTTCGTAAGCAAAAATCTGATAGTCTGTGTGACGAACTTTGATCATAATCGTTTACTTTCCTGGCCTTTCGTCGTAGGAGGGGGCATACTTTACCAATGGCAAGTTTTTAGGCCACATTTCCTTCTTTGTCCATACATTTTGCAGGTTGTTATGATTTAGCCAGATTTTGAAATATGACCATTCAGGACTTTCAAAACATACAATTGAGCCGCGGCATGAGATTTCCAACAATTTGATATTTTGACAAGTGTAGACTCTGACCTGCCTCTGCAGCCTCCTTTTAAGTTTAGAAACTCCAAATGGTGTTCAGTCAATAGCTTAACAATCATAGAATACTCAAGCGATTAGCAAAGGCTCTGATCAGACTGTGCGATTGCACAGGCTGATATGAGGCTTTGCTGGTCGCATATACCACATTGTTGGAAATCTCATGCACTGGCTCTAATTCTTATCATAGTATTCTAATTTCGCTTATTTGGAAAGTATCTAAACACTTTGGTTTCTATAGAAACTAGTGCAAAATGCAGATCGTATAAGGTTATGTTACTCAATGCTGATACACTCTTTTTCAAAACCAAAGTCATTTATTCATTAGATATATGCTCAGTTCTTTCATTTTATGCTGTTTTGCTTTCCAAAATTGTCTTTTATGGTGTGCAGAAACTAAAAGGCAAACGTGTATTCAGCAAAATTGAGATTATTCAAGTGCGGCATATTGTATCCTCCGTAGCACAAAAACGTAGTTCAGTGAATTTCAGCAATTCAAGCTGTAAGTTGGCAATGCTTTCCAAAATGTCCTACCAAAAATCCAGAATCGCAAGCCCTCAGGTAATTCGGATATTCAAAATTTAAAACTAGAATGTGCAGTCGATGGGGCGCCATCGCAAATCCCCACGCTAAAGTTTTTGACCCCCAGCACCCCAAAGTCCCACCCCTGGGGTATGAACCCAGCAACAGAATAAAAATTCTGTTCAATATATTTTCTTTTATTTGCGAGAACACGCACAAAGTTTGGTATTAAAAAATCCTTGAAACTGACATGGTAACTGAAATTTAATGATATTTGACCTTTTGACCTCACCCCAAGGTCACCAGTTTGACCCTAGGATAAAAAATTTACTTGCATTCTGTTCTGCTCGTCATCCCCGTCAATTTGATATGCCACATGACCATGTTTTATTTTTTTTTGACCCCCTGGGCACCCCCAGCGCCCCTAAGTCCGACCCCTGGGGCATGACCCAGGCGACAAAAATGAAAATCCCGTCTGATATATTTGTATCTTTCATTTGTGAGAACACACACAAAGTTTGGTATAAAAATCTTTGTAATTGACTTTGTAATTGAAATTAAATGATATTTGACCTTTTGACTCCTCCCCAGGGCCCCAGGTGGCGGGGCCAAAAAAATTGCTGTTGCACGCCCCATTCATGTGAGTAACTCACGCACCAAATTTGGTTGAATTTCGTCCAATGGTTTAGGAGGAGATAGCATAACGGACGGACGAACGGAGGCGATTACAATATCCCATTCGCTTTTTTTAAAAAAAGCGTGGGGATAATTAGGGCTTCAAGTGATCCTTACCTTTTTTCATGTGTATATTTGAAAGCTTAGTTGGGTTCTACATCAGAATTTTGGAATGGACATAATTGAAAAAGGTAACGTGATTCTCTTATACGAGGGTTAGTCAAAAATAACTGAGCCCTACCTCATAACATTTTAGTTTGGCATTGTAGACAACCAATGTGATAATGTTCTATAAGTATAATATGTCATAGATGTTTTAACCCTAAAATATTACCCTAGTGAAGCTTCATTTATGGTTGCTAGGCAACTGAAGATCGTCAGTCAGATCGATGCGTTCACGATCTCAGCCACCAGGAATTTACAGTATGTCTTTAAAAAGCTTGTGTGCTTGATAGTTTTTATGAAAGGCATCTTTGCGACTTATTTGAATAAAATATACCATATTGTCGTTTCATTACACTAAGTTTGTTAATGTTTAGGTGAACATTGAGTGTATGCGTTGCCTAGCAACAAAAAACTCCAAAATTCCACAATTTTTTAAATTCACGAGGATTGTGTTGCCATGGAAACAAAATTGTGCATTTAAATCAAGGAACTTAATATGTCTGAGGGATGGTATGTGTATGCAGTACTGTTAAAGCATTGTTATGCTAATGTTTCATGGTTTCTATTAAAATTGTGTTAATATGATTGTGGGTGGGGTAAATTATAGGACTTCAGGCATATTAAAATTTGATAAATTCTGAAATCAAACCACTACAGTATCTATGATGTGGGTTCAGTTGGTTTCTGTTCTGTGACACGGAATAGGTAAATGTTCAAGGTATCAGACAACAGTGAATAATGCCTTGCTTTAACATTATTGTTTCCATAGCAACGCTTGGATTTAGATGTATCACAGCGTGAACGCATCCCTCTGACAGGGCATATTCTGTTGCCTAGCAACCGTTACAAAAAGCCTACCAACAGAAATAAATTAGGTGATTAAATAGATGACATACAACTTCAATGAAATATCATCCAAATATATGTCCATTTTACTTAATTCAAATGTTATAAGGTAGGGCTCAGTTATTTTTGACTGACCGTCGTAGGTAACGTAATCCACATATTGAGCCAACTTGTTAGTTGTCAACAGTAATGTCAAATGTAACAACATATCAGTAATTTCCAGTTTTATTCTTGTTGTCAAGTTTATATTAATCCTACTATCAATGATTTTACCCAGTTTCTTCTATCACTGCGAGTTTATTAAATACGTTTCAAGTACAATTTAAAATAGGACCTTTTGACATCATTGTCAATTCCTGTTGAACATAGTGAACTGATAGCTTTCTAAGCTTACCCTGCTGGAAATTCTAATGGTACCCATGATAGATATTAAAATCAAAATCAAATGTCTTACCCATTGTTTTCATAACAACTCATATCTTCTGTGTGAATTATGTTACCAGGAATAACTACGCACCTTTCTGACAAATATCTATTATTTGTTTATATTTCAAGCTTTGCAGTTTTTAAGGTGTCACTGATGAGGCCTAAATGGCTGAAACTAGCAAGTCAGTTGCAAAATCCACACTTTCACTTCTTTGAGGCATTCTTCTCTTCCTTAGGATAACATTTTAAGTATATATTTATCAAGATTTTAACTTAATGTATGTTTGAGGAAAAGATGATTCATTCTTCATGATATGTGTTTTAACTGCAACAAGTTTTCACATATATATATATATATATATATATATATATATATATATATATATATATATATATATATATATATATATATATATATATATATATATATATATATATATATATATATATATATATATATATATATATATATATATATATATATATATATATATATATATATATATATATATATATATATAACAATTACTTTTGCTCACCACTAATGCACAAATGGTGATACTTTTGCTCACTTTTTATGCGCAAATGGTGATGCTAATAATGTGAAACAGCATGCTTGCCTCTGATATTTGGCTCAGAAATATATGTTGCTACCAAGGAAAGAAAACAACAGTTACCCAAATGTGAATTATTGTCGTAAGTTTCTTTGCACAAATGGGTATTTGATTCAAACATTCATTATATTTTTCTTAACAAATGATTGTTTCTCTGGTAAGCTCATCAAAATTTGATAGCAACGCTCAAACCATTCACTGTAGTCGAAAAATTAGAACTAAATCGCATTCTACTTTGAAGAAGCAAAACTTTCTCACTAGTCCCATATCCTGAGCTTATTTGACGAGCTGTAGATCCAGAAAGAAGTCAAAACTACAGAGGCTCTTATCATGGAAAAAACGTTAGGGTCCAAAATGGCTACTCTTTGATCCCATTGGCTCATAATAAAAAACAAAAAAAAACTCGAAGGTATAGGCTATTTGAGCCTCATGTTTTACGTTTTCCCTATATAAGTCTATGTAAATATGTGACCCCCCCAGGACGAACCCATTTTTGGTCCCAGGGGCATAATTTGAATAAACTTGGTAGAGATCCACTAGTTGATGCTACATACCAAATATCAAGGCACTATGCCTAGTGGTTTCAGACAAGAATATTTTTAAAGTTTTCATTTCTAAAATTTATTTTTAGCCTGTGTGACCTAGAAATGTATTGGACCGGAACCATTAGATCAATCATTAAAGAGGGCCATATAAGGACCATTTCCGTCAAGTTTGGTAAAATCCAGCTTTAAAAGATGTCCTTTGAAGCAATTCTTGATGACACATCACGGACAACAGACATCCAATTATCACAAACGCTCACATTGAGTCTTTGGTATGAGTCTTCCAAGCATTGCCTTGATAACAAGACCAAACTCTGCTGTGGACGTGCGTCGCCAGCGCACATCTTCAATGTTTGAACAATCATTATGCAAAGTATGAATATAAAGAAATGAAATCTGTTTGAATTACAGATTACACACAAATAAAGAATGTAAGCACTCCAAAGGTGGTGTAGACGTAATAATGTCTAAGTTCAACACTCCCAAAAATATTAACAAATGTGCACAAAATATAAGATACACAAGCTCAATGTGCGTGCCGTCATAGCATATAAAGTTTGAATATGAAGAAATGGAAACTGCTGGAGTCACATATTACACAAACCAGACACCCCTAAGCATTTCGGATGGATAAAATATCTAAGTTCAACAGAACTAAAAAATAAGAAAATATTTATCAAATGTGCACACATGTTAATGTATGAATAATCATTATGCAAAGTTTGCATATTAAGGAATGAAAACTGCTGGAGTAACAGATTACACAAACCAGACACACTCTTTGCATTTTACAGAAAAAATGTCTAAGTTCAAGACCCCTAAAAATGAAAAAGATAAATAAAAAAAAATGTGAACAAAATAGGAGGTGCACATGTTCAATGTACGAACAATCCTATTGCAAAAATTGAATATAAAGTTGGAGTAATAGATTACACAAACCAGATACGCCCTAAACATTTCGGATGGAAAAAATGTCTTAAGTTCATCACTCGTAAAAAAATATTTATCAAATGTGCACAAAATAGTAGGAGCACATCTTCAATGTGTGAACAATCATTATGCAAAGTTTGAATGTAAATGAATAAAAAATGTTTGCATTACAGGTTACACAAACCTGATTACCCTACGCATTTCAGATGGAAAAAATGTCTAAGTTCAACGCACGTAAAAAAATGAGAAAATATTTATCAAATGTACACAAAATAAGAGATGCACATCTTCAATGTGTGAACAATCATTAGGCAAAGTTTTAACATAAAGGAATGAAAACTGTTTGAGTTACAGATTGTACAAACCTGACACCCACTAAAACTATGCATTTCAGATGGAAAAAAATGTCTAAGTTCAACACGCGTAAAAAATGAGAAAATATTTATCAAATGTGCACAAAATACGAGGTGCACATCTTCAATATCTGAACAACCATTATGCTACGTTTATACAAAAAGCAAGGACAGCTTTTGGAGTTACTGATTACACAAACTAGGCATCCCAAAAGTGTTGCGGACGGAAGGAGAGAATCCACTTCTAGACCTGCTTATGCTAAAGTGACACAGTTATTTAACAAACAAAAAAACACGCTAAAATGGGCTGAAAATAGGAAAGCAACCATTTTATATTTTTACAGATTAGAATTATCAGGGCACACAACCTCAAATTTGGCACAAAATGGCAATTTCTTTATTCTAAGCAGTCATTTTTGTGGACATTTTCTGTTACTATAGCAACTGTAAAAGTTAAATGATTACCAGACTTTAACACTTAGGTTATTTTTCTTATTAAACCAACCTGCAGAAATTGGTAAAAAGTAAACAATGTTTTTTTTCGGGGGAGGGGGCTGAAAGGGGGGCCATAGTACGCCTTAAATGCACATATCTCTTTGATGATATTAAAAGGGATTTCTTGATTTCATTCTAAGCAATTTTCTATTTGCAAAGAGGCTCCCCTAAAAGAAAGAATTTGCTCCCTCAGGGTCAAATTCTTTCCTCTAAGAGTAGTCCCCTTTACAGAGGGTTCTATTCCGCTGGAAAATGGACATTAAGAAAATTGACACATCTGTTCTAACAATGCTGTTTTTATTGACTAAATAGCATTATACCATGGATAAGTGTCCATTTGTTGCATATTGTGTGACTCAATTTAAAACTACTGTCCTGCCAGCCAAGAGTGACAGTGACGTCATGTTTTGTTTACAAAGATATCAGGGACTTAGAATCGATAGATTACTTGTGTATTAATCCTATCTGCAGGATAGGATTAATACACAAGTGATCTATCGATCAAAGCATTAGCTCAAGTGGAGTAACTTCAAGTTAATGTTTTACTTAACAATTGTAAACAAACCATGACGTCACTGCCACTCTTGGCTTGCAAGACAGTATATTCCATTGCATTTCACTTTGTTTTTGTTTAAATTTATATCGCAAATAGTGCTTTTAAAATTTTAATTAGCCCCCCCCCCCCCTCCAAAAATATGTGTGGTTCAGGCTACCCGACCAATCCTTAATTTTCACCCCCTACCCTTAACTTTTTTTTCTCTAAATTCTAAAGTTGGAAAAGAATAGCAGAACAAAATATGTATCAAAATGACCATCTGAAACGGTATCTAAATTTCTATAGATACATTCAGTCTTAAGTATTGGAAGTAAAAGGACTAAAACAGGGTTACTTCTTCAAAAATATACAATTTTATGTCAGTTTTGTCTCATTTTTTACATTTCCAAGCAGGTCTGAAAATTCCAAGAAAAAAAAAGTTTTCCAAAAAAAAAAGTTTCCGACCTACCTAGCCTATTTTTTCAGGGTATAACCTGAACCACACATATTTTTTCATTTGGTCTTACTGATAAAATAAGTGTTTGATAGTACTAGCAACCCATTGTTAGCTGCAACAGACTAAATTTACATGGGTGAAAGTTCAAAATTTCCAAAATCCTGAACTTTTGAAATTTCAATCTTAAAAATTGCAGTATGCCCATTAAATAGATTAAATGGTCAATTGTCCTTTGACAGACTGAAAATAAATCGGAGTAGCTCATACAATCTCCTTAATTCAGCATTTTGAGGATAACACTCTGTGGAAAGTCTATCCTCAAAATCCTGAAATCAGGAATAATCCTGAAAACTTTCACCCATGCATTTAGTGAACAATGGATTGTTGATCTCTTACTGCCAGGTCCATTGTTAACCCTTTATAGTCTGATGAATTTTTGATACAATAATTACAGGAATGCCCATTGTGTAATTTAAGGGGTCACAGGTAGAATTTTCTCTGAATCATGGTGTTTTTCTGTCCCTGAAGGTTGATTAAATCTTAGCAAGCAGTGCAGACCCTGATGAAATGCAGTTTTATGCTGCATTTCATCTGGTTCTTCACTGTTTGCCAGAGTATGTTTTAGGGGTTTCCAGTATACAAAGGGTTAAAAAAAGACTGCAGATGCGCACATGGGCCTGCACCTTTGTTGCTCACATGCAACAAAATTAGACTTTCTTGCATCTTCACCAGCGAAGGTTTCGTCGTATCTACCTTTCGACGAATCCTTCGCCTCACGACCCTCAAAATTTATTATTAGCGCAGACTAGCCGACAAATGAAAACGCCAGGAAGGATTTTTTCGATAGTCCCTTCCTGCTAATCCGATTAAATGTAGCAGTTTATCGGCATCTAATGTGCACCGCCTGCTAAGTCTCCATAATTCCAGATAAGCAAAGATTTTGGTCGTAATATAATTTATTTTTCTTCTATGATTAAGTTCAAAATTATGTTATGTATGCACAAAATAACCATCTTAATGTGACAGTTTTTTAGCACCTTAAATGTTTATTTTAGTTGTTAAATAAGAAAACTGAGTGTAAATTAATCACGCTGTCTTATCTGGATGCCTGGTGTTTATCGATTTTTTGCCCGGCTTTGTGATCGATCATATTAATTGTTACTATTTTCGGCGTATGACGTATTCAATCGGAGAAAATCAAAGCTGTGAGGCCAAGGGTTAGATTAGACAATCGCAACCCTTGGTAGAACAAGATGACTTTCTTGTGACGATGCCCATATCACAAGTGAACACATGAGCCAGCACACATGATTTGATGCTTATCGCATAAGTAAGCAGAAAATGCTCTGACAAGCCTGCACATCTGTGCACTCTTGTGGCCCTCCCAGGGGTTTTGGGGAACAGGGGAACAGGTACCCCCCTGGGAGGACCTCACTCTTCCCAGAGCATTTGCGACTTGCATATACCAAGTTTGGATTTCCATAAAGAGCTACGTGCATTAAGGAGCTATTTTGGCCCCCTCTATGAGGTCAAAAATAAAAGTTGCTTTTCACCAATTTCTTCTTATTGATTTATTAGAACAATAGCCCGAGTGTAAGAGTCTGGTATTAGTTGCTATGGTAACAAAAATGGCAGCCAAAATAGGAAAATGACCATTTTGGAACAAATTAGAGACCTTTAACAGAGAAATTGATATAGAACACAAGCAAAAAGCAAAAAGATATTTTAACAGATGATTCTAAGGATTTAACACTGTACACAACATATCAAAAGGCCTTTTTTGGTATATAGCTGTTCTGATATATATAATTCTTAAAAAATTGGTCTCCCAATGCCTCAAATTTGGTCCAAAATAGCCATTTCTCAATTTAAAGCCTACTTTGGTGGCCATTTTTGTTACCATAGCAACGGTAAACGTTAAATGAATACCAGACTTTTACAAGTTTGGGCTATTCCTCTAATAAACCAATCAGAAGAAATTGGTGAAAAGCAACTTTCAGTTTTTGGCTTCAGAGGGGGCCAAAAGAGCCCCTTAATGTACGTAGCTCTTTAGACCGCTACATCAGCATGGTTGTATAAAGGAGACATTTGCACATAATGTGATAAGTACCAAAATCTCATGTGCTGACCCATATGATTCATTTATGCCTAGTAGAATTTCCCACTCTTATCAATTGGACAACTTCATCTCAAATATATAGGTTGTTGGTTTCTAATTTACAATTTCATTCATATCTTAAAAGTACAGTAAAACCTGTGTAAAACGGCCACTCAAAGATAGACAAAACAAAGATCTCAATGGCAAATGGTAGCTTAATGAAGGTCTAAAGTATTGCAGAATGCTCCCCTTGGAGCATTCTGCAATACTTTTGACCTGCATTAAGAGCTAATTGGTCTTGAAAACCAATTTCAGTCTTTTGGAGGGTGGCTGTTTTACACAGGTTTAACTGTACATTCTGTAAGCAAACAGTGCAGGACCTGATCAGACGCCACCTGCATATTCCGATCTGGTTCTGCACTTTTGGCTGATGTTCCATAAAATATACCCTAAGCTTATATGGATTAATATATAAGCATATAATATACAGCACATAAGCATGCAGGCAAGCACATTTAATTTCATACAGATATAAAAGCAGATTGCAAAATCAAAGGGGTACATACTTTAAGGGGCTATTTTGGCCCCCTCTAGAGCCAAAACTGAAATTTTTTTTTCACCAATTTCTTTTGATTGGTTTATTAGAAGAATAACTGAAGTGTAAAATATCGGCATTTATAATATTTAAATTTTACTGTTGCTATGGTAACAAAAAAAGGCCCACAAACTAGCATAAAATAGAGAAATTGCCATTTTTTACCAAATCTAAGGCTTTTAGAGACCGACTTTTTCAGAATTAGAATTTAGATATCAGCACAGCTAAATACCAAAAAATCCTATTAATACATGTATGTTGTGTGCCATGATAATTCTCATCATCTGTAAAAATATCTTTTTGGTATTTGCTTGTGATTTTGCTTGTGCTCCATGTTAATTGCTCTGTCAAATGACGCAAATTTGCTCAAAATGGTCAATTTCCTATTTTCAGCCTATTTTGGCAGCCATTTTTGTTACCATAGCAACGGTAAAAGTCAAAGTAATTTGAGACTTTAACACTTTGGTTATTGTTCTAATAAGAACAAATTGGTGAAAAACAATTTTTATATTTTAGCCTCATAGGGGGGCCAAAAAAGCCCCTTAATGCAGGTAGCTCTTTCAATTTCATTTCACCCAAGCCTATAGAAAACATTCTTCTTTCTAAACCAAAGCATATGCTGTGGATACTCAAAAAGAACCGTCTCAAGGAGAGGGACCAGGGTGGGTACTCTGATATTTGCATACATACTTAGGCTCAGACCATTTTTTGGGTTCAAAATTTTGATTTTCAATATTTTTGGGGGTTTTCAGAAAAATGAATATTTTTGGGGGTTAGAAGCTTTTGTGGATATTTTTGGGGGGTCATCACAAAATTTGACTAGTTTTAGGGGTCATTTCTTTGTACTTTAGGATATTTTCTTTTAGGTAAATGAACAGACTGGGGATATTTTTTGGGGTTGCAAAAGTTTTAAATAGTTTTTTGAGGTGCTTGATTTTCTTGATATTTTTATTTTTTTTGTAAACAGTAGATGCTGGGTCCAAGCCTATGTATAAAGAAAAAATTTGAGTAACCCCCACCCCCCTGGGGAGGAGGGTTCCTTTGAGCACACAAACACATATTGAGACAGATGGATAAGATAATAATTCAAAATTTTCCGCTCAAAAATATTCCTTATAGTTTGCTACGCCCCTTCCTGTGCTTCACAACCAATCAGTTTGCACAGAAATTTTAAGTTTTGACCAACTTAATCACATATATCGTTAATATTTGTAATATCTATTATGTAAATCATTAAGTAAATCCGTAAAGTGGTCAAATTGCCACCATTTCCAAAGGCACGGTCATGAAAAAGGAGGAGAAAACTATAAGTAGGTCATAGATCATATATTACAATTATAAAGGAATTAAGTTGGAACGAGCGCAGCTCGTTCCCACTTAATTCCTTTATAATTGTAATATATGACAGGCCTTTAGTTAAGAGTGCGTACTCTTTTCCTTATTTCTCAATCAAAACATACATTGTGGGTACTCAAAAGAACCGTCTCTATGAGACGGTTTTTTGAGCACCCAAAACGTATGTTAAAACTTGTGGGTATGAAAATATTTACAATTTTCTGCTCAAAATCTATGTTTATCTAAACCTATGAATGCTCTTTAACCTATACCAATTTGAAATTATGTCCATGGGTGAAATTGACAAGTGGCAAGAATCATGGAATTCAAATCCTACAAGAATCAATATGCTTATACAGTAAAATGTGTGTAAAATGGCCACTCTCAAAAAACACAGCAAAAATTGGTTTTCAAGACCAATTATCCCTAAGTGCAGGTCAAAAGTATTGCATAATGCTCCAAGGGGAACATTCTGCAATACTCTCGACCTTCATTAAGCTACCATTTGTCATTAAGATCTTTGTTTTTTTCTATTTTTAAGTGGCCATTTTACTTAGGTTTAACTGTACTGTAAATTCAGAAATTTTCGTGAGAATTTTATTTTCGCGAACAGCGTTTAAAGACATATTTAGGAAGTAATGATAAACCTACAACAGTAAACGTTAGAGTGATTTCACCATTTCATGAGGGCTTCTTTTTTCATGAAACTACGCATCTGCAAAGTTTTGTGAAATTTTAAAACCCTCGCGAAAATTTCCAAATCTACAGTACTAAATTAAGAGTAATTTTATCAATTGTAGGACTACTGTGAATTAATAGGTAATAGTAAATAATTTCATTTGAGAAAATGTGTTAAATGTTTAGAATCAACAGGACTCTATATACCAGTGTGTAATTAAAAATTGATTTTCTTCTGTAAACATATGTTGTGGGTGCTCAAAAGAACCGTCTCAACGAGACGGTTCTTTTGAGCACCCAAAACCCCTGTTAAAATTAATGGATCAGAAAATATTCACAATTTAGCACAAGAAATATTTGATTATCTTGATCTAAGTATCAAGCTTGTAGATTATTGGGTTATGATGTAAATAATGAAATATATTTAAGAAATAGATTAGCTCTAGCAGTGAATTGTTGAGTAATAATTCAATGTTTGGAGGTCAGTTGTAAAGAAGATCAAATCACAAGGGCACAGCATAAGTGATTTATCTTCGTACAACTGACAGACAAACAGTGAAATATTACTAAATGATTCATGCACTAGAGCTGATCTATTTTGATTCTAACACACAATAAACGGCGAAAACACATTTGAAGGCTTCAGCTTCTTCCAATTTTCCGCCATAGCACTGAAGAATTCCCGCCAATAGTTGGACTGTGTTTTAAATGTTTACCTGAATTTGTAACAAACACAACAGTACACCATCCAACTTCATGACTGACCTCATTTTGCAGTAACAAATGATGTCACCTAGCGTGCATTTTCCTTAAGCTCTCAAAACTATGAATTATTGTTTGATATATCACGTTTTTTTAGGCGAGGTGTGTCAGAATTTTACATATTTCAAAGATGCAAACAATTCAGTCCATAATACGGGTAAGAATATAAGTAAAAATTAAAAAAGACACTCTGGAACACTTTAAGTTATTTCAATATCATATTTCAGCAAACCGTATAATCATAGAATCAAGTGCGGATCCAGAGGGAGGGCAGGGGGTCCCGACTCCCCCCCCCCCCCCCCCCCCTAGAAAAAAGTGGACCCCCCCAGGCAAATGTTGGACCCCCTCCGGAACCTTGAAAAATGACAGTTTTCTTTAAAATTAACCATTGGACTTCTGTAAAATAAGCTGAGGGCTAAAAAATGAAAAAAACAACAACAAAAAACGTCAGAGCTTTTTTGTCAGGTTGAACTGGACCCCCTGACGAAAATTCCTGGATCCACGCATGAGAATTTTCAAGCTGATTACTTGAAAATTCTATGATGATACCAGTTGCTGAAAAATAATATTAATATAACTTAAAGTTTTCCGGAGTGTGTTTTTAAATTTTTACTTATATTTATACATGTAATATGTGACCCGTCACGCAAAAAGGTACGAGTTGGGTGAACGGAGTCATTTCAAGAAATTCACTATATGACAACCAACACGTCAGTTTTCGATAGACGCGTCACATATATAAATCACACAATCTATGTAATAACTAAATACATAAATGAACACCATTTCATGTAATAAGGCCAGAATTTTTTTATTGGTTGATTTACGACTCCTACTGTAATTTTCGGTAAAGTAGTAAAAATAAATTTAACTTCTAAAATTATTTTTATATTTTATCCGCCGACTCTAAATATTGTTTGTTTTGTTGAAAAAAATAATATATTTTTGAAGTTCTGTCAGTGTATTTTTGAGAGTGACACTGTTAAAAATGATTGTCTTGTCCAGATTTTAGGAAAATGATGAAATATCTAAAGATTTAATACAGAATGTTGGTTTACCTCACTAGTTTTACTGTTTTTTCTGGAGATATTAAAAAAAAACTAGAGGACCTGAAGGTCCTGAGGCGCTCACCTGACATCTTTAATTATGTTAAAATAGGTCAAGGTCAAATACAGCTTATAATAAAACATATTTTGTTTTACCATATATGGGGGTTGCAGCCATTTGGTCAAGTGACTAAAAACAATCTAATGAATACTCCATCAAACAGCCCGGTGATATCTGAGAAACCAATGTTTATATAGGTATGTGGCAGTCCAAATGAGTGGCATTGGATAAAAGATCACAGGTTAGCTTAACATTTGGTACTTATATAAAGCCATTGTCTCATCGGGTTAAACATTTCTCGAAAGTATTATGATTGTGGCTTAAACAGTCATAGAAAATGAACATTTCAAGATTATTCCCATATAAATACATTAGGAATCAAATTTGACCTTGCCATAAAGTAGGTCAAGCTAAATTCATCATTTGTGCAAACCTGGTAGAGACCACATCCCCAATGCTACATACCAAGTCCCAAGGCCATTGGCCTTTTGTTCCAGAGAATAAGATATTTAAAGGGTTTTTAACATATATGGGTGCGGTGGCCTTGACCTTGAAATTTATTTATAGCCATTGTCTCATTAGGTTTCACATATCAAGTGAGAATAATGACTTTGGCTTCAACAGTATTCAAAAAATCAACTTTTCCAAAAATTTCACATTTAAATGCAATCGGAAGCAAATTTGACCTTGATGTTAAGTAGGTCAAGGGCAACCTAGGATCATCGTTTGAACAAACTTGGTAGACCCAACATCAAAAATGTTACATACTAAGTCCCAAGGTCATCAGCCTTCTGGTTCTGGAGAAGAAGATTTTTAAAGGGTTTTTACCATATATGGGCATGTCAGCCATCTTGGTCTAGTGACCTAAACAATTTGTTTGAATCTTGGCTAACTTTTTGTAAGGAGTTTTCATATGAAATTTGAGTTCAATTGGCCAGATGGTTTCTGAGAAAACTATGTTTAAATATATTGATGGGACTCCAATATGAGCGGCTTGGCTGAAAGGTCAAAGGTCAACCTTGACCTTTGGAACTTGTTTTTAGCCATTGTCACATTAGATTAAACATACCAAGTGAGAATAATGACATTGGCTTCAGTAGTTTTAAAAAATCAACTTTTCAAAAATTTCCCCATTTAAATGCATTAGGAAGCAAATTTGACCTTGACGTTAAGTAGAACAAGGTCAACCTAGGATCATCATTTGAACAAACTTGGTAGGCCCCACATCCCCAATGCTACATACCAAGTCCCAAGGTCATTGGCCTTCTGGTTCTGGAGAAGAAGATTTTTAAAGGGTTTTTACCATATATGGGCATGGCGGCCATCTTGGTCATGTGACCGGAACCATTTGAACAAACTTTCGTTCCCCTATCCTAAGGAGTCTCCATATGAAATTTGAGTTCAATTGGCCCAGTGGTTTCAGAGGAGAAGATGTTTGAAAATGTTGACGGACGGACGGACGACGGACGGACGACGGACGCCGGAGTCACTGGTATACTAATAGCTCACCTCGGAGCCTTCGGCTCAGGTGAGCTAAAAAAAGCTGAAAAAAAAGCTCTGAAAATGACCAGTCAACTGGTCATTTTCAGAGCTTTTTAATTTTTTTTTCGGCCCTCCCGACCCTAAATCTGAAATTTTTTTCCCGTAAATCAACTAATAAAAAAATTCTGGCCTAACTATACACTAAAAATACATGTCAGCAGCACCTTATATGGCAATTCAAATGTTTGATTACAAACATCATTAGATCTAGACGTTAAAGGCATAACATGCAAAGCATGTAACTCAGGGGTTTCCTTTCCAGTTAGGCGAGAGGCCAGGGGTCCAACTAATGCATAAATCTGCCAAAATAGGAAAAATACGGCAAATTTGACGAATTTATATCCCCCGACGAAGGGTTATTTGAGAGAAACATGTAAATCACAAAACATAAATCCAATTTATCTTACCCTTAGTTCACCTATAGTATCATTCAGATCATAACAAACGCCTGTCAAGTATGTTTTAGTGCTTAGTTTTACAACAATGTGGTATGTGCGACCAGCAAAGCCTCAGATCAGCCTGCGGATACGTGCAGTCTGATCAGAGCCTTTGCTAGTCGCTTGAATATTCTGTGAGTGTTAAGCTACTGACTGAACACCATTTGAGGTTTCTAAGCTTAAAGGGAGGCTGCACATGCTCGTCTGAGTCTACACATGTCAAAATGCCACATTGTTGGAAATCTCATACCTCGGCTCATTTTACATCGATAGGACTTTTTTCAAGTGCCTTTTATAATGCCTCCTTAAGGAACTTCCTTCTGAGAATGCTTTACCGCACGTTTCACATTTGTGAGGTTTGACCCCAGTATGTAATTTACAATGCCTTCTTAAGGAATTACCGTCTTTAAACGTTTTTCCACAGTTATCGCATTGTACGGTTTCTCTTCTTTATGCATCTTCTTGTGCTTATGTAAGTAATTGGCTGTTGCAAAAGCTTTATCACAAACGTCACATACATATTTCTTCTCGCCACTATGTATTTGAAGATGTAATTGGCAGTTGCGAAAGCGCCAATCATGACTGCAGCAGACGACAAATTTTGCAACAGTTTCCCTAATTTTCAGTAAAAATAAGGTATGATATTTCATGAGAATCGTCTGCCAGCAGACGATTCTCGTGAAATATCATACCTTATTTGCTTTTTTTTTTTTTAAAGCGTCAAACCTTGATATTGTCCTCTGCTGCAAATTATAGGTGGCGCTTTAAGGGTTAAAATTTTGATTCAAATCTGAAATATTGCTGTATGCCTGAAAACAAAAAATGCGGCCACTTTTCACAATATCACAAGATCAACTGAAAATAAATCAGAGAAACAACATGTTATTTTATCTGCTACACTTTCAGTACTTTCGGGCAGCCGCTATAGTATATACCCTAAATTCAGAAATAATCCTGAAAAACTTTGGCTCATGGGTGTAGATTTTCCTTCCATCCTACCATGTTTATTTAGAGATATTTTCAAGACTCCTGAAAATATCTCTAAATAAACATGGTGGGACAGAAGGAAAATTGAGGACCTTTTTACATCGATAGGACTTTTTTCAAGTGTCTTTTATAATGCCTCCTTAAGGAACTTCCTTCGGAGAATGCTTTACCGCACGTTTCACATTTGTGAGGTTTGACCCCAGTATGTAATTTACGATGCCTTCTTAAGGAATTACCGTCTTTAAACGTTTTCCCACAATTTTCGCATTCGTACGGTTTCTCGTCTTTATGTATCTTCTTGTGCTTATGTAAATAATTGGCCGTTGCAAAAGCTTTATCACAAACGTCACATACATATTTCTTTTCTCCGCTATGTATTTGAAGATGAACTTTTAACGTGAGGACCTCCCTGAAATATTTACCACAAAGATCACAATGATAGATTTTCTCTCCGGTATGGTATCTATAATGCCTCCTTAAGCAGCTGTAATCTGCGAACGCTTTTTCACAAATATTACATTTGTGAGGTTTCTCTCCAGTATGTATTCTGTGATGTCTCCTTAACGAACTACGGTCTCCAAATGCTTTATCACAGTAAACACACGCGTGAGGTTTCTCTCCAGTGTGTATGTTGCGATGTGTCTTTAAGTGACTGCCACACGAGAACTTTTTACTGCAAATATTACACTCGTATTGTCTATTACCAGTGTGAATAATATAGTGTATCTTCAAGTAACTTTTAGTTGTGAATGACTTGTAACAAATGTCACATAGGTAGGATTTCTTCCGCGTGTGAGTTTTGATGTGGCGGGCTAAGTTTTTATCAGTGGAGAAAGCTTTGCCACAGGTGTCACATTCGTAAGGGTTCTCTCCAGTATGAGTTTTGAGATGGTCATTCAAGCTACTGACTAGTGTGAAAGCTTCACCACATATAAAACATCCATAGGGGTTCTCTTTAGTATGAAAACTGTTTTTACTTGCTACGGTACTGGCGCTTGTAGAACTGTCAGCTTTATTTGATTTCTCCCCAGAACAGTCAGCTTTATTAGGTTCGAATTTCTCTCCAGAACTATCAGCTTTTTTAGGTTCCTCCCCAGAACTGTCAGCTTTATTAGATTCCTCCCCATAACTGTCAGCTTTATTAGATTCCTCCCCAGAACTGTCAGCTTTATTAGATTCCTCCCCAGAACTGTCAGCATTATTAAGTTCCTTCCTAGAATTGTCATCTTTATCAGGTTTCTCCCCGGAGATGTCAGCTTTATTAGGTACCTCCCAAAAACTGTCAGCTTTATTAGGTTCCTGGCTAGCATGAAATCCCAGAGGGCCATTAGGTTCTCCCCCAGCATGAAATCTGAGAGGGTCATTAGGTTCCTCCCCAGCATGAAATCTGAGAGGGCCATTAGGTTCTACCCCAGGATCTAATCTGAGATAGCTATTGGGTTCCTTCTCAGGATGTAATCTGAGATAGCTATTGGGTTCCTCCCCGGGTTGCAATCCGAGATAGCTATTGGGTTCCATCCCAGCATGTAATCTGAGAGGACCATAAGTTTCTTTTCCTGCATATAATCTAAGAGCACTATTAGGTTCCTTGGCAGCATGTAACATAAACTGGCTATTAGGTTCCTCTCCAGTATGTAATCCAAGGAGGCCATTAAGATGACTTTGCAGTTCAAAGCTAATGGTGCAATTATCACATTTATTTGGTTGCTCTTTCATTTGGCTGTCAAGATCAAACTTTAATGTACTGTCATGTGAGAATGCTCTGCCACACTTACATTCCAATTTTGACTTCTTTTCAGTTTGATTCTCAGCCCGTCTATCCATGTCCACATCAAAAATATATCTTCGTTCACATACAGAAAACTGGCTGCATGTACATAAGACCTGCCTGGTTTTAAAATGATGTTGATAAGTTGGTTTAACTATATTCCTACCAACTTGTACTCTAGCCTAGGTATAGAATAAATTACCAAATAAATCCAAAATGTCTTCAACAAGTATTCAACACTTTTAAAAGCAATAATCATTTATGTTTCATCAGTTAATTATTTGTAAGGGCTATTTATTTATATACCAACTTAATAATGTAAAAAGTACAACAGTTGCTATTAATAGCATCACTCCATTGCTCCTTCTAAAAATAGCCTGAGAAATCGGCACATCTTTCATCATCAGTTATTGAACATGAATATTTTCAATATTTCATTAAGGCTTAAAAAGGACAGTCGTGGTTTTGATAACTGATCTTCATAATCACTTCAGCTGGTCTGTGCCTGTGCTGTTTGTAAACTCTTGAAAACAGGTTTTCTGGCGTCGAAAGGCCCATATGTAATTATTTGTTTGTTTTTATGATAATTATTACTAGATATTATACTGCAGTTTATTGACCTAAGGATCAGATTTAGTTGAAAGGCTCGAACTTTATGGAGTTACTGTACGTGTGCATGTGTAGTGTCAATTTGTGGTGTTCCTGGCTCTATGTGGACACACTTGAAGGTTCCAGGCATCCCATGAATGTCCAGTAGTCTTCTGAAAAGGTACAAGAAACACTTTTTTACTGTTTGCAAAGCTCCACAGGGGTTAAAAATTCCACTTGTCTGCTCGTAATTACGAGTGAAATCTAGAAAGGACAAGTAATTCTTCTCAAAGCACTCATCCTGTAGGAGGAGTGCTTTGGCAAGAATAACTCGAGCAAGTCATATTACATATTACTCCCTTATGTTCTTTATTGCATACACTTTTAAAGGACAAATGCCTGTGTTTGCAAGAAGAGTGAAAAATAGTAAGCTACTCGTCCTGCAGGACAAGTGTTGAAATATTTTTGTCCCCTGCTCTATACATAGCTCCAGCTAAAGATAGGACTGGACTATTATATAACCAGGATTAACTTTCACAGCGTCATAATCATTCCTTCTTTAGATCTCATACAGATTACATCTCTAGTTGCTATTTCCTGTCCCATTATTGGCTGTATAAATGTTCACACCTTTACCTATACAAGTAAAGTGTCAGTCTTAAAGACGGGATTTTCATACCAAGGGTGAGGGAGGGGGGTGGGGGGGGGGGGCAATTCACCTGTACCTAAACGACGGGACATTCTATACAGGCCCCCAGATAAGAGTGCGTAACAGAAAATTATTTTTCTTATTTCCCAACCAAAACATATGTTGTGGGTACTCAAAAGAACCGTCTCGATGAGACGGTTCTTTTAAGCATCCAAAAAACATGTTTTAACTGATGGGTAAGAAAATAATCACAATTTTACGCTAAAATTTTTCGCTTAACTGGCCCTATGCTATATCAATGGGACAGGATACTGAGTGGAGATAGATAATAATAATCACAAAATCTCACCTCACAACATAAAAGTGCGAGATCAGGAGTGTCCCGTCCTATTGATGAAGGGTGTCCCTGCTATAGGTATTAGGTAAACAGGGGACAAAAATATTTAAATATTGCACTTGTCCTGCAGGACGAGTGACTTACAACTTTCACTCGTCCTGCAAATGCATGCACATGTCCTTTAAATGCGTATGCAGTAAAGAACATAAGGCCAAAAAAAAGAAAATGTCTTGTTTCCGGTTACCCTACCGACCCTAATATTTTGGGGCCTACTCAAACTTTTTTGAAGACTTTCAGGATATTAATGTCTATTTTTAGACTGTTTTTAAGGATTTTCATACTTTTTCCATACAAAAAAGTTTTTATAAAAAAACAGTTTGCCTACCTACCAACCCTAAAAATTTTGGACATGTAACCGGAAACAAGACATATTTTTCTTTTGGCCTTAGTGAGTAATATGTAATGCGACTTCCTCAAGTAATTCTTTCGAAAGCTCTCACCCAAAACACTCGTCCTACAGGATGAGTGCTTTGGGAAGAATTGCTCATCCTTTCTAGATTTCACTCGTAATTACGAGCGGACGAGTGGAGTTTTTGTCCCCTGTAAAGGTGTGAACATTTATTCAGCCATTCAGGATACAGGAAGTGGCTAATATGGCAACCTGACTGGTTATCTTAAGATGTTATCTGTATGTGATTTAGAGACAGAATGACACTGTGAAAAATAACATTTGCTGTATAGTCCAGTCCTGTTTGCAAACTTTTCATGCGTGAAACTATTGCGATGTATGTAGAGAGGTTATAGTTTACCTTTGCTACATGTACATGCATTTTCTTGTTCATTAGATTTCACATTATATGTGAATCATTATGTTTTAGCGCTGAAAAGAACTATCTCATTGTTTGTTTGTTCAAGTATTTGAATGATAGACGATTTATAATAAGTATTATTTCTGCTCAAATAATCCTTTGTTGTAACTAGATTTACTCTGAAACCAAAACTGGTACAACCAGTATGTTAGAAAAAAAAACTATATTTACGGAGTAATTGTCTATTATACAGTTTTTTCATGCCTGTTTCAGGACTTTAGTTAAGAGTGCGTAACGAAAATTTAATTTTCTTATTTCTCAACCAAAACATATGTTGTGGGTGCTCAAAAGAACCGTCTCAATGAGTGCTCAAAAAAACCGTCTCAATGAGACGGTTCTTTTGAGCACCCAAAACATATGTTAAAATTGATGGGTAAGAAAATATTTACAAGTTTTGTTTATCTAAACCTGTGCTGTTTGTATCAAGGTTGGGCGGAAAATTCCATCCCCCGGAATTTACCGGTATTTCCGGGCATGGCAAATAAGGCTCAAGTGGCAAATACTGGCAAATAATGGCAAATATAACTTTTTGGCCGCAAAATACTGACAAATATGATCTTAAGCTGTTAAATGCAGCAGATATCTTTAGGAAGTTGACTTAAAATAGTATAATTTAACTAAATGAGTGAAAATGTAAATATTGAATATGAGGCTACAGTATCAGCATAAAACCTTTGAATACATTTAAACATGTTAAAACAGCCAAAAATGAATCTTAAATGATTAAATGATTAAAATTTTGAAATAATTTTTAACAATAAATACTATCTTTAGTCCTTATCATGCTGAATATTTTATGTACTACACAGTAACACTTTTCCCAAATTTTAACCTGTTCAGCTTATATCTGTATTTTCAATTAGTGTGGAAAACAGTGTAGATCCTGATAAGATGGCCTCTGAAAATAAACCAGCTGATCAGGATCTAGTGTTTTCAAAAATGGAATCAACAGGACCCCCCCCCCCCCCCCCCCCCCCCCGTGACCAAACTAATCCTTTTGCATACAGTTGTGGTTTTACATTAAACACATCATATAAAAATGGCATGGGGGGGGGGGGGGGGGAGGGGGGGGAACGATGTCAAAACGCTCAAAAACAATTCATTATAAAAACTTATTAGGAACTTATTTTGTACAAACCTGTAGGTAAATATCAATTTACAATGGCATTTATCAGGGATTTAGTTATGAGTGTGTACCAATTAACTAATTGTCTTATTTCTCAACCAAAACATATGTTGTGGGTACTCATAAGAACAGTCACAATGAGACGCTTCTTTTAAACACCAAATCATAGGTTAATTCTGATGAGTAAGAAAATCTATGCAATTTTACACTAAAAAACTGTGCTTATCTAGAATATGTTGTATACAGTATGCAGTTATGATACACCTCAGTGAACAGTTCAACCTCAGTGCACTTGAAATATAACAGGTAATAGCCAAAAGTTATGGACGGCATACTTATTTAGAAGAAAAGACGAAATCTTCACGCCCTCAATTTTATGCAAACTTATCACTTTCGTCTCAAGTTTTATGCCGCAAACACTATATTTCAGTGTATTTAGGCGAGTACCTGGTAAAACCTTGACTTTCTGTGAAATAACTTTTTTGTCACAAAAATACCCCCACCCCCTACACCATGAAGTCCTGGCATAAATATGCAATATTTTCCAAATACTTTTATTTTGCTAGGGTCACTTAATGTAAGGGTTTGATTTAAACCCCCCCAAAAAATAGTTGTAAATAATACATTATCCTAGCCACAGGCTTTCAAAATTTGGGCAGATTGAATAGGAGACTGTCCGAGGTCCTTTACCTGTGTATCTGGCAATTGTTTGACACCCGTGCCTGTCATAAACTGTTTAAACACAGTTACTGTATAGCCAGGGGGCAAGGATGAACAACAGGATGACATGATTGACTTCATATTTTAACTTAAGACAATTAAAGTCCAGGTGACCACAAAAAGGGGTGTCTTTAATTGAGTCATAGTACAGATAAGGGTCACTCATCCAAACACCTAACTTTAATACTTCATATTTTAACTTAAGACAATAAAGTCCAGGTGACCACAAACAGGAGTGTCTTTAAAGGCATATATTTTGTGATATATGGAATCATTAGTGAATTTACTGATAAGGGACAGTTTCAGTATCCCACAAACTTTAAGGGGCCTCAAGAGGGCACTTACCTAATACAACACAATTTCTTTCACTTAGATAAAGATCAATATTTTATCAAAAAATACCTAATCCCTTCATGGGACCACTTTATTGCCCCCTGTAAGGAAGTCATTATCACCTAATAAAGATTAGCCTTTGATCTGTCCAATATGACCACTGGAGAGAATCATAATGAGTGGTACCAGTATTATTGCTAAATTTTCTATGTCTTTAATTTTGCCAACCTTGGTTTGTATGTGTGGTAAAGTCAAACTATTATCCCGCTTTGCCATGAAAAACCTGATGCACTATTGCATCAGGTGATTACCCATTCAGGGAACAAGCTAGGGAGGGACTAGGGTGAAATAGTCGCCCTAGGGGCCGAAATTTTGCGCTACGTGTGACCCAGAGAGAAGTGGGGAGTCTCCCTAAAAAAAAAAAAATCTTTTTAGGGAGACTCATTTTCATTCTGTGGTGGTCGACAATCTACTACTACTGCATTGTTTTTCTACTTTCATTTAATGGCAACATTAAGTGTAATAGCTAATTGCTTCTAAACTGAAAATGCCATAATTTTGCACTATAACTTCTCCCTTTCTGACTGTCACTTCTCCCTAATTTTCCTGGAGGGAGAAGTCACTTCTCCCTACTGTCAGGGCCCAGCTTGAACCCTGCCCATTTGATGAATATAGTTGCTGTTGACGATGGGGTTATGTTGCAAAACAGAAAATTTCACCATATCTGCTCAATTTTGGTCTCTAAAGTGCTCCACTTGTCCTAACTAAGAAAATGAGTACCCACACTTTATGTTTCTGACTATATAAACAACAAAGTTATAGGAGTTTTAAGTTGCCAAGCCATGTCTCATTTCCGCCAAAGTGACTGTTCATAACGTCTCCTGGCGCATAAAACAAACCTAACATGGATCGTCGCCAGGCATGTCTTTATGCCTTCGTGTTAATAACAGCGAAGCAGGAAACCAGGGCCCGAGGTTATAATTTTTTTTTCATGCTCAACTCAGTTGAGCACGAAATTTCAACTGCTCAAAAAAACTAAAATACCAATAAATAAAGAAGTATCTTGCTTTAAGTCTCTCAGATGTTGTATTTATCATGCTAATAAATGTTAAAATGTCAACAATTGTTGGCATTTTAACATTTATGAGCATGATAAGTTTCGTGCTAAAAGTTTTATAACCTTGGGGCCAGGCCATTGTATAGTCCCAGTCAATATTCAAAACTATTCCCTTATGCACCAGTCATTTGTATCCATGCCCCCCCCCCCCCCCCCACACACACACACACACCTATGGGGATAGCAGTGGAATAGCCCGGCTAAGGTGCAGGGCAATTACTTTTTTATTGTCCCCACAGTGCCGGGGAAGTGCGGCAGTTATAACATTGGGACACTTACCCCGGTGGGATTTTCTGT
The DNA here is from genome assembly GCA_964019695.1 of Loripinus fragilis. Lineage (NCBI taxonomy): Eukaryota > Metazoa > Mollusca > Bivalvia > Lucinida > Lucinidae > Loripinus > Loripinus fragilis. Next base: position 31,349,812 of record OZ026530.1, on the reverse strand, counting down.
TGTGTAGGGCGGGGCAAAGAGGAGCAGGGTTCTTTCTTTGTCTACTGGCATGATTGCATGCCATCATTACGCCAGGGAGTGAGAATTTTGAATTTTGAATAAAAAAAGAAGAAAAAAAAAAAAAGAAACATCTTTCGGCTGTGTTTTGACAAAATGAGGAGTGCCAGGGATCAAGCTAGGAGGCGACTTGGGCAAAATAGTCGCCCTAGAGGCCGAAATTTCGCCCTAAATGGGACCCAGGGAGAAGTGGGTCTCCATAAAAAAAAAAAAATTTTTTTTTTTTTTAGGGAGACTCATTTTCATTCTGTCAGCCGTGGTGACATTATCAGACAATCTACTACCACTGAATCGTGTTTCTCCTTCCAATAGTATGTGTAATGGCTAATTTGCTTCAAAATTGACAGAAAATTTCGTAAGTTTGCGCTTTAACTTCTCCCTATCTGACTGTCACTTCTCCCTAATTTTCCTGCAGGGAGAAGTCACTTCTCCCTTAAATTCTGGGCCAGCTTGGTCCCTGAGTGCCCATTAACTCCTCTGTAGTCTTGGAATCGACCACCGAAAGAGAAAGACCATTCCACTGTGGAATAGTTTGAGGAAAAAATGAGTTCTTCAGGGCATCACTGTATGTCTGGTATCTACAATATTGGGCACTGTGTGATGCTCTGGTAGTTTTCAAACTGTGACCAGGGGTCTGGTACTTGTCTTTTTCTATGGACACAGCACCAGAATGTATCTTATGAAAAAGGAGCTGGGAGGATCAATCCCAATGGGCTCAAGAGATGGCCACTCAAGCTCGCCAAGCATCTAGCCGACACTACTTGTATATTGCCTTCTCCTGCAGGTCCATCGGGCTGCTGTCCTCTGAACTTTCTCTACCTGGTTAATCTGAAGTTTCGAGTATGGGCTCCAAATGGGTGCTGCATACTCTAGTTTAGGCCGAACCAAATTTTTGTATGCAACTTCCTTTGTACTCTTAGGTGTGAAAGCCAAGCTACTACGAAGGAAAACAAGTGTCTTAGTTGCTTTGGAAGAAATTCCTGAAATGTGCTGACCCCAATCCATATTATCAGAGATAGTTATACCAAGGTATTTTTCCGACTGAACGTTTTCCAAGGTTTGGTTGTGAAGGGAATAGTCAAAGAGTATGTGTTTGTGATGCTGATGCCGAGTCACTCTCATGGAGTGACATTTGGCCACATTGAATTTCATTTGCCAATCGGCTTCGCATTGTCCTAAGCTAGTGAGGTCTTCTTGCAGGGTCATACAGTCCTGATTTGAATATATGTTCCTATACAGGACACAGTCGTCCGCGAACAGAAGACCTGATGTTATCCGGCAAGTCGATTATAAAATAAGGAACAGGATCGGTCCTGAAACCGACCCCCGACCCCTTGGGTACACCGGATAACACTGGGACTGGATCTGAGGCTTGACCATCTAAAACTACTTGTTGAGTGCGCCCAGAGAGCCACGAGTTGATCCACGAGTTGATCCACTTGTGGGTTGACCCTTTTATCCCATAATAGTCTAATTTATGTAATAGGTTCCTGTGAGGCACCTTATCAAAGGCCTTTGCGAAATCCATTATGATCAAATCTGTCTGCCTGTGTCCACGATTCACAGCCCCACCCAGGTTGCTGATGATGTCCTGCACAAACTTGACCAACTGGGTTTTGCAGGACCTCCGACTTCGGAAACCATGCTGACAGTCAGCAAGTAAGCTATCTAAGGCTAAAGTGTTTGTTGATGTTACTGACTAGTATATGCTCTAGGGTTTTGCAGCAGATGCATGTGAGGGACACTTATTACCATCAGCTTGTCCCCACAGGGCGGGGCTTATACCAGGGCTTTGAAAAGTGAAAATCATTATCCCCACCCATCTCCGTAGGTGGGGGAGCAGTGTATACAAATAACTTGTGCATTACTCGTGAGATAGCCAAAAAATTAGACATTACTCTGTATATAGACAATCTACATCTATACTGCATCGTTTTGTGCAGGTGGGTAATAATTGGGTTATAATTTTTTAATTCCGCCTCGTGCAACACTTACAGTGCAACGGGTTGTCCACAGCACATCGCAGCAGTAGTTTCAACTATACTAATGAGTGATTTTTACCAAATTGCAGGGTTAATCCTAGCCCAAAATGATGATGGGCCGTAAAATGGGCCAATGGCCCATATCCCATTCAAATACATGCAAATTTCCAAATTTTAATGGGCCATTTGAAAATTTGATGGGCCTTTTGCAAAATTTGATGGGCCCAAGAATCCTTAATATCCACATTAGAGCATAATTGACATGAGATTTGAAAAGCTTGTATATGGGGCCCAGCCAAAAATAAAGTCCATTTTAACAAAACATTAATAGATTTCTCACAAAATGGATCGGGCCCATCCTTGGATGAACCCTGCAAATTGAATTGCATAATTGAACAAAAAATTCTTGTTTTACTGTCATTTTGCCTCATTATTTTAGTAGAAGAGCTCTCAAAATGTTCATATTTTTAAAACAGGAGTCTGAATCTCAATAAAATTTGCGTTAAAATGATAACACATTGTAAAAAAACTAAGCTACAGATCAATATCTGATATGTAAGCATGGATTTAATGGTTATCTATCTACAAAAACGGGCAAAAAAATAAGAAAATGTGTTACACTCCTTAGTTTGATTTGTTTATGTGTCCAAATTTGGACCTAACAGGGCTAAGCCACATATAGAGTATTGCATACAAAGAACTCACTTCACTTGCATAGTGTTAATATAATTTTATTGCAGATTATTGGCCTAAAAAAAGCCTTTTTGTAAAGAAATGTCTGATCTAATACTAAGGAGTGTAACATTTTGTACAAATGCTTAGGTCTTCAAAAACCTATTAATTCTAGCTTTAACAATAAATGACACAATTTCCTTTCTACTATATAAGAATCTCATAATCAGTGTTCCAGCACAAACAAAAATTGTCTCCCCAAGATCTTGAATAAGATATGTTGAATGTTCTTTATCTAAATACTTAAACTGATTGCAAATAATATTTTTTTCTCTAATAATTTTAGCAATTGAACACTTTTCTGTATGTAACATACATTAAATACCATTTAACTAGATGCCAAAGAGAATAAAAAAATGTTTGGTTGCATACCAGTTTCTGATATTGATACTCTCATCATGAACCAATAGAAAAGGTCCCTTTATATTTAGTTTCTAAATGATTTACCCAAAATGCTAATCAAGATTCAAAGAAATGCATCAAAAGAACTGTTCTAAATCTTGGAAATGAATGATCAGTCAATTAAAAGTGAAATATTGCTGGTTTGGAAAAGAAAAAAGCTAAAATGGCATTAAAACAAAAATCACTAAGGAGTGTAATGCTTTGTGACAGTGTCGTGATGTCATAGCAAAACATTAGCTTGGTTAGAAAATTGGATTATATTGGTCAATTTTATCTATTTATATTTATCAGAACACATAATCTTCAAGAATAAATGTTGTCCTGAATGCCTGGATAGGTAAAATCTCAAGAAAATGGATTGTCAAAATCACCTATTTTTAGGTGATTTCAATGCAGTACAGCTTTTTATAAACTTTGAACATAAAAAGGTGCTACTAGAATTGTCTGAGGGACATTGCTCTATAGTAATAATGGTAAATAAATTGAAATTACGCTGCTACTGGTATAGAAATAACCCACAGAAGTATTTTGCAAGAAAGTGTTACACTCCTTAGTGGCTTTTATGGATGATATGAAGAAAATTAAGACCAAGATAAAACTCTCACTGTATGAATCTCTGTTATGGGTCAAACACTTTTCATATGAGGCATATAAGCTCACAAAACATAACCTTGGAAAAAGTTATGAGGCTTGAAATGTCAAGTGTTACACTCCTTAGTTTAAAGGGTGCTCTACATCCAGTTCTGCTCATTCTATTATGAATACTTATAAAGCAGATGTAATACTTGAAATAAAATGTATTAAGATTGGTCAGTGCTGCAGATCACATTATAGGTTATAATCTATTCAAATATTCATGTCAAATCAATTCTGGGAAAAATCTCTTCATTTTTACCGCACCTGAATTTCAGACTAGTCCTGTTGGACAATGCACAAAAAATAACATAGGCTCAGTGATTCATTTACATTTTTTGGCTTATGGGTCCTGGGACTCGCTGTTTCCAATATCAATGAGTCCCAACTGCAAACTTACGAGTCCTAAACACTATTTTTAATGACAAGTCTGCAATACTATTGCATCCCGGGACTTGTCTGAGACTCGCTGAAATAAAAACTTATGCGCAAAAGATGCAGGATGCACAGGTAACAAAATCACTGCATGATAGGTAACGATGAAAAGGCATGATTTTCCTATTTTCATTAAGTTGAAAGGAATGGGTAATCACAAAGTTGGCTAATAAGTATGGCAACATCCACAGTTTTGTATAAATGCACAAGTGAAATTCTGTAATGAAAAAAATGTCACGCAAAAGGTGTTACACTCCTTCGTTTTTTTAGCTAGTTTTACTGGCATAAATTTTGTATTACTTGTACGATTTTAATAAAATTTTGCATGATGAACACAGGGACCATAATACATTTTTAGCTATGTTTGGTCCTTAAAATCTAGGCAAAAGTGTGCATGGGATGCCATAAAGTGAAAAGCTTCATTATTTTTGAACATGCCCGTATGCACAGTCTGATCAGAGCCTTTGCTAGTTGCTTGAATATTCTATGAGTGTTAAGCTACTGACTGAACATCATTTGGAGTTTCTAAGCTTAAAGGGAGGCTGCACAGGCTCCTCTGAGTCCCCTGTGTGGAATTCACTACCAGCCCCCTGTGTGGAATTCACTACCAGCCTCAGTTGCTGAGGCCCCTGACTTGGCACTCTTCAAGCAGGGGCTAACATCTCTCTCATTCTAAGCTAGGTAGGGGCCAGGTCAGAGGGTTTTAGAGCTGTGTCGGTTACTGTAGCCCGATTGGTCTACTACCCAATGAAGAACTGAAAACGCAGGCTGGAAACTTTCCTTTCTTTAATTCTTACTTTTCTATCCACTTTATTTCTATCTTTCCTATTTTTCCCACTTTTTCTTCTCTTAACCGCCACCAGAGACATAATGTTCATGCATTAATGAAGTCTCTTAACGAACAGAAACAGAATATACACTTGTCAAAATGCCACATTGTTGGAAATCACATGTCACGGCTCATTTTGAATGAGTGGGCCGAAACGGCTAAGGGCCGAACTCCGATTTATTAAATGAGGCCGAGACGGGTAATTGACTGGAGAAAAGAAATAAATCATAGGTAGATTCATCAGTAGAAAAGACTGCGTTCAAGTGTGCCAAAAATAACATTTTAATCATACCTTAGCTTACATTTTTCTCCAAGTTCTTCGCCATAAAAAAAAAATGAACAAATAAAGGGGAGCGACTCAGTGAACTTTCTAGCATGTGCAGTATATCTATAACTGCAGTCGCATGATACGGTACCACGGTGGCAGAGATCCAACAAGCGTGCTGTTTTCGGTTCTGTTGACGGTGTGCCGCGGCCACAGGGCATAATTGCATATAAAGCACGCATGACACATCCAGTTTTATGCACCACTGGGGCTTCAAAGAAGGAATTCTGACTGTACCCTGAGGCTGTCCTTATCCTACGGTATAGGAACGTTCCTTCCGCGGAAGGAACGTTCCTTCCGCGGAAGGAAGATTTTTGTACGGAAGGAAGATTTTAAATGAGGTTTTTAGCAAGATAAGTCTATAAAATCACGATTAATTATTAAAGTAATGAATATAGAGATGTTTAGATGAAAAACTGTGATGAAAATCTCAAACTGGATGACAGCTTTGCTACTATTAAAAAAATGTCCCTATGCGGAAGGAAGATTTTTTTACGGAATGAAGCTTTCAAATAAGTTTTTTAGCAAGATAAGTCTATAAAATCACGAGTTATTATTAAAATAATGAATATAGAGATGTTTAGATGAAAAACTGTGATAAAAATCTCAAACTGGATGACAGCTTTGCTACTAATAAAAAAAAGTCCCTATGCGGAAGGAAGATTTTTTACGGAAGGAAGCTTTCATTTTTTTAGCAAGATAAGTCTATAAAATCACGATTTATTATAAAAATAATGAATATAGAAATGTTTAGATGAAAAAGTGTGATGAAAATCTCAAACTGGATGACAGCTTTGCTACTATTAAAAAAATGTCCCTATGCGGAAGGAAGATTTTTTTACGGAATGAAGCTTTCAAATAAGTTTTTTAGCAAGATAAGTCTATAAAATCACAAGTTATTATTAAAATAATGAATATAGAGATGTTTAGAAGAAAAACTGTGATAAAAATCTCAAACTGGATGACAGCTTTGCTACTATTAAAAAAATGTCCCTATGCGGAAGGAAGATTTTTTTATGGAAGGAAGCTTTCATTTTTTTAGCAAGATAAGTCTATAAAATCACGTTTTAGTATAATAATAATGAATATAGAGATGTATAGATGAAAAAGTGTGATGAAAATATCAAACTGGATGACAGCTTTGCTACTAATAAAAAAATGTCCCTATGCGGAAGGAAAATTTTTTGTACGGAAGGAAGCTTTCAAATAAGTTTTAGCAAGATAAGTCTATAAAATCATGATTCATTTTAAAATAATGAGTATTGAGATGAAAAAAAAATGCGATAAAGATCATAACGGGTTGTCAGCTTTGCTACTATTGAAAAAAATGTCTGTATGCTAAATGAAAGTCTTCCGCAGAAGGAACATTCTTTACGGAATGAATGTTTTAAAACATGCTTTGCGTTGTTTGTAAATTAAATCATATTATTTCTGATTTAAAAAAAACAACAACATAATTTGAAGTCGTTGTGGTTAAAAACCAAATTAAACCACTTTCTGCATGTATGAAAATTGTCCATTTGCGAAAAGAAGATTTACCTTCTGAAGGAAGGGTTATTGAGCAAATATATGCCCTTGCTAGGATTTTTCATATATATATATTTTACCATAAATACGAAAAATGTATGTATAGTAGTCATTACCATTAAGCTACCATTGTTGTATACATATTGTAACATATATTGATGTATTAATAAATGTACTCAAAGACTGTATGCGCGGATCCAGAAAGTTTTGTCAGAGGGGGTCCAACATTTTTATAAGGGGAAAGAGGATCTAAATAGCATTAAAAGCGGGCCATTATCGGTCCGCCAGCGAAACGCCATTTAAATGGAATTTCACTGGCGGGCCGATGATGGCCCAACATTGAATGCTGGCTTGGCAGCTTTGTGATTTTCAGGGGATCCGGACCAGTATTGCTAAGAAACCCTATATTTATTTTTTTTTATTTTTCAGGGGCGGGGGGTCCGGACCCCCTGCCCCCCCCTCTGGATCCGTACATGGACTGGGGTAAAATGTTCCTTTTATGGATTTTCGAGATTTTGCAAAGGAAGTTTTTTTTCTATGCCAGGCCGATTTAGTGTCTAATATGCGTTTTAAAGAAAGCGTGCTTTTGAAATAAATTTGATTATTATTCTGATGATTTAATATGCTAAATATGCGTACATATATATTCAAGTAATGTATCAAGCTTAGAGTTGTGTTCTCGAAACATTATAGGACAATAAATGGTTTTCTTTCGATATAATTTTGTGGTACTGAAAAGGACCGTTTGTGTTCAGGCTATGTCTATCTTATTTAAAAATGATGATTCACAATTAACAGACTCAAAACTAGGCGTTAATATTTTTGCCACAATGCGAATAATTGACTTTTCATTTCGTCGATGTTGTTGTTGATGGTGTTTTTTTAGTTTTGTTTTTTCATCTCATCCAAATAACTTATAAGGTATCATTGTCGTTACATGATAAATTTTGCGAACATTTTGTACTTTATTATATCATTTAAAAAAAAAAAATTGAAGAAAACATTGTATAAACAAACTATGGACACCCTGATCAGACGCCGCTATTTTGTGGTGTCTGATCTGGGTCTAAATTGTTTGTATATCTCTCGTAAAAATGGACGCTTTTAGGCTGGTGTTGTTTAATAATAAATGCCCTCAGCATAGCATATAGTTATAGCACAATACACAGCATTTGTCGATATTACATATATATGTAGAGAATGTGTAAAATTATGATTGTTTTCCATTTGGAATAAACATTTCTAGAACCTCTGACTCAGTGGTATACTTTATTCCATTGCTCAATGACATAGATAGATAGTGTGTGTTCGTCAGGATCGCCTCTATGATTTGGTCACAACGGGCACCCACAATCTACGCTTAATATCTAAAGACACTCCAATATCGTTTATATTTGTCGATGTCTTATACTGTGCATGCCCATTAAGATTGCATCGAAGATTCAATCCTAATGGGCATACACACCATATGAATCACTATAAATAAGGAAATTTATATTGAACTATGCACTCTTAAGGCCATTTCACATATACACCGAAACCGAACCGAAACCGAACCGAAACCGAACCGAAAAAATAAAATGCCTTAAACCCGATGAGAGCTTTCACATATGCGCCGAAACCGAAACCGAACGCCGAACCGAAAACGTGCACGATTTTGATTTTATTTTTTTCGGTTTCGGTGGCCGAATTTCAGCAAACACGACAGGTAATTTTAATAAAATCTGCACATACACAAACCACGTGCATTGTATAAACTTTGTAATCATGAAAGCCATTGATGGATTGTCCAGCGAGACAATTGTGCGATTATTTCACAAGCACAATACTGTTGACTACAGACTTTTGTGGGACAATACCCAGACCGACTATAAAGACCACGAACCTAATGCAGTGGCATGAAAAATTTGAATTTTCAATGCATTTCTGCTATCTGAGAGGGAAATTAGTCCAAATTATGCAGGCATTTTCTTAGATTTCGTCCACGGATTCGGTTCATATGTGAAAGGTCTGCCGAAAACGAAACGATGCAATTCGGTGGCCATTACGGTTTCGGTTCGGTTTCGGTTCGGATTCGGTGTATATGTGAAACAGCCCTTATTTTAGGTCCATTAGTGCTACAGTATATGTCCGTAACTAAGCTTTAATATCGCCTATGGTTTAAGTGCCGTCAATGTCAAGCTCAATTGCCGCACAGAAGACGGTTGGTCACAGAAACCATAGTCGCCATTAAAAGCTGTACTTAATTACTAAAGTGAATGTAACCTGTATATTTTTATGCTATAATCGATCATTATTGTATAGTAACAATGTACGTAGTTTAAACACATGATGATAAAATGCATATAGGTTCATGTCTTATACTGTGCATGTCCATTAAGATTGCATCGAAGATTCAATCCTAATGGGCATACACACCATATGAATCACTATAAATAAGGAAATTAATATTGAATTATGCACTCTTATTGTAGGTCTAATAGTGCTTAAGTATATGTCCGTATCTAAGCTTTAATCTCACCTATGGTTTAAGTGCCGTCAACGTCAAGCTCAAGCTCAATCAAGAACAGAACAGAACAGAACAGAAATTTTATTTTAGACTAAAGCATACAAGCTCATCGTCATTACATCATATAAGCATTTACATAGTGACACGGGCTTGGCCGTGGACATAACAATAACATAAATAAATAGATCGAGAGTGAAGTATTTTTTTGATCTGTTTGTTTTTTTTGTTTAGATAATAGCAATTTCAAAATTTAAATATTTTGTTTCTTAGAGAGCTACCTTGTATATAGGTCAATTCTTGTCTGGTGCATAGATGGTATGTGTGGGATCGATCATCCACCCGCACCCCATGCACCAGCCACCAATTTACCTGATGCTCGACTAAATGTACTACATGTTACTATATGGTATGAAATTCAACTTATCTTATGAACAAAACACACTTTAACTTTCTTGAAGAAAAAAAACAAGAAAAAAAAAACGTAATTGTTCACGTTCTAACATCCTAGACAAGCTATACTTTAGCACCCAACTCAATGCCCGCATATGCATACAGTGCAGACCTAAATGAGATGTCACCAATAAGAGCTTTTCAGTAACCCAGATACTTTGGTAATAATGATGGAATATTTTATCCAACATAAACGGGGATTAAGTTTCAACTCCTTTTGGGGCTAAAGCCTTCTTGTGAAGAATTATTTGTTTTAGAAAAAATTATTTGAAGCTTAAATTTCGAAATTATGTTATTCGATCACTTTGTTATGTTTGGCTGTGTTTTTTTTTGTTTTTGTTTTTGCTTGTTTTGTTTTTCTAAAATGAATGATTCGTCTCGAACGTGAAAACAAGTGTCTAATTTAATCTTGTGCAGTGCGGATCCAAATGAGATGTCACAAATGTGGCATCCCATCAGAGTCCGTACCGTTTACAGGATTATTCCTGAATACAGGATTTTGAAGCGGACTTTCCAACGAAAGTCAGCCTCAAATCCTGAATAAGGCTGAGATATTGGGAATAGTATGGTTTCTATGATTTATTTTGACCATTCACGTTTGAAAATTTTAATGTTTTGTACGCTTACTAAGATTTGAATTTTCAAAAGTTCACCGATTTTTACATGTTATTTGTTTTACTATTCGGGATACAACTGGTCACCTCAAGTAATCAGGCTGTGACTATACTAGCACCGATAACATTTAACAAATTGACCGTATGTAGGGTTCATAAACTGTACGATTCGGGATACAACTGGCCACCTCAAATAACCAGGCTGTGGCTTCTAGCACCGAAACACGTACATTTCATCACATTATAGAGCAGCCAGTAATTAGTATTAGTATGGTAATTTTGCTGTGCAAACATGGTCGTTTAAACATGTGCGAAAAGTATTCTGTACATATGAAGCATAAAAACGAAAAAAAGAAAAAAAAAGTAAAAAAACAAAACAAAAAAAGAACAGGGTTTGATTATACATGTACGCCATGTACGTGTATGGACAACCCCTGTCTTTGACCATTTTCATAAAACATAGGTCAAGGTAAACAAAATAGAACAGCGTAATCGAGTCAATATGTTGTATTCTTTAGTTATAACATAAGGTGTGTGTCATCGAAAGAAACGTCCCATTGAGACGGTTCTTTTGAGTACCCACAAAATATGATTTGATTGTCAAATAAGTAGCATTTTGGGTTTTGTGCTCGATCGCAAACGCTTATAACTGTATTGGTTCTTATCAGTGGTGAATTTAGTATCATACATGTATATATCAAGGAGACAGGGAACATGGTGTCTGGACATTGCTAGCCACCGCATGTTCTCTGCCATGTGTTGTTAAAACTAAAATGCAATTTTGAAATAAACCTATCTATCTATGTTAACAAAAGGAGGCTGACAAACGGTTGCTCTACATGAAAACAGTTAGGCAACAAGACCTAGTCATACCTCCACGAGTCACAAGATCGTTTCAGTCTTGTGCGGTGCCAGCTGGAAACTATGGATAACATTATCTGTGGGCTAACATGACAGGTCGTATCATGTCACAAAGAAATATTTCCTTTCGAGGTTAATCTTCCTTTTATAGGATAAAACAATCCTGTCCTAATCGGGCCTGCTCTGGGTCCAGGTTACAAGCTGACGAATTGTTTGGAGGTAACTCATATGCAAACAGCGCAGATCCAGGTCAGACGACACAGAATGCTGTGTTTGACCAGGCTGTATATTCTTTGCTTTCATTATGTACTTTTAAAAGTTTCCTTCCGTAGGAATGTTGCTTTCGTATACGGTAAATTAATTTCACTACCATAGATGAACTCAAGACAGATTTTACTATTTTTAACCTAAACATCTCAATATTCATTATTTATATTAACAAATTGTGCTAAAAACTTATTAAAAAGCTCCCTTCCGTAGAAAAAAACTTCCTTCTGTAGATAAATCTTCCTTCCGTAGGCATAGGCTCCTTTCGCGTAGGGACAATTTAAATCACTGCCAAGGGTGAAATCAAGTTAAGATATTACTGAGTTTTTAATTTAAATGTTTCACATTCTTTATTTCATTATTAAATCATGATTTATTAGACTTATCATGCTTAAACAAGCTAGATATTCTTCCTTCCGTATTGAAATTTTCGATGCCGCTATACGCGGCACACGGACAATTTTTTAATGGTAGCAACGTTGACATCAAGTTTTGATTTTCATCACAACTTTTCATCTAAGCATCTCATTATTCATTATTTTAATAATAAATCACGATTTTATAGAATTATCTTGCTAATAAATTTATTTAAAAGCTTCCTTCCGTACAAAAATCTTCCTTCCGCGGAAGGAACCTTCCCTCCGCGGAAGGAACCTTCCTTCCGGTATATAGCTATTCCCCTTATCCTACGCCTGTTTGTAGCCTATTGTCAAAAGTGTGGGGCATTGTTAGCGACTGGTAAACAATGACTTTATTAGCTCTTACGAAGATCTTCTAAAAAAGGCAAATATGAATACCCTTCAAATAACCAGAATCCGTAAAATTGCCATTGAAACATTCAAAATCCTTAATAATCTGTCACCAAGTTATATTCTTGACTTGGTAAAATTTAAAAACACAAATTACTCTTTCAGATACCAAAATCTTGCTGAGCTTCCTAGAGTAAACACAGAGTCTTACGGTAGGAAATCGTTTAGATATGAGGCCGCCCACATCTGGAACAGTCTCCCAAATGAACTGAGGACAACTACTGACTTCAAGGAGTTTGGAAGACTGATCCGGGCCTGGGAGGGTATCTCATGTAAATGTTCTATGTGTAAGTTTAATTTGTAGTTTTTGTTTTTACCAGTCTAGTTCAGTTCCTCAGTTCAGCTGTTACTTTTACTGTTCTGTTTACCTTTTCTTTTGTTTAGTTACTTTATTTTAATTAATTTAATTAACCTTTTGCTAAACTTCCAAAGTGCCATTCTAATCTATAGTTCTTATAATATTATAAGTGTAAAATTGGTATGATTTTCTCACCAACATTAAGCATGTGTTTTGGGTGCTCGGGGGAACCGTCTCAATGAGACGGTTCTTTTGAGTACCCACAACAAATGTTTTTTCTCACCTATATTAAGCATGTGTTTTTGGTGCTCAAAAGGACCGTCTCATCGAGACTGTTCTTTTGAGTACCCACAACATATGTTTTGGATGAGAATTAAATGAAGAAAATTGTTTTCAAATGTGCGCTCTTATCTGGAGACCTGGCTATAACTATAGCTGTATTAATATGCATCTGATGAGTCTGCTCTCCGCTGAGCTCATCTTGTGGCCTATCTGCGCCATATCTAGGTTTCGTCTTTCGCCTAAGAGCCTTGAAACCAGCCAACATGGCGGTCAGGGTCTCTTGAGCCCCTTTTATTCCCACCTTTTCGAGTTTCGTAAATTCCTTCCCCTAGATAGATCGCAAAGAAGGATCATTTTATTTATTTATATTTATATGCTCATAATATATAACTTTAACAATAGGAAAAAAAATATTGGTTTTATAAAATTTTATCTTTATAATATTTTAACTTACATATGACCTTAACTTATAAATATCTGTGCTATATCAATGTAAATTTCTGTGATACTAACCCAAATTTCCTGTGATTTGTTATATGTTTATACTTGTACAGTCTTTCTCTTTGTTTGTCGGTAAAATAGCCTTAATGGCTAATGTTTGATATGTTAAAATTGAATGCCGACTTTAAATAAAGTTTCTTGTATCTTGTATCTTGTATCTCAAAGCCTGATATTTAAACGACACTCACCTTGTATTCTCTATATATCTTGGCAAGCCTCATGATTCAAAAAGCGTTCTCCAGTAGTCATTTCAACTCAGGACAAAAACGTCGCTTTTTTTCGGTGACGTTAACACTAGCGTCAATGGAAATCATATTTTTTTTAAATTTGCTTTCTCTTTAAACGTGTTCTCATTGGAAACCAAAAGTGCAATCATTTTAATGTTTTATCGTATATTGCTATTTGCTATTAGCTTTTAATCCCTGCAAGTTACGAGAAATGCACACATGAATTTTGTCGCAGTATTTTTTACAAAAATGGAAATGCGCTGTTTTAAGCGGCGACGTCACTAAATGACGAACACTATTTGACTTCATAAAGGACTGAAAATCGGAAGAAGAAGACGGGGCAAGTCGCCCACCCCCTTTAATTAATCAATTATGAAGTTTAGACAGTAATATGTTGTTCAATTCGTTCGTGAATTATAAAATCTCTTAAGCCTGCAGCAAACGGTAAATTTTTACCTTCTATACTCATATTATTTTATCTTTTGATGTAAATTCACAATGTTGAATATTATCTCACGTTTCGCTTTCTGTTGAACTAATGCATGTTTATGACACAAGGTATTAGCAATAAATAGAGAGACACGAGTCCCATTACTCGTGCACGTTCAGAAATATTCAGTCAGACATAAGCATCGCCTCAATAGTTTCCTAGAAAACGAAGGAAGCTTTCCAGTCATGAATATTTTCTTGATTATTTATGAAAATAGATACAGTGGTGACAATTTACACCAAATTTCGATTCGATTATCACAAAGGTAAACAACCAGGCATGGTAAATGCACACTTACCTCTAAAATGTCCCTATTCTCAAACCCATTATGGTATTTTCAAAACGTTCGGATAGGTGAAGTGTTAATGTCATATTGTTACAATATCAAAGACAATATCTGTCTGAAAATTTCAGTTTCATATCTCAAAAAGAATAAAAGTTATGGATATGTAAAGAATGGCATGTTATGTGATAATGCAAAAATTATAAACACGCGGTTAACTATATGATACTCTAGTATAACTGACATGAAACTTTGAATTCGACAAAAACAGTTTAGCACAAGTTTGAAAAAATATGTCTAGATTGTTTTTGCGTTTATTTAAATTCAAAGTAAGCACTTTGGGTGAAGCTGTGACACTTTTTAGGGGTACACCCTAAAATAGGGGTTGGTGTATACAGGACACCGTAGAAATTCAGCAAAATGACCAAATGGCATTCTGATATGTTCAGCAGACTAAAGGAGGACTAGGGTAACAAAATATTACAAACTGGTTGTTCTTCTGAATAAATTTGTACACGAAAAACGTCTCTGAAATAATGTTTGGGCGATGCTTAACTTATGTCTGACTGTATATATAGATTAGATTTTGCTAATGAAACCCCGTTGGGCAAGACGCCCACCATTGTTTACATCTACATTTGCAGCGTTACACGCCGCCGTCAATCAGACTTCTGTAGCGCTGTTTGTTGCGACTTAAACAGAATAAAGAGAAATGATATGGTAATCAGAATTGAAAAAATAAAGATTTGATAGGAAATGTAGAAGAAAAATAAAGTTTGACCAGATGCATTTCATCCCTTCAATCTTGTCCAGTCCAGCTTCATCGGAGGTGCCAGGGCCCGCGAAGTCCCCGCCGGTGGTTGCTACAACGAGCTGGTTGTTGCATTTTTCAGCGCAGGTGGTGGCGTAAAAGGTAAAAAAAATCTATACCTGTTGACTTTATGATTTATTTATAAACTTGCATTTATTTTATTTGTGATGACACCTGGCGCACAGACCACCGGTAACATTGCAGTTTATGGCTCTGTCAGGCAATTGGTGATTTAATTCATGGTTTGGACTGCAAATCTAACAAAGTTCTGGAGTTTTGCCGTGACAGGTGCTTTTTTCTAGTGTAACTGCCTAAATTGAGGGGAATATGCAAGTCTAAGCATAGCTGACATCATATTTACATGTAATAACATCAAAAAAAAAAAACGATTACCACTTTGTATCTTTTTTTGGTAAACTAGCAAATGTTTTATTGAGGAATTTTATTACAACGCACTGGGAGCATTTTTAAAGCATTGATACAACGCACTGATGGTTGCAAAGAAGTCCTGTGGTTGCTGGTGCAGACTCACCACATCTTTCGCTGTTCACATAAACGTTACAAAATCGCCATTTCAACCAGCACATGATATTTTGATACTGTGAAGAAGGCTCAGGCGAGCCTGTGCAAACGTGCAAACTCCCAAGAGCCTTTGCTGCCAGCACAAGAGATCTTGATATTTATTACATTGTCCAGTGACATGTTTGCGCAAATGTGCAGACTCACCAGAGTATTCGCTGCTGGCGTGAATAGTACACAAATCGCAATTTAAGGCAGCACAAGAGATGTTGTACAGTGACGAAGGCTAAGGTAAGCCTGTGCAAATGTGCAGACTCGCCAGATCCTTCGCTGCTCGCACAAAATGGCATTCAATCGTCATTTGAGTCAACACATGAGAATTTTGAACTGTGACTAAGGCTCAGACTAGAACAATCAAATGTGCAGACTCGCCAAAGCCATCGCTGTTTGCATGCATGACGCCCAAAAATAGTAAGTAAGTATCGCAATCACAAACTGCAGACAAACCAATGGCACTGAGAGGGAATAGCCACACAACAATCACGAGACACCAGGAAGGCAAACTAAGCAAAGCAACCAGCTCTCATCTCTTCCCCACGAAGATGATCGCAAACCAAGAATGGACATAAGTTACAAAATATAGAACAATTACAGAATCCTGTAATGGGAGTAACAATCAACAACGAATCAACAACAGAATCACCACCTTAGAACAGACAGCAGCCTTTATCTCTGGGGTGCTAAAATTGCATTTTACTGGTACCAAATCTTCGCCCTATATTCTGCTGTTGTTGAAGCACAAAATTTTAAGCTCGCATGGAGGCTTCTTAACTATTGTAATGTATCATAACGGACAAACAATCTCATTAAATTAAAAGTTTTGGGGCCAATCTGAAAAATAGGCGGAAACACTCACAAAGTGCGATCAGGGCTAGCTCTGAAGCGTCTCTGGTGAGGCTACACATTTGCAGAGTCACGCATAAGCCTTCATCAGTGTACAAAAACCACAAAATCTCTGCCTATTGACTGTATGATTTCTTTATAAGCTTGCATTTATTTTACTTTTGATGATCCAATGCGCACAAACCGTCAGCAACATTGCAGTTTATGGTTCTGCCATGCAATAGGCGTTTTAAATCATGGTTTGACCGACAAATACGACACAGTTGTGGAGTTTGACAGTGTCAGGTGTTTTTTTTTTCTATTGTAACTGCCTAACTTCGGGAAATTCTGCATGTCTAAGCTCAGCTGCAGCTATGATATCATAGTCCCATGAAATAACATCCAAAAACGATTACTACTCTCTATTTTTTTCTATGCAGAGAAGGCTCTGGCGAGACTGTACATTTGCACAGGCTCACCTGAGTCTTCGTCCTGGTACTGAAATATCATGTGCTGGCTCAAATAATGATTTATGTACAGTTTATAAGAACAGTGAATGCTGTGGTGAGGCTGCACCAGCCAACATGGCACATCTAGGCAACCATCAGTGCTTTGTATCAATACGTCAAAAAATGCTCCCAGTGCGTTGTAATAAAATTCCCCCAAAAACCGTTAGCTAGTTTACCAAGAAAAAAAGATACAAAGTGGTAATCGTTTTTTGGATGTTATTACATGTAAATATGATGTCAGCTGTGCTTAGACATGCATATTCCCCTCAATTTAGGCAGTTACACTAGAAAAAAAACACCTGTCACGGCAAAATTCCAGAACTTTGTTAGATTTGCAGTCCAAACCATGAATTAAAACACCAATTGCTTGACAGAGCCATAAACTGCAATGTTACCGGTGGTCTGTGCGCCAGGTGTCACCACAAATAGAATAAATGCAAGCTTATAAATAAGTCATAAAGTAAACAGGTATAGATTTTTTTACCTTTTACGCCACCACCTGTGCTGAAGCTCGTTGTAGTAGCAACCAGCGGTGCGTTTACATTGACCAGTGTGAGTATACTGAAGGACTTTAGAAACGCACTTCCTGCTAAACTACTAATTTATTGTCAAAATGTAATATTTTAATTATGTGAAAAATGAGATTGACAAGTCCCTTTATTTAGCTTGCTTTCAATAAGAAAATCGAAACGCTGTGGATTATGGTTGCCACAACATCGCAATTATTCTGAGGCATCCCAAATTTAAAAATGTCACAGAGTATCTATACCTTCCATTATGAGCGCAAAAAAGTTTTCAAACCGATGTTTGTTCATGAAGTTTTAGGGCTCTGGTAAAGTTCATTTCATCTAGGTGACGTCATTATTATTTTTCACGTAATTGGCTGTTTATATCCTAAGGAACAGGAATAAGCAATTTTTTGTGCCACAAGATACTCTGCAACCCGGTGCATAGAAGAAAAGGTATCGCGACATGTGCGAACGTCATCCGCCTGTTATTGCTGTTTGAAAAATGATGAATGACGTTAGCAAAGAAACGCTGCGTCTGGGAGTGTTATTAAACAATTATTTCCGAATATTTCCGAATTTTTTTCTTGTTTTCCGTTTGTTAAGACATCAGGCTACCAGCTCAAAGTGTTTGCTTTTAAATTGAACTAATCTCACAGTTGTCAGACGACAGTTATCGAAAAACACTCACGTCAGTGTTACGTCAGAATGAACCGCATGAGCAAATCGAAACTATCGCAAATCATGGTCCATTATTTTAGCGGATAAAAGTGATAAAACAAACATCCTAAAATCAACCATGTGGAAGAGACAGTGAAAATATAATTGGTGCGTTTCTAAAGTCCTTAAGTATACTATTACGCATGTGTTCCTCTTTTAACTAAATTAAACCATGTAAAAAGACATTCAAGACTGTCCATAAAAAAGTCCATGTCTAAGATTTTGTTGTTGTTGTTGTTGTTGCTTTTTATTATATGAGCCGTTACATGTGATTTCCAACAATGTGGCATTTTGGCATGATTAGACTCAGACGAGCCTATGCAGCCTCCTTTTAAGCTTAGAAACTCCAAATGATGTTCGGTCAGTAGCTTAACAGTCATAGAATATTCAAGCGACTAGTAAAGGCTCTGATCAGACTGCGCAGACTGGTCCGAGTCATTGCTGGTCGCACATACCACATTGTTGGAAATCTCATGCCGCGGCTCATTATAATAAAACTATTGTTGACTATTGAGTCATTGGACATTATAAGATATCGACCTGAGAATCCAATATTGACTGAGGTCGACATCACATCATGTTTAATGTCCCAACAGTCAATAATTGTATATATACTAGGCCAAAAAAGAAACGCCGCATATAAAACATACATTGTATATGGGGGTATTTCACCAATCTTTCGCAAACGATGTGTCACAGTTTGAGCGCTGATTCTTGAATTATGAGTTCCTGTGGTTGTCCTAGCTATCATCACGCTAGAGAACCTCTGTACTCGAACAGCGCAGTATTAGCGTGGTGGTCACAGTCGACGAGCGGAAATATGGCGTGTTTATGTGCACCTTGCTGTTGAAAAAGGTAATAAATTTCTTTATATTTTACTTCTGAGAGTATTGCTGATTATTGTCACTAATACATCCAGCTTTGTATCTGCGTAACAATACGTGTGTGGGTTAAGCGATAGTCAATGCAGCGCCTTATTTATACAAAGAAGGTGTTTTGTATCAAATAAAAGGATGAAATATTTTTTTTTGTTTATTTTCTGAAATTTATGCTTACTTTTGATAAAACGCTAAATACCATGGCTTTAATGTGCAAACGTTTGAAATCTGTGGATAGACTGCATTTTGAAAGTTATTCAAGTATTTGATACTGTACGCACAGTTCTCTATATCGGGTGTTCTGGCCCAATGATCAGGTGCTCCTGTACGCAGTCGTCTGGATTAGATAAAAGAGAACTGTACGCATATGTCGCGGGTTGTCCATGCTATATTTGAGCCAGCCCGTGTGTTTTGGGGGTACGTGTTGCATTTTAGACCAACGGAAACCCAGGCAAGCATGTACATACTCACATTAGCCTTTGTTACTAATATACACAAAGTATGGATGAAGATAAACACTCGAGACAAAATTTGGACCTCTAGTCCAACTAGATCTAGATGCGTCGAAAGTCTTTAAATGACCAACGCAACGACACCTTAGCAGGTGGCATGTCCCCATTAACAAATAAAGACATGTTCAATCTTCAAACAATCAAATCGATTGCCAGTGGATTTAACACGTTGAATGCTGGGATATATTCTATGCTTTTTGTCATCTGCTGATTTTACCATATCTTGGTCCAAACTGTTTACTAAAACCTCCATTCCACTGGACGGCGATTCCGCTTCGATACGATTCGAAATTTTGGTCAAAATGACACGAATCGTAACAGAGACGGCAAGAGCGCAGTATCCAATCTCGGGCCACTATTTCTCTGAAAACCCCCCAAAAATATTGAAATTCAAATTTTTGAACCCCAAAAAATGACCCGAGCCTATACGTACGAAATGTATGAAAATATCAGAGTATCCCCCCTGGCAGCCTGATCAGCTCCTTTGATATTCGCTTATTGTTAAATATCAAATTTAGAATTGTTATGAGCGAAATTTCAATTCTCTAGTTGGTCTCTGTAGCTGAGGAGACTGGTTTGAGCCTTGCTTTGTCGAACACCCAGAAGACAGGCTTTATCGAGTCAAGGCTCGATTATAATTACTGTCTTAAAACAGGCAGTGTCATTTTCTTAATCGTGGTTGTTTAACCACTGTCTTTCACACTCTAAGGCAGACGAAATATTGACCAGCGCACGATTCCGTTATCATTTAATAATTAATCTTTGATCGTCGAAAAATAGATCATTAAAGAAGGTCTAGAAGAAACGTGAGAAATTGGCCCTGAAAAAAATATATTTGGCCAAAAACGTCGACGGCCTTGTTGAACATTCGACAACAACATGGCGGTTGGCCCACGTGGCTTCACAAAATATTTTTCGCTAAGACATTTTACAAAAATACGGATACAATTATCCTTCCTAAATAAGATGCAGTTTACAGATAACATCTAAAGCCAATATCCCATCAAACCAGTCAAAGGGAATCAAATATAAGCCCCATTTTACTGATAACTTAGAATTTTGAAGAGCACAAAGAAAACACGTCTGACATTCCACAGACCCAGCATGCAGTTGCAGACATATATAGGAACAGTGAACATTCACTGAATTGCCTCCCTTATTTGGTGGTGAAAAACTTGAAAAAGGTCGAAAACAACAACAACGAACATTAAGCTTAGGTATGATTTAATATGTGATTATCTACACATTATAGCACAAATATTCGAGCTTTTTTCTACTGGTGTATTTAATTGATGTATTTGTTTCTTTTCACTAGTAAATATTGCCTGTTTCGGCCCATTGAATGAGATTTCGGCCCATAGCCATTTCGGCCCACATATCCAGGAACACCTAAAATTCTATTTGGCTAATAGCTGTGAATCACGCATCTGCATTTAACTAAGCAATAACAGCGAACAAGCCAGTGTAAGAGTAACAACAATTACAAAATGTTCAGCTTCATGATTTTGATTTGTTTTCACACTTGCCTGTTAATAAATAGGAAGTGGCTACAGGTATGGGCCCGTATCCCTAGACTAAGATTCTAGAGGTGCGGTCCCGTATCCCTAGACTACGAGTCTAGGGATACGGGCCCGTACCTGTAGCCACTCCACTGAGGATAGGCTAGGGATACGGCTCTAAAATTTCAATACATGTATATGTTGTACCTTATTTTACCATTTGAGAAGTATAATCAAACAATAACTTTAGTTGCTAATTCAAATCCATTTAGGGGAAAACTGATGTACTGAGGTTAAGAAAACTAATTATTGCGGTCAGTAATGAAAGCCAAGACCACGCCGTGCTGCGCTGCCGTGCCGAAATCTGCCGCGCCAGATATAAATTTTTCCCTTACCGATTCACAAAGAGGTGTAAGTCCATAATTGTTTCGCTCTATCATCTACAAATAGTATTATCAACATTTGCCAATAATAAAATACATAAGTTTTTTTTCCGAAATAATGATTTAAATGGCGATTTGACACGTGTCAGGGGTATGAAAGCCCGTGCCGCGCCGTGCCGTGCCACTTGCATAAGTGGCAGTTTTGTCCTGGTGTATTTTTACTAGAAATGTGGGCAAGGTTGATTTTTAGTGGGTGTTTTTGGCATGCAAGGAATAAATTGATAATGGTAATAATAATAATAACGCACACACTCAATAGGCCCTTTTCATGGTTAGTTACAGCTGGACAATTAACTGGTCAGTTAATATTGTGTTCACGGTCCGCTTGCATCATAATAATCAAGGGCCCTTATCAAGAAACCTAAATATTACTGACTCTGTAATAGAACCAAACAAGCTCATTACAGATGTATGTGCATGCCTTAAATCTTATCGATTAACAGATTCTAACACCTTTAATCATTTTCTAGAAAGAAGTTTTTGAACTTCAATAAGCGCGACATTAATTTGTGTTACTCAGAATCATATAAAACATATATGCACAGTCTCGTCATAGCCTCTACTGCTGGTTTATTTATACAAGATGATGAAATATTAACCATGTCGCTCATATAATAGGCTTACACACATCTAATGAATCTAGCTAGACTATTGTTATATTACAAGATCGATAACGTTGGTACATCATAAACTTGTTCACGGTGAAGGCTCAGATGAGTTTGCGCATCTTGCGCAGATCCAGAAAGTTTTGCCAACGGGGTTTTCTTAGTTGATGAGGGGAGAGACGATCCAAATACCACCATAATGGCATAAGCGGGCCAACATCGGCCCGCCAAGGAAACGCCTGTCGTACATATGATGGCCCAACATTGAATGCTGGCTTGGTAACCTTGTGATTTTTCTGGGGATCTGGACCAGTATTGCTAGGAAACCCTATAGTGTTGTGATTTTCAGGGGGGGGGGTGGGGTCTGTACCCCCGTCCCCTCTTGATCCACCCATGCGCATACGCACGGTCTCGCCAGAGCCTTTACTGCTTGTTTACTGAAGGTAGTGGATAAACAAGTTAGAAAATTAAGCACACCTTCTCCGAAAGATGTAGATTGTAACCTCGCGAGCTATATAGCCTACCG
The DNA here is from genome assembly GCA_964019695.1 of Loripinus fragilis. Lineage (NCBI taxonomy): Eukaryota > Metazoa > Mollusca > Bivalvia > Lucinida > Lucinidae > Loripinus > Loripinus fragilis. The sequence continues at coordinate 31,326,889 of OZ026530.1, read as the reverse complement.
GAGTTCGAATAAAACTCAGTTCTTTCATTGGTCATACATGTACATCATAAGCTTAAGTCAGTTCACAGTGAAGGCTCAGACGAGCTTGCACATATGGTCATATGCGCACTCTCGCCAGACTCTTTACAGTATATTGTTTGAATACAATATAACATGGTTTCTGACAAGACATGAAGCGCACATACGACCCAGAAAAAATAAGTGCAGTTAAATAATAAAAAAATCCTGTATTTGTGCAGGTAATTTTCTTGTTTGCTGGCATTAACGACATCATACATGGATGAACTATAAACACAGTAATATTTCCTAAAGCATGTAAAGAACATTTTTCGTTGTTGTCCACGTTTCTTTGGATTATAAAAGAAGACACTAGTTATGTATTCACTGCAGACGAGCAATTAGGGGCGCTAAAAGAAAATATTTAATTGGTATTCACAGTTTTCACATTTGTTCACAAGTGTCATCCGACAACGATTGTATTTACCTTTACAATTGATCGCTGGCTCCCTTTCCAATTTCAAAGATGGCGACCAAACAGATGTGAATTTGCAACACAATATTTTGTTGGATTAGATTATCTCAAATGGTAAAATAACTGTTACCAGATATAGCTGAAATTTTAGAGCCGTACCTGTAGCCAATCCTCAGTGTACTGGCTACAGGTACGGGCCCGTATCCCTAGACTTGTAGTCTAGAGATACGGTCCCGTACCTCTAGAATCGTAGTCTAGGGATACGGGCCCGTACCTGTAGCCACTTCCTAATAAATATTAGTAATCAGGAAGCGCAAGTTCAACTGAGGTCAACAATGGGTTTGATTTATTGGTCCCATTCAACACTATGTAAAAAGGCATAATTCGAGCCTCTGTATATTTTTTCAGGACATTTGCTTGGATTTTTTCTGCCTGCACAGGTTTTGATAAATATAAAGGCTATTGTGATTTTTCAGGGGGTCCGGACCCCCTGTCCCCCCTCTGGATATGAGCATGCTAATCTGAAATCAATGGTCAGAACTGAAAACATTACCAAGCCTTATTCAGTCACCAAAATGTATATTCAGTCACCAAAATGTATATTCAGTCAACACATAAGCTACATGGTCATGGTGACAATCTACTACCATTGCATCTTATTTCCCTTTCAATTTTATGGCAATATACATAGGGCCAGTTAAGTAGAAATAATTTGCGTAGAATTGCGATTATTTTCTTATCCATCAGTTTAAGAACTGAGAATTGTTTCGGTTAATAGCTTTACATAGCTAATGTTAATTTGTTAGATTTCCAACTATAAATAAAATTTGTATTCTGTTTAAACATGTGTTTTGGGTGCTCAAAAGAACCGTCTCGTCGAGACATATGTTTTGGTTGAGAAATAAGGAAATAATTTTCAGCTACACTCTCTTATCTGGGGGCCTCAATATAGTATGTGTTATAGTTTTTTTACCATAATTGTGCATTATAACAAATAAACCAATTTAGGGGTTTATCCCGCTAATTTTTTCCCAATCTGAAAGGCCTTAGGGTCCCTTCCCAAAATTGCAAAAAAAATCCCTGGGAGCAAAATCAATACAGCAGAAAAAACAATGTATCACTATGTGACCCTCTCACTCAGAGTGACTGTAGCAAAAATATTTTTCGTATTTCTCAACCCAAACATATCTTGTGGGTACTCAAAAGAACTTTCTCAATGAGACGGTTCCTTTGAGCACCCAAAACATATGTTAAAAAAGATAGATAAGAAAATATTTACAATTCACGCCTACCAAACGCTCGAATGCTAAACATCTGGTTGAATATTAAAAACAACTGCTCTATGAAGGGGAATGTCATGCAACAGCCTATGGATTCCAATGGTTTGTGGTATAAAAACGAGCTCAGAAAGTTTTCTCATTAGGTCATATTTACTTTTCGCGCGATAAACACGTTCCTGTCAAATTCTGGTACACCTATTTAAAGCAAATGTAAATCTGACAAAATGAGAGAACTTTCTGACCTCAAATTTATACCACAAAAGTAGGAATGCATAGTCTGTTGCATGACATTCCCCGATTTTTGATTCTCTTCCTGGAGGAATTGTTTTTAATATTCAACCAGATGTTGAGCATTCAAGCGTTTGGTAGGCGTGCAACTTTATGCAAACAAATTGTTTATCTAAGCCAGTGCCGTCTACAACTTTTGCTTATACATGTTACATGTACACATGCCTTCAGATGAAAGTGAATTATTAGAAATAAATTTTCTTATTTCTCAACCAAAACATATCATTTTGTGCATACTCAAAAGAATTGTCCAAATAAGACAATTCTTTTGAGCACCCAGAAAGGGCCAGAACAAAAGTATATAATAAACAAATGAAAAAAGGAAATAATCACATGTAATTCAGGGACCAAGCTGGCCCAGAATTTTAGGGAGAAGTGACTTCTCCCTGCAGGAAAATTAGGGAGAAGTGACAGTCAGATAGGGAGAAGTTATAAGGCAAAATTACGTCATTCTCTGTCAATTTAGAAGCAAATTAGCCATTACACATACTATTGCCATTTAATGGAAAGAGAAACACGATGCAGTGGTAGTAGATTGTCTGATAATGTCACCACATCACCACATCTTGCATTTGTGTGGTGACAGAATGAAAATGAGTCTCCCTAAAAAAAAAAAAAAAAAAAAATTTTCCCTGGGTCCCATTTAGGGCGAAATTTCGGCCCCTAGGGCGACTTTTTTGCCCTAGTCGCCCCCTAGCTTGGTCCCTGTAATTTTACAAATAAAAAGTCCGACAAGCTCTGGAAATCATGCAAAACCTGGAAAATCACAAAAAAAGTTCCATGCATGGAAAAATCATTGAATTTGAAAAAGCCTGAATACTAGTAATCATGGCAATATAATGGAATTTTGCGAAATAATTTGACAAAACCACCAGTAGCCAGAAAACTAGCTGTCAGACACACAAATATGTGTCAAAATGACCGTCTGAAATCGAAATCTAAATTTCTATGCATTCAGTCTTTGGTGTTGGAAGTAAAAGGTTTAAAATAAGGTTATATCTTCAAAAATAGACCCTTTATATCAGTTTTGTCTCATTTCATTTTTAAGCAGGTCTGAATATTCCAAGAAAAAAAGTTTTCCAAAAAAGATAGTATCCTACCTACTGCACCTACCCTAATCTATTTCAGGGTGTAACCTGAACAACACATATTTTTTTATTTGGTCCTAGAAAAATTAACTAATTCAATTAGTAGATCAGATTGTGTGCCAAAAAACTATTTATCATCATCTTTCTGTGATGTTTTCTGCCAAATAGTGTGGACTTAGATCAGCCAGCTTCTAAAAGAAGCAGGCTGATCAGGATCCCACATTATACCATGCAGATTTTTATATTGAATGATAACGACTTGTTTTTACATGCGACGGTATTTTCTACTTGCTTTTGGAGAAAACTACTAGCATTTATCACATGATGTCATGTTTGGAAGTCATATAAGGTCATTCATAAAAATCTGTTAACCACTAGTGGTTTACACATTTTGGTAACATTATGAAATATCGTCCATAACAATGTTGTGTACATAATGTCAAAATCTTAACTTTTTACACTCAAAGTAATCTGAATGTCATTTTATCATTTGACGTCGCTTCTGGGAGTGAAATAACGCCATGCAATAAAATCTATAAAACACTAGTGGTTTATAGATTTACGGGAAACGTTATGACGTCCATAACAACGTTGCGTACATATTGACAAAATTTTAACGTTTTTACGCCAGAAATCAGATTTCAAAGTTTTAGTCATATGATAAATAGAATCTAACATTCATGCTCTTGTATTATTGATTTTATTAAACTCGTTGCAAAAAAGAGATAAAATGCTCGACAAGCCTCGCATTTTATCTCTTTTCTCCAACTCGTTAAATGAATTCAATAAAACATGAGCACTCATGTAAGATCCTCTATTTAGCAAGTGCTTAATTTGATCCCTGCATATGCAAAAAGTTCTAGAATCAGTCATGGGACAAAAATATTTCAATATTGCACTTGTCCTGCAGGACGAATGACTTACAATTTTCACTCATCCTGCAAATGTGTGCTTTTGTCCTTAAAAGGCGTATGCAATAAAGAACATAAGGGAGTAATATGTAATATGACTTCCTTGAGTAATTCTTCCCAAAGCACTTGTCCTACAGGACGAGTGCATTGGGAAGAATTACTCGTCCTTTCTAGATTTCACTCGTAATTACGAGTGGACGAGTGGAATTTTTGTCCCCTAAATCATTTCTTGTACCTTTCAGAAATCTACTGTCCATTTCTGTGAGACCGAAAACTTTCAAGCGTGCCAACATACAACGAAGAATCTGGTACACCACACTACCAACACATTTGCTCATACAGTGACTTCATCAAGATCAAGTTGGACCACTTTCACTATAGCTGATCCAAGCCAGTAAACAGAAGAACATTATACAAGGAAAATATAGGGACTCTACATAAATACGGAAGACTTTCAAACTGTTAGAACGAGAAAAAAAGTGATACTGTTTTATAGCAATGTTTTGTACCTTTTTTAGTTGTTAAATTGCTATACTGATACATCAAGTGTGCTCTTACATAGAACTTAATATCATGAACCAATTTGATTTTAAAAGTGTTGAATATTGGGTAATGGCATTTTTGCATTGATTTGGTAATTTAAACCTGGGTCATACTACCGGTACAGTAGGCAGACAGATAGTTAAGGAACTGATCAACAGTTTGAAAATCAAGCCAGTCCGTTGTTCAAGTAGCTGGGCTTCTGTGTGTGAAAGAAGATAAACGTTGAATAACAACATGGAAACACAGTCAGAAGATCCAACTGAGAAGAAGTCTGCGGAATGTAAGTGTGCCAGAGCATTTTCAAATGACAGTACATTAAAGTTTGAAATGGAAAGACTTACTGGCGAAACGTGGAATAAATGTAACTATTGTACCAGTACCTTTTCACAGCAAAGTCAAGTTAATAATCATCTCGGATTAAATACCTGGAAGGGACCTACTGGTCCTCTTGGGTTACATGCAGGGGAGGAACCTACTGGCCCTCTCAGATTTCATACTGGAGAGGTACCTTATGGCTATCTCGGATTACCTACTGGGAATGAACCTAACAGCCATCTTGGACTACATACTTGGAAAGAACCTAACAGCCATATTGGATTGCATAGTTGGAAGGAACCCAATAGCCATCTTGGATTTCATACTTGGAATGAAGCTAATAGCCATCTTGGATTACATACTGGGAGGGAACCCAATAGCCATCTCGGTTTTCATGCTGGCAAAGAACCTAATAGCCAGCTCGGATTACATGCTGAAAAAGAACCCAATAGCCATCTTGGATTGCATACTGGGAGGGAACCCAATAGCCATCTCGGATTAAATACTGACAAAGAACCTAATCACCATCTTGGATTAAATACTGGGAGGGAACCCAATAGCCATCTCGGACTACATACTGAGAAGGAACCTAATAGCCACCTGGGATTGCATACTGGGAGGGAACCCAATAGCCATCTAGGACTACATACTGAGAAGGAACCTAATAGCCATCTTGGATTAAATACTGGGAGGGAACCCAATAGCCATCTCAGACTACATACTGAGAAGGAACCTAATAGCCACCTGGGATTACATGCTGGGAAGGAACCTAATGACCCTCTCAAGTCACTGACTGAGGAGAAACCTAATGGCCATCTCGGATTACATGCTCTAAAGGAACCTAATGACCCTCTCCGATTACATACTGAGAAGGAAACTAAAGACACTTTCAAATTAGATATTAAGGAGGAACCCAATAGCCCTCTTAAATTACATAGGGGGAAGGGACCTAATGACACCCTCGCTGAAGGTACTAAGGAGGAACCTAATTGCCCTGTTAAATTACATACGGGGAAGGAACCTAATGGCTCTCTGGGATCACATATTAAGGAGGAACCTAATGGCTCTCTTAAATTACATACAAAGAAAGAATCTAATGATGCTCTCAAATTACGTATAAAGAAGGAATCTAGTGGATCTCTTAAATTACGTAAGAAGAAGAAACCTATCAAAGATGGCAGCTCTACAAGCCCCTCTGCAGTAGCAAGTACAAGCATTACTGGAGAGGAGCCTTACACGTGTGACGCCTGTGGTAAAGCTTTCGCCACTGCTAAGGCCTTAATCCGCCATCTCCAAGTACACACTCGACAGAAAACCTATGTATGCACTGTATGTTACAAGTCGTTTGCAACTAACAGATACTTGAAGATACACATGATAACACACACTGGGAATAGACCGTACGAGTGTGACACATGCGGTAAAAAGTTCTCATGCAGCAGCCATTTAAAGACACATCGTAACATACACACTGGGGAGAAACCCTACGAATGCGAGCATTGCGGAAAACGATTCTCGGACGGTAGTGCTTTAAGGAGACACGTTAAAATACATACTGGAGAGAAACCACACATTTGTAATATTTGTGAAAAAGCCTTCGCAGAGTTCAGCTTGTTAAAAAGACACTATAGACGCCACACTGGAGAAAAAATCCACCAACCTAGTAAATCCGCCAGGGAAGGCGGCGCAGCAAAAAAACAACGCCAACAACTTACCGGAGAGAAAACCTTCAAATGTGACATATGTGACAAAGCCTTTGCGACTGGCAACTATTTATATAAGCATAAGAAAATACATACAGAAGATAAGCTGTACGAATGTCTAATTTGCGGGAAAGCTTTTAAAGATGACTGTTCCTATAGAAGGCATTGTAAAATACATTCGGGAATAAAACCGCACATATGTGATACGTGTGGTAAAGCATTTGTGGACGGTAGCTCCTTAAGGCGGCATTATAAGAAACACTTAACGGGTGAAGGTGTTCCTCCTGTTATCATTTAGGAATATTTTACATAGAGGATCTTACATGTGTGCTCATGGTTTATTGAATTAGTAAACTCATTGCGAAAAAAGTGATAAAATGCTCGGCTTGAGCCGAGTCGACTCGTTGCAAAAAAGGGATAAAATGCTCGGCTTGAGCCGAGTCGACTCGTTGCAAAAAAGTGATAAAATGCTCGGCTCAAGCCGAGCATTTTATCACTTTTTCGCAACAAGTTAAATAAATTCCATAATACAGCAGCACAAATGTTAGATTATTAGCAACTAACAGATACTTGAAGATACACATGATTACACACACTGGGAATAGACCGTACGAGTGCGACACATGCGGTAAAAAGTTCTCATGCAGCAGCCATTTAAAGACACATCGTAACATACACACTGGAGAGAAACCCTACGAATGTGAGCATTGCGGAAAACGATTCTCGGACGGTAGTGCTTTAAGGAGACACGTTAAAATACATACTGGAGAGAAACCACACATTTGTAATATTTGTGAAAAAGCCTTCACAGAGTTCAGCTTGTTAAAAAGACACTATAGACGCCACACTGGAGAAAAAATCCACCAACCAAGTAAATCCGCCAGGGAAGGTGGCACAGCAAAAAAACAACGCCAACAACTTACCGGTGAGATAACCTTTAAATGTGACATATGTGATAAAGCCTTTGCAACTGGCAACTATTTATATAAGCATAAGAAAATACAAACAGAAGATAAGCTGTACGAATGTCTAATTTGCGGGAAAGCTTTTAAAGATGACTGTTCCTATAGAAGGCATTGTAAAATACATTCGGGAATCAAACCTCACATATGTGATACATGCGGTAAGGCATTTGTGGATGGTAGCTCCTTAAGGAGGCATTATAAAAAACACTTGACCGGTGAAGGTGTTCCTCCTGTGATCATTTAGATATATTTTACAAGGGAGCGCAGTGACTCAGCCGTTGTGTACTTGACTCAAGACCGAAGGGCCATGGGTTCGAGCCTCACCGGCGTCACTGCGTTGTGGTTCTTGAGCAAGACACATTTATCCTAGCTTAGTACTGGTTCAACCCAGGAAGACCCGTCCTTGTTTAACTGAAAGATTGTTGATGGGACGAAAAGAATCAAATAAAAAAAAAATCGTTTAGAAATATTTTACAAGACCGTTTCACATTGATGGAACTTCTTTTTTCAAGTGTTTTCAAATAACCTCCATCCAAGTACACTAGAGCATTGATGAAAGGTTTCAGGATTATTCATGAATTCAGAGTTTTGAGACTGACTTTCATGTACAGATGAGCTTGGGTGAATGATTTCAGGCTTAATCCTGGATTAAAATAATTTGGGCCTCGTCTCCAGAAAACTTGTCTTCGGGGTTTCCGACAAAGTGAGTTTCAAACCAGTCTCCTAAGTTACAGAGACTAGCTTGAGAATTGAAATTTCACCAGTAGCAAGTTAACATACGATACTTTCCAAAAAGCGAATAACAAAGGCGCTGATCAGACTGCGTGGATGCCCATGCTGGTCTGCACCTGTGTTCACAAACCCCAAAAGACAGGTTTTATCCCGTCTAGGCCCATTTTTGGGCTGACTTCTATGTACACAAAAGCATGAGTAAAGGGTTCCAGGATCATTTCTGAATTCAAAATTTCGAGGATGCCTTTTAATGTACACCAATGCATGGATGAAAGGTTTTAGGATTATTCATGAATTCAGAATTTTGAGACTGCAGAGGTTCGGTGAAAGGTTTTGGGATTAATCCTGGATCAAAATAATTCTTGGACGGACTTCCTTGTACACCAGAGCATGAGTAACAGGTTCCAGGGTTATTCCTGAATTCAGAATTTTGAGACTGACTTCCTTGTACAGCAGAGATTTGTTGAAAGATTTCAGGATTAATCCTGAATTAAAAAAAAATTGGACTGACTTCCTTTTACACAAGAGCAAAAGGTAAAAGGTTCCAGGATTATTTCTGAATTTAGAATTTTTTGAGGCTGACTTTCCATGTGCACCAGAGCATGGGTGCGGGTCTGGATGGGGGGTCTGGTATTCACTATTCTGACATTAAAAATTTAGCCTATTATTCATCTCATTAAAATTTTGGGTTATTCATTAAAATAAGACCCATAGTTCATTAACATCTGGTCATTCACTATTCACTATTTTTTTCTTCTATTCATTAAAAAATAGGATTATTTATTATATTTTTAGGCGCTCATTATTCACTACTCATTATTTTTTTGACTCATTATTCACTATTCATTATAGAAAATGGCTGATATTCATGTATCATTCTACCCCATTCAGACCCTCATGGGTTGAAGTTTTCAGGATTATTCCTGAATTAAAATTTTGAGGCTGACTTCAATGTATACAAGAGTGTGAGTGAAAGGTTCCAGGATTATTCCTGAATTCAGAATTTTGAGGCTTACTTTCCACAGAAAATCAGCCTGAAAATACTGAATTAGGCAGATACGCATAGCTTCTCTGATTTACAATCCATTTGTATAAAAGCAATTGACAATATGAACTTGAAATTGTAAATATTTCGCAGGCATACTGCATGTTTTAAGATTTGAATTTCTGAATTAAGTATTTTGAGGCTGACTTTCCACAGAAAGTCAGCCTCAAAATACTGATTTAGGCAGATAGGCATAGCTTCTCTGATTTACAATCCATTTGTATAAAAGCAATTGACAATATGAACTTGAAATTGTAAATATTTCGCAGGCATACTGCATGTTTTAAGATTTGAATTCCTGAATTAAGTATTTTGAGGCTGACTTCCCACAGAAAGTCAGCCTCAAAATACTGAATTAGGCAGATAGGCATAGCTTCTCTGCTTTAAAATCCATTTGTATAAAAGCAATTGACAATATGAACTTGAGATTGTAAATATTTCGCAGGCATACTGCATGTTTTAAGATTTGAATTTCTGAAGTTCAGGGTTTTTGAAATTTTGAAATTTTACCCACGATGTACATATACAGTAAAAGGAAACCCGATGTGTATGGGTGTCTGCCTTCTGTGGATATATTTGGTAAACTTTATAGTTCTAGATATGATATATGCAAATGGTTTAAGCATAGAATTGTAAATATTTTCATATTCATCATTTTAAACATATGTTTGGGGTGCAGGCTTTCAAGCGGGCCCTACTTTTCCTATTTTTCCTACTTTTCCCTACTTTTTTCATTTGCTCCTACTTTTTCATGAAAATGTCTTGCTATCCCTACTTTTTCGATCTAAAATGTCATTTACAAGTAAAAATCCAGAAATTTTTCCTTGCTCGCTTGGATTTTATATGTTAACCAATGTATTTTTTCATGGAACACGCTACAAAACATCTCAGTTTTTAATTTCTAACCCCAAATGTCTCTCTGTTCAGCTTGTACTTTTGTCACAGCAATTATCCTGCTTATTAAGTGTGAAATTACTTATTTCTAACCACTCATTGTGATGAATTTTGAACTTGGAAAAGCCCTACTATCCCTACTTTTTAAACTGATAATCCCTACCTTTTCACTACTTTTTCAAAATTTTTATCTCAACTTATTCCCTACTTTTTTGTTGAAGAGCACTTGAAAGCCTGGGGTGCTCAAAAGAACGGTTTCACTGAGATGTTTCTTTTGGGTACCCCTAAGAAATAGGGGCCCACTTTTATAACCTTACTAGGATCCGCTGCTTCTGTTTCTTGAAAGACCCAATATGGTTTGAAAAGTGTAGGAGTTAATGGTATAATGTTTCCAAGCAAGTATTAGACACAGGTTTAGTTAAAAAAAAAATTTCAGGGTAAAAAATTTTAAATTTTTTCTTACCCATCAATTTTAACATATGTTTTGGGTGCTTAATAGAACCATCTCATTGAGATGGTTCTTTTGAGTACCCACAACATATGTTTTGGTTGAGAAATAACAAACTTAAATTTTCGTTACACACTCTTAACTAGAGTCCTGATTAGACCTCAGTGGCAGATTCAGAGTGGGTTCACTTACCCCCCCCCCCCCCCCCCCCCCCCCCCCCCCCCCCCCCCCCCCCCCCCCCCCTTCACGTCACCCTTTTTTTTAAATATCGTATGAAAATGAAATAATATGGTCTCAGTCAGAAAAATGAGATAAATCAATAAAGCCAAATCCCACACTTTTATTTTATATATAAGAACCCCCTTTCCAGAAATTCTGGATCCGCCCCTGGACCTCCAGTGTGTATTTGATAAATATTTTTCTCATAAATATAGTTTCTAAAACCAAAACATATGTAGTTGGTACGCAAAAGTACCATCTCATTGATACCTATCTTTTGTGTTGAACACCAGTCTTGAAGACCAGTTTTTGGTCTCTTTGAGAGTGGCTGTTTTACACAGGTCCTACTGTATATTAACAGTTTAATTAATATTACCGTAAATAGAATTAGATAAATAACTATTTTTAATGAAATTTATGAAAAATTTGATAGATGTTTGATGGATAGATGAATAAAAGAATCAGAGGTACAGTAAAACCTGTGTAAAATGGCCTCTCAAAAATAGACAAATCGAAGGTCGAAAGTATTGCAGAATGCTCCCCTATTGCAGAATCTTCCAAGGGGAGCATTTTGCAATACATTTGACCTGCACTAAGCGATAATTGGTCTTGAAAACTAATTTTTGGTCTCTTTGAGAGTGGGTGTTTTACACAGGTCATACTGTATATTAACAGTTTAATTAATATTACTGTACATAGGTTTAGATAAATAACTATTTTTAATGAAATTTATGAAAAATTTGATAGATGTTTGATGGATAGATGAATAAAAGAATCAGTGGTACAGTAAAACATGTGTAAAATGGCCTCTCAAAAATAGACAAATCGAAGGTCGAAAGTATGGCAGAATGCTCCCCTATTGCAGAATGCTCCAAGGGGAGCATTTTCTAATACCTTTGACCTGCACTAAGCGATAATTGGTCTTGAAGACCATTTTTTAGAGTGGCAGTTTTACATAGGTTTTAATTTATATATTACATGTTTGGCAGAAAAATTCCATGATTTATCAAATAAAAGCGGTAATTTTGGTTTTGTCTAGAAAGATTTATTTCCTCTAGAGAAATAAATCTCTTTAGCCAAAACTCCTATTCCTGACCACAAGCTCTGAGACCACAAGTGACCCAAGGCATTGATGAGGTGAAACGCATGCCACATGCATTTTTGTTTTTTAATTTACAATTTTACAAACTGACGCTTCTCTGCACTAATGACGTCACACACATTAGCAAATGACGTCATTTACACATGCGACAACGTTGCATAACGTTTCTGTCTTCCAACACTTAAACTGGAGGATCGAGGTACAAAAGTGAAAATTCTAGAAAAGCACAATAAATTTAGTACCAAAATGTTCATTACGATAGTTAAGAAATGACTACCAAACTATGTTTTCGTTCACCAATAAAAAAGTTACTGACCTTTGAAATTCTGAGGTGGACTCGATGAAGGAGATTCCCAAAATGGCGGACTTCATTTTTTTTCAGCAGGTAATAGCTGATGTATTACAACTCAGGTCAGAATTAGACATGTTGTGTTCCCCTAGTTTTACCACCTAGCATACCGTAGCATTTCTTGACTTGAGCAAGCAGTTCAAGCAGAAAATATGTAATATACAGTTTATTGAATCATTCTATTTAAAATATGGGATTTATAAACCTCGGGAGGTGAAAAATCATATAAAAAAACTTGTGCTTGCGCTCTCATATCTTTATCGGATTTTTCACCTCCCTCGGTTAATAAATCCCATATTTTAAATAGAATAATTAATAAACTATATAAACAGATTAATTGATATTATTGTAAATAGAAATATGAAAATTTTGACAGATGGACGGATGGATGAACAATAGAATCAGTGGTATATAGAGATGGGAGATTTACGTTTGAGCGGATCCATAATAGGAAAGAGCAGATTTATTTTTACGAAAGAGGGAAGAACCATAAGGCAAAAGAGCGGCTGTTTGAATCATTCAAATGAGCGAATTTTGCAGGTAAACATCCCGATGCAGGGACGGATCAAGGATTCCTGGAAAGGGGGTTCATATGTATATAAGATGTTGGTCTCGGTTTGTGGATTTTATCTCATTTATTTTAAATATTCTATGTAAATGAAATAATTTGGTCTCGTTGAGACCAAATTATTTCATTTTCATAGAATATTTAATAGCAAGAAGGGCGGGGCGAACCTCCTGAACGCCCCTGGATTCGCCACTGCGATGCCCTCCAAATCACCTATTAAGGACTGAGCAATGTTGGCCATTACAGGAAATACAACTGGGCGAATATTTATTTAAAGGTCATTACCTGGAAATTCGCTCATTTGAATGTTTTATCCATCCGCTCTTTTGACTGTATGGTTCTCCGCTCATTTCATACTCCGTCACAGTATGATTTCCGCTCAAACGTAGTTTGCCCATAGAGATTATTAAGGAAATTTTCATATACCCAGTATCAGCCCCAGACAGGGGCGTAGCTAGTCTAAAATCCAAAGTAAACACTTGTGAGCCGCGGCATGAGATTTCCAACAATTTGACATTTTGACAAGTGTAGACTCACACTACTGCATAAACTCCCATTAAAATCCCATTAATGGCCCCCATTAAAATTTACCATTAAAAATGGTCCTATTAATGGTCAATTTTAATGGTAAAATGCACTTTCAAAACTGAAAATCTGTCAAAATACCATAAACTCAAACCATTAATTGAAAAAAATAATGAGCATCATTTAAGCATTATTTTTAGTGTGTGAAAATTAATGGCCATTAAAACCTCCCATTAAAATTGTTGCTGGTTAATTTTAATGCCCATTAATATGGTCTATTTTTCATGGCCATGAAAATTTTGGCCATTATTAGAACCATTATTAATGACTTTTTATTTTTAATGGCCATTATAACAGAAAATGTAACTACAAATTTATCGGCATTAATTACCCATTAGTATATTGGATAGAAAATAATGGGCATCATTCTTTTAAATCAACAGCATATTAATGGGCATTAAATGCATAATTTAATGGCCATTAGATAAGCATGACAAATTTCTAATAACAATATGTTAATGGTCATTAATTTTCTCTTATGCCCACTGCAATGTTTTCAAGATTCTATTTCTTGTGCTGCTTCCTGTTTCTCATTTAGAAGCAGGAAAGACAAGCAAGTATCTTGCTGGACTTTGGTTTAAGTCCCCTGTCATCTTAAGAGATAAACAGGCCAATTAACAAGTTAATGTTACCTTTTTTATTTCTGAATCCTTCTATATATTGATGAAAATATAATTACCATTGGTGAATGCAACACATATACATTTTGATAAATTTAGGGCACAACCTTGCTGTATGTTAATAATAGAGATCAGAAATTCTGATAAATTAATAAATATAATATTTCAGAAAAAATATAAGTCTTAAATCATTTTTGTATATCATATTAATCTTTTGTGAAAAAATAAATTTTTCAAGGGGAGCTACTCTAATTTGCAACTCTTGTTTAAGTGATTTTAATGGCCATTAAATGTGTTTATTAGAATTATTGCATGTTTTGATCATTTTTCTCAGTCAGAAAGTAAAACAAAATTTTTTATTAAGATAATTGTAAAAATAAAGTATGGTATTTTCACGATTTTAGAGACATCTTTAAACATTAAATTGTGTACTTCTCATTATAATTGTCAAATTCTATCCCATTGTTACATATAGCATTTACCTGTTGGTATGGTTTTTTTTTTGAAAACTTAATTCATCTGGATATTCGGTTTTGTGACATAAAAACATAGTTTGAAATGTTATGAAATTTGTTAAAGGGGATGATAATGATACAGCATATATCCAATAAGTAAAGTCTAAGACATGATCAAATGGCTTTACACATTAGGCACACCAACAGTCTTAATGAAGCCTCATCAAGAGCGTTTAGAATAAAGTCTTTTTTTTCTTTCTGATTCTATTGAGAAATGTTGCATTCTTTTACATGGAAATGAATTTTGAGTGTAAATGTTATTGGCCAAGTTGAATCCTTCTTAGGACACAGTCACATATAAAGAAAACCATATTAATTCAAAACTAATGGCCATTAATAAATAGTTTGGATAAATAATTGGCATGAAATTAGATTAGATCCATTAGATGCAACTTTAATGGCCATTAAATCCTGCTCAAAACTCATTTAGGCTAAATTAATGGCTTTGGATTTTGTATTTTCTTCAAAAATACACTAACTCTTTTTATTACTTCTCTTCTTTGCTCAGACTTATAGGCATGGTGGTCGAAGCCTGCTAACCAAGTAGTGCTTAAATTTATGAGACGCCTGACTGAAAATTTCAATCGCCATACTACTCGCACCTCGCGGGTTCCCGCTTCCATGGTGATTGTGCTTGTACTCAGAAGCAGTAATACACATGTTGTTGATGGACAAGCAGGGTTTGGTAGCATACATAACTTAGAATTTAAGAACTGTTTGGAATGTTAAATTATGCACAAAATTTCTACAAATGCAAGATCCATAGAATACATGTTTGTGCTACAAGTTTAAAATTGATTACCAATTGATTACCAGTGTACCTCATTAAAACTCCCCTCACTGTATCACGGATTTCATTATTTCAATAAAGCATGGTCATGGCTCCCAAATGCATATTTTCCTATATCCTATGTATTCTTGCAGTTGCTAAATCCTGTTTCCAGGCTCTAGCTATGCTTGGTAGGAGAGCAGATTGGTTTGTGTCTGAAAAGGTAACAAAGGCCCACAATCTCCTTGATAAGCTTTAAAATTTCCTGGATAAATGCTGGAGAAATTTCTCCAGCATTTCTCCAGGATATGTTATGATTTTCGATGAAATTAATAGAGTTTGCCTTTAAAACTCATTTTCCTACAGCATTTCTCGAGGTAATTTTCTTTGTCTTCCTGAAATTTCAGTTTAATCACACAGGCAATTTCTTCATGAAACAAGAAATGTGGCGATTTTAATTTACAAGCACTGAATGGTGGAGCTCTTCATTACACAAACATACCTATGGATGCAATGTGCAGCAAGTTTTGAAGGCTGTAAAATGATAATGTTAAAAACTAACCTTTACATGTGTGTACAAATAATGGACAATATCAAATACTCTGATGATCTTTTTATTGATGGCCATTATCAAAAAATTAATGGGTTAAGATGTTCAGTCCCAAAAATTAATGGCCATGAAAATATTGATTTCCCAACTTCAGTAATTTAAAATTCATGAACACATCTTTCATGGCCATTATTAGACATGTAATGGGGTTTTCATGGCAATTAGTTTTTGTAATGGCCATTAATACTGCAAATTCATGGGCATTAAATCACCATAAAACAGAAAATAATGGCCCCTTAAATTTTAATGGTCATCATTTCATACCAAGGGTAAAAATTAATGTTATTTTAATGATCATACTTGCTCTTGAATTAAATTAATGGCCATTACCACTTAAATAATGGCACATTGTTTCGTATAAATATTGGTTCCCGATATTTCACTGCTTTCTAATGCTAATGAATTGCATATTTATATATTTAATGGCCATTAAAATATCAAACATGCAAATTTACTACTTTTTAATGCCATCAATAGACACGAAAGGTTTTAATGGTCATTACTTTTTGTAATGGCCATTACAGAATGCAAATTCATGGGCATTAAAAAATCACAAAACGAAAATTAATGGACCATTATTTCTTTTAATGGTCATTAATAATACAGAAGGTGTAAATTAATCAAAAATTAATGATTTTACTTGCTCTTTAATGGCCGTTACCGCTGAACTAATGGCCATTATAATGAATATTAATGACCGAACACACAAAACCATTAATTTTAAGAAACAAAAAGTAATGGATGATTTTAACAGGAATTTGATTATTAATGGCATTTTTATGGACTTTTAACGGAATTTAATGGGTTTTATGTGCAGTAGTGTCAGACGAGCCTCTGCAGCCTCTTTTAAGCTTATAAACTCCAAATGGCGTCAGTCAGTAGCTAAACATTCATAGAATACTCAAGCCACTAGCAAAGGCTCTGATCAGACTGCGTGTATGTGCAGGCTGATCTGAGGCTTTGTTGGTTTCACATACCACTTTGTTGGTAATCTCATGCACTGGCTCACTTGTGAAACAGGGTGAATGCATGCGAAAAAGAAACATATACAAACAGTGTAGACCCAAAACGAGGCATCTCATCAGGGTATGGGCTGTTTGCCAAGATAAGCACACTATTGGTAATGGTAGATTATAAAAAATGTTTATGATCAGGCCCTCCTTATTCACTTTGTATTAATTGGCAGGTGCTTATGAGGAGTTGATACAAACATCATCACAAATTCTGTAAAAATGGATTTAGAGTGATTAATATTGGCTCTACGCACGTGTATTGTACACATGACATCAAGATTCATCGGAATTGTGATAGAATCTTCCCATATTTTTGGTCTCAATGTGTACACATATGTGTTTTTGCATATACATAGCTACGCCCTTGCCAGATACCCATATCCGCCTGAGGGATGATGCGTCCCTCCATGAGTTGATACGGGGATGATATGAAAATTGCCATATAATAATCTATCATATGATTGAGTCTCGGTATGAGATTTCCATTAATGTGGTATGTGCGACTTGCAAAGGCTCAGATCAGCCTGCCCATACGCGCAGTCTGATCAGAACCTTTGCTAGTCGCTTGAATATTCTATGAGTGTTACCCTACTGACCAAACATCATTTGGAGTTTCTAAGCCTAAAAGGATGCTGCACAGTCTCGTCTGAGTCTACACTTGTCAAAATGCCACATTGTTGGAACTCACATGTCGTGGCTCATATTTGATATTTTTCTGAGAAGTTATCCTTAAAGTGAATATTCACATCGTATTAAATCATTATTATCCAGGTTTGATTTATGCTGAGAACCATATGGCCATTAATTTTGTTAAAGCAGCATCAATTAGTTAATAATTTGTTTACACATGCATGTCAAAGGAGGCCGGGATGAATCAATTAAGGCCAGAATTTTTTTATTAGTAGATTTACAAGAATGTTTTTTTCAGATTTAGGGTCGAGGGAGGAAAAAAAACAAATAAAAAAACTCTGAAAATGACCAGCTAACTGGTCATTTTCAGAGCTTTTTTTTTAATATCTCCAGAAAAACAGTAAAACTAGTAAGGCAAACCAACAGTCAGTATTAAATTTTTAAATATTTTACCATTTTCCTAAAAATCTGGACAGGACATTCACTTTTTCCAGCTTCACTCTCAAAAATACACAAACAGAACCTCAAAAATATATTATTTTTTTAACAAACAAAATAATATTTAGAGTCTGCGGATAAAATAAAAAAATATTTTTTTTCTTTCTACTTCCTGAAAAATTACAGTAGGAGGGTTCATAAATCAACTAATAAAAAAATTCTGGCCTTAGGTAATGTTTAACACTGTTCGGTATGGAATTTAAATGAATATAATTAGTTAATAATTTGATTACACATGCATGTCACAGGAGGCCACGATGAATCACTTAAATACAACAAGAAAAAATTCCATATGCTGCACCAAAGGTGCTCTGCTGCTACCAGGGCAAAGAAGTTAATTACAGTCCATGTTAAATAGGCCTGATGTGCATCCAAACTATTTGCAAAGGTTATCAGCAGATAAATGGGATCTGAATGTCAAACAGCTTAGATTCGGATCAGGCAGGGCCCATCGACATTGTTGAGCCTGATCTGGATCCAAACTGTTTGCAAAGGTTTTATTCAACCAGAATATCAAACGATTTTAATCCAGATCAAACCTGACATTATGTCTGCCCTGATTTGAATCCAAGCTGTTTGCAAGAGTTATCAGCAGATGAATTTGATCAGAGGTAGACAGTTTGAATCAAGATCAGGCCTGACATAATGTCAGGCCTGATCTTGATACAAACTGTTTGACTCTGGACCAAAACTGTTTACAATGGTTATCAGCAGACAACACATGGTCTCCAGTTTTTGCTTACACAATGTCCTATTTAAATTTGAATTAATGATAAAAGTCACCGTGCAAATTAAAAAACAGTGCGGATCCAGATCAGATGCTGCATAGGGCAGTATCTGGTCAGGGACTCCACGTTTCTAGCTTACACAATATTTTATTAAAATTTGAATAGAATGATCAAATCATCGTACATGTACATCCTTAAAATTTGAAATGGACCTGTCCATTGGCAAATAGTGCAGATCCAGATCAGGAGTTGCATAATGTGGTGTCTGATCAGGGACTCTGTATTTAGCTAACACAATATCCTATAAGAAAAATTGAGTTTAATGATAAAAATCACTATACATTCCTAAAATTGGTAATGGGCCTGTCCAGTTGATAATTGCTGAAAATTCCATTCGGAATACATAGGGTCAACTGACAGCAGTGGGATTAGTGGACACGAAATAAACATGGTGTCTGAGTGCTCCGAATGTGGTGATATGTTTTTTTCTCCCTAGGGATGATAAGGGTCATGTGGGGTGTAATAAGGCATGCACGGATCCAGAGGGGGGACGGGGCCCGGACACGCCCTGAAAAATCACAAAAATATAGGGTTTCTTAGCAATACTGGTCCGGATCACCAGAAAATCATAAAACTACCAAGCCAGCATTCCATGTTGGGTCATCATCGGCACGCCAGCGAAACGCCATTTAAATGACGTTTCGCTGACCGGAGGATGATGGCCCACTTATAATGGTATTTGGATCATCTCTCCCCTCATCAACTAAAAAAAATATTTGGACCCCTCTGACAAAATTTTCTGGGTCCGCCCATGATAAGGGTCATGTTAGGTGTGATATGGATCCCTATCACACACCACTAGACCTGGCCATTTTGATTGATATGCCTCTCCCGATGCGTAGTACTGATAGGTGTATGGAATTGTTTCCTGTATTGCAAATGTAAAGAGAATGTATTTTATAATATACTGAAGGACTTTAAAAATGCACCACCTGCTTAAATGCTAGTTTATGTCGAAAATTGGATATTTTCATTTTGTGAAAAATAAAATTGACAAGTTTCGTCATTTAGCTTGCATTCAATAAGAAAATCGAAACACTGTGGCTTATGATTGTCGTGACGTCGGGATAATTCTAAGACAACTCAAATTCAAAAAGTCACAGAGTACCCATACCTTCCATAATGAACGAAAAAAAGTTTTCAAACCGATGTTTGTTCTTGAAAGCAAAAGGAAAGACAAAATAAAATCATAAAGTTTAAAGCCTCTGGCAACGTTCATTACGCCTACATGACGTAATTGATTTTTGACGTAATTGGCCGTTTATATCCTAAAGATCAGGAATAATCAAAATCTTTTTGTCGCCAACAGATACTTCTCAATCAGTTGCATAAAAGATAAAAGTATCGCGACATTCACGGACATCGCCCGTCTGTTATTGATGTTTGAAAATTTAAGACTGACGTTAGCAAAGAAACGTTGCAAGTTGGAGTGTAATAAAACGATTATTTCTGAAACCTTTGTGTTTTTCCATTTGCTAAGACATCTGGCTACCACTTAAAAGTGCTTGTTTTCAAATTGAATCAAATTCACATTTGTCAGACGACAATTGTTGAAAAACACTTACGTCGATATTACGTCAGAATGAACAGCATGAGCAAATCGAAATCATGGCAAATCATGGTCCATTTTGCAAGAGGATAAAAATTATAACAAAAACATCCTCAAAGCAATCATGTGGAAGAGACAGAGAAAGTAAAATGGTGCGTTTTTAAAGTCCCTCAGTATATTTACATTTTCAAAGCAAGCCTTTATTTATATATTTAATGAATCTTTAGATTTTTGCAACCGTTCATAGCCTCATGAACGACGCTTTTCAGTTTTACATTCCAACAAACCTGTTAATACGATTAATTATTAAGTACAAAACTGCTTTGTAATTTCAAAATATCAGATGTTTATAATAAAATGTAAATACATGTATAAGTAAAAAAAGTCATTTTTTCGGAACCTTTATGGAATCATAAATACTTCAAGTCTCTTGCAAAGTTAATTTGAAGCACTTCAGGCTTCACTTAATTTGCAAGAGACTCGAAGTATTCATGATTCCATGAACATTCCAAAAATCGAATTCATTTCTTAAATAAATATATAGTAAACACAATCATTTTATGCTCATCAGTGAATTCAGTGCATATCAGATATGAATAAAATTTATAGTTCTAAAGTGAAATGATATCACATCAATTCACTAGTGTGTGGTATGATTTATTTCTTTTTAACTGCAGCTAAGGCCAGATTTTTTTCATTAGTTGATTTACGGGATTTTTTTCAGATTTAGGGTCGGGGACAGAAAAAAACTCTGAAAATGACCAGTTGACTGGTCAGTTTCAGAGCTTATTTTTCATTTTCAGAGCTTTTTTTTTTAATATCTCCAGAACAAACAGATAAACTAGTAAAGTTAACCAACAGTCTGTATTAAATCTTTAAATTCTGCATAGAACAATCACCCTCAGCAGTGTCACTCTAAAAAATACGCAAACAGAACCATTTTTTTTCTCACAAAACAAATAATATTAAGAGTCTGCGGATGAAATATATATAAAAAAATGATTTTAGAAATGAAATTTTATTATTTTTCTACTTTCTGGAAAATTATAGTAGGAGGGTTCGTAAATCAACTAATAAAAAGATCTGGCCTAAATAAGGCTTTTAAGCTCACCTGAGCTGAGGGCTCAAACAAGGTATTAGTATGGCAATGATGGTTCATTGTCCGTCCACACTTTCAAAGTAATATATCTCTTTAAGTAAGATCAAATTTCATGTAAAGTATCAGCAGGTTTGGGGAAAGGCTACATAGATTTTATGGCTGGTTGGATTTGAACTCTGGTTGCCTTGGCAACAGAAAGCTCCCATAGACTTATAAGGGGGACAAATATGCAAATCTTCTACTGTAAAACATGAGGCATGCAGATTTTTTGATTTGGTATATAACAATGTTTAGTGGTACTCTACATAAATCCTGCCAATCAAGCCCTTTGGGTCATAACTGGCTCAGCTCCAGGAATCAAGAGTTTTCATAGACTTCTAATTGGAAAACCTTTAAAATCTTTGTTTCTACAACCATGCGAACCACAGCTTATAGATTTATAATGAAGCAATGTCTAGTGGTCACCTATACATAATTCCTGCCAATCGAGCCCCAGGGGTCCAAACTGGCCTCACCCCAGGGATCAAGAGTTTCCATCTATAATGGGGAAAACCTTTAAAATTTTCTTCTCTGAAACCATAAGGCCCATAGCTTAAATTATATGAGCCAGTGCATGAGATTTGCAACAATGTGGTATGTGCGACCAGCAAAGCCTCAGACCAGCCTGCGCATGCGCGCAGTCTGATCAGAGCTTTTGCTAGTCGCTTGAACATTCTATGACGGTTTAGCTTCTGAGTGAACACCATTTGGAGTGTCTAAGCTTAAAAGGAGGCTGCAAGGCTCATCTGAGTCTTCACTTGTCAAAATGTCACATTGTTGGAAATCACATTTCACTGCTCACATATGTGTTGCAATGTCTAGCGGTGACAGATCTTCTACATAAATCCTGCCAACCATGCCACTTGGGTCCAAACTGGCCACGCCCCAGTGGTCTTTAGCTTCCATAAACTTATTAAAAATGATATTCTCTAAAGCAATGAGACCCTCAGCTTATATAATGAGCCGCGACATGAGATTTCCAACAATGTGGTATGTACGACCAGCAAAACCTCAGATCAGCCTTCGCATACGCGCAATCCGATCAGAGCCTTTGCTAGTCGATTGAATATTCTATGAGTGCTAAGCTACTGACCGAACATCATTTGGAGTTTTTAGGTATGAAATGAGGCTGCACAGGCTCGCCTGAGTCTACACTTGTCAAAATGCCACATTGTTTGAAATCACATGTCACGGCTCATATTTAGTATGTTGCAATGCTAAATGTTCCCCTACGTAACCCTGCGCCAATCATGCCCCAGAGACCCAAATTGCCCACTCCGTGAGGGTCATTTGCTTCCATAGACTCGCAATGAAAAAACTTTTAAAAAGTCTCGTCTGAAACCACAAGGCTTACTCATGGGCGAATCCAGAGGGGGGGGGGGGACAGGGGATCCCGATCCCCCCCCCCCCCCGCCTGAAAAATCACAAAAATTTAGGGTTTCCTAGCAATATTGATCCGGATCCCCTAAAAATCACAAAGCTACCAAGCCATCATTCAATGGTGGGCCATTATCGACACGCCAGCGAAACGCCATTTCAATGGCGTTTCGCTGGCGGGCCGATGATGACCCACTTTTAGTGGCATTTCGATCCTCGATCCATCCCATCAACTAAAAAACAAAGAAAAAACGGTGTCAGTGGTGGACCCCCTCTGACAACATTTTCTGGATCCGCGTATGTAATACTACTCAGTTGAGTCGGCTCATTGATAATTCTGGGACTGGGACATTTTCCATAACGGTTTTATGTGAAAATTACGCTACACATGTTATAACGTCTGTTTCAAACCTAATGACGCCACCGGCAAGTGACGTCTTTCCTACGGATCTCTTTAAAGACTTTCTCAAATGTTTCATTCGTTAAATGTTTAAACGCAGTTTTCTTATACTATTATTTGGTATTTAAATTCTAAGTTGGACTTAAATCTTTCCTGCGCCAAGGACTTTCGGAACCTGAGTTCTATGGTGACTTGGTGTATAAGTTGAAGAAGATCATTTTTTCAGCGCAATTTATTAAAATAATATCTCATGAAAAAAAGATTGGCTACAACATAAATATATTGCAACAGCCTGCATGCTTGGTGGTCAACCCAATCACGGTTGGCAACTTTGCTTTCTTCTTTCATTGCACGCCGGACTTCAGACTCTATAATGGTTCCGACTTAAAGACTTATCTTTTAATGAGGTGGTAGGGGCCTGATGCTTTGGCTGTTGTTAGGCCCATCGAGGTTTACCTGCTGGATTTCTTTTGCTCCGTTATTCAGCTTTATCACCCAGGTGAACCGCATGTCAGACAGTCTAGATCTCGGAGGGTGTTGGCTACCGGAGGTAAACAAAGGATTTTGGGGTAGGATATGGTCTGTATTGAGGCGATTTTATTTAATTTAGATTCGGTTTGAGGGGTAAGAACAACATATAGGTCGATAGTATACAGAATGATAATAACTCTGAAAACATTACATGTTTTGGAACTTAATCTGTTCGAGTTTAAATCGCATTTGAATTCGGAAATGCAGTAATTTGGACGATTATTTCGAATTCATCAGTTAATATTCATATCTTTTATTTTATTTTACTTGATTCACAGCCACCGCTGGAATGTATAACCTCTCTTCGGAATGAATCAGTCAAATGCAATTCAAAAATACTTGTAAAACACTTATTTATTTGCAATTTTATGACGGTGGTATCATGTTTATAGGTAGCTTTCCGTTCGGAGGTATGTTGGGTAGCTGTCGGAGGGAAGGCATATGCATGTTAACATTGATTTCGGAGACAGGCAAATTGATTATGCAGGGAGCGCAGTGGCTCAGTGGTAGAGTGCTTGGCTCGAGACCGAAGGGCCGCGGGTTCGAGCCTCACCGGCGTCACTGCGTTGTGGTCCTTGAGCAAGACACATTTATCCTAGCTTAGTACTGGTTCAACCCAGGAAGACCGTCCCGCATAACTGAAAGATTGTTGAGTGGACGTAAAGAATCAAATCAAACAAAAAAAAATTGATTATGCTCATTAAACAAGCTCTCGCATACGGAAACAAAAGTGTAACACACAAACACTTTCAAAAACAATTGGTTCGATTGGCGGGGAACATATCAAAGGAGAAACAAGCTTAAATAAACCAATTTGTTAGAGTTTTTGTTCAGCATTGAATGGGTGTTTTTGTGCATTAGTTTGTTTTGTTTGTTTGTTTGGCCTACCATATCTATTTAGCCCTTTGCATCACATTAAAGAAACGATCTGGCAGGAACATAACATGCCAAGGCATTGTGAAGGTGAGGGATCAAGTAGCAATGCAATTAGTTTACCAGATGTTTAGACGAGCACCTGTACGGTCAAATCAGTCTTCACTAGATGCATAAATTTTACTAGGTGTTTTCGCATTTACACAACATAAGTTAACCCGCTTTAAAGAACAGCCTTTGGGTTCAAACAAGTGTAAATGACCAGGAAATGCCACAATCCGAGACAGACTCATGTCTCCAAGAGACAGGGACACTGGAACACATACAAATAAGGAATAAGCTCAAAAGTCAGAATACAATAAGCAAAGCATTCAGCTCCCTTTTTTTTTTTTTTTTTATTTGTAATAAACATTGTTCAAAATACAAATATACATAAGTTCATATACAATACTAAGTGAACATATAAATATGGAGATCGTTCGAACTGCTAGCACTAATTTTACACTATTAGAGAGAAGAGGGGAGGGTTAGAGAGAAGCAGGCAGAGGGCCTGTATTCAAAGTTAATTAACATGCGGGATTGTGGAGTACTATAGATCATGTAAGTAATTGGATATATTTTATAAATGCGAACAAAGAACTAGCAAGAGCCTAAGCTCTTGCCTAGCCTCTATTCTAAAACAAGTTTTCCGCTCATGATAAATGGCTGGAAAAATGTAAAAAATATAATATAGAAAAACATAACGACAATGGCAAAAAGCCAGCATCAAAAACCAACAGGGATAGCGAAAATCTCACTCTTCTATCACAGTTGGGAAGAAATAATTATACACGGGAGACCATTTTTTAAAGAAACTATTGATCTTGTTATTAAGGAAGGAAATATATTTCTCACTTAACATTTTTTTCTTTAGGAGGCAAATGAAGCCTTGGATATTAATAGTTCTGGAAATAAATTTATTTTGGTAAATAAAAAGCTTTGCAAGAGCATATATGTAAGTTACTAATTCATTGTTACCAGTATATGAAAATAGTATTTCCCTGTTCTCCAGAGATAAGTCAATGTTAACATTGGTGTTGAGCCATTCTCGTAATTCTCTCCAGAAGTTTTTGACCTTTGGACATGACAAAAACAAATGGTGTATTTTTTCTGGTTGTTCCTTACAGTAAGAACATACTCCACTGTCAATTTTATTAATTTTAGCCAAGAATGAATTTGTAACTAAAATATTATTATTTATCTTATATTGGAAATCTCGAAGTTTAACTTCATGCCATTTTTTGGTACTAAGAAAGTAAGATTTCCATTCATTTTCAGTTATGTCACCTATTTCAGCTTGCCATTTATTCTGTGGTATATAATCATTCACATTTACAAAAGTATCATAGAATACTCTACTACCTTTTTTGGCCTTCATAAGCTTTTTAACAAAGACATTACATGCCACATTTATTTTGTTTTCAAAGATAAAAACGCGATTATCATTAATTTGGGTTATCCATGACCGGGGTATTTTGTTTAAAAGATATTGATAATCTAAAAAAGTACCATTGATATTGTACATTGTTTTTAATTGTTCAAACGTGTAAAATTCGCCATTTTGACCAATAATATCAAAAACTACTCTGATGCCTTTTTCATGCCAATTTTTAAAAAGTATTTTTCCACTTCCTATGTTTTCGTTATGCCATAAAGGGGAGTCAAGGATTTGGCCAATATTTTCAACAGGTAAAATTTTACAGAATTCCGCCCAAATATGCATTAAATCTTTCCAAAAGGGGTTTTGTAACTCACTGCTTAGTTTAAATGCGTATGAACCACCAATGGAGAAAAGACTATGAAAATTAATTAAAGATAAGCATGTCCATTCATTTGGTTTTGTTTGATGAAGTATTCTTCGAAGCCACGAGACCTTAAGAGCTTTAATAAATGACCTAAGTTCTACCATCCTGAGACCTGCACAAGCTATATTCTTTATTATAATTCTTCTTTTTATTCTGTCAGGACCGGAATTCCATAAAAATTTATAAAATAGTTTCTCTAATTCGGATATTAGTCCATTTGGCGGGGCTGGCAATGAAATAAAAAGGTGAACAAACTTTGAGACTGCAAGGGATTTGATAATGGTTATTCTCCCTAATAGAGTTAGTTTTCTTTTCGACCAATGATTTAGTATTTTTTTAATTTTTAAAAGTATTTCTTGGGAATTTAAGTCCCATATGTTGAAAACGAGAGGGGAAAATGTAACTCCTAAAATTTTTAATGGGTCCTGGGACCAATCTAATGCAAATTCTTCACATAGAGTTTCAAGAGAGCCACACGACGAGCCAATCCATAATGCCCTTGTTTTGTCAACATTTATTTTCAATCCTGACATTATGTAAAATTGTTTGAGTAAATTCAAAGCTGCTTTTAAAGATTTTTCTGTACCATCCAGAATCAATTGAGTATCATCGGCGTACTGTGATAGCTTATATTCTTTTCCATTAATTGATATACCTTTAATTTCTTTATTTTTTCTTACCATTTTTCCTAAAATCTCTGCACATAAAATAAATAAATAAGGGGATATTGGATCCCCTTGTCTACATCCTCGTCTTAAACTAAAAAAGTTGGACATAAAACCGTTTTGTAAAATACAGGTTTCAGAACCTTTTTGAAATAAACCCACCCACGATTTTATTGAGTTCCCAAAGTTAAAATAATCTAAGACTTTCATAATAAATTTCCATTAAACAGTATCGAAAGCCTTTTCAAAATCAATAGATAATAATAGACCTGGTAGATTTTGTTTCTTGGACTCAAACAGTACATCGTAAATTAGCCTTACATTTTCTCCTAAAAATCTACCTGCAATAAAACCTTTTTGATTTTCATTTATAATATTATCTAAAACCTTCTTTAATCTGTTTGATATAACTGCTGATGCAAGTTTGTATATTACATTCAATAGTGAAATAGGTCTCCAGTTTTTTAAGTTAATCCGGGATTTGTTTTGTTTTGGTATGCAAGTAATTACTCCCTGTTTTTGCGTAATACTTAATGAACCATTTCGATACCCGTAATTTAAAGACTGTAAGATAAAATGGCCTATGTCAGTCCAGAAAAATTTGAAAAACTCCACAGTAAAGCCATCCAAACCTGGGCTTTTATTATTTTTCATGTTTTTTAATGCAAAACCTAATTCAGAATACAAAATTTCGCCCTCCAATTCTTTTGAATCTTTATCTGACAATTTATTTTCATTTTCGCCTAGAATTGAATTGATTGAAACGTCATTTTCTAAATTTACTTCCTTATAATGATCCTTATAAAAACTAGTTTGGCAATTTAATATGTCAGGTGTTTTTGTAAACTCTTCTCCATCCTCATTAACCAGCTTATGAATTACTTTACTTGTATAGTTCCTTTTTTCTAAATTAAAAAAGTATTGAGTTGGCTTTTCTCCTAAATCTTCATATCTACTTCTTGAACGCAACATCATACCTTCAATTTTATCCTTTTGTATGTCATATAACATTGTTTTCTTTGTTTCTAAATTGTCTAAAATTTCATCTGACATATTTATAAAATTTGTGTTTACTTCATCTTCAATTATTTTTATTTCTTGCTCAAGTTGTTTTTCCTGTTGTTGTTGTTGTTTCTTTTTAAACGAACTATATTTTATTGTATTTCCGCGTATCATAAGTAAAAGGGTTTCTAAAAATAATTGACTGTTTATACTGTACTCCGATTGTTGGTTATCTAAGTTATCATCATTGTTTGTAGCATAAGTTTGTTTAACGTCAGATATTGTGTCTTTTACTATTTGTATATAAGAGTGGTCTTTTAATAAAGAGTTGTTAAATTTCCAGTACCCCCTCCCACGTTCATTTTCATTTAATGTAAGTTCTAAAGTGACACCACTATGATCTGTCCTATAACCAGGAATTATATTGGTTGCATATACATATAAAAAACATTCAAAACTAGTTAAAAAGAAGTCCAACCTTGCTTGCTTTCTTACTGGATTTCTTCTACTCCATGTATATTCTCTCTTCTCCTCATGAAAAATTCTGTATGTATCTAAAAAACCATCTTCTTCAATTATGCTATCTAAAACTTCATTTCTTGCACGAGGATTATTAATATGTAAGTAGTTATTTGTATCAAGGTCTGGGTTTATTACTAAGTTCCAGTCCCCACACATAATAATATTGTCATTATTTAATGTTTTATATTTTTGCCTTAATTCTTTATAAAATTTTGGTTTGTCATCATTTGGACCATAAAGATTAATAAGAGTGAACTTTTTACCTTCAATATTTATATC
The DNA here is from genome assembly GCA_964019695.1 of Loripinus fragilis. Taxonomy (NCBI): domain Eukaryota; kingdom Metazoa; phylum Mollusca; class Bivalvia; order Lucinida; family Lucinidae; genus Loripinus; species Loripinus fragilis. The sequence continues at coordinate 31,297,759 of OZ026530.1, read as the reverse complement.
TAAAATAATGTAGTTACCATTTACATCTGAATTTATTTTTTCAACTTTATATTCAAAATTATTATTCAGTAGAATTAATACGCCTCGACTGGAGCTATTAAAACAACTAAAATAAGCATCGTTCCCCCATTCAGCTTTGACATAGGATTCTTGTTGACTCTGGATATGTACATCTTGGAGACAAACAATATTATATTTTTTAGCTCTGACATGTCTGAAAAGGGCTCGTCGCTTCTGTGGGTTTCCCAATCCCTGACAGTTTTGAGAAAAAATTGTTATGTTATCTGGCATTTATAGGTTGTTTTTAAACATGAATCCATCCGACCAGAATAATCATGAGCAGCGCAGAATAAATCACAAATAAATCCGAATGTATTATCTGTCATGCATGTTAAAATACCTGCATTATTCAATAGATTGATGAGAAGAAAGAGGTAAAGAAAAGTAAAGGCGATCATTTTCCGGTCTGAGCTAAAGCGACCTGAAGCAAATAGGCACAACATTATCATAAATGTAAGAGGATAATTGTTAATAGCTTGTCCTATTTTTTGTTATTGATGTGGATATTCACCAGAGGCACCGCGGAGAGGTGGTCCTAGTGTTTATCCGCAACATTTAAGCCAGTAAAATATGCATAAATATTTACTTACAATGTTTAAGTGAGTCATTCTGACTGCACATCGGCGCAGGCCGACATGTATTCCTAAAGGTATCAGTGATTGCACCCCGACAGACGAGCCTCGGGCGACAGTCTGGTACACACCTAATACGGTAATGCAAATACATATTCAATACATAAAGCAAATCAAACATCGACGCCGAATTGTCAAACTAGTGAACTGTATGTTTCAAAATTTAATGTCTACATGGACGAAGAGACAGTGTACGATCGCCCGGAAGGCACGAGACGTCAAGACAGGATCACCTCAACGTCAATGCGACGTCATGACGTTGATATGACTCCGCCTCAAGGCCCTGCGTCCTCTTGACGTGCACAACTAAATCCGGATCCTCGCAGGGAATCCCGATCTCGGAGGCTGAAAACTCTCGAAGCACAGCAAAGACCCAGAAAGTTTTGTATTTGACACTCCTTTTTGTTTGCTTCCTCTAGCTGATGGAGGGACAGAGGATCCTTAATACCACTTAAAGCGGGCCATCATCGACCCGCCAGCGAAACGCCACTTAAATGGCGCACCGCCGGCGTGCCCATGATGTCCAAACATTGAATACCGACCCGGCAGCCCTGCGACCTCCCAGGGAACCCGGACCAGCATTGCTAAGAACCTCTATATTTTTGTGACCCCTCAGGGGGGCCCGGACCCCCTGTCTCGTCTCCATCTCTGGATCCGCCCATGAAAAGTGAAAGACAACGGCGCCGATCAGCCTGCGCAAATGCGCAGACTGGATCCCGCCCCCGCCGTTCACCAACTCCGAAGAGTTTTCCCCCGATGAGGCCCAAATACTTATTGAAATAGTTCGGCAAGTTAAATAAGTACATTAAGGTAGATGTTCACACAGCTACCGGTCAAACGCATGCTAATTATGTTATGTTAGCAAATAGCGCCACCGAATACAAAATTTGCAGGAAAAGGGCGTTTTGTATGGATATACTCTTTGTTCCACGGCCTATCCGACATGATTTAACATAGGGCGTCAAAGAAGAAAAGAAAAAGAAAAATGGTTCTCCACGACCTTAAAGGATAGCAATGATATCAGTGTCAAGGTTGTGTGTAGCGGGGCTCATGCTGCTAAAATACTCGAATCTTTTAATAACAGAAATAAAACGTGCTCGCGGGAGGCCACTATTCCTTGAATCAGTTGAATTATTTAGTTAAACGGCATTAATCCATTCATGTGTATGTGTTTCTGCTCTGTTTGGAATATATCGAAAGTGTAAAGTTTCACTATTTAGTTTACACGCTATGTTTTGTGTTAAGATCCGACAACTGCAGGAGTTAGGCAATACTATTTTGGGAACCCAAAGTTAAACTTCGTTGAGCTTATTTATAGACACAACCGTCAGCTGGGATTCCAAATATATATAATTAGAACCGATCTGATTGGTAACTACTAAGGGAGACTACGTCATTTGTCAAAATACACTCTAAGATAAAGATAGAATTTTTGTGATTGGATAATATTTACCGAGAGACAGTAGTGGATTTCCAGGTTCTAAATATAGACGAGATTTTATCATTCGATGTATACATGTAAGTACATGTTTTGTTGTTATTTTAGACGTGCTAACGAAGAGTATTATAAAGACAGGGTTGAATGGTAAGCTGATAAACACATTTCAAAGCTTGCCTTATTGAGCAAGGCAGCGTCCTACTTTTGCCAACATAACAAACCAAGCAGGCAAATAAACACCTTATTACTCTGACACACACTGAAGACCCCTATGAAATGTTACTTATTGAAACACCTCATCAGGGTCTCCACTGTTTGCCAAGACAAATATATAATGCTCAAAGAGAGAAAAAACACAACTTTGAGGGAATCTGGCCTTTAAATTCCATAAAGGGCTACTCTAATTGGTCCATTTAAGATCACTGGGTCTGATTGCGGATCTGGATGGGGGGGGGGGGGGGGGTGGGGGGGGGTCTGATATTCACTATACATTAAAAAATTAGCCCATTATTCATCTCATTAAAATTTTGGGTTATTCATTAAAATAAGACCAATTATTCATTAAAAGTAAGAAAGGTGGCAAAGAAATCTGATTATTCACTATTCATTAATTTTTTCTTCAATTCATTATAAAATAGGATTATTCATTATTTTTTTAGGCCCTCATTATTCACTATTCATTATTTTTTTGGCTCATTATTCACTATTCATTATAAAAAAGGGCCATTATTCACTAATCATTATACCCCATCCAGACCCTCCTGATTTGCGGGTATGCTGCAGTGTATAATATATGGAAATCAAAAAATCCAAATGTATAGCACAATGGAGAGACTGGGTATGAACCATTTTCCTACTCGGTAACCGTATACTGGCTACTTTGACAAACGGTGAGGATCCAGATGAGATGCTGCTCAAAGCAACACCCCACCAGGGCCCCCACTGCTTTTCAAAAACAAAACAATTTCAAAAACAAAACAACCCTCAGAAGCAGAGCATACACCATTCTGTAGAAATTCTTGAATTATGAAATGGATAAATTCACATTACAGGTGTATGCATATATATTAAGGACTGAAATCGTCTTGGGGCTGGCTGTAAGGCACTGTCAAAAGGGGAAAAATGGATAATGTACAAATTAATGGCCTACTTTGGCCAGCAACAAGACATGCAACAAACACATTTAGATATTTAAGGCCAAAAGCAAGATATACACCCACAGGGAGAATATTTGACACATAACATTCACTTTTGGAAGACAGTGAGGACCCAGATGAAATGTCACTTAACGCAACACTCCATCATGGTCTCCGCTGTTTGCCTATCATCATTTTTCCAGGAGTGTTGGCCCCCTCAAATTTCAGAATGGATCATTCACTGTACACATTACAAAACTTATAGCGTATTAATAGATTATGACATAATATCCAGCCCTTTCGTTCTGGTTATGAGTACTGTACACTGATACTTTGACAAACAGAGAAGACCCAGATGTGATGCCGCTCAAAGCCACACCTCATCATTGTCTCCACTGTCTGTCATAAGTTTAATTGCATTGAGGGTGGGTTGTTAGGTATATCAAAATAAAGTAAAATAAAGAAAGCTATGACCTACTTTGGTCACAAAACAAAACAGGTAAGCTAAGCAAAGTCAAAGTAACAAAATAACAAACAAAAAAAAGAGCAGTAGCACATTGATCCTTTCCACTCTGGATAGTCACCCAAAAGGTCATTTCTAAATAGCAACCGCCCGATGAAATGCCCCTTAGAGGGGTATCTAAGCGAGTCTGCACTGTTCACATAGAAGAATTCTCAGAGTCAGAGGCTTATTATTTTTTCAGAAATTTTGCCTCATAGTTTTATTTGATAGGTGTTTTCCCATTACCTTTACCAAATTACCACTATGTATGGAGCATTCTATCAGAATGGAAAGGCACAGCAAAAGCATAGGATAGTCTAGGATATTTTCTGCCCTATTGACCTTTTGTGACTTCTGTCTGTTTTCTTGCATCCATGGACAGTACATAGGTCCAGATAGGCAAACATTTTCACCCTAAAATTGTTAATATTTTCCCATCTATGAGTTTTAACATTTGTAATTGGGTGCTGCATTCAGCTCCCTTTATCTCAGTGAGAGTATTGCCAAACGAGAAATGACACAATATAAGCGTTTAACACGAATTGCCAAAGACGAACCCCCAGCAAATACAACAAAAATAGTGAGTATGATCAGGAAATAATACAATCACAATCTTCAGACAAACCCATGGCACCGTGAGGAAGAGCCACACAGCAATCACAAGACACTAGGAAGACAAACTAAGCAAAGCAACCAGCTCTCTCTTCCCCATCTACTCACTCACTACTCTCTCTCTCTCTCTCTCTCTCTCTCTCTCTCTCTCTCTCTACTCGCTCTCCTCTCTACTCTCTACTCGCTTTCCTCTCTACTCTCTCTCAATTCCCTTTCTTTCTACTATCTATTCTCTTTCTCTCCCTGTCTCTCTTCCTCTACGTCTCTCTCTACTCTCTCTACCTCTCTGTCTCTCTCTACGTCTCTCTACTCTGTCTCTCTCTCTCTACGTCTCTCTCTACTCTCTCTCTCTCTACTCTGTCTGTCTCTTTCTACGCATGTCTCTCTTCTCTTTCTCTCTCTACTCTGTCTCTCTCTCTACTCTCTATATATATACTTTTTTCTCTACTCGCACTACTCTCTACTCTCTATACTTTATTCTGTACTCGAACTCCTTCTCTACTCTCTCTTTCCCTGCTCGCACTCCTCTCCACTCTCTCTTTCTCTACTCGCTCTCCTCTCTACTCTCTATCTACTTGCACTCCTTCTCTACTCTCTCCTTCTCTACTCGCACTCTTTCTCTACTCTCTCTTTCTCTACTCGCACTCCTTCTTTACTCTCTGTTTCTCTTCTCGCACTCCTATCTACTCTCTTTTTCTCTACTCGCACTCCTCTACTCTCTTTTCTCTACTTGCACTCCTTCTCTACTTGCACTTCTTCTCTACTCGCACTCCATCCCTATTCGCACTCCTCTACTCACTCCTTCTCTACTCGCACTCCTTCTCTACTCTCTCTTTCTCTTATCACACTTCTTCTCTACACACTCTTTCTCTACTCGCACTTCTTCCTCATTCGCACTCTTTTTCTACTCGCACTCATTCTCTACTCTCTCTTCTCTACTCGAACTTCTTCTCAACTCGCAATTCTTCTCTACTCGCACTCTTTCTCTACTCGCACTCCTTGTCTACTCTCTCTTTCTCTACTCCCACCTCCTCTCTCCTCTCACTTATCTATACTTGCACTCCTTCTCTACTCGCAATCCTTCTCTACTCACACTCCTTCTCTACTCGCACTCCTCTACTCGCACTCCTTCTCTACTCACACTCACTCTACTCCCACTCCCACTACTCGCTCCCCTCTACTCGCACTACCTCTACTCGCACTTCCTCTACTCGCTCTTTCTCTACTATCTCTTCCTCTACTCGCTGTTTCTCTACTCTCTCTTTCTCTCTTTCTCTACTCTCTCTTTCTTTCTCTTTCTCTCTCTCTCTGTCTCTGTCTGTCTGTCTTTCTCTCTCTCTCTCTCTCTCTCTCTCTCTCTCTCTCTCTCTCTCTCTCTCTCCAATGTATTTGATAATTAACTTAAAATATCAATATAATGAAGTGAGTGTTCGACTCCATTGTTCAGTCCTCCTCTGTCAAATTCCAAGTGCGTCATCCAATTGTAAAGAACTGTAATAACGTGCTAGCAGGGAACATTTTATCATGGAATAGAGAGAGTACTTCTCTGTATGCCTTAACAATGAGGCCCTCTCACGAGTTAGGGTGTATTTGTACAAGCCATTTTATTCTAGGGAAAGGGAAAATGCCAAATTGAGGCGAACAAAATTGTCAGAGAACAGGGAAATAAATTAAATATAAACATGGATATAAGTCAATATTTAAGAAGAACAAGGGAACAGGTACCTCCTGGGAGAGCCTCTATTATAGATAATAGAACAAACATCACAACTATAAAACTACTAAACTTGATATGTTTAAAAATATTCTACCCAAATCTAAACAAGTAACAGCTAGTTTTCAATCCGATTGTCCATCTCTTTCTGAAAAGGGCGTCACACAGGTACATTTATTAAACTAAAGAAAATTTAAAGTCGTACTGCAAATAGTTGCAGAAAGATCTAATTAAACATTCGATTTTACAGAAATGGGAAGCTATCTGCTTTTATAAGTACAAATATATAACATGTTACAAATACATGTTGTTTTATGCATATGGAAATCGCTAGAAACAGTGTTTTTGATTGCCATTTGTCGCCAGTCGGGCGACAAATGGCAATCGAAGATCCTGTTTCTAACGATTTTGATCTACGTTCGTCGATAGTATTAACGTTTTCGATTGCCGCTTATCCGGTGTACAACTTTTAAAAATATCTTAAATAAACAACTCATCTTTATTGCTTCTTATAGAATGACAAATGAGCCGCGACATGTGATTTCCAACAATGTGGCATTTTGACATGAATAGATTCAGACGAGCCAGTGTAGCCTTCTCTTAAGCTTAGAAACTCCAAATTATGTTCGTTCAGTAGCTTAATGTTCATAAAATATTCAAGCGACAAGCAAAGGCTCTGATCAGACTGCGCGTATGCGCAGGCTGGTCTGAGCCTTTGCTGGTCGCACACACCACATTTTTGAAAATCTCATGTCGTGACTCAAATAATATTGTTTAAAAAGATGCCATTGTGGGGCTTGGGCTGCTATTACCGAAATGTGAGAGCCTGGGCCCAGAATTAGACTGCCTTCTTAAAGTTAAGGAAGACTAACTGAGTTATACCCCTATTTCAACGAGAGTACCCGAACAATATTTTTGGTTGATCGGCTGCATATTTGCGAAACAATCAGGAATTTGCGGACAATCACATGGGAAGGTCTGGAAAGATCTTGCGCAATCGCCTCAGTCCCGCGAGAGTCGGGTACCGAAAAAGTGATCGGCTACTGTTTTTAAACATGTTCAAAAACAGTAGCCGATCAAAACCGTCGGCCGCGGGTCGTCTTGGTCGTCCGAGGATCCTCTGAAGGTCATCTTGTCTCGCCTGCCCTCTAAAGCTTTCGTATAACCTCTGGAGCTCTCTTCTTCCCTCGGGAGCTTTCATATACCCTCTGCAGCTCTCTGCCGAGGATCTTGTGAAGGGTGTCACAAAGACTCGATAGTTACTAAATACAACACAAGATATGGTTCTATATTTACTCAAAATCACTATTTTAAAATTAATACCAATACCAGAGGATTATAAACCAAATATAATTTTTAAAAAATGGACACTTTTCTAAAAAAAGGGTACTGAAACGAAACACAATTGAAAGCCCTTGAAAGACTCGCAAGTTTACTTCTTTTTGGAATATTTTCTCTTGGCATCCTACTCAGCATATTTCCTAATGTCATGCCATTTTACTGTGCTCTGGTAGAACGAATTTAAGAGCAAAAACAAGCCCCGCACGGATTATTGGTACATGGCTTTCCCTAGCTGGCAAAAAGTCGACTTGATTCGTTAATATAGTCTGGACTCAATCAGGTCATAAAAAAGCTAGGCGATAGGAGGCGATTCAGGACGACCATCGGGCAGATCAAACCAATGATTGATCGGGGACAAACTGGTCCAGATCGGGCCGATTGGAAAAAAAAACAATCCTTGGTGAACTGGTGGCTTTAAGTATAGATTTTTCAGGATTGCGAAAAATAACGTTTAAAACTGGTTAAAATCAAAATAGTTTCATCTTTCTGTAGATCACAATGATATCTTTGACCACAAGTACTGCATCTATCCAGGCAATTTATTTAGCATGTTGAAATACCAATACTTAACTTAAGTCTTCCTTAACTTAAGGAGGCATTGCAATTCAGGGCCCTGTACTACTATGTAAAGTTTAAATACGTTAAAAGATAAATAACAGAATGGATTGCCACCGAAACTGCAATATCTTCAATATTTTTGAGGGTATTTGTTATATGGATTATTCTGTCCACCTATACAAATATGCAGTGAAAATCCAGATAAGCTTACATGCATACTACATGTAATACTTTTAAGAATGAACTGACAATAGACCAAAAAGGTAAATTGCTTTTAAATACGCGTGGTATTTTATTTTACTGTCGCAATGGCGCAAAGAGTACAGCTATAAAACGTATGCAAACTGTACAGGGTTCTTTTTTATGGTTATTATTTTGTTTGATTTTATCTTAACATACCAGTCAACAAGTTTTCAGTTATGTCGGCGCATTCAACTTAGATAAAGATGCGCGGATTTAGAGAGGGGGTGGCAGAGAGTCCTGACCCCCTCCCTGGAAAATCGGAAACCTTTGGGGCTCTTTAGCAATACTGGTCCAGATCCCCTGTAAAATCAAAAGCTACCAAGCCAGCATTAAATATTGAGTAATTATCGCCCCGCCAGCGTTTTGCTGTTGGGCTGATGATGGTCCGCTTATGGTGGTATTTTGATCCCTCACTCCATTCATCTAATAAAAGAGTATCAGAATTTAGTTGGACTTCTCTAACAAAATTTCTGGATCCAGGGATGATTAAGCAATGATAACATCATCGCATGAGATGTTTTGTTGTAAAAGTATGTACATTTTTCTCACTAATGTTTTACAAAACCTAAGAAAACGTATCAGTGCTAAGCAACTAGATGGCGGTACAAGACATGGACATACCCTATCCCACCCAGCACACAATGTTGAGCAACCATCAGCCCGCCAGCGAAATGCCATTCAAATGTTTTCGATTTTGCATAGCAAAAAAGAAAGAAAGGAAGGCGGGGGAGGAGGTGTGAGGGGGGGGGGGGGGGTTGCGACCGGCTAGAGAGCCCCGTTGAAACCCATTCAATTTTTGTGGTGTTGTTTTGCATGTGTTGTTGCTGTTTTTGTACGGTTTGGGGGGGGGGGGGGGTAGACTGTTGATATAGTTTGTTTCATTGAATAGAATCCTAAAGGGCGGTGCAACAGAAGGGTGTTTAAGTGGACTAGGTGAGTTTTATGTTTCAATGGATTTGATCAGGGGATTTCAGTGAACTGAGCGGACTGAGTGCTTCCCTGTGCTGGGCGGTTTGGGTGTATCAGTTGACTAGGGACTTTGGGAATTTCAATGGGTTAGCTGGTTTGTGTATTTCAGTGTACTATGTGCGTTTTGGTGTTCTGTGGCGATTCAGTAGACTGGTGGTTATGGGTGTTTCAATTGTCTGTGTAGCAAACATGTATATATACTATGCACAATAAGTTTAGCAATTTCTTATGTTTCGCATCTTTTTTTGTGCTCATCTGTATGCAGTGCAGATCAATATCAATTGCAATGACTAGAACAGGATCTTAGGCAAATGAAACCCCGAAATTTCAGACGCCATCCTTTTAATAGACATCTGAGAAGAGCAAGAATTGCAGAAGGGGTCACTAAGCGAAAATCACATCCGTTGTAAGTAATGCTAAAATAATAAGCAAGTGAGTTTTTGTTTGGTTGCCTTTCATCTTCGTCATGCATTATACGCCTATAAAAAATATTGGTTAAGTGACAGATGTGATAGAGATTTCATGCTGAAAAAAATCAGCTGTCATCAATGACGTCAAAACGTAGCCATCATTTGATTAAACCTCTAATGTTAATTGGCATTTCAATTCAACAGAGTATCAGTTTACAAAGATATCATAGGCTTATAATGTAACTCATCTTAAGGTTAATTAAAACCTTAAGTTACTGAAAAAAAGTGCGACGCATTTGCGAGATAACGGTGCCGTTAGATTTTATCTTTCGGCCCGTGCACCGTAGTCGTGAAGATGTTTCATTCATCAGTATTTGTCTGAATGTGTTGGAAGGCATCAGGCAGTTTTACTTGTTAATTTGTTTCAAGAAAACTGGACTTGAAACACCGTTTAAAGGTGATAACGTAAAGGCATTAGTAAAAACGTCAAATTGTGAAAACTTGGCCCTTTATTTCTCTGAGAAAATTCAGAAAATTGCAGCATTTGCTATGCTTTTTTGGTTTTCAGTGACCAAGCAATCGTTTGAAAATTGTTTCGGCTTCCCCAAATGATCAGAAATACCCACGTTACCCGCTAGTCTTAAAATTAAACGTCACTTTAGCACGGCCGCTGCGTTTGTTAATTCTGTATTTTTTTTAAATGGAAAATCTTGCCAGATGATCGGCGCTTGTATCTACATGACAGCAAATGAAACTCGAGATCTGATGTGGATGTGCTCACCAATACAAAACAATTGCTAAATATATTGTGCATAGTATATATTTGGATCAAAGGTTTACTTATCATGTACACGTGGCATCTTAACCAACAGTTTCCTCGCATTTTGACACTCCATTTACACAACAAAATGCGCCTCAATGTGAACCTGCATTTTGTAAACCTGTTCTTGTTGTTAATACACTGCGTTGCCAGGTAAGATAATGAGTATAGATATGGCACATGTTCTTGCCTTCTTTCAGGGACCATACCCTCGCCCCCACCCCACCCAGCCATCATATCCCCTTCCTATATCCAGCATACTGGTTTCACCAAATATGTATCAGTGCAGAATTTAAATAAATATGTTTTCAAATACTCACTCGACAAAAACATGCATAATGACACCGACTGAAGATGAGCGCTTTTCACAACGATTCACAACTGTAAAACCTCTCAAATTCCCTTCTGTATTTCGTCCCCCTGGCAGTCTTCCATTTGTAGCATTACATATTTTTTTTTATCATGGTATGCTTAAAATATATCAGATTCAGGCACTAATTGTGCGGAAGTTTGTATAAATCTCCGAAATCAAAACCACTGTCACTCCGATAGCAAGCATGTCAGCTGTCAAGTTTCCTCTGAACATTTTGCTAACCATCAAAACGATATCAACGTAAGCAAATTTCAAATATTGATGTTTTAATAGCATTTTGAGACACGACTCTTATAAATCATGTAGGAGAATGATATAGAATTGTGGCGACACAAGCATACTGTGTCAAAGGTTGATGTAAATCCAGCTATGATCAAACGAATAGCATTTTTTAATTGAAAATTTCACAATCGTCGTTTGAAAAGACGCCCAGGGTCCTACGGACATGGGTCAAAAGCATCTAACACATTCCGAGTCCTTATCATTAAATATAGAAGCCACCCGTTTGCTGCTTTTGTCTCCAAGAAACTTTCTATAGGAAATAAGAATGGATAAATGCAGACCCTGTCCATCCATAATCGCAATGTTTAACTCCGATAGCCAACACCCTCCGAAATCTAGACATGCGGTTTACCTGGGTGTTTATGTACTGTTGAGTCCTTATCTTTGCAAATATCTCCTTTTTGTATCTTGATTTATATGTTCTAGATGATGCATGGAAAAGTTAGGTGTCTTTCATGCCAACCAAACATCTATGAGTCTTGATCCACATCTGAATTAAGGGTGAGGTTGGCGCCGTGAAACCGGTTTAAGCCCTCCAGTATTTTTTTACTGACTGTTCCAATGTGGTACTTCTTTTGTGGATCATTTGTGTTATTTCTGTATTGTGTTTGTCATGCTTTCCCGTCTGTTCATTGCTGCCTTGTGGTCACCTGCTGAAAATGGGCTTACCTCTTGGCTCTCGGTTGTGGTGTTAAATGGTGTTTTTGTTACTTTCCCATGTGGTATCCTGGGTCAGGTGTGGTACTTGATTGTATCGATTCCTGATCTTTGGCCCCTTATTTTTCTTATGTTTCATCGTCAAACTGTTATTCTAAGCCATTTCCAAGTAGTGCAAACTTGGTCACAGCCAATGTTTACCCAAAAAACGCAATGAAAATGTCAACTCTGATGAGAAAATACCAGGAAACAAGTTACGTCCCAGATAGCAAGGATACGTTGGGCCGACGTTGGTAGTCGATGGAAATGTGGGCGTCGACATGCCAACGTTGGACCAACTTGCATCCTATGCAACAATGTCAACGATTTCTCTCACACGATGAAATATGGCAAAAATCCTCTGTATCTATATTCTGAAGAGTGTTTTTTTTACACTTTAAGACACATGCTACAAGAAGTTTATGTTTTCAGGGCACGTTACATTGGGCCAACATCGCATTTGCGCTGGAGAGGAAATACAATTAGATGCAAATTATGTAACTGAATCGGTTCCAATCACGTTTATAATTGTTAAACAAGTTAAATATAGTTGAAAAATGGTGCCAGTAACAAAACTTTTTAAGTTATACACGGTCGGTAAAGCGTGGGTCTAACGTGGGTTTACCGACGCAATGCCCACATAAAAAATCAAAATCATTATTGCATAAATGCCTGATATTCAACCTGCAGAAACTAAAAATAAATTTATTAAAATCTTTTATTTCTTTCACCATTTTTACTGATTTTGAACGTTTGATGTTTATCTCTCGAAAATGCATCACCAAAAATGAACACCTATACAGAATATTTTCTTCCAATAACTGCTTAATACAGTAACAAAATAATATGCCCCCGTGGTGTAGGGGATAAACCTATGTCTTGTAAACCAGGGGTCGCAGGTTCGATTCCCGGCTTCTCCCAGTCTGTCGGATGAGACTTTAAGCCGTTGCCCCGTCTTCTGAGACGCTTTAAAACCAGAACCACTGCCGGTTGAGCCTTCGGGAGTTCCTGGACATAGAACCACAAAAAGCATAAACCCAACCGGCCAGTACTGGTACAGCCAAGGAACACGACCTCAAAACAAACCTATGTCTTGTAAACCAGGGGTCGCAGGTTCGATTCCCGGCTTCTCCATAAAACCACTTTCGGTGAGCCTTTGGGTGTTCCCGACATAAAACCAACACACTATCTTAAACCAACCCTGTGGAACTGGTTTATACCCAGGAAAGCCACAAAAAAGGGTCGCAGGTTCGATTCCCGGCTTCTCCCAGTCTTTCGGATGAGACTTTAAGCCGTTGCCCCGTCTTCTGAGACGCTTTAAAACCAGAACCACTGCCGGTTGAGCTTACGGGAGTTCCTGGACATAGAGCCACAAAAAGCATAAACCCACCCAGCCAGTACTGGTACAGCCAAGGAACACGGCCACAAAAACAAATAGGCGTAGGATAAAGACAGGATACAGTCTGAACTCCTTTATTAAAGCCTAAGTGGATAATTAATTGTCCTGACCTCTTAGCTCTCGTTTGTGATGTCTAACTGTGAGTTTGTTCCTCTCCCATTGGTATCCTGGGTCAGGTGTGGTACTTGATTGTATCGATTTCTTATCTTTGCCGTCTTTCTTACTTTGAATTAGCCAGTCACGGATATTGTTAGACTCACTGCGTTGAGGTAGTGGATATTTTGGAGGAAAAAAGCTGAATTGCAAAAACCACCACTTCCAAGAGCTGTGTTTCTCGAAGGTGTCAAACGTGCGCAGTACCAGTGCATCATTTGGAAAAATCCTGACAAATCAATGCCTGACAATGATGGTTAGTAGCGGGACTGTGATAAATATTGTCCCGTTATGATGACATTGCCCATATGCGGATCCAGAGGGGGATAGGGGGTCCGGACACCCCCACTGGAAAAAAAAACAAGTACATATATGGGTTTCTATAGATGTTAGCATTTGGACCCTCCCCTAGAATAAGTTGGACACCCCCCCACCCTGGAAATAATGGACCACCTCTGGATCCTTGGTAAAGTATACGTATAGTTTTCTCAGCAATAAAACCATTGGACCCCCTCTGTAAACTGTAAAATAAGCTGAGTACTAAATAAAACTAAAAAAAATCCTGGATCCGCGCATGTTGCCTCTTGCCCCCGAAACCCCTCTGTAGCTGATAAAATGTGGTTGCAGCATGTCTGTATGCGAAACATCTCTGTGTAAGTACAAAGCAAACCATTTATATTGTACTGATTTGTGTTGCTGTGGAGCAGAAGAGGACTCGTGTAAACTATTGCCAGTGATCAATATGCTTATGACTTTTGAACAACTATTTTCATGTGGATTCAGATATTTCATTAGCCGTATCAACAAGAATGCCTTATTGTCCGATTTTGACCTTTGAAGACGATTCTACCTATAAGCATGCGAAAGATAAATCAGATTGTAACAGATTCGAAGTACAATGGATAACTTGTACTTATTTCCACATCATGAACTACTAAGTAGACTCTTCTAACTTTTGATCCTTCAGGGGTCTAAATCGGACTATAATGAGTTCGGTTGATAGTGGAGGGGGTGGACAGGGGGGGTACCCAATCCCCACTTCCCTCCCTCTTTCACCCCACTTCCCTCCCCCTCTCCCCCACTTCCCTCCAACCCCACTTCCCTCCCCCTGTCAGATTTTTCCCTCCCCCTGATACAATTTTGTTCTTGTTCATGAACTTAAGCGTAGCCAAGAACCAAAATTAATTCTAAAAATAGCTTACCAAAGACCCATCTGCATTTTAAGGGGACAAAGAGTTAAACATGCTTTAGTTTATTTGTTTTTATGCTTAACACTTCTTGAATCAGTGGAACGGGTAAAATTATTTCAAGATCAAATCTCCACTAAAGTATGGGACCAGGCCGAGATCGAACTCTCAGCCCCTGTATCTGCAGTCAGACATGCATCTGCAATCCGACACGTTATCGTCTGCGCTGCGCGGCCCCTTAAAAGTACTGTCACCAGAGAAGAATATCTCTTCTGGATTGAGCAAAGTAAACAGAATTTATATTAGGCAAAAACACTTCTTGTTTCCGGTTACCCTAACGACCCTTATATTTTGGGGCCTCCTTTTTTGGAAATGTTTTGGGATATTCAGTATTCTAATTTTAAAATTTTTAAGGATTTTTTTTTGCTTTTTTCATGCAAATTTTTCATAAAAAAAATAAGGTTTGCCTACCTATTGACCGTTTAAATATTGAAGATGTATTCGTAAAATGGACATTTTATACCCGCCTTTTCTTGTAGAAAAAAATTACATTAATTTCGTACCAAAGTTGGTCCATCTGAATCTGTCCGTCCGTCTATCCATGCGTGTGCGCGTATGTTCGTGCGTGCGGTTTCATGTAATTGTATCTTCTCCTAAACCGTCGGCCGCAGCAGCTTTAAACTTTGTAGCTGCATAAATACATGATGTAGAGGATGCTGGGAAACAACATTTCGTGGTCAAGGGAAAATTGCAAATGAATTGTTTTCATGTAAATGCATCTCCTCCTGAACAATTAGCCTAAGCAACTTCAACCTTTGCAGCTGTATAGGTCACATGATGTATAGGATACTGGACAATATTTCGTGCGACCTAGGTCAAAGATCAAATAATCTATTTTAATGTAAACGCATCATCTTCTACACCGTTGGGCGCCGCAACTTCAAAATTTGCAGGTGCACAGGTCATATGATATAGAGGACATTGGGCAACACCTCATGTGACATTTGCCCCTAAGGTCAAGGTTTAATACTGCATTTTCTTGTAAAAAAGCATCTACTCATAACTGTTGGACGTAGCAGCTTCAGACTTTGCAGGTGCATACGTCACGTGATGCATATGATACTAGCGACCTAGGTCAAAGGTCAAACAATGTATATTCTTGTAAATGCATCTTCTTCTAAACCTTTGAACGCTACAACTTCAACATTTGCAGGTGCACAGGTCATATGATATAGAGGACATTGGGCAACACCTCATGTGACATTTCCCCCTAAGGCCAAGGTTTAATACTGTATTTTCTTGTAAAACAGCATCTACTCATAACTGTTGGACGTAGCAGCTTCAGACTTTGCAGGTGCATACGTCACGTGATGCATATGACACTAGGCACCATTTCATGCGACCTAGGTCAAAGGTCAAACAATGTATATTCTTGTAAATGCATCTTCTTCTGAACCTTTGAACGCCACAACTTCAACATTTGCAGGTGCACAGGTCATATGATATAGAGGGCACTGGGCAACAGTTCATGTGACATTTGCCCCTAAGGCCAAGGTTTAATACTGTATTTCCTTGTAAAAAAGCATCTACTCATAACTGTTTGGCGTAGCAGCTTCAGACTTTGCAGGTGCATAGGTCACGTGATGCATAGGGTACTAGGCACCATTTCATGCGACCTAGGTCAAACAATGTATATTCTTGTAAACATGGTAAATGCATCTTCTTCTGAACCTTTGAACGCCACAACTTCAACATTTGCAGGTGCACAGGTCATATGATATAGAGGGCACTGGGCAACAGTTCATGTGACATTTGTCCCTAAGGCCAAGGTTTAATACTGTATTTCCTTGTAAATGCATCTTCTCATAACTGTTGGACGTAGCGGCTTCAGACTTTGCAGGTGCATACGTCACGTGATGCAAAGGATACTAGGCAATATTTCATGCGACCTAGGTCAAATAATATAGTTTCTTGTAAATGCATCTTCTTCTAAACCGTTGGACGTCCCAACTTCAAAATTTGCAGGTGCATAGGTCACATGATATAGAGAGCACTGGGCAAAATCTTATGTATATTATATGTAGAGTGAGGGATATAATGAATCAATCAAAATATTTTGCCTCTAGCGAGACTCGAATCCACGACCATGACAACTCCGCCTAGCACATACATCCCCAAAACGGATGTTCAGGAAGCGCTGATATTGACGACGTCTGATGCAGTACACGTCGTATATTGGTTCGTTTTCAATGGATGGCATCTATTTCGCCTGATGAATCCAAGCGAAATTAGATAAATATCAGAAGTGCGGAAACATCATAGCTTTCGAGCTACACAGGATAAGAAACTGATGCAGATTCATACAGTAGATAAATACAGAGGGATATAATGAATCAACTGAGCCGATTGAATATGTAAATATTTTGCCTCTAGCGAGACTCGAACACACGACAGAGGAGATAGCACAACTCATGTTGTGTTTTAACTTTTTATGAATTTACAGAAGTCAATTGGGTTCTTCGCACAATTAGGCTAATGGTTCCTTAAAAAGTAGATTTAAAGCCTCCTATATTAGTTGGATTTGTTTCTGTCACTGAGTGACAAGATCTATCATTCACCTAAAGACAACCTACCCTGATAATCTCGTTTTTCTCCGTAGTCTCTGTTCTTTGAATGACAGTAAAATATCAAGCTGAAATCCTACTGGCGCCATACATTACGTAGGTCGTGTGAAATACATAGTCCACACAAATTTGCATATTTTTATTTGGTGGACCTTAATATAACTTATATGCCTAAAACTGCCATTTTCTCTGAATTTTCTTTAAAAAAAAACAATTTCCCGCCCCAATCTTTCCAGACTCCCCGCCCCCTCTACCCCCGCCCCCTCCACTGTCCACCCCCTCATAGTGTATGCAAATGATTATTACTATCTTTTCTTTGGGTGTGGGATAAGCAGCTACAGATAAACCAAAGGCTTTGAAGCATGACTCTATTTACAATGATATGTTATTTTAGAAAAAAGGGTTTCATGCATTTATTTAAATTCACTATAAAAGCTATGACATTCACACATGTTCTAGCCAGACTGGCTCATTTTACGTATGTGCATCATCTAAAGTGGTCCTGGCATCTAAACTGGTCCTGGCACCTATTATGGTCCTGACCAGCCTCTATATTGGTCCCGACTGGCATCTATTATGGTGCGCTAAGCAGACTCTAAAATGGTCCTGAGCGCTAAATGTAAATATATGCAAACCTAATACTTTTTCAACTTAAACGGCTTCAACCGCAAAAATAATCATACGGCCAGGACACAAGCCATTTGTGTGGGTGCGTGCACATGCGCGTGTGTGTTTTTGCAGGATTTGGTTAGCCCCGCGCCCTATCTAACGCACATGCTGTTTTATTTTAAATATCGAACGCAAAAATAACTGTCAACTCCGTGCGTTCGTGCCTCGTGCACACGGGCTTCCATCCGCATTGAATTCTGTTTATGATATAATCATCCGCGGCAGCACCGCCCCCTTGGGGCCGTGGATACCTGGGACATAGCGGGGCTTAAGTACCGGGATTAAACCTACGATATGTCCCCGCAGTGCCGTGGGTGTTCCGGGATTTTAATTTCCTGTTTAAATAGGGCTTGTCTAAAACGTCCTATTAACAGCGCACCTAAACATCTACCTATATATATGCCAATATAAACCAAAAGGGGTGCAACTTGGTGGTCAATTCGCATGTTCTCGGGCAGGGGCGGATCAAGAAATTATCGTATCAGTGGGAGAAGGGGAGGCCCAAGCCTGTCTGATGTTTTAGTCATATTTTACTTACTTTTACAGAGTGTTCCAATTAACCATTCCAAGGGAACTAAAATTTCCAAGAGGGAGGGTAGGGGAGTCGAAGTTTTTAGGCGCTGTGGGGTAGGGCTAGGTGTGGAGGTCCTCATACTTATTCCTAAAGAAACCTATAACACTTGTAATTTTCCGGGGTTGGTGGGGGGAGGGATCCAGATCTCCTGACCCCCCACCTCTCTTTGGATTCGGAAATCAAGAGAATCGGTAGAAATGATAGATTCCCCCAAATATACGGTTGTTCAATGGCTGCCAGTTGATATCACTAATGGTGTTTATGTTCTGCTCTGGACAAAATTCAAGTATAACAAAGGACAATAGCTTCTAAATTATGCAAAAGAGAGTTATTGATCTTTGTACACTGTATCTCTTCTCATCGAAATATATCTACCATTGAAGTTTTAAGTTGATAGCTGTTATGCATGTAGTTGTTGTGTTATGCTCCGGACACAATTTAAGTGTGAAAAATAACAAAGGGCAATAACTCCTAAATTATGGGAAAGAGAGGTACGGCTCTTGTACACTGTACTTCTCCTCATCCAGATCTATCTACCAGTGAAGTTTCAAGTCTTACCTCTTATAGTTTCTGTGTTATGCTCTGAACAATATATCCGTGAATTCTCTGAAACCACTGGTCAAACTGAAGCTTTTCATGTGGCACCACCATGGGATAGGGGTAAAGATGGAATGCTCATTCAAATGATTTAGGTGATTTGTTGTTAATCATTATTGTCAACCCCCGGGGGCGGGGGCATTTAGCAGGGATTTTACCACAAATTTGACCCCGCAGTGCGGGGCTTTTAGCAGGGCTTTGAAATTTGAAAAGTTAAAAGCCCCGCTATTCCCCGGCCCGAGGGGGCGAGGGATACAACTGACTGGTGCATAACCGAACAATTAAAGGTACGAAGCAAATGAAAAAAAATGAGTATAAGCACATATAAATTAGTACGAATCATGTTCTTTTACTGGGTCATATTGCAACAAATATAGCGCTTACGAATGTTAACCACCAATATAATAGTATATAGACAGTAGAGTAGTACTGATATCTAGTATCATAGACTAGGGCTGTGGATACTAGAACTGGCCTATAACAGTAGGGACAATGACTATGGAAACTAGTAGAGACTGAGAATACGGATACGAGTACTGACCACTAGTAGCAGAGACTGGATCTATGGATATTAGGACTGACCTCTAGTAGTAGTGACTGGGACTGAGAATACAAATACTGACCTCTAGTGGCAAAAACAGGGACTCTATGTACTAGGTTTGACCTCTAGTGGCATAACCTGGGACTATGGATACTTATAATGACCGCATGTAGCAATGATTGCAACAAGGCATACTAGTTTTGACTCTCTGTAGAAGTGACTAGGAATAAAGATACTAGCACTGACCCCAAGTGGCAATGAAGGGGACTCTTGATAATAGAACTGGCATCTAGTGACAATGATAGGGATTTAAAATACTCTTACTGACCTCTATTGGCAATGACAAGGCCTCTTGATACTCATACTAAACTCTTGTGCCAATGACCGGGACTCTGAATACTTTAACTGACCTCTAGAGGCAATGACTGGGACTCTGGATACTTTTACTAACCTCATATGACTCTGGATACTACTACTGATCTCTAGTGGCAATTAAAGAACTTTGGATACTAGCACTGATCTCACTGGCAATGACAGGGACTCTGGATACAACTACTGATCTCTAGTGGCAATTACCGGGACTCTGGATAGTTTTACTGACCTCTCATAACAATGAGAGGGACACGTAATATTTTTACTGACAACTATTGGCAATTACAGGGACTCTTAATACTTTAAATGACATCAATTTTCATTGACTGGGACTCTAGAAACAATAACTCACCTCTAGTGGCAATGACTTGGACCCTAGATACTTGTACTGACCTCTACTGCAATGGCAGGGACTCTGGCTACATGTTCTGATCTCGCATGACAAAGGCACTGTGGTACTTTGGCTGACCTCTAGTGGCAATGACTGGGACTTTGATACTGGTACTGACCTTTAGTTGCAATGACTTGGATCCTGAATACTTTTACTGACCTCTAATGCCAAAGGCTGCGACTCTGGATACTTTAATGACCTCTAGTGGCAATAACTGGGTATCTGGATACTTTTACTGACATTTAGTAGCAATGACAGGAATCTAAATACTTTTACTGACATCTAGTGACAATGATATGGACTCTGGATACTTTTGCTGACCACTATTGGCAATAACAGGGACTCTGAATACCTGTTTTGATCTCTCGTGGCAATGACTGGGACTTTCGATATTTTAACTGACCTCAAGTGTCAATGAAAGAGAGTCTGGATATTTTTACTGACCTTTATGGGTAATATATGGAATCTGGATGCTAGTTGTGGCCTCTAGTAGCAATGACAGTGACTCTGTATACTTTAATTGTCTTCTGGTGGCAATGACAGGTATTCTGGATTCTAGTACGGACCTCTAGTGCCAACGTCAGGGACTCTGGCTAATGGTCCTGACCTATAGTGGCAATGACTAGACTCTGGATACTTTTATTGACCTCTAGTGGCAATTGCAGGATATAAAGATACTAGTACTGACCTGTTATGGCAACGACAGGGACTCTGGATACTAGTACTGACATATAATGGCAAAAACAGGAAGTCTGGATATTTTTACTAACAACTTTTGGCAAAGACTGGGACTCTGAATAATTTAACTAACCTGTAGTGGCAATTACGGGGACTCTGGCTACTTGTACTGACCTCTAATGGCAATGATAAGGACCCTAGATATTCTATTATAGTACTGATACTTTTACTGACCTCAAGTGGCAATTACAAGGACCCTTACTACTTATACTGTCCCCTTATTGCAATGGTAGGGACGTAAAGTGGCAATGACTGGACTCTGCATAGTTTTACTGATCACTTGTGGCAAATACCTGGGGACTCCTGTTACTAGTACTGACCTCTAATGGCAATGTTAGGGACTCTAGATACCAGTACTGACCTATGGTGGCAATAACAAAGACTCCGTGTACAAGAACTGACCTCTAGTGGCAATAACAGGGACTCCAGATACTAGTACTTACATCTGATGGCAAAAACAGAAACTCTGGATACATTTACTGATAACTAATGGTAATGACCGGGACTACGGATACTTTTATTGGTCTCAAGTGGCAGGGACATTGTATACTTGCATTTACCTCTAGTTGGAACGTCTAGGACTCAAAATACTAAGATTGACCTTTAGTGGCAAAGATAGGGACTCTGGATACTTTAACTGACTTCTAGTGGCAATGAGTAGGGCCCTGGATACTGACCCAGACCTCTAGTGTCAATGACTGGGACTTTGAATACAAATACTGACCTCAAGTGGCAATTGCTGGGACTCTAGACACTTTTATTGATCTCTAGCGGCAAAAACTGGGGCTTTGTATACTTTTTTACCTCTAGTTGCAATGCTTAGGACTCAGGATACTAAGATTGACCTTTAGCAGCAAAAAATGGACTCTGGATACTAGAACTGAACTCTAGTGGCAATGACATCGACTCTCATTACTTTTAATGATATTAAGTGGCAATGACAGGGGCTCTGGATACAAGTACTGACCTCTAGTTGCAATGTCTAGGAACATTGATGCTAGAACTGGCCTTTAATGGCAAAAGCAGGGACTCTGGATACTTTAAATGACTTCTGTTGGCAATTACTGGGACCCTAGATACTGGTAATGATATCTTGTTGCAATGATAGGGACTCTGGATACTAGTACTGATCTCTAGTGGAAATGACATGGACTCTGGATATTTTACTGACCTCCAGTTGCAATGACAGGGGCTCTGAATAGTAATACTGACCTCTGTGGCAGTGACTGGGACTTTGAATACTAGTTCTGATACCTAGTGGCATTGACTGAGACTTTGAATACTATACTGACGACTAGCGGTACTTACAGGGACTATAGATACCTTTACTTACCTCTAATGACAACGACTGTGACTCTGGATACTTTACTGACCTCTAGTTGCATTTACAGGGACTCTGGATACTTTAACTGACCTCCTTTGGTAATAACATGGACTTTGAATACAAGAATTGACATCTACTGGTAATGAAAGGGACTCTTGATAATTTTACTTACATATAGTATCAAGAACCGGACTATGGATACAAGTTCTGGCCTCTAGTTGCAATGCTTAGGACTCAGGATACTAAGATTGACCTTTAGCAGCAGGAAAATGGACTCTGGATACCTTAACTGGCCTCTAGTGGCAATGGCTGGGACCCTGGATACTAGTACTGTTGTCTAGTGGCAATCTGATACACTCTGGTTTTTTATTGACCTCTTGTGGCAATGACTGGGACTTTGAATACCAGTACTGACCTCAAGTGGCAATTGCTGGGATTCTAGATACTTTTATTGATCTCTAGTGGCAAGAACAGGGATTTTGTATACTTTAATTTACTTCTAGTTGCAATGTCTAGGACTCAGGATACTTAATTTACCTCTAGTGGCAATGACTGGGACCCTGGATACTGACCCTGACCTCTAGTGGCAATTACAGGGACTCTGGATACTTTTACTGATATCTAATAACAATGACTGGGACTTTGGATACTTTACTGACCTCTAGTCGCATTTATACGGTCTCTGGATACTTTGACTGACCTCCTTTGGAAATAACCAGGACTTTGGATACTACTATTGACATCTAGTGGTAATGAAAATGACTCTGGATATTTATACTGACCTCAAGTATCAAGAACCGGACTCTGAATACAAGTATTGACCTCTAGTGACAATGACAGGGATTCTGGATACTAGAACTGAACTCTAGTGGCAATGACATCGACTCTCGTTACTTTTAATGATATTAAGTGGCAATGACAGGGGCTCTGGATACAAGTACTGACCTCTAGTTGCAATGTCTAGGAACATGGATGCTAGAACTGGCCTTTAATGGCAAAAGCTGGGACTCTAGACACTTTTATTGATCTCTAGCGGCAAAAACTGGGGCTTTGTATACTTTTTTACCTCTAGTTGCAATGCTTAGGACTCAGGATACTAAGATTGACCTTTAGCAGCAAAAAATGGACTCTGGATACTAGAACTGAACTCTAGTGGCAATGACATCGACTCTCATTACTTTTAATGATATTAAGTGGCAATGACAGGGGCTCTGGATACAAGTACTGACCTCTAGTTGCAATGTCTAGGAACATTGATGCTAGAACTGGCCTTTAATGGCAAAAGCAGGGACTCTGGATACTTTAAATGACTTCTGTTGGCAATTACTGGGACCCTAGATACTGGTAATGATATCTTGTTGCAATGATAGGGACTCTGGATACTAGTACTGATCTCTAGTGGAAATGACATGGACTCTGGATATTTTACTGACCTCCAGTTGCAATGACAGGGGCTCTGAATAGTAATACTGACCTCTGTGGCAGTGACTGGGACTTTGAATACTAGTTCTGATACCTAGTGGCATTGACTGAGACTTTGAATACTATACTGACGACTAGCGGTACTTACAGGGACTATAGATACCTTTACTTACCTCTAATGACAACGACTGTGACTCTGGATACTTTACTGACCTCTAGTTGCATTTACAGGGACTCTGGATACTTTAACTGACCTCCTTTGGTAATAACATGGACTTTGAATACAAGAATTGACATCTACTGGTAATGAAAGGGACTCTTGATAATTTTACTTACATATAGTATCAAGAACCGGACTATGGATACAAGTTCTGGCCTCTAGTTGCAATGCTTAGGACTCAGGATACTAAGATTGACCTTTAGCAGCAGGAAAATGGACTCTGGATACCTTAACTGGCCTCTAGTGGCAATGGCTGGGACCCTGGATACTAGTACTGTTGTCTAGTGGCAATCTGATACACTCTGGTTTTTTATTGACCTCTTGTGGCAATGACTGGGACTTTGAATACCAGTACTGACCTCAAGTGGCAATTGCTGGGATTCTAGATACTTTTATTGATCTCTAGTGGCAAGAACAGGGATTTTGTATACTTTAATTTACTTCTAGTTGCAATGTCTAGGACTCAGGATACTTAATTTACCTCTAGTGGCAATGACTGGGACCCTGGATACTGACCCTGACCTCTAGTGGCAATTACAGGGACTCTGGATACTTTTACTGATATCTAATAACAATGACTGGGACTTTGGATACTTTACTGACCTCTAGTCGCATTTATACGGTCTCTGGATACTTTGACTGACCTCCTTTGGAAATAACCAGGACTTTGGATACTACTATTGACATCTAGTGGTAATGAAAATGACTCTGGATATTTATACTGACCTCAAGTATCAAGAACCGGACTCTGAATACAAGTATTGACCTCTAGTGACAATGACAGGGATTCTGGATACTAGAACTGAACTCTAGTGGCAATGACATCGACTCTCGTTACTTTTAATGATATTAAGTGGCAATGACAGGGGCTCTGGATACAAGTACTGACCTCTAGTTGCAATGTCTAGGAACATGGATGCTAGAACTGGCCTTTAATGGCAAAAGCAGGGACTCTGGATACTTTAAATGACTTCTGTTGGCAATTACTGGGACCCTAGATACTGGTAATGATATCTTGTTGCAATGATAGGGACTCTGGATACTAGTACTGATCTCTAGTGGAAATGACATGGACTCTGGATATTTTACTGACCTCCAGTTGCAATGACAGGGACTCTGAATAGTAATACTGACCTCTGTGGCAGTGACAGGGACTTTGAATACTAGTTCTGATACCTTGTGGCATTGACTGAGACTTTAGATACTATACTGACGACTAGCGGTACTTACAGGGACTATGGATACCTTTACTTACCTCTAATGACAACGACTGTGACTCTGGATACTTTACTGACCTCTAGTTGCATTTACAGGGACTCTGGATACTTCAACTGACCTCCTTTGGTAATAACATGGACTTTGGATACAAGAATTGACATCTACTGGTAATGAAAGGGACTCTTGATAATTTTACTTACATATAGTATCAAGAACCGGACTATGGATACAAGTTCTGGCCTCTAGTGGCTATGAAAGGGACTCTGGATACTAGTACTGAACTCTAGTGGCAATGAAACGGACTTTCGATATTTTTACTGATATTTAATGGCAATGACAGGGACTCTTGATACAAGTACTGACCTCTAGTGTCAACGTCTAGGACTCTAAATGCTTGTACTGACTTTTATTAGCAAGAAAATGGACTCTGAATACTTTAGATGACCTCTATTGGCAGTTACTGGGACCCTAGATTATAGTACTGATTTCTACTGTAATGATAGGGACTCTGGATTGTATACTGACCTCTAGTGACAAGGAAAGGGACTCTGGATACTAATACTGATCTCTAGTGGCAGTGACAGGGACTTTGAAAACTAGTTTTGACATCTAGTGTTAATGACTGGGACTCTGGATACTTTTTCTGACCTCTTTTGTCAATAACTTGTACTCTGGACACTATTTTACGACACCTAGTGGCAATGACTGGGACTCTGGATAGTAATACTGACCTCTAGTGGCAGTGACAGAGACTTTGAACACTAGTTCTGACATCTAGTGACAATGACTAGGACTCTGGATACTTTTTACTGACCTCTTTTGTCAATGACTATGACTCTGGACATTGTTTTACGACCTCTAGTGGCAATGACTGGGGCTCTGGATACTTTAACTGGCTTCTAGTGACAGGGGCTCTGGATACTTTTACTGGCCTAAAGTGGCAATTGTAGGAACTCTGAATACTTTAACTGAACTGTAGTGGCAATGACACAGACTCTAATTACAAGTTCTGACATTGTAAGGCAATGACTGGGGCTCCCGACACTATTATTGATCTCTAGTGGCAATGTATTGGACACTGAACACTTTTATTGACCTCTAGTAGCAGGGTTTCCAGATAACTTTACTGATCTATAGTGGCAATGAAAGGGGCTCTGAATACTTTT
Organism: Loripinus fragilis; assembly: GCA_964019695.1. Lineage (NCBI taxonomy): Eukaryota > Metazoa > Mollusca > Bivalvia > Lucinida > Lucinidae > Loripinus > Loripinus fragilis. The sequence goes on along the minus strand of OZ026530.1, from coordinate 31,271,378 downwards.
ACTGACCTCTAGTGGCAATGACAGGGACTCTTGATACTTTTACTGATATCAAGTATCAAGGATTGGGACTCTGGACACTATTATTGATCTCAAGTGGCAATGAATGGGACTCTGAACACTTGTATTGACCTCTAGTGGCATTGACAGGGATTCTGGATACCTTTACTGATCTATAGTGGCAATGAAAGGGACTCTGGATACTTTTACTGACCCCTAGTGGCAATTACAAGGATTCTGGCCACTTGTACTGACCTTTAATGACAATGATAGGGACTCTAGATGCTATTTCTGACCTCTAGTGGCAATGTTAGGGACTCTAGATATTAGTACTGATAGCAAATGGCAAGAACAGAAACTCTAAATACTTTAATAGCCAACAATTGATGAAGACTGGGGCTCTGGATATTTTTGTTAACCTATAGAGGCAATTACAGGAACTCTGGATGCTAGTATTGTTTTCTAGTGGCAATGAGAAGGACTTTTGATACTTTTACTGACCTCTAGTGGCAATGACTGGGATTTTAGATAAGAGTACTGGCCTCCAATGGCAATTGCGTTGACTCTGGATACTTTAATTGATCTCTTGTGGCAAGGACAGGGCCTCTGGATACTTTGACTGATATTTAGTGGCAATGACGAGGACTCTGGATACTTATACTGAACTCTAGTTGGAATGTCTAGGACTTTGGATATTAGGACTGACCTTTAGATGCAGAAAAGGGATTCTTGATACTTTTACTGACCTCTAGTGGCAATGACTGGGACCCTTGATACTGACCCTGGTCTTTAGTGGAGATGACAGAGACTCTGGATACTTTTACAGACCTCAAGTAGCATTGCCAGGAATTCTGGGTATTTTAACTGACCTCCTGTAGCAATGACTGGGACTCTAAAATTAGTACTTACCTCTAGTCGCAATGGAAGAGACTCCTGATTTTTGGCCTCTAGCTGCAATGGCAAGGACTCTAGATACAAGTACTGACCTCTATTGGCAATATCTAAGACTCTGGATACTAATACTGATCTCTAGTAGCAATGGCAGGGTACTTTTACTTATATTTAGTGTCAATGACAGGGACTCTAGATACAAGTACGTGCCTCTAGTGGCAATATCTAGGACTCTGATTGATAGTACTGACCTCTAGTGGCAATGACTGGGAGTCTTAATACTAGCACTGATCTCTAGTGGTAGTGACATGGACTCTGGATTTTGGTACTGATCTCTAGTTGCAATGCCTACGACTCTGGATGCTAGGACTGACCTCTAGTGGCAATAAGAGGGACTCTAGATACAAGTTCTGATCTCTAGTGGCAATGGCAGGGACGCTGGTTACCATAACAGACCTCTAGTAGCCATGGCTGGGTCTATTTATATTCGTACTAGCCTCTTATAGCAGAGACATTGACTAAGACACTAGTACCCACCATATAGTAGAGACTGGGACTATGGATTAAAGTACTGACCTCTTGTAGCGACTCTGGATACTATCACTGGCCTCAAGTGGCAGAATCTGGGACTATGAATGCTTGTTCTGCCCTCTAGCAGCAGAGATTGAGACTATGGATACTAGAAATAACGTCTATTAGGAGTGACTGGGAAAAGGATTATTAGTACTGAACTCTAGAAGTAGAGACTGAGGCTATGGATACGAGAACTGACCTCTAGTAGCAGAGACCGTGACTATGGTTACTAGTGCTGACCTGTAATAGCAGTGACTGTAACTAAGGTACTAGTACTGACCTCCAGTGGCAAACACTCTAATATTGACCTCCTATGGGAGAGACAGGGCCTCTGAATATAGTAGTACTGGCTTCTAGTAGCAAAAACTGGGACTCTGGATAATTTACCTGATTTCTAATAGCAGAGAGTGGGACCTTAGATACTAATACTGGCTGGTAGTTGCAGAGTCATGGACTCTGGATACTAGTACTGAGCTCTAGTTGCAGAGACAGAGTCTCTGTATAACAGTATTGACCTCTAGAAGCAGATTCGTGACCTATAGTTACTATTTTTGACCTCTGGTGACAGAGACAAGGAATCTGGATGACAGTACTGACCTCAAGTGGAAAAGATAGTGACTCTGGATAGCAGTAATGATCTCTAGTGGCGATGAGTGAGACTGTGGATAGTAATACTAGCCTCTGGTTGCAAAAACAGGTACTCTGGGATGTAGTTCTAACCTCTACCGACAGATAATATATTACTGATATTTTGTTGAAACAACAGAAACTCTTGATAGCAGTACTGCCTCTAGCAGCAATGAATGTGACTCTGGCAAGTAGAACTGGCCTCTGGTGGCAGAGCCATTGCTTCTGCATAGTAGTACTGACCCTACGCATCTGGATAGCAAAACGAACCTCTAGTGGCTCTAGTTGATTTTCAGCTACCTTGAGCCTCAGGCTCATAAGTGAGATTGCATTACTTGGATACTCTTGATTTTAATTATGGACCCTCTTTGAAAAAGGGGTGCATATTTGATTTGGGATGTCTGTCATTCTGTCCATCCATCCGTTCGTCATTGCATCGTTATTTCGTTCAGTTAAATATCTTATAAACAAATTGATAGAAGTTTTTAACAAATTATGTAAACTATTACATTTATATAGACAATATCCAGATTGGGTTTGTTACACATTATTTTTTCAAAAAATGTAACAGAGTTATGTCCCTTGACTGCTGTCAAAAATTTATCTAGAATTCATTTTCCGCTTAGATTGATAGAATTTGACCAAATTTTGTATGTCCATTAATATTGACAAGATGTAGGTTGGCATTGTTATTTGTCATTTTTCGCAAATTTCTAACGGAGTTATGGCTCACGCTTGACTTCACCTTTTCGTTTTCGCTCAACATCTTAAGAACAAATTGATAGAATTTGACCAAGTTTGGTATATGTAATGATATTGGCATGATCTAGATTGAGATTGTTATACATTATGATTTTTCTCTAATTTGTAAATGAGTTATGGCCCTTAATTGATGTCAGATTTTTGTTTCCGCTCGATATTGAAAGAACTCATAGATAGAATTTTACCAAATTTTGTGTGTGAACTGATATTGACAAGATCTAAGTTGAGATTGTAACCTGTCAAATTTCGCAAATTTGTGACCGAGTTATGACCCTTGATAATGTCAGACTTTTGTTTCCCCTCAATACTTTTAGAACAAAATCGAATTACACCAAATTTTTATATATACACGGGATTGTTACCTGCTATTTTTGCAAATTTATAATAGTTATTGCCCTTAATTGAAGTCTTAATTTCGTTTCTGCTCAATATTTACAGAACACATGGGCAGAACTTGGCGAAACTTTGCATATGCTTTGATACAGACAAGCTGTGATTATTATCTGTCAGTTTTCTCCAACTTGTAATTTATGACCCTTGAGTGATGTCAGAATTCCGTTTCCACTCGATAGCGTGAGAACAAATGGCTGGAATTTTACCCAATTTTATATTGGCAAGATCTTGGATGGAATTATACCGGTCGGTTTTCATAAATTTGTAACAGAGTTATGGGCCTTGATTAATATTTTTACAACATACCGGGCTATAGTCAGATTTTCTGATCTCGATATCGTGTTGGCCGATCTTGTTCAAAATTTTATGTCTATCGTGAACTCTGATGTCCAAGCCAGCCCAAAATGCATCAACTATAGAATTTTTAAAACAGAATTTAAAATTGAACCTTACATTACAGAAGTTCATTCCCGTTCATATATCACTTTACCCAGATTCAGAACAACAAACAACCGACTGCCTTAGAACGGGGGAGGTGGGAAAATGTTGACCGTTCACAAGGATTATGTAGTCTATGTACGGGAAACTTGTTGGGCGATGAGTTCCACTATTTGCTCGAGTGCACATACTTTACAGAAGAAAGAAAGAAATATTTACCAAAATTCTATTTACGACATGTTAATACATTAAAATTTCAAAAACTGATGTCTACTGAAAATATGAAGCTTTTAAAACAACTTAGTAGGTTTATGTCTATATGAGAGCTCAGTAAGTTTTAGTCCGTGATAACTGAGCGCGCACCTTATCGTATAGTTTATATGATTAGAAGTTATTTCCTCATATATTGTATTTTGCAATATGAGAGAATAAAAGTTATGTAATGTTTTGTTATGTCAAAAGGGTAGCGCACAGCTGAACACTATTTGGGGACAGCTTTGAGCAAAAATGGATTTCTATAGAAAATGATAGCTCGAAGCTAACCCATTCATTTTATATCACACCTTTTTAAAAAACAACGTTCATTCGCCATGAGCTGGCATAGGCCCATTCTGATCAGGGTCTTCTCTTTTGAGGAAACCTTGTGTTTTAGCATCTCTTTTAGTATGGAATACACAGCGAAGACCCAGCGCACACAACAGATTCCCATGCTGATCTGAGTATTCGCTTTGTGTACATGGTTTTCTGATGCTTTTGTACAGATGCGGTCCCATTTGGTCAGCTCGTATATTGGTCAATTGTTACTTTGCCCTATTTTCCAAAGGACCATATTTCCGGAAAATATGTATAAAATTGGGACATTTCTAATATGGTGGGTTGGATATTTTCCGGACCAGACATTTTATTGAGGGAAAGATCTTCTATATGAGGACAATATGTTATTTCACGGACCCTTTGTTGATAATTTAGGATCCGTGCTTATTTTACGGGGTAGCAGGATACTATATTATACTACTGGAAAATTCACACAAAAACCTGAACTGCACAACGCCAAAAACAACAGTAGAAAAAGAATCGAATGTTCCTTGAAATCGACAATGAAACAATAAAAAGTGGAAATTAAAATCACTACGACCTATGTGACATATAAACTGATCAGCGTTTTCTGCATTTCATTTTGTTTACACTATAATATCTGTTTCACACAGCGAATACTGTAATGATCTTGTAATGGCACAGCTGTCGCAGGAAACCTGATTTCGGGGTTTCAGACCAGGTAAAATTCAAACTAGACTGCTCGTCTACGTCTTAAGGTTTCGTATATAGTAATCGTCGATACAACACCATCTAAACAGCGAAACTACTTATGTGCTGATCAGATCGCAAAGCGAGGACGCCCAATAACTGTGCATTCAGACAGACACACTGTCGTGATCAGACTGTGCGGTTGCTCCGTCTTTTTGTTTTAATGCTTCACAAGATGCACATTGTCAGTTTGGTGGTTTTATCATGCTGTGGTCAATTAGTAAATAAACTCATGCACACATACCTACTTAAACATTTCTGCGCAGTTTTAGATGCCAGGACCATTTTAGACGCAGGACCACTTTAGATGATGCATAGGAATATAACGGGGATCATTTTAGAGTCTGCTTAGCGTGCCATAATAGATGCCAGCCGGGACCAATTTAGAGGCAATTTGGGACCAAAATAGATGCCAGGACCATTTTAGATGCAGGACCATTTTAGATGATGCACATACGTATTCTGCATCAATCGTTTGAAATAGAAAGACCCAAAGGTCATTGATCAGAGGTCGTGGTACATCTATTTATATAAGTATTAGAGATTATATTTACACCGTTTATTATCAAAAACACTGTTTGTTTTTTATTCACTCCACTGTCTTTTTAGTCGTAAATCGTGACGGCATTTATGTCCCACCCTCGAACTGACTTCACTCTATCTGAATATATTTTGTATGTTACGATTTAAAAGAGTTTGTATTCAGTCATGATAAGGCTACCAGTTCATTAAAGGAATATTTCCATGCGTTGGAAATGGACAAAACGCATATATATCTGGTTTTACATATTAGGCGTCTTTTCAATGACGTCATCTTTTTGTTCTGATGCGAAAACAATATGGGCGACATGTTAATTTTAATTATTTACCCCCTCAGATTAAATTGGGTGCATTTCGACTGAAATTGGCAAACAAAATGCAAGAAAGCCCTGATCGCCATAGACTACAATGGACATATCGTTTAAATTGCACTGATACAATATACGTTTGTGCATCATCTAAAGTGGTCCTGCATCTAAAATGGTCCTGACATCTATTTTGGTCCCAAATTGCCTCTAAATTGGTCCCGGCTGGCATCTATTATGGCACGCTAAGCAGACTCTAAAATGTTCCCTGTTATATACCTGTGCATCATCTAAAGTGGTCCTGCGTCTAAAATGGTCCTGGCATCTGAAACTGCGCAGAAATGTTTAAGTAGGTATGTGTGCATGCGATTATTGTTTCACTTTTATTTACTAATTGACCAAGCATGATAAAACCAACAAACTGACAATGTGCATCAAGTGAAGCATAAGAACAAAAAGACTGGGCAACCGCACAGTCTGATTACGACAATTGTGTCCGTTTGAATGCACAGTTATTGCGCTTCCTCGCTGTGTGATCTGATCAGCACATACGTATTTTTGCCGTGTAGATAGTGTTGTACCGGCGATTACTAAAAACGAAACCTTTAGACGTAGACGAGCAGTCTGGTTTGAATTTAACCTGGTCTGAAACTCCGAAATTAGGTTTCCTGCTGCAAGAGTTGAAGACAGCTGTGCCATTATATTCGTTGTGTGAAAGTGATATTATAGTGTAAACAAAATGAAAAACAGAAAACGTTTATCAGTTCATATGTCGCATAGGTCACTATACTCTCCATTTTAAATTCCATTTTTTCTTGTTTCGTTGTTGATTTCAAGGAACAAGATGGTGAAGTTTTCGATTCTTTTTTGCTTGCGGCGCTCTCGCCGCAAGCATTTCTGTCGGAATAGGGTTCGGTGCACAATTAATCGGTCCCATTCAACTCCATGTAAAAAGGCAGAATTCGAGCATCTGCAAATTTTTCCAGGACATTGCTTGGACTTTTTTCTGTCTGTGAGTGGCAAGATCTGTAATTCACCTATCCAAAAAGTGAAAAGACAACCTACCTTGATAATCTCGTTTTCTCAGCATTCTCCGTTCTTTGGGGAACAGTCAAAAAATCCGGGCTGAAATCCGACCCGCGTCAGACGTTACCTGGGGAGTGTGCCGGGGAGTTTGTGACAAAATAGTCCACACAAAGATGCATTTTTCTGCATCAGCCTGACAAACATAGACCAATGTTGAATAACATGTACATTTAAAGTCGAATAAAGCACCCATTTACGCCATAAAGGGCCCAGAAACGACAAGTGCTAAATTTCTAAAGGTACTATTTTCGTGGGCTACCAAACCGGAAGACTGTAATTGTGTACTAACACCAATAGTGATACCCTCTACCTGGTTTGTCTATTTATATAAACAAACTGTTAGCATAACGGTCGTTGTTCTGTCAACGGTGATAAAAACCGGGACTACCGCACAAATTGAATAGAATAGAATACGAGTTGAACCTCGCTCTTTGACGTGTATCTAGCGATTTTCATTCAGTTTTTTTTTTGCGATTTTCACACAGTTTTTTTGCGCATCCCATAAATCTGAGAGGACAAGTTGTATTTTTATATTTTTCAAAGACTAATTCATATTTTCAAGGATGATTTTACAAAATTCCAGGACAATTCCAGGACAAAAGGCACTGTTTTCCAGGACCAAGGCCGAATTTTTCCAGGTCTGTGCGAGCCTGTAAGAGCATGTCTCATATTATATGCCATATTGACCCCCAAATTCAATTTGTGGATATATGTTGTGGTCATGGAATGTCGCTTACTGTTTTCATCCACTATGACCTTGATCTCAGGAGTCAGTTCTTGAAAAAATGCCCCCACATTACAGCAGATCGCCTATTTTATTTATGGTAGCATTCCATATTTGGTATGTAGATACATCTTGGACCCTGGAGAGTCACCAAAAAAAATGTTTCCAGGTCACTGTGACCTTGACCTCTGGTTTCTGTTCTAGCAAGGTCGAGCTCAGAGCTTATCTGTATATAATTTGAGGTAGGAATCCTAATTTTGGTGAGAGGATATATTTTGGGATCATGGCGTGTCGCATACACTTCTGGGTCAATTTGACATGTAGCTTGTACATAAGCATGTATAAAAACACTGCAGATTTAGTTTTATAACTTTATTAATCATGCCACGATTGTCCAAACATGAACCATCTGGCACCATTGGAATGATATTGGCCCACTTTGAATCGAACTAAAGTTCCTACTAAAGATCTTACGCAATAGATGTGTGCGTACGTTTACACCTAAATGGCTACAGTTGCTCCCTTTTAATTAGTTGTCAAGTAAACAAAGTGAATAGCCCTGTATGACCCACCTCAATTCTTCATCATAGACAAAAAAGGGTGTGAATAAACTGCACATACTACTCTAATTAACAATTACGAATAAGAGGGACCGCAAGTAGAACACATAAAGGATTTATTTTGTAGAATAAAAACATTTTGACGCTATTGATAGATCTTGAACCCATCTTGCTAGATAGGTCTAGAGGAGGGAACCAGATAAGCTACTAGAGTAACGGTGCTCTGACCCACCATTGATCTTTAGTAGGTTCATGACGTCACTATAGTAGCAACTCTCGATGTTCGAATTGAAAATTAGTTACTATAGTAGGAACTAAACTTCAATTCGAAGTGGGCCATTATAATTGCCATCAGTAATCTATATAGAATTGCTACCAGTCTGATAATAAAAGTGGTCATTAATACACGTAAAATATTGTAATAATATTTCTTTCTTTTCCAAATGGTTATGTTCATTACTCTATAAATGTAATTGTCTGCAGTAGAGTTGTATGATTATCAGAACTTAGCATCAGCATATAGACTAGCAACAAATTAGGAATATGTTTATATGGGAAACATGAAATGACTATTTGAAAAGTTCTAGGCCTTTGGGAAAGGCGGTCAACTAAACAGCCCTCAGAGATCGTTATCAGGCTACAGGGACAGTTAAATATTAAGGTAGGTCTGGTTAACCAAAAATGACGACCTGACGTTAAGACGGCAACTTACGTCAAGTGTATCAACGATATTTGCATCGAAGATATCCATCCTGGCTGGCTAACGTCAGTTCCAGACAAATAATAGGGCTTCGAGGGTAATTTGTATCCAGGTTTTTAAAAAAAATATTTTGAAACAATTACTTTAAATCACGTCTGATATCTAGACAAATTTCAATTTGCAACTTTTGAATCTAAGGGTATTGCTATTCGATAGACTGTTGTCCTAACATTATTTCTATTTTGGCATGAAATTAAAACATGTTTTGCTGACGTGTTGATGTTCATTGTTGCCAAAACCAAAAAAAAAATTGATACATTGAAAATAAGTAAAATTTTATTAATTTCATTTTTTGCGTTTTTAAAGTCCTTCAGTGTACGTTACTAGGTGCCGCTTTAGATAACTGTTTGTGTTCTTCTTTTTCCAAAAGAGTATCTTACCCACCGACTCAATAACTATTGTTAATGTTCGTCTATGACGTGGTTTTAGTGCAGTGTAAACAATAACCAAATTTGGAGGTGTTCCCAACAAGGTGCACATGCTGTTTTTCAACTAGGCAAGCCCTCCTTTAAAAAGGAAAATTTATTTACTGTTGTTTTGGCGTTGGTGCAGTTCAGGTTTTTGTGTGAATTTTCCGGTAGTATAATATAGAATCCCGCCACCCCGTATAATGACCAAGAATCCTAAATTATCAATACAGGGTCCGAGAAATAGCCTATTCTCCTCATATAAAAGACCTTTCCCTCAATAAAATTTGCTGGTCCGGAACTGAATTTCCACCCAACCATATTAAAAATTTCCCAATTTATGCATATTTTCCCAGAAATATGGTCCTTTGGAAAATGGGACAATCGAATAACTGAACAATATACGAGCTGACCAAATGGGGTATTGTTTAACTCAAAATATTCAAATAAACTGAACCTCGTCTGTACAAAAGAATCAGAAAACCATGTGCACAAACCGAATACTCAGATCAGCATGCCTTGGGCATTTGTTGTGTGCGCTGGGTCTTCGCTGTGTGTCAAATGCTCAGAGAGATGCTAAAACACAAGGTTTCCTCATGCAAAAAAAGACCCTGATCAGAATGGGCGTATGCCAACTCATGGCAAATGAATGTTGTTTTTGAAAGGTGCGATAAATAATGAATGGGTTAGCTTGGAGCTACCATTTTCTATAGAAATCCATTTTTGCTCAAAGCTGTCCCCAAATAGTGTTCAGCTGTCCGCTACCCTTTTGACGATACACATAAAATGTGAAAAAGATTGGCCAACACGCCTCTGCGATATTGAGTTCAGACAATCTGACTATAGCCGCGCTATAATGCATTTCATGTTGTAAAAATATCGATCAAGGCCCATAACTCTGTACAAATTTATGAAAACCGACCACGGATCCTAAATTAATATAAATTTAAATAATATAAATACATTGAGAACAAATTGGAACTAGATCATGCCAATATCATTGCATATACCATATTTGGTAAATTTCTATTAATTTGTTCTTAAGATATTGAGAGAAAACTGAAAGGTGAAGTCAATAAATGTTCATAACTCCGTTATGAATTTACGAAAAATGACAAATAACAATCCCAACCTACATCTTGTCAATATCAATGGACATACAAAATTTGGTCAAATTCTATCAATCTGAGCGAAAAATGAATCTAGGTGAAATTCTGACAGCAGTCAAGGGACAAAACTCTGTTACAACTTTTTAAAAATTAATGTGTAGCAAACCCAATCTGGATATTTTCAATGTAAATGTAATACACAATTTGATAAAAACTTCTATCAATTTGTTCTCAAGATATTTAACTGAACGAAATTACGATGGAATGACCAACGGATGGATAGACAGAATGACAGACATCCCAAATCAAATATGCAACCCATTTTCATAGAGGATCTATAATTAAAATCAAGGGTTTCATAGTAATGTTATCTCACTTATGAACTTGAGGCTCAAGGTAGCTGTAATCAACTAGAGCCACTAGAGATTTGTTTTACTATCCAGAGGCTTAGGGATAGTAATACTATGCAGAAGCAAGGTCTCTGCCACCAGAAGCCAGCTCTAATTGCAAGAGTCACACTCATTGCTGCTAGAGGCAGTACTGCTAACAAGAGTTTCTATTGTTTTAACAAAATATCAGTACTATATTATCTGCAGGTAGAGGTCGGAACTACATCACAGAGTCCCTGTTTCTGCAACCAGAGGTCAGTATAACGAATCTGCTTCTAGAGGTCAGTAATGATATACAGAGATCCTGTCTCTGCAACTAGAGGTCAGTGCTAGTATCCAGAGTCCATAACTCTGCAACTACCGGCCAGTATTAGTATCTACGGTCCCAGTCACTGCTATTAGAGGTCAGGTAAACTATCCAGAGTCCCAGTTTCTGCTACTAGAAGCCAGTACTACTATATTCAGAGGCCCTGTCTCTCCCATAGGAGGTCAATATTAGAGTCATTGCCACTGGAAGTCAGTACTAGTATCTAAGTTACAGTCACTGCTTTTACAGGTCAGCACTAGTAACCATAGTCACGGTCTCTGCAACTAGAGGTCAGTACTCGAATCCATAGTCTCAATTTCTGCTACTAGAGGTCACTTCTAATAATCATTATCCCAGTCACTCCTAATAGACGTCAGTTCTAGCATCCATCGTTTCAATCTCTGCTGCTAGAGGACAGAATAGGCATCCATAGTCCCAGACTCAACCACTAGAGGCCAGTTATTGTATCCAGTGTCCTAGCAGTTGCTACTAGAGGTCAGTACTTCAATTCATAGTCCCATTCCCTGCTATGTATCTTAGCCAATGTCTCTGCTAATAGAGGTCAGTACTAACATCAATAGACCCGGCCATGGCTACTAGAGGTCTGTAATGGTATCCAGCGTCCCTGTCATTGCCATTACAGATCCAAACTAGCATCCAGAATTCTAGACATTGCCACTAGAGATCAGAACTAGTATCCAGAGTCCCTGTCACAGCCACTAGAGATCAGTGCTAGTATTTAGACCCCCAGTCATTGCCACTAGAGCTCAGTTCTATCATCCAGAGTCCTGGATATTGCAACATGAAGTCAGTACTTGTATCTAGAGTCCCTTTCATTCACACTCAATGTCAGTAAAAGTATCCAGAGTTCCTGTCATTGCCACTAGAGATCAGTATTAGTATCCAGAGTCCTAGATATTGCCACTAGAGTTCAGTACTAGTATCCAGAATCCCAGTCAATGCGACTAGAGGTCAATTAAATTACACAGAGTCGCACATCTTGTCATTGGAGGTCAGTAAAAGTTTCAGAGTCCCTGTCATTGCCACAAGTTGTCAGTAAAAGTGTCTAGTCTCTGTCATTGTCACAAGCTATCATTCCTAGAATCTAGAGACCCTTCCATTCGACTAAATGCTAGTACTAGTATCCAGAGTCCGCCTCTCTGCTACAAATGGACTGTACTATTAACCATGGTTGTAGTCACTTCTACAGAGTATCAATTCCTTGTTGCAATCACTGCTACAGGCGATCATTATAAGTTTCCATAGTCCCAGGTTACGCCACTTGAGGTCAAACCTAGTACATATAGTCCCTGTTTTTGCCACTACAGGTCAGCATTGGTATTCTCAGTCCCAGTCACTACTACTAGAGGTAAGTCAGTATACCCATAGATTCAGTCTCTGCTACTAATGTTCAGTACTCGTATCCGTATTCCCAGTATCTGCTAGTTTCCATAGTCATAGTCTCTACTATTATAGGCCAGTACTAAATCCCTCATACTAGATATCAGTACTACTATACTCTATATATTTTATTTATGATGAAGCATTGGTGGGTAACAATCGTAAGCGCTATATTAGTTGCAATATGACCCAGAAAAAGAACATGATTCGTACTAATTTATATGTTCTTATACTCGTTTCTTTTCATTTGCTTCCGTTTATGGAGGTTGTACCTTGAATGGTTCGGTTATGCATCAGTCATTTGTATCCCCCACCCCCGCAGGGCCGGGGAATAGCGGGGCTTTTTACTTTTCAATTTTCAAAGCCCTGCTAAAAGCCCTGCACTGCGGGGCCAAATTTGTGGTAAAATCCCTGCTTAATGCCCCCGCCCATCTTTTCCCCTCTCCCATGGTGGTGTCACATGAAAAGCTTCAGTTGGTCTAGTGTTTCAGAGAATTTTTACGAATATGTTGTGCAGAGCATAACACAAGCGGTATCGACTAGAAACTTCACTTGTAGATATATATGGATGAGGAGAAGTACGGTGTACAAGGTATCCTAACTGAGTACTGGTTCAACCCCGGAAGTCCCGTCCCTATACAACTGGAAGATTGTTGAAAAGGACGTAAAGAATTAAATCAAACAAACATACAGTGTACAAGAACCGTGCCTCTCTTTCGCATAATTTAGGAGTTATTGCACTTTATTATTTTTCACAATTGTGTCCGAAGCATAACACAACAGCTACATGTATAACAGGTATCAACTTGAAACTTCAATGGTAGATAGATCTCACCGAGGAGAGATACAGTCTACAAAAAAAATTAAAAGTTATCGTCCTTTGTTATACTTGAATTTTGTCCAGAGCGGAATATAACACTATTAGTGATATCAACTTGCAGCTATTGAACAACCGTATATTTGGGAGTAGCTTCTCTTGATTTCTGAATCCATAGAGAGGTGAGGGCAGGAGATCCGGACTTCCCTTCCGGAAAATTACAAGTGTCATAGGTTTCTTTAGGAATAAGTATGACGACCTTCACACCCCATCCCTACCCACAGCGTCTAAAATCTTGGACTCCCCCACCCTCCCTCCTTGGAAATTTTCCATGAAGATCACTTGGAATGGTCAATTGGAACACTCTGTAAAAAGTAAATAAGGACGACTAAAGCATCAGTCAGGCTTGGTCCTAGCCCTCCCCAAATGATACGATAATTTCTTGACCCGCCCCTGTTCGAGAACATGCGAATCGACCACCAAGTTGCATCCCTTTTGGTTTATATTGGCAGGTAGATGTGTAGGTGCGCTGTAAAGAGGACCTTTTAGACAAGCCCTATTTAAACAGAAAATAAAAACCCCGACACACACACACGGCACTGCTGGAACTTATCGTAGGTTTAATCCCGGCACTTAAGCCCCGATATGTCCCCGGTATCCACGGGCCCAAGGTGGCGGGCTGCATTATCTCATATTTGATTCAATGTGGATTAAAGCCCGTGCGCACGAGGCATGATTACACGGAGTTGTCTCAAATAGAATTTCATTTTGCGTTCGATATTTAAAATAAAACGGCATGTGCGTTAGATAGGGCGCGGAGCTAACCAAATCCTGCAAAACACACACACGAGCGCGCACGCACGCACACAAATGGTCTGTGTCCTGGCTATATGATTATTTTTTCGGTGGAAGCCGTTTAATTTGAAAAAGTATAAGGTTTGCATATATTTACATTTAGCGCTCAGGACCATTTTAGAGTCTGCTTAGCGCACCATAATAGATGCCAGTCGGGACCAATATAGAGGCTGGTTAGGACCATAATAGATGCCAGGACCAGTTTAGATGCTAGGACCATTTTAGATGATGCACATACGTTATTTTGATGACGTCCAGACGTGAAACCCAGATGGGTGACCAGGTGATTTTCATTAGTTATCTCCTAAAGCTTGATTTGGTTTAGGTCACCATAAATCGGCATCAAATCCGCACGAGAGTCCCGATCGCCCCTGACTAAAATACTTGTACACTCCACTTGAGCTAATGTGAAATCGATAGACCACTTGTGTATTAATCCTATCCTGCGGATAGGATTAATAGACAAGTGATCTATCGATTCTAAGTCCCTGATAACTTTGTAAATAAGACATGAAGTCACTGTCACATTTGGCTGGCAGGACAGTATAATTCGTTTCTTGTTTACTGTCGTGAGTTGGCTCCCGGTACCGTTAGTTTAACAGATGGCTGGGCCCAGGGCGACGACAGTAAACATGATACGCACTATACTCATACAAACATAAACATCTGTAAACATCATGTTTGTGATGGGCAATCATCCTTAAAACTCTAGTGTGTGTCGATTCAGTTACTATTTTTTAGTTGATTGCTGCCAGACCTAAAGCACGCTTAGGGATGTCTGTTACAACGCAAGGTGGTTCTGGACGACAGTGCGTTACAGGTTCCGGACGAAATATTCCTAAATATAGGTTTGTGTTATTGAATGTGTATCGTTTTTGGGAGACTTAAGACACAATAAACCGCAAGCATCTTATTTTGTCTTTGTATATTTGTCCGCGACACATATCTGAACTTATTAAATCCTGTAGAGCATGGCTTCTATATCCAGTTAACGCGTATATGATACATTATTATTCTTGAAACTGTATTTTAATACTACACATGTCCTCATATCCTTATTTAGTACTTTCAGTTTCGTTTTCTTTGAACATTTTATGACCTGATGATATTAGACATTGCATTGTCCATCACATAGACCAAGAAAGATTTTTCTTATGAACCCACTTGCTTTAGACGAACGCGTTTTTAAAATCAAAATGAATGTACTGCAGTCATTTTTCCATGTTACAGATGTGTAACGACTGCAGATATTTTGTTACAGGTTATTGTCGACAGCGTAGCAGGTGGAGACGACAGTGATGGATTTATTAAATATATATTACACTGAAGAATCTTCTGTTTTGACTGAGGGTGAAATGTCATTTACCCTGTATGCGAATAGGAATATGGCCGATACTCAGATTATGTACTGTTATTTCGAGCGGCACACGACTTGACATTGTGACCTTGTGCTTAGCGTGTCAGACTTTGGAACCAGAGGACCAGGGTCGATTCCAGGGTGGGCACTTATAACAAATTGTTTTGTTTGTTTTTCTTTTGCTTTTTTCCTCTTGCAATGCAAAATTACTTCATACAAGAAATATTAAATTATATATTAAAATGACAAAAATTACACTCCTTAACGTTTTATATTGAATTATCCTTGAAATAGTGGGAGTTGGGATAACTTTAGCCCTCATGCAAGATAATTAGTCTGGTGACCCCCATTTTTTTTCTAAAATGTCAAATGATAGTCCATGAATAAGATTTTAATGTCAGATTTTTTATTTTTAATTTACTCTAAAAATCGAAATCCTTTTATGAGGGAATAACCAAAATATATCATGCAGTACTTTGACATGGCTTGGGAAAACAAATACATTTTTACATTTTCCAGAAAGCTTGAGGTCATGAGCAATAATTAAAATTAAAATTAAGAAGCTGGATGAAGATTACAAATATTTTAGCTTAATATTAAGGACTTGGATTTGTTTCAGAAAATTTGTAAAATGCTGAAAACTTCCATGTGAGATTATGAAAAATTGAGTCTGGTGACATATCCTTTGTATTACATAAATTGACAGTCCATACATAAAAAAAACTGTATGCGAACAAGCAAAAAGATTTTAATGTGGGAAGTATTACCTGCAATTGCCCTCAATAAGCTCCACGTCCGACAACGTGTATACATGGTCGAATAAAATAACGTTTTAAGCTCACCAAAGTTGAAGGCTCCGAAGTGAGCTAATAGTATAAAAATGACTCCAGCCTCCATCCGTCTGTCTGTTCATCAATATTTTCAAACATCTTCTTTGAAACCACACTGTCAATCGAATTTCATTGGAGACTCCTTAGGATGGAGGGACGAAAATTATTCAAATGATCTTAAAATACATTTAAGCCCCTACCCCGTTGCTTAGGCTTCTGTCAGTTCTTAGGCGGTGATTCTCTTGTTGTTGATCTATTACTTAATGTACTTCTCATTATGGGGGTTCTGTGTTTGTCTTTGTTTTTGGTATGCATTACTTTGCGCCCTTCCTAGTTTTGCAATCATCTTGAAGAGGAAAAGAGAGCTGGTAGCTTTACTTTTATTGTCTTATGGATATCTTGTTACTGTAAATGTTCAGTGGCTTTTCCTCATGATATAGTGGGTTGGTCTGAAGTTTATAATTGTTGCATTTCCTGATCATACTCACTAACTTCTTGGTCTTGTGACCAAGATGCCGCCTTGCTCAAATAAGGTAAAACCCTTTTAGATATTCTCTGGAACCAGAAGACTAAAATGCCACCAATCCCATATATTGTATTAACCTTTAAATTCTTCTGATTACCTGGGGCTTGGTATGCACATTCGATGGGAGGTCGCACAACGCTTAACTACTTCTTCATGCGTTAAATAGGCTTCAGAGCAGTATTTACATCTAGTCAAGTGTTCATGAAAGAAAGAAAAATGTCGTCTCACATCCGTTACAGAAAAACTGACGTCGTCTATTGCCTGTTACACAGTCGTCTCTAACCAGTAACATTAGAAAAATGAAATTTTGAGGTTTTTCAGTTTTCTTTTAAGAAGGACATGTTAAAATTGACATAAAACTCATGCGAGATCTATTGTCGGACCATTTATGCTTATTTCATGATGAGAACGCAAGTGATTAATCGCAAATTACACATTTCTGAAGTTTCTTTTCTAGTCCAGAGTTTTACAATTTAACTACAAATATCTATGGTGTTTGTACTTCTGATGTCGAACTTACAAACACTAATATGACAGGAATTATTTTAAATAGCCAAACACACTATATTATCATATTCTGCGACGTCTGTGTGTGTTGCCTCTTTCCACTGTCGTCCAAAACCCTAAATCTGTCATCTAAAACCCGTTACCTGTCGTCCAGTACAGGTAAGCAGTCGTCATAGGCCCGTAACGAATTGTCGTCCAGAACCACCTTGCGTTGTAACTGACATCCCTAAGCGTGTAAAGAACGCCCGTGAGCATATTGAGGCATAATCGAGATACTTATTTTATATTAAAGATCCACATTTGTAAACTCCAGTCGGAGAAACCGAGAGGATAATGGCCGCTCGTACATATTCGACAGACTGTATAGAGCCTAAGTTATTTAAGCAGTTGATTTTTAAAATAGTGAAATTGTTACCTGCACGTTTGATTGAATTTTATAAACTTTTTTCGACGTTCCTACTTGGAGCGGTGCTCCTACCAGAGTTGGATCATACATACAAGAACAAGTGCGTGTGTGTGGTGGTGGGGGGGGGGGGAGGGGAGTGGCGGATTCAGGGAGATCTTTCAGCAACCGCAGCTAAGCAAACTGTAAAATGAATCTCGTTTGACTATGGATACTTTTTTAGGCTCAGTAGGCATACGCCGCACCCTTGAGTTTAAGGTCACTACTGACACCTGGACATTTTTTTCCCAAAATAGACTAGTTTTCTTCATTTTCTGTAATTTTGATTTTTCATTTTATTACTAATGAAATATTTCTTTCTTCTGTATTAACTCCTGCTAAGGGACACCAGGATTAAATCCTATAGAATGTTAGTGTTGATAAAAGTAACTAAAATAATGTGGTGAACTATAAAACACTAAGTTCACAAATATGTATAGGTTCTTGTGGTAGAGAATTTATACCCTTTCACAGTGTCTGATCTCTTGGCCACAACGGAACACGCAAATCGGCGAAAGTCCCAATCCTTCCTCTGGCACTGGACCACTTAATGCTAGCTAAGACATACACTGGTATGCAGAGAGCGAAATGATACCCATCACACATGGACAGATCCAGACAGGGGGGGGGGGTTGGGGGGCAGGGGGTCCGGACCCCCCTGAAGAATCACAAAAATATAGGTTTCCTTAGTAATACTGGTCTGGATCCCCTGAAAAATCACAGAGCTACCAAGCCAGTATTCAATGTTGGGCCATCATCGGCCCGTCAGTGAAACGCCATTTAAATGGCGTTTCGCTGGCGGGCCGATGATGGCCCATTTATAGTGTTATTCGGATCCTCTATACCCTCATCAAAAAAAAACCTTTTCAAATTTAGACCCCCTCTGACAAAACTTTCTGGATCCGTGCATGCCTAGCCATTTCACGATTTTCATATGTCATTTCAATTGGTCTTGCTCAAAGTAGTATGTTCGGGGGTTTGTGTTTGACATGGTGGTCTGACACTGTTACTTTTTTCAACGCTTCTTACGTAGCGGGTAATATGACAGCACGAACAACGCTTGAGGTCCTCTCCTTTTTGGATGGATGCTGAACAGTTAGAACAAACACTATTTACACAGCTCATATCGTCGTCACTATCAATATCTTTGGTGCCCAGAAATTCAATAAGAATTGCCTGTTCCTTTTTTGTCGAAGTAAAAGCCCTACAGGGCTTATGTTACTTGTTATATGTATATTCGACGTAAAATAAATCTTCTATGTCTATGTCCTTTAACAGGTCAGGATCGTGTCAGATTTACCAAAGGCACCAGATCGCTGTTACTACCACCAGAAAGACTGGTATTTTCCAGTTCATTTTGCACTCAGAGAATTATCAGAATCCGGGAGACCAGGAATTGTAACAATGCTCTTGTCTTCTGGCGAGGCTAAATGGTTTTCCAGCTAACTCCTTTTCCAGGAAACACGAGTGTCTCTTCCTTGACCGCCAACGCAGAGGGAAATCTCCTTATTCTGACCACATCTCCTTACTGGGTTTGCAGTGATACGTCTGGTGACCTCCTTGTCGTCCTTGGCTTTTGGCTATCAGTATCATAAACTTCGCAAAACCTTTTCTAAATTTTATAGACGATACTATGATTTGATATCTAATTTCCAAATTGGACTTAAATCTCTCTTGCACCAAGACTTTCAGAACTTGAATTCTATGGTGACTTGGTGTATAAATGGAAGAGGATTGTTGGCTCAAATAATTTTTCAGCGCAGTTTTTTTTAAAATAATTTCCCTTTATAATAAGATTGGCTATAACATTAATGTACTGCAACTGAATGCATGCTTTGTGGACAACCCCAGTACGGTTGTCAACTTTGCTTTTCTCTTTAATTGCACGCCAGTGGGTCGGACTTCAGACTCTTTGACGGTTCCGACTTAAACTTATTTATTGATGAGATGGTCCGTGCCTGATGCTT
Source organism: Loripinus fragilis (assembly GCA_964019695.1). Taxonomy (NCBI): domain Eukaryota; kingdom Metazoa; phylum Mollusca; class Bivalvia; order Lucinida; family Lucinidae; genus Loripinus; species Loripinus fragilis. The sequence goes on along the minus strand of OZ026530.1, from coordinate 31,251,503 downwards.
TGGCTGTTGTCAGACCCACCAGGGTTTACCAAGTGGATTTCTTCTGCTCCGGTATTCAGGTTCATGTACTGTTGAGTCCTTATCCTTGCTTTATCTTCTTTTTAATTTTGATTTATATGTTCTAGGAGATGATAGAGTGATAAGTTAGAGAGTTTTCATGCATACCAAATATCTATGTGTCTAGATCTACATCTGAACTAAGGGTGAGGTTGGTGCGCCGTGAAACTGGTTTAAGCCAATCAGTTAAATATTTTTACTGACCGTTCCAAGGCGGTGCTTCTTTTTTTGTGGATCATTTATGTTATTTCTGTATTGTTTGGTTATGCGTTCGTGCGCGTTTGTTTATTATTGCCTTGTGGTCACCTGCTGGGTAAGGGGCTGACCTCTTGGCTCTCGTTTATGATGTATATGTGTAAAGTTGTCGCTTTCCCATTGGTATCCTTGGTCAGGTGTGGTGCTTGATTGTATCGATTCCTGATCTTTGCCATTTTTCTTACTTTTATTATGGCTGGCCTAGAATGTGATAGTCTTCTGGTCCTATACACTGACCCGTCAATGATTGTGTTATTTTGCTGGCACTGGCTTGTTGAGAATAACTAAGTTTATTTGACGCTTTTGTGGCTGGTCTAAGAATGTGATCGTATTCTGGTCCTATACACTGACTGGTCTTTGATTTTGTTATTTTGCTGGCACTGGCTTGTTGAAAATAACTAAGTTTATTTGAGATTTATTGTGTCTGGTCTAAGCATGTGACGAACCTCTGGTCCCATACACTGACTGGTCTATGATTGTGTTATTTTGCCGACACTTGCCTGTTGAGAATAACTAAGTTTATTTGAGGGATTTTGTGTCTGGATTAGAATGTAATAGTCTTCTGGTCCTATACACTGACCGGTCTATGATTGTGTTATTTTGCTGGCACTGGACTGTTGAGAATAGTTAAGTTTATTTGAGGGCTTATTTTAGGACTCGACTGAATGGTCTCTGATTGTGATGGTTTACTGGTCCTATACATCGACCGGTCTATGACTGTGTTATTTTGCTTGTTCTGGACTATTGAGAATTACTAAGTTTATTTGAGGGCTATTTTGGCTGGTCTAAGAGTGTGATAGTTTTCTGGTCCTATACACTGACCGGTCTATGATTGTGTTATATTTCTTGTTGTGTTATTTTGCTAGCATTGGACTGTTCGCAATAACTAAGTTTATTTGAGGGCTATTGTGGCTGGTCTAAGAATATGATAGTTTTCTGGTCCTATACACTGACCCGCCAATGATTGTGTTATCTTGCTGGCACTGGCAATTATGTAAAAGTGGGATATGACCCAGTGATTGTCTCTCTGACGTTAGGTGACTTGGTGCACCTATTAAATAGACATTCAAATGTACCGTTAGCTCGATAAATGATAGAGCTGCGCAGACTGGTTTAAGTCATAACTGGGTACACATGAGATAAGTATTAATAGCTACCAAAATGGCTCATTGCTCATGAGAACAAAAATCTGAGCAGCCTTTGCAGACCTGTCACTGTTAGCAGACAACGCTAATAGGTAAATGACTAATTTGATTAGGAATCATACCTCATATTTGACATTTAAGGCTCACTGAAGGCTCAGGCTAGTCTGCGCCAACGCAAAGACAAGCAAATGCGTGCACACACACACACACACACACACACACACACACACACACACACACACACACTGACCAAGGATGATAAGGCTCTACCATATTTCTTTGGGTGGCCCCTTCATGTTTTCTATAAATAGGCCTATTATATTCTGCTGTGTATTTTTTATGAACTTGGATAAGCAGTTATGATATCAGATGGATAAGTCAATTCATATTAAATACATGTAACTGTTACTGAGAAACAATCACTTCCATCAAAAGATGTGCCAACCTTTTGGTTAAATGGTGCATTAAAGTAACTGTTTGACAGCCTTGCTTACATCCCCAATTAACTTTTTTTACCATGTAAGACTGTTTCTTTAACTAATGCTTCCACTTCATCCTTACTGTTAAGGCCACATTATTTTTGTTAGTTGATTTACAGGATTTTTTTTTCAGATTTAGGCTCCGGGGGGGGGGGGGGGGGGGGGGGGTGGGGGCGAAAAAAAAAGAGCTCTGAAAATGACCTGTTGACTGGTCATTTTCAGAGCTTATCTTTTTTTCAGAGCCTATTTTTATATCTCCAGAAAAAAAGTAAAACTAGTAAGGTAAACCAACAGTCTGTATTAAATTAAAAATTTCGTCACTTTTTCTGAAATTCTGGGCGGGACAATCACTTTTAACAGTGTCACTCTCGAAAATACACAAACAGAACTTTATATATTATTTCTTTTCAATGAAACAAATAATGTTCAGAGACAGCGGATATAACAAAAAAAATAATTTCAATAATAAAATTTTAGAATTTTTTTTCTACTTTCCGGAAATATACCGTCGCCACCCCTTATTACTGCCTTTATGTTCATTTTTCCTTTTTTGCAAGCATAAGAGTATATGATTTTTAAACCTCGACGTTGTTGGTTTAAATAGAACTAAAGTGTACTTGTACTCTGTGATGGATGCATAAATGGCAGCAGTAATAATTTGTACTAGCCTGCCATCCAAGAGTGACAGTGACGATATGTTTTGGTAATTAGGGACTTAGAATCGATAGATCACTTGTTTATTAATCTTGTCCGCAGGATACAGTTAGGCACATCCGTTGGAACGAGATATAATATGTCAATTTAGATATGCCTAATTATCATATGCCGATCGAGATATGCCCCACTTGTAATATACCCAGAACGAAATATATTATTTCAATCGAGGTATCCGTTATATTTCGATCGAAATATTGTTTTTTCTCAATCCGCACACGTGGTCTTTGTTGCGTCATGCGCATTCTCGTGTCGATTTGCGCATAGCGCGCAAATTTGAATTTGATAGAAATAATTTAGACCTACAAAAAAGCCAGCGTCATGGGAAAGTTCACCAGGGAACTTTTACGCAGAATAGAGTCGAAAGTGTGCTCGGCCCCAAATGTCGAAGTAAATGCAGGTAACGCTTCAAATATTCCACCCCCATATTGTTTGTCAAGTTGTTGGAAACCTGGATACATGTACAGTAGGAACTCAAGTCGAATGGAGTGTAAAAGGATACCATCATTTCAAGATACGCCCACACTTAGCAGTTACGATGCTCGTATGTAATATGGCGCCAGGTTTGAGACAACATACGTTAGAAAGGGGCAATCAGTTTTAAACTTGCATTTGATGACGTACATTGGTGAGCAGCTCAAGCCCAGGCGAGTATGCGCATATGTACGGACTAGCCAGAGCCTTCGATGCTCGCATGCACAAAAGGTGAAAGCGTAGACGAGCATTTGGAAATCTAGCTTCGCTGGGTTCTAAGAAGCATTCACCACACGCAATAAGTACCAAATTTTCTGTGCTGGCTCATATGACCTAAATCTCGGGCACACGCACCCATGCATGCACCGTATACACTATGTAGACGCATTGGCCACCACCTTACTCATCCAGATGCTCAATTATTTCATGAGAGGCGAGTAAAATAAGACGATGTGTCAGTGAATAGTGTAAAACCTGATCAACAAGAGAAGGCTGATCCGAGCCTATAACCTTTAATTCCAAATACATGTAGCTCGTGAATAAGGGTATTAGAATACTGAGCACAACAGACTCTCGCATTCTATTTATGTAATAAATTGAACATTGGTACAAGTTACAGATGAGTAGCTGACCGAACATGCGCCCCAGGACGTGCACAAGTTGCATGTATGCGCGTTTCAGCGATGCACGTTTAGTTATTAAACCTCATGACTTTTTATTTCAATCCATAACCACGGGACCACTATCGGATGAAAAGTTAACCCGATTTTTTATCATTTTTTAATGGCGAACATTTTTGGTGCTGACCATACTGTGTCTGCTTTTAAAGAGCGTCGAGTCTTGGACAAGTGACGTCATCCGCACGTTAAAGTGACGTCATTATGTTATATTCCAGCGTATTCAGGAGCCTTTTTTTTCCTTTTGTCGTATTTCAGGGTGTGCAAGAAAAAAGCCATTATATTCGTGTGAGGATGGGATAGAAAAATCCGTCCCTCGCGATCACCGTTCGGCAAGCAATATGATCCTCGGGACGGATTTTTCTATCTCGCATTCATGATGGGTCCTTATAATTTTTCTCACATACCCCGTATCAACCAACCATGCCAACAAAGCCGGCCGCACGTTGATCTGTGACGTCATTGTAATGTAAAAAATGACGTCAACATGCCACACATAATTATTATGTCACATCTCAGCGTATTTAGGATTTTCTGGTAGCCTTTTTCACGTGTGTGTGTTTTTTTTCAATAAAAATGAGGTGTTTAGTGGTGACCAAGAAAAACAGGATAAAAAAATCTGTCCCTCATTAAATTGAGCCACAACATGTGATTTCCAACAATGTGGTAACGTAATGTGCGACCAGCAAAGGCCCAGACCAGCCTGCGAATACGCGCACTCTGATCAGAGCCTTCGCTAGTCGCTCGAAAATTCCACTGACTGAACATTATTTGGAGTTTTTAAGCTAAAAAGGAGGCTACACAGGCGCGCCTGAGTCTACACTTTTCAAAATGCCACATTGTTGGAAATCACATGTTGCGACTAATAAGTTGTCATCGCTCGGCAAGCCGCGTGATGCCAAACGATGATCCGTGGGACAGATACCCTCACACTCATTTATAGATTTCTTATAGTCTAGCGGCTAAACGACTCAAGATGATAATATCTAGATCAAGCAATTATAAAACCAAATTGAAATTTCCTAAAATTATATGCCGTTTTAGATATAATATTTCAAATGAAATATAGATTATCTGCTGCATAGAGTTATGTATCTCGAAGGAGATAGTATATCTACATTTAAATATAGTATGTTTATATCTCGATTCAGATATGTTATTTCGAATTAGATATTATATTCGGATTCACATACTATATCTCGTTCGGACGGATGTGCCTAACTGGGATAAGATTATACACAAGTGATCTCTCGACTCGCTTTAGCTCAAGAGGAGTGTACAAGTTAATGTTTTACTTAACAACTTTAAACAAAGTATTTCGTAACTGTCACTTTTGGTTGGCACGACAGTACATGTCAAAAGAATATTAATTGTATTTGTTAATTTCGTTAATTTCTGTCCAGGGTCTCTCTAAAGTCATAAAACTGTAGCTTTGATCTTAAATCAGCTGCCCAAAACAATATCACTGTTACAGTGTCGTGCCAGCCAAGAGTGACAGTGACGTAATAGTTTGTTAACAATTGTTAAGTAAAACATTAACTTGTACACTCCACTTGAGCTAATGTGAATTGATAGATCACTTGTGTATTAATCCTATCCTGCGGATAGGATTAATACACACGTGATCTATCGATTCTAAGTCCCTGATAACTTTGTAAACAAAACATGACGTCACTGTCACTTTTGGTTGGCACGACAGTAAAACTATCAAACATCACAATATTCTCCCTTGTTTCTGTAATTTTACGGCACTTTCAACATGATACTTTACAAAAAAATGATAATAATAATGACTCTGATAAGTCTGCACGGATGGGCAAACTGGTCATCCTTAATGCAGATGACAGTTCGTAATCGGTTTTAAATCTACTATGCTATGTTGGAACAAGCGCACATGATATAGTAATGTAATACGTAAGAAGCGTTGAAAAAAGTAACAGTGTCAGACCATCATGTTAAACACGAATCTCCGAGCATACTATTTTGAGCAAGACCAATTTAATGATATATGAGCCAGTGCATGAGATTTCCAACAGTGTGATATGTGCGACCAGCAAAGCCTCAGACCAGCCTGCGCATACGCGCAGTCTGATCAGAGCCTTTGCTAGTCGATTGAGTATTCTATTATTGTTATGCTACTGACTGAACACCATTTGGATTTTCTAAGCTTAATAAAAGGCTGTAGAGGCTCGTCCGAGTCTACACATGTCAAAATGCCACATTGTTGGAAATTTCAAGCACTGGCTCATATGAAAATCGTGAAATGGCTAGGCCTCAAGGTTATAAAAGTAAGAAAGGGTGCAAAGATCAGGAATTAATACAATCAAGTACCACACCTGACCCAGGATATCAATGGGAAAGTGACAAACTCACAGTTAGACACCATAAACGAGTGCCAAGAGGTCAGCCTTTTCCCAGCAGGTGACCACAAAGCACATATAAACAGACGCACACAAAGGCATAACAAACACAAGACAGAAAAAAACATAAAAGATCCACAAAAGAAGTACCGCCTTGGAACGGTCAGTAAAATACTTTACGGCGCGCCAACCTCACCCTTAATTCAGTTGTGGATCAAGAACTCAAGTTTAATTACCTCAAGGCTAGGTTTGATGGGTATCATTTTGTTCGTTTGTGCATACCAGTGTATGTCTTAGCTAGCATGGAGTGGTCGAATATAGATCATTTCGATTACAAAGTGAAATATGAAGCCAATACAAGATACAAGAAACTTTATTTAAAGTCGACTTTCAAATGCACAACAGAATAACACTACTGGGGTATCGCACTTCAAATGGAACACTGTTTTTTGGTTTGGCAATAACATTAAATCTTAAATGGGAATTTTAAATTTAATTCGAAAAAATATATTTTAACCAAAAAACCCTAACCAAAAATATTTTTTGAAGTTTGTATACGTTTTCATAAATGCTGTGATATGATGGAATTTTTTCACTCTTAATGTTTTATGCCAAATAACATTCCCTTCTTGTACCTTGAGCGATATGGATCAATGACTATCAGTTGAAAATACTATAATATAAGACAATTTACAACAATGCATCAGTGGGGTTTAAATGTAGCTGCACATTGGCTTGCTGTTTAACAGCATAGTCAACACTATTTCAGTTATCTAACTATGTCACAAAGACTGTGACCCAAACAAAAGGCTACATCTATAGATGTCTACTGCCCCAAATGCCCTCTAAGTTGGAAGCGCCCTTTTGTCTAACTATTTCATGAATGGGTCTGCTTATTGATCTCACCACTCCCATATTTTCCATCATATAAAGGAGCAGTAAAAGTTAATTGTTATATGACTGGAGAGAATCCTGTCTCCTGATTGGCCCAATCTGTCTTCATAAATCTCTATGTCTACCTGGAAACTGGTCTGAACTGGTCCACAAGTTAATATTGCATGAAAAACAGCTCCAACTAGTTTCCAGAAGTTAATATTTTTGACACTTCTGCAATATTACCCTCTAGAGAGCTAAAAATAGCATGATGAGTGTGAAACTAGCATGTGCTGCATGAAATTGACATGATTTGCTGTTTCACCTCCCAACAGGTAAATTAAAGACTTTCATGAAATTTTACAACAGTTTTGTTTTGCTTTCTTTGCTAATTTATCTTTGTTTCAATAAAAAAAAAAAACTGTAAAAAAGTTTTAGGATAATATTTTATATTCCCCATTAAGAGAATTAATATACATATGAAAATGCAAAATACAAAATTATATTTTAATAAAAGTTGCTAAAACTTGTGAGAAAGTCCTTAGATGTCTTAGATGTCTTTAACAACAAAAGTGAAAGTAGCAATGTTTTCATTCTTAAATGAAAAATCATATAACAAAACAGTTATTGACTTCAATTTCGGTAGACATAAGGATTTATCTACCCTTAAAAGTGATATTCACCTCGGCCTAGCGGCCTCGGTGAATTATCACTTTTTCGGGTAGATAAATCCTTATGTCTACCTCATTGAAGTCAATAATTGTATAATATGACATGAAATGTAATACATGTAAGTGGGATGTCATGGATCAATTCGTTTTTTCAGGACAGTGTCTTTCTTGTTGTACGCTAGCACATACAGACCATATGCGGAGTCAGAGGGGTGGGGCTGGGGGGTGGGGGTGCAGGGGTCCAGACCCCCACAGAAAAAAACACGAAAATATAGGGTTTCTTAGTAATACTGGTCCGGATCCCCGCCAGGCCAGCATTCGATGTTGGGCCAACATCGGCCCGCCAGCAAACGCCATTTCAATGGCGTTTAGCAGGCGGGCTGTAGATGTCCCGCTTATAGCGGTATTTGGATCCGCCCTTCCCTTATCAACTCTCCCCTCATAAAAAACCACAAAAATACGTTGTCAGAGTTGGACCCCCCTCTGACAAAAAATATCTGGATCCGCGCATGCAGACACATGAACAAAACATACATGTAGACAGACGGAAGCAGGCACAATGATGGTACTTGGTAGGCATGAAAAGCGTAAATAACCCATTATCCGTAGAACTATATAAGCAGCTTGGATTGCATCGTAAATTGCACCATTTGATGTTACAAAATAATCGTCTGCTGTAATCTCTAATGGACACTTTAAAGCTGAGCACATACTACGATATATATATGCCAGGTTTATTGCACTGACAGTACAAAAATGGGTACTAAACGGGTATTTTCATTCTAACAAAAACTAAGTTATTTATTTTTACAAGATATCAGAGCAGTTAGATTGATATCATTCTTCGCCAAAATTTAAATCTAGTTAGGGTTTTGCTATATCTATACGCATGCAAATTTTCAGGGTGAAGATACCTTCATGTAAAATTTAAAAACGAAAAACTGTGTTCTATTTGAGGTGCAATACTACAGTAGCCACAGGCTATTTAGTCGACAAACATAATATGAAAAGACTGTACATGTATGTAAAAACATTTTAACAAGAATCACAGACATGCAATCACAGATCTGAAAATATAGTAATCATTTTAATATTTAAGCAGCACGGACTAGACTGATGTATAATCAACTACAACCATAATACTTATGGGATGCCGTTTTAGTATTCATTCCTTATTTATGGATATCCATAGTTCATTTATGGATCACTGTAAATCATTTAAGGATATCCATAAATGAATTTTGGATATCCATAAATCATTTTTGGGATATGCATAAATCATTTTTGGATATCAATAAATTATTTTGGATATCCATAAATCGATTTATGGATATCCAAAAATGAATTATGGATATCCATAAATACAAACTGATTTTTGGATATCCATCATTCATTTTTGGATATCCTTAAATAAGATGAACATTGGATATCCATAATACATTTTAGGATATCCATAAACCGATTTATGGATATCCTAAAATGAATTATGGATATCCTTAATTCGGCACGATTTTTGGATATCCAAAAAAATGATTTATGGATATCCATAAATAAGGAATAAATAGTAAAATAAACCAAAAATAAACCGGGAGACGCAGATTCCATCACCGTTCATACTTCTGTAGGTTAGGCAAATATAATAGATAAGTATCACAGAATCATAGGTAAATGCATCAGTATACAGCTAATATATGTTTTTATACTAAACAAGCAAATTAACCCTTAAAACGCCAAGAAAAAATGCATCTGAAAATGTCGTCTGCTGAAGTCGTCTGCTACAAATAGTTGCCTAGCATAACTGACGAATTAAGTAAGAAGCAAACATTGTGGACCCAGAACAGACTGCTCCTATAGGAGCAGTCTGATCAGGGTCCACACGGTTTGCCATAGAGGCTTCTTAAACATTCCAGCAGACGAGAAAGCAGACAACTTTTGTTGCGATTGGCGCATTAAGGGTTAAACAAGATAAATAAATAAGACGTCTGCGGGAGCCGCTGTGGTGTAGTGGATAAACTGCTTACCTTGTAAACCAGGGGTCGCAGGTTTGATTACCGGTTTCACCAGTCTGTCGGACGAGACTTTAAGCCGTGGCCCCGTCTCCATATGACCTTAGCTGTTGGTGGAACTTTAAACACAAACACAACAACAATAAGAAAATTGTAAAAGCAAAGCAAACTGGAGATAAAAAGCAAATTAAAAGTTAAGCAAAGCAAACCAGAGCAGGTAAAAAGCAAACTGGGATAAAAAGCTAACCAGACAGCTGGTCCCCAGGGGGGTACTCTCATTTTTTCTGCATACGTAGGCTCGGACTCAGCATTCACCATTCACCCCCGAAAAATATCAGGAATTTCAAGCACCCCCAAAAAATATTTGAAAGTTTGGCAACCCCAAAAAATATCCCCTTTCCTGTACCTTGACCTTAAGAAAAGACCCTAAAATGCATAGAAATGACTACTAAATATAGTCCAATTTTGTGATGACCCCAAAAAAATATCCACAAAATCTTCATACCCCCAAATTTTTTTTTCTGAAAACCCCCAAAAATATTGAAAATCAAAATTTTGACCCCCAAAAAAATGGTCCCCACCCTGGGAGCTGGTCCTACTTACAACAATTTGACCTCAAAGACAATGTGATGCTATCCATTTGTAACAGAGATGGAATTTTCAGTATAGATACTGTCCTGCCAGCCAAGAGTGACAGTGACGTCATGTTTTGATTTCAAAGTTATCAGGGACTTATAATCGATAGATCACTTGTGTATTAATTCTATCCGCAGGATAGGATTAATACACAAGTAATCTATCAATTCGCGTTAGCTCAAGTGGAGTGTACTTAGCAATTGTAAACAAAGTATTGCGTCACTGTCACTCTTGGTTGGCACGACAGTATATGCATCGGCTGCAATTCGCGATATTCCGTTGAACTTCGGGCAAAGGGAACATTCTACAACGAGTAACAAATAGCTTAAACAGGGCTATTCAGAAAGCCAAAGACTTGTAAGACACAGTGATATGTAAAGTGTTAACATTCACAATGGAGCTTAAACTCAAAGCACCAGCGCAAAAAGTTCAGCTTCAAACTAAAGCCGCTGTCAAGCCAAGCCGCTTTTTTCACTGTGTTGACTCGGAGTTGTTTAATTTTCGAGAGGGCAAAAACCTGATATTTTTCATGAAAATATATTACAGTCAATGTTAATAGTGATCTACGTATTGGGGCCTGGGATGGTCTTGTCAGGCATGGAATGATTTAAAATTGATCTTCTTGGAAGTTACATGACAAACTACTTTCAACCAATCAGAATCTAGTTGCTTGTTTTGGAATCTAACCTATGAAAGAACGGGCATCTCATTTTTCAACCTCATAGTAATGATGCCACGTAGATACACGTACGTGCATAATCTAAAGTGCTCCTGCATCTAAAATGGTCCTGGCATCTATATTGGTCGCAAAGTGTCTCTAAATTGGTCCAGGCTAGCATCTATTATGGCAAACCAAGCAAACTCTAAAATAATCCCCGTTATATTCCTATGCATCAACTAAAGTGGTCCTGCATCAATAATAGTGTCCAGAGTCCCAGTCATTGATACTTAATATCAGTTAAAGTACCAAGGGTCCCTGTCATTCCCTGTTCAGAGTTTCTGTTCTTGCCAATTTTGATATCAGTACTAATATCTAGAGTCCCTGTCATTGCCACTAGAGGTGAGTAATAGCATCTAGAGTCCCTATCATTGCCATTAAAGGTCAGTTCAAGTAGCCAGAATCCCTTTCATTACCACTATAGATCAGTAAAAGTATCAAGAGTCCATATCATTGCCACTAGAGGTCAATACAGGTGTTCAGAGTCCCATAAATGACACTAGAGATCAAAAATAGTGCCCAGAGGCCCAGTCATTGATACTTTATATCGGTAATAGTATCAAGTATCCCTGTAATTGCCTCTAGATGTCAATACAAGTGTTCAGAGTCCTATAAATGCCACCAGAGATAAAAGAAATAGTGCCCAGAGTCTCAATCATTGATACTTAATATCAGTTAAAGTATCAAGAGTCCCTGTCATTCCCTGTCAAGAGTTCCTGTTATTGCCATTTGATATCAGTACTGATATCTAGAATCCCTATCATTTCCACTAGAGATGAGTAATAGCATCTAAAGTCCCTATCATTGCCATTAAAGGTCAGTATAAATAGCCAGAAACCTTGTTTTTGCCACTAGAGGTCAGTAAAAGTATCCAGAGTCCCTTTCAATACCACTTTAGATCAGTTATAGTATCAAGAATCCCTGTCATTGCCACTGAAGGTCAATACAAGTTTTCAGGGGCCCATAAATGCCACTAAAGATCACTAATGGTGTCCAGAGTCCCAGTCATTGATACTAAATGTCAGTAAAAGTATCAAGAGTCCCTGTCATTCCTTGTCCAGAGTTCCAGTTCTTGCCATTTGATATCAGTACTTATATCTAGAGTCCCTATCATTGCCACAAGAGATCAGTAATAGCATCTAGAAACCCTATCATTGCCACTAGAGTTCAGTAATAGCATCAAGAATAGCTATCATTGCCATTAAAGGTCATTATAAGTAGCCAGAAACCCTATTTTTGCCACTAGAGGTCAGTAAAAAAGTCCAGAGTCCCTTTCATTACCACTATTGATGAGTAAAATATCAAGAATCCCTGTCATTGTCTCTAGAGGTCAATACAAGTGTTCAGAGTCCCATAAATGCCACTAGAGATCAATAATAGTGTCCAGAGTCCCAGTTAATGATACTTTATATCAGTAAAAGTATCAAGAGTCCTTGTCATTCCCTGCCCAGAGTTCCTGTTCTTGCCATTTGATATCAGTACTTATATCTACTAGAGTCCCTATCATTGCCCCTAGAGGTCAGTAATAGCATCAAGAGTCCCTATAATTGCCATTAAAGGTCAGTACAAGTAGCCATAAACCCTGTTTTTGCCACTAGAGGTCAGTATAAGTATCCATAGTCTCTTTCATTGCCACTATAGATTAGTGAAAGTATCCAGAATACCTGTCAATTCAACTAGAGGTCATTAAAAGTGTTGAGTGTCCCAGAGTATCCAGAACCCCTGCTACTGCCACTAGAGGCCAGTACTAGTATCCAGAGTCCAAGTCATTGACAAAAGAGGGCAGTAAAAGTATCCAGAGTCCCAGTTATTGTCACTAGATGTCAGAACTTGTATTCAAAGGCCCTGTCACTGCCATAAGAGGTCATTATTACTATCCAGAGTCCCAGGCTTTGCAACTAGAGGTCGTAAAATGTGTCCTGAGTCCAAGTTATTGGCAAACGATGTCAGTATACGTATCCAGAGTCCCAGTCATTGTCAACCAAGAATCCATATCATTGCAGTAGAAATCAGTGCTAGTATCTAGGGTCCTAGTAACTGCCAACATAGGTCATTTAAAGTATCCAGTGTCAACGCTATTGCCACAGGAGGCCAGTTCTTGTATCTAAAGAACCAGTCATTGCCACGTCAGTTAAAGTATCAAAAGTCCTTCTTATTGCCACTAGAAAACAGTACTAGTATCCAGAATTCCTGAAATTGCCCCTATAGGTCAACAAAATATCCAGAGCCCCAGTCATTGCCAAATGTTGACTATAAAAGTATCCAGAGTTCCTGCTCTTGCCATTTGATATCATCACTAATATAGAGTCCCTGTCATTGCCACCAGAGGTCAGTAATAGCATCAAGAGTTCATATCATTGCTATTGAAGGTCAGTACAAGTAGGCAAAACCCTGTTTTTGCCACTAGAGCTCAGAAAAGTATCCAGAGTCCCTTTCATTGCCACTATAGATCAGTAAAAGTATCAAGAAACCTGTCATTGCCACTAGAGGTCAATAATAGTGTTAGAGTCCCATAAATGCCACTAGAGATCAATAAAAGTGTCCAGAGTCCCAGTCGTTAATACTTAATATCAGTAAACGTGTCCAGAGTCACTGTCATCCACTGTTCAGAGTTCCTGTTTCAGTACTTATATGTAGAGTCCCTAATATTGCCACTAGAGGTCAGTAGTAGCATCAAGAGTCCCTATCATTGCCATTAAAAGTCAGTACAAGTAGCCAGAAACCCTGTTCTTGCCACAAGAGGTCAGCAGAGTATTCAGAGTCCCTTTCATTACCACTATAGATCAGTAAAAGTATCAAGAATTCCTGTCATTACCACTAGAAGTAAATACAAGCGTTCAGAGTCCCATAAATGCATCTATAGATCAATAATAGTGTTCAAAGTTCCAGTTGTTGATACGTTATATCAGTAAAAGTATTAAGAGTCCCTGTCATTTCCTGCCAAGAGTTCCTGTTCTTGCCATATGATATCAGTACTAATATCTACTAGAGTCCCTATCATTGCCACTAGAGGTCAGTAATAGCATCAAGAGTCCCTATCATTCCCTGTCTAGAGTTCCTGTTCTTGCCATTTGACATCAGTACTAATATCTACTAGAGTCCCTATCATTGCCACTAGAGGTCAGTAATAGCATCAAGAGTCCCTATCATTCCCTGTCTAGAGTTCCTGTTCTTGCCATATGATATCAGTACTAATATCTACTAGAGTCCCTATCATTGCCACTAGAGGTCAGTAATAGCACCATGAGTCCCTATCATTCCCTGTCTAGAGTTCCTGTTCTTGCCATTTGACATCAGTACTAATATCTACTAGAGTCCCTATCATTGCCACTAGAGGTCAGTAATAGCATCAAGAGTCCCTATCATTGTCATAAAAGGTCAGTACAAGTAGCCAGAAACCCTGTTTTTGCCACTAGAGGTCAGTAAAAAAGTCCAGAGTCCCTTTCATTACCACTATTGATGAGTAAAATACCAAGAATCCATGTCATTGTCTCTATAGGTCAATACAAGTGTTCAGAGTCCCATAAATGCCACTAGAGATCAATAATAGTGTCCAGAGTCCCAGTCATTGATACTTAATGTCAGTAAAAGTATCAAGAGTCCCTGTCATTCCTTGTCCAGAGTTCCAGTTCTTGCCATTTGATATCAGTACTTATATCTAGAGTCCCTATCATTGCCACTAGAGATCAGTAAAAGCATCTAGAAACCCTATCATTGCCACTAGAGTTCAGTAATAGCATCAAGAGTAGCTATCATTGCCATTAAAGATCATTATAAGTAGCCAGAAACCCTGTTTTTGCCACTAGAGGTCAGTAAAAAAGTCCAGAGTCCATTTCATTACCAATATTGATGAGTAAAATATCAAGAATCCCTGTCATTGTCTCTAGAGGTCAATACAAGTGTTCAGAGTCCCATAAATGCCACTAGAGATCAATAATAGTGTCCAGAGTCCCAGTTAATGATACTTTATATCAGTAAAAGTATCAAGAGTCCTTGTCATTCCCTGCCCAGAGTTCCTGTTCTTGCCATTTGATATCAGTACTTATATCTACTAGAGTCCCTATCATTGCCACTAGAGGTCAGTAATAGCATCAAGAGTCCCTATAATTGCCATTAAAGGTCAGTGCAAGTAGCCATAAACCCTGTTTTTGCCACTAGAGGTCAGTATAAGTATCCATAGTCTCTTTCATTGCCACTATAGATTAGTGAAAGTATCCAGAATACCTGTCAATTCAACTAGAGGTCATTAAAAGTGTTGAGTGTCCCAGAGTATCCAGAACCCCTGCTACTGCCACAAGAGGCCAGTACTAGTATCCAGAGTCCATGTCATTGCCACTAGAGGTCGTAAAACAGTGTCAAGAGTCCCAGTCATTGACAAAAGAGGGCAGTAAAAGTATTCAGATCCCAGTTATTGTCACTAGATGTCAGAACTTGTATTCAAAGTCCCTGTCACTGCCGTAAGAGGTCATTATTACTATCCAGAGTCCCAGGCTTTGCAACTAGAGGTCGTAAAACTGTGTCCTGAGCCCAAGTTATTGGCAAACGATGTCAGTATACGTATCCAGAGCCCCAGTCATTGTCAACCCAGAGTCCATATCATTGCAGTAGAAATCAGTGCTAGTATCTAGGGTCCTAGTAACAGCCAACATAGGTCATTTAAAGTATCAAAAGTCAACGCTATTGCCACTGGAGGCCAGTTCTTGTATCTAAAGAACCAGTCATTGCCACGTCAGTTAAAAAATCAAAAGTCCTTCTTATTGCCACTAGAAAACAGTACTAGTATCCAGAATTCTAGCCTGTCTTCAGGCCCTGTATTAAGACATCTAACTGAAAGTTCTATAACTACTACAGAGATAAATTTATGATACTTTATTACTTCCCCATTGCTCAGAATACAGTAAATAAGACAGTTAGTGATTTTTTCAGAGATCTAAATGCTTGTTTATATATGTGCACATATTTTACTATTTTTCTATTTACTGGTCTGATACCAGTCTACCAGAATTCCTGCAATTGCCCCTATAGGTCAACAAAATATCCAGAGCCCCAGTCATTGCCAAATGTTGACTATAAAAGTATCCAGAGTTCCTGCTCTTGCCATTTGATATCATCATTAATATCTAGAGTCCCTGTCATTGCCACCAGAGGTTATGGAGGCAGGCCTATGTCCACCATGATATGTGTAAATAGCTGAGTATTATTAATGAAAGTCACATGATATATCAGACTGTTTAAACCATCCCTCTGGTAGCGCCATTTGGCTGTTGCCAGTAATGAATATCTGAAAAAGAAATGGATAAAGTTAGGGGATAACTGTATTCAAATTTTTGATTTGGGGAGGTATATCCTTGGATATACGGTCGGAAATTTAGTTTTACGGCGACGAGCGAGCGGAGCCGTAAAACGTGATATCCAAACGTAAATCCGACGATATACCTCCCCAAATGAAAATTTTGACTATGGTTATCCCAATTCTAATGCATTTCTGCAGTTTCGTCTCAAATTAGAGCGTTTTAAGCCGCATAAAGCCGAACGTTGTCAACCGATATGTGACGTAATTAATGACGTCAAAATATTTCCGACAGTATATCGCAGGATATACTGTCGCAAATTTTTTGACGTTATCCAATCAGACATCGCGTTACAAAAGCAAGTGCATTAGAATTATTTTTCACATGACGTCGCGTCTGGGAGTGATAGTGATATAACATCATGCAATGCATTCGATAATTATATAATTTATAACTAAATATCTTCTGATTGGCTCAGATGCCTATCCACTGCCGATGATATAACTACATGTTGCATGCTTTTCCGGAAGTGACGTTGCGGAGCACACGACACAAGGTAATGTTGCATGGATTACAGAAATGACGTCAGAATGTCAAGATCATCCGTAACGTCAATGGCTTTAGTGGTCAAAAATGGAAGGAAATACGTAACAGACATTTATTATATAATAAGATAATTGTTGACTTACGTTACGGTAGACATGAAGTGTTATTGTACAGTAAACTTAATCATATTGACCTCCGCTCCGCATGGGTGAATATAACGTTTATTGATCCATGTCCAATTCAACATAAGTCAATAATTGTATATAAGCCACTAGTGGTTTACATATTTTCTAACCTTACTTTATGACGTCCATTGTGACGTTGCGTAAAAGATAACAAAGTCTTACCGTTTTACGCCAAACAATGCGGATTGTAATCAATTAAAATTGCATGTGATAAACAGGGTCTAACACTCTTGCTTCTGCATTATTGTATCTACAAAACATGCTGCGACAGAGAGATAAAATACTCAGCAAGCCTCGCATTTAAATTCATTTTCACAGGATATTTAAAAACGTGTGCGTGTGTGTGTGTGCCACTGGCTTTGATTTGTACAATTTTGCCATTTGATGTGGTACACCAAGGACATACACCGACAGACGGCATGTGATTTTATAGCTCTATTTTTTAAGAATTTTGTCAACAATATAGTCCAGCAGAAAACCAGAATGACCTGTAACTTGACTTTAACTTTTTTCTTTGCTGATTCTTGTTGTTTAGGCATTGTACTTGTAGAATCCAACTGATGCCACTCTGGCACCATTGAGCGTTTTGAAATATTCAAGATCTGACCAATATACTGATAAAAAAGTTATATGATGAATTTTATGAATGGTTTAAGGGCAAATCATGCAAACAATTTAAATGAAATGCTGTTGTATTCAAAAAGTTGAAAATTATAAGATGGCGTCCAAGTTTGCGCCCACATCGCTGAATATATAATATAAAAAACGTCACTTGTTTGTACTTTAAAAAATAAAGTATATTTCATTAACAACTAGCCTAAACTAGCCCTTTAACTTACTGTTGCAATTGAGTATTCTAATAACTTTCAGATGACATTCAAGATGGCTGCCATGCACGAGGAACTCGTTATCAAAGAAGTCAATTTCAGTGCTGAAGGTGGTGGGTTGTTTTAAATACTAAACACTATTTTCGCTTCAGACTGGTACTGAGCTGATCTATAGCCACAATGGAGGAATGCCTCTTTTGGGAAGTTTTAGAGTGTGGAGACAATTCTGGACAAATCAGCCACGACATATGATTTCCAACAATGTGGCATTTTGAACAGTTTAGACTCCGACAAGCCTGTGGAGCCTCCTTTTAAGCTTAGAAACTCCAAATGATGTTCAGTCAGAAGCTTAATATTCATAGAATGTTCAAGCGACTAGCAAAGGCTCTGATCAGACTGCGCGTATGTCGCACATACCAAATTGTTGGAAATCTCATGTCGCTGCTCAAATGCTTGTAAAGCAAGAATTGATACGATCGTCAAGTGCAGTAAATCATATAAAGATGGGATTGACACTTGCCTTGAGGTTAAGTTAGCTGATGATCCAGCTCTTACGATAAAGCGTCACAGAAACTGTGTTTCAACCTATACAAGACAACACCATTTCAGCAAACATTTAAAGCGTAAGGGAGATAGGTATAACAATATTTACATTTTCGATGCAATCCTTTAATGAATCATTAGATTTTTCAATCATTCGTAGCCTCATGTACTACACAAATCTGATTGACAGCTGCCAAGCTCACTTGCCCGTGCAATACACTTTGAACATCGAACTCATTCGCCAGAAGTGATACTGGTGTTGTGATTGACAGCAAGCCACACCTGCGTCGCACGTGCAAAACAAGCCTCTTTTTTGCTCCATCACATGGTATTCTGTGTTCAAGCTGGCTGTTCCGCTTTTCCATTTTACACTCTGATTAAACCGTGAACACGATTATATATTAAATACAAAACTGTTTAAATTCCTAAATTAAAAATAATTTTTATATTTTAGATATTTATAATAAATTGTTAATATAGGCAATAAATTCAATTTTTGGAGTGTTCATGGAATCATGAATACTTCGGGTCTCTTGCAAGAGACCCTAAGTATTCATGTTTTTCCAAAGCGAAGGAGGAGTTCTGGTTACTCCACATTTTCCTTTCTGCAGCAGTGCTTATTCTGTGGACCAAACTGTAACGTTATAAGACCTGAACAGAATCCAGGACGATAGAGAAAAGCGTTTATCTTTAGACAAGTTGATTCTGTTAAAGTTGGCATAATTTGCTAGATAAGTGTGATGTCAGTAAAGATAAATGGGAAGGAGAAGTAATTTTTGTTTGATTTGATTCTTTACGTCCACTCAACAATCTTTCAGTTATGCGGGACGGTTCTTCCTGGGTTTAACCAGTACTAAGCTAGGATAAATGTGTCTTGCTCAAGGACCACAACGCAGTGACGCCGGTGAGGCTCGAACCCGCTACCCTTCGGTCTCGAGTCAAGCACTCTACCACTGAGCCACTGCGCTCCCAGGAAGGAGAAGTAAGAATAAGAATTCAAGGAGCAGTAAGTGATATGTATGCTGTAGATGCTTGTTACCGTAAGTTCAGAAATTTTCGCGAGAATTTTATTTTCGCAAATAGCGTCAAAAGACATATTTGCCAAGTTAAAAATTCGCGACTTTGGCATGCTTTACCTACATCAGTAATGGGAAAAGATTTTTTGCCATTTCGTGAGAGTTTTGTTTTCCTGAAACTCCGCATGCGCAAAGTTTCGTGAAAATAAAGACCTCGGGAAAATTTCCGATTTATGGTATCATATTGACTGTAGACAAAGATTTGTTTCAGAGGCATCTGTAAGAGCAGCAGCAACAACATCATTAAGTGTATCTAGTGACTCTGATGCATCTACAGCATGCATATCGGATGCTTAGTGGAAGCTTAAGATATTTATCATATGACGTCGCGTCTGGGAGTGAAATAACGCCATGCAATAAAATCGATAAACCACTAGTGGTTTATAGATTTACGGGAAACGTTATGACGTCCATAACAACGTTGCGTACAGAATGAAGCAATTATAACGTTTTTACGCCAGAAATGAGATTTCGAAGTATTTGTCATATGATAAATAGAATCTAACATTCGTGCTCTTGTATTATTGAATTTATTAAACTCGTTGCGAAAAAGAGATAAAATGCTCGGCAAGCCTCGCATTTTATCTCTTTTCCCCAACTCGTTTAATAAATTCAATAAAACATGAGCACTCATGTAAGATCCTCTATATATTGACCCGCTTGAATCCATAAAGCACCCACAAACAATTGTCAATATTGCCAAAGTGCAGCATGCTGGAGAGACAGTAAAAAGAGGATCTTACATGAGTGTTCATGTTTTATTGAATTTATTAAACAAGTTGGGGAAAAGAGATAAAATGCGAGGCTTGCCGAGCATTTTATCTCTTATTCGCAACGAGTTTAATAAATTAATAATACAAGAGCACGAATGTTAGATTCTATTTATCATATGACAAATACTTTGAAATCTCATTTCTGGCGTAAAAACGTTATACTTTTGTCATTATGTACGCAACGTTGTTATGGACGTCATAACGTTTCCCGTAAATCTATAAACCACTAGTGGTTTATCAATTTTATTGCATGGCGTTATTTCACTTCAAGACGCGAAGTCATATGTTAAATGTTGATAAAACTATCCAACTTGGTATAACATCAATGAAGCAGTTTGAAAATAATTGACCTGAAGGGTTTGAAAAGAAAATTTCTAAAGTAATCGAAACACAGGCTGAAACAAACAGACACATGACCGTTGGGGAAACAAAAGTGTTTGATACAAATCTGATATATACAAGAATTATATGGTTGCAGCTCAGTTCCCGTGAAACAGATATTGATCGAATCTTGGCACACGCCAACACGAATGTTAAGTGATACTGGCGACGTGAAAATCTGCACAGCTAAGTCAGTTCTTAAGAAAGTGATACAATCAATAGTGTCTACTCGCCACTTGGAAACTCAAATCAGTTGCAATGTATTAGATGGTTCTGCAGCTCTGTATGCCATTCATTGGCCTGTCAATGGAGCGTTGCAGTATTATGTGAACAGTTTCAAATACTATATCAGTAAAATGCTTAAAACAAGAGATGTGTATCTATTTTAATGACCGTTACAGGCCATACAGCACAAAAAGGGTGCCAAGATTAGGAAGGGCTACACAGGCAAGCAATTTTCACCAACTGTCGCTGTCAATGCCACTGCCATAACAAAAGGTTGTACTTTCAGTGACAGAGAATAAGCGGCAACCCATCAAAGTGATATGTGATGAACTAATACATTTTGGAGCATTTCACAAGGAACACACATCTTCACATAGGTTAATTGTGATTGGAGACGATGACACACCGGTTGAAATCCATAAAGCTGTTGCAATGGAAAGGTCTGAAATTCGAACTACACATAAGGAGGCAGACAATCTTCTTGCTCAACAAATGTTTGTGTCAGCAAATGAGCATCAGAAGAGAATTTCTGTTATTTCTGATGTCAGAGGGCTTCAGATTTTTTCAAGATTGGTGAGCCGAAGTGACCAATGGAGCAGAAAATGGTGGGTCTTTTTCTGAAATAATGGGCCCAAGCATATCAAACTAACCGCAGTTGACTTTTGGGTTGTATACTTTACCTACTCACTGATACAGACAATTGTATGCATATATGTATATATATGTATATGGACTGCTGATTATACAGTGTAACCTGTCTTAAGCGGCCGCTCAAAATAGAAGACCAAGTATCGCTTAATGCAGGTCAAAAGTATTGCAGAATGCTCCAAGGGGAGCATTATGCAATACTTTCGACCTTCATTAAAGAGACTAAGTCTGCAACTATGATCATTTTTCGAAATAAAAATGTTTTCATTTTAAATCATTTGTAAAAGCAGAATTAAGTTAAGTTTTCACAATAAATCTGTTCACTATAGCTAAAAACTGCATGGAAAAGTGAAGTATCTTATAAAAACAGGTGTTTTTTCTCTTGTTGGTAAATATTTGCGTCCCCCCAATAATTATAGACAGTCAAGTTTTAACATAAATGCTGTTGTTTGATACCTCATAATTTGTAAAGATTTATGAAATTGGTAAAATGTATACCTAAATTTTAGGTTTTTACTGTGTTCTTGAAAAATAGAAACATTATTTCAAAAATTAAAAGATCAAACGTTACAGACTATGCAGCTTTTAGCTACCATTTGTTATTTAGATCTTTTGTTGGTCTTTTTTGAGTGGTTGCTTGAGACATGTTTTACTGTATTGACAACCTACATGTACTTTCTGTTTTGTGGAGTTCGTAGACTCGCTGTAAGATGAATATTTTTATTAAAGTGAATTTTTTTCACAGCTAAAAGGATGGGTCAACTGGGCCCACTGCCTTGGTAAGTGATGGGCTATATTTTTGAAATCATAGGACAATGACCCGGGCCCCACATAAATCTGAAGGCCTGCTGATGATAGGCACGTGTTTGTTTTACTGCTATACCATTACCAGTTTCAAAATCTCAAACTTGACGTGATGGAGTCTCCTGTGAAAGAGCGAACTGTGGTAGATATTCGTGAGACAGTCCAAAGACACAATGCTGTAATATCAGACTTTGATTAGAGTGTTTCTCCATGATGATACATTGCATTAGTTAGAAGGCTTCAATGCGAGCTGAATATTTCTTGTACTTCAACAACAGCAGAATCTGGGGCGAAGATTTGGTACCAGTAAAATGCATTTAAGCCCCCTCCCCGGGGGCTTAGGCTGCTGTCCGTTCTAAGGAGGTGGTTCTAGTGTTGTTGACTTTTTGTTTATTGTTACTCCCATTGTGGGAGTTTGTAATTGTTCTATGGTTTGTTGTACGTTACTTTATATCCATTCTAGTATTGCAATCATCATGATGGGGAAGAGAGAGCTGGTTGTTTTGCTTAATTTGTCTTCTTGATGTCTTGTGATGGTTGAGTGGCTGCTCTTCCTCGTGGCCATGGTGCCATGGCTTGTCTGCGGTTTGTGATTGTGGTATTTCCTGACCATACTCACTTACTATTTTAAGACTTAATAAGTGCACATGCTGTTTCAGGCTGCGACAGAGTTGCTTGCTATTATGGCATCGGGTAAAGCAAGTTCTTTCAGATCCTACATTCAGGTTACAATATTCCCGCAGTAATGTTAACGCTGAACTCACTTTGGTGAACCAAGGGGCTTACAAATCGTTTCTGCATGTTATGGTTACTCTCATTGTGTGGACTCTATGACAACAATTCGTAAAAAAATGTGGAAAAATAAAGTAGGAAATCTTCAAAAATAGTAAGTGAGTATGATCAGAAAATACCACAATCACAAACCGCAGACAACCCCGTGGCACCTCGAGGAAGAGCCGCTCAACTATCATGAAACACAAGGAAGACAAAATTAAGCAAAGCAACCAGCTCTCTCTTCCCCATCAAGATGATTGCAATACTAGAATGGACACAAAGTAACGTACAACAAATCATAGAACAGTTACAGACTCCCACAATGGGAGTAACAATAAACAAAAAGTCCACAACAACAGAGCCACCGCCTTAGAACGGACAGCAGCCTAAGTAACCGGGGGGCTTAAATGCATTTTACTGGTACCAAATCTTCGCCCTATGATATCTTAATTGCTGAATGGTACAATAGAAGAATCTCTCAGGCATAACAAGGATGATATCTGTAATTCAAGAATCAGTGAAAAATGCATTCTAAATGCAAATTTCTTGAATTTGCCAGTCTTAGAAAAGATTTCTTACTTTTTTAAGAATGAATCGCCATTTGTGAGGCTAATTTGTCAACTTCCTTTATTTTTGTTTAGAATTTCTTACAAGTTGAGTGTTTTCAATTAGATTTATACTGCACAGCAAATAATTTAAGACTAAAAACGATTTGACAACGCTTTCCCTATCACACAATGTTTTCACTGATAATTGGCGTCCATCTTGGACGCCATCTTGGATATAACAAAATGCTCAATGATGCCAGAGTGGCATCACTCGGATTTTTCAAGGACAATGTCTGAACTGCAATAATCAGCAAAGAAAATTAGTTTAAAATCAATTTTCAGGTCCTCCCAAAATTCGCTCAAACAACACGGCATATATATTTTTTTATTTATTTTTTGTTTTATTTTTTTATTTTTAGAAAAAAAGAATGAATGTAGTTTACCTTTGTTGAAATATTTCTCTCTGATCATGACTAATCATCTTGTATCTTCCAACAAGTGTAGACGGTCGCCTCACACCTAGGCCAGCCTGTCTTATCCTGTATAAATTAATTCAGCCTAGACATGTGATTTCTAATAATGTGGCATTTTGACATGAATAGACTCAGACGAGTCTCCACAGCCTGATGCTAAGCTTAGAAACTTCTAATGCTGTTCGGTCAGTAGCTTAACAGTCATATAATATTCAAGCCACTAGCACAGGCTCTGATCAGACGGCGCGTATGCACAGGCTGGTCTGAGCCTTTGCTGGTCGCACATACCACACAAGTGTCCGTTCAATACAGACAGCCTGGATCGCAAGCACCCATTCAATTTACTGTCAAGTGCCTGTTCATATGATGTATTATTCCAGTTAACACTCTTTCAGCAACTTTTATTTAAGAATAACCATGATATGTAATTGAAGAAAGTAGAAAAATAAGAAGAACGTACAAATTTTATTGTTATCGCGCCTACCAAAGGGTCAGATACTTAACCACTGGTTGAGTAAGAATAGCAATTCGAGTGTCGTCCAGTTGAGATTTCGAGGAGCTAAAAAGGTAAAGAAATGTTGCATGTTCTGTTTATTATAAGTAATATTTCTTGTCCTAGGAAGAGATTAAAAAATCGGGGAATGTCATGCAACCTCTTATGGGTCCCTACGTTTATGGTGTAAATAGGAGTTCAGAGAATTTTCTCCTTTTGCCAGAATTACTTTTTGCGTGAGGAAGGTGTTCCAGAAGCAGATATAAACGTGTAAAAATCATGTTGTTTTGGGCTGTGTATTCAATTTTATGTTGTACTCGAAGGTGATATATACAGGCCTGATCAATACTGGGATAGGCAACTGGAATTCAGATGGTTATTTCCATCAAGCTTGTGCAAAATGCGAAAAATCTTGGTGGAAAGTCCCGGAAAAATCTGGTTGAGCATCGGATAATAAAAAATGATTAGAAAATTTAATAGCATCATTTGTCGCTTTTTCGCTTCCCATACATGTAAAAGACTGAATGCGTTATCTGACCGTTTGGTAGGCGTGTTGATGCTATATTTCATCCCAGCTTTACACAGAACTCATAGAAACAAAGCGTAAATGGACGGATCAGTGTCATTATTTCTAAGAGAACGACCACAAACATCAGCTTTAGTATTACCAATTTACAGAATAGTTATCTGGGTACTTACGTGAGTATGAGTAAATTCTTGACAGACAAGCAAATGTCTACTGTGTTGACATATTTAGGCTTAAATGAAATGTATGTGTGGTTCCTGTTGCCTACCTACCCTAACTTTTTTTAACCCTACCCTACCCTTCATTAAAATGGTCTTTGGAGAAAAATTACCTAGAGTGGGCACTTTTTCAGATTTTGTCACTATTTTCTTTGTTAAATGTTATAACAAACTTTAATAATTTCCCTACCTACCTACCCTAAATTTTGTTGGTAAGCAACAGGAACCACACATATATTTCATTTAGGCCTTATGCATCCTATGTTTTCTTGTGAGAGCAAGTGACGGATCCTCCGATGTACAACATCGCAAGTGCCGTAACTTGCCGTTCACTTGCAATTGTCCGGTCACTTCCACTCCATGGGGGTGATCTTGCCTATGACATGATTACTGTCCTTTATTAAAATAAATCATTGTTTATTCCAGGCAAGCATGGCGTCTTTTATACGAGCTATAGCCAAAACGTGCATATCTAGATCAGACGCACATAAAGCGGCGTCTCATTGGTTTGTTTGTTTGTTTGATGCTTAACGACGCATCAACCCTTGTGGGTCATTAGCGTCAGACGGTATTAATTAATGGTTAAATTAAAAATTTGTTAGGTAAAATGAAAGGAATGGTGATGATGATGAGTTTGTATAACGATAACAAGTTGCAATAAGATTGTTGACAGGAGAGACCACGTACAATATCTGACAGTTTCAAAGAGCTATTCAGATAACTGTACATGTTCTTTAACTGAACAAAATACAACATTAAAGAATCTGTTTTAAGGTCTGATACAAATGTAAACAAAATACAATTTTAAAAATAGCAGTTAGATTTTTTTTAAAGAGTTATTTGTCTTAAAAATGTCATAATACTATCAATATGTATATCTTGAAATAACTGTTTCATGTGATCAACATGGTAACAATGATTTCTTACTTGTGCAAAATCGCCATACTCCAAAAGGAAGTAACGTACAGTGAATGGTGCATCGCAACTAACACATTGCGGTTGCTCTTCACCTAATAGTAAGTATGAATGTGTGACTCTTGTATGACCTAAATGGAGTAGAGCTAAACAACTTCTTCTTTTCTAATGTTTCGAACAACTGATTGATGTTCACCAATAGTTGGTTTTATCTCAAGAAGTTTATTCACAATGCTGTTATTCCATGAAGTTTGCCATTGATTCAAGACATATCTTTTGATAGATCGCTTAAAATTAGAAAATGGTATCTTAAAAGAAGTTGGTTCTAATGAAAGCAATGTTTTTGCTTGCTGATCTACCATCTCATTCCTTCGGATACCTACATGACTAGGAATCCAACAGAGAACAATTTCTTGATTAGCTAAAGGCTCATGACATTTTTCTAAAAGTTTCTGAATCTGTCGATTCTTTGAACTGGTATGGTTGATTGCTTTCAATACGGAAAGAGAGTCAGAAAATATAATAAATTTATTGTTAGCATCACAAGTGCTAATGAAATCTAAAGCTAGATCGACTGCTTTGGCTTCAGCAATGAAAAGTGATGAATCGCCAGGTATACGTTGCATATTACTATGGTTGTCTGATATAACAGCACAACAAACCTTTGAGTCTTCCTTTGACCCATCAGTATAAATTTGTTGGTAATTCTTATAACGACTTTGAATCTCTCTGAAATCATCTTTTAATATGTGTGGATTTGATTCAGATTTTTTCCAGGAATGTAAATCGAAAATTATTTCAGGTTGTTTCATACACTAAGCTGGAATATTTGGTGTAAAATGTTTTTCAACATTTTGTGGCAGATATTGGCAGATTCTAAGAGTGGCGAAATTCTGATGCCAAATGGTTTAATAGCTTTAGGTTTCTGTTCATAAAAGTCAACATAATTTGTTGGGAATGTAACTTCATGAGCAGGATTTGATGGGTTAGCAACAAGTCTTATAGCATATTGCAAAGAGAGTTTCTCTCATCGTGAGTATAATGATGGTTCATCAGCTTCCACATAGAGACTAGCAACAGGATATGTTCTAAAAGCTCCTAAAGCTAACCTAAGTCATTGATTGTGTATAGGATCAAGCATTTGAAGATATGATTTTCGTGCAGAGCCATATATAATACAGCCATATTCTAATTTTGACCAGACTTAAGACCGATAAAGCTTGAGAAGTGTATTTGGTCAGCACCCCAAGAAGTGTGGGAAAGCACTTTTAAAAGATTCAATGCTTTTTAACATTTAGCTTTGAGATATTTAATAAGGGGTATAAAACTGAGTTTTCTATCAAAAATAATGCCGAGGAATTGAGATTCCTCAACAACTGGAATTGGTGATCCATATAAATGTAAAACATGATCTTCATGCTGCTTGCACAACTGACAGAAATGTACACACTGTGTTTTTGATTCAGAAATTTAAAGCCATTGCTTGTTGTCCAATTTTCAATCTTATTCAAATTTTGTTGCAGTTGACGTTCAATCGTCCCCATGCTTTTTGAGCGATAACAGATACAGAAGTCGTCAAAGTATAATGAGCAATCAGTAAGAGTACCTAAACATTTCACTATATCATTAATTTTGATACTACAAAGTGTTGTAGACAGAACACCTCCTTGAGATACACCTTGTTCTTGGTCATACTCGTCAGACAGAGATTAGCCAACTCGGACTTGCATAACGGGGTCTGCAAGGAAGTTTTCAATGAATGTAGGAAGTGTACCTCTTAATCCTGGTTTGGTGGTATCTTTTAAAATTCCGTATCTCCATGTGGTATCATAAGCTTTTTCCAAATCGAAAAACACAGCAAGTACATATTCCTTTTTAATAAAGGCATCACATATGAAAGTTTCAAATCTAACTAAATTATCAGTCGTACTGCGGTCAGTTCTGAAACCAGACTGGAACCGCGATATATGATTATTAGATTCTAAAAACCAAGTAAGTCTTTTAATAATCATTCATTGAAGTGTTTTGCATAGACAACTTGTTAAAGCTATAGGTCTATAATTATTAGGATCCGCAGAATCTTTACTGGGTTTGGGAATAGGAATTATTGTTGCGTAGGTCCAATCTTTTGGAAATTGACCAGTTTCCCAAATGTTATTAAATATATTCAATAGAGTTTTAAGAGAACTCTCTGGAAGATGTTAAAGCATTTGATAGTGGATCTCATGTCTTATGATTGATTTTTGAAACATAAGATCTCCACGACTTACGTTTCGAAAATTTGATTGTTCTGCTGGCTTTAGCTCTAAATACTTTAACGTCATTCAAGTTGTTGGAATTCGGAAATCATTTAAATTTAGATAGTGCTTGTTTACGTTGTTTAATTGCTTCTTTACAGTCGTCATTGTACCATGGATTACTTATAGCTGGATTTGTCTGCGTCTCATTGGGATATCCATTATATGTTATAATAAAAAGGAATACCCTCACAACCCAACAAATGTAAATGGATAATATATATTTATACAATCTATTTCGTTTTCTATTCACTTACCTTTTGTACATGTCATCGTCTTCTGCACCCCAACCCCAGTATATGTTAGAATATCCGTTCACTTTCTGGAAATGTTCTCTGTGGAAACTGAGAACACCACCAGCCAGACAGGGGTACGGCAACCTAGAGCAATAAAAAACATAACACACTAACACAACACGTTCTAAAAATCACATTTTTGGCATAATGTAAGCGCTGTATTGATATGGTTTAAAGACATATGCGGCTAATTCCATTGCACAGAATTTGTGCATCAGATAACTCAGAAGCAATTCATTTAGAATGTTTGCATCCCCTGTTTTTCGATCGTTTACGAAATCGGATCAATACAGTGTTCAAATACTCTTATGTCAGATCGCTTTTCCAACAACTCTTAAAGTAAATAGAATATGTCCGAAATATATGTCTCAGTACCAAAACAGATAGATCAGTCCCTAGCGAAAGTAAGCAACGTACATAATTTGAAAGTTTATGCCTGGCAGCAAATAGAGGGGTGGCCCAATCTAGGATAACCTACTCATCTTGTACGATTATTGCGAGCCGTGATCGACCTTCCCTGCTGTTGCCAGACTATGAACCCAGAGGACAAGGATCGATTCTCAGATGGGCACCTATTTTTCTGTATGTTTTTTCTTCTTCCTTTTTTATCGTTTTAACACTGAACTACTTTATACTATTAAAAAGAAACAATAAAAACGACATAAATTGTCATTCCTGAATTTTGCATAAAATAAGTGGGAGTGGGGTTAAATCTGACCCTACTGAAAGAAAACTAGCATGGTGACCACCAATTTTTATTCATTTTATGAAAGGTATAATAAACGTCCATGGAATAAAAAAAATATGATTTTCAATGTCACTGATTTTTAATATATAATTTGTTGTAAAATAATCAAATTCTACTTTTGAGCAATGACTAAAATAAATTATGCAGTATCTTGCCGCGACTTGGGCTATCAAATAAAGAACTTCTAGCGATAAGGCGTATATTTTCCCTAGTTTACATGATTACAAACACCAAATTTTCAAATTGCCCTAATGTTTTTAAAATTGGTGTAGTTTGGCAGTAAAATATGCACAGCAGGCTACAAAATACATTTCAAAGTGATTCACCATTTACAATACCATGAAAACGTGCACTTTCCACTCCCACCCCTCAATTACGTCTTTATACTGGGTGCCGTTTAGGCCAAACTTTGAGTAAATGCATTGCTAGTTTTAAAAAAATAAAAGTGCTACAATGTTAAGGATAGGAGTGCCCTTCATTTCCAAAACGTTACCATATTCCTTCTGCGCATGCGTACGAAATACACCTAAAATTGTGTCGTTTGTCATTAGAAAGATGAAAATGGTGTCTTTCAGTTTGCTTTAGATGCTTTGCCCCCCTAGACCCAAAATGCCCTTTACATATGTTGTAAATGTTTATAGCGACATGTCGTTGTCCAAAGGGCATCTTGGGTCTAGGGGGGCAAAGCATCTAAAAATAAACTGAAAGACACTATTTTCATCTTTCCAATGACAAACGTCACAATTTTAAGGTGTATTTCGTACGCATGCGCAGAAGGAATACGGTAAGGTTTGGGAAATGAAGAGCATTTCTATCCTTAACATTTTAGCACTTTTACTTTTTTTTTTATAACTAGCAATGCATTTACTCAAAGTCTCGTCTAAACAGCACCCAGTATAAAGACGTAAAATGAGGGGTGGGAGTAGAAAGTGCACGTTTTCACGGTATTGTAAATGGTGAATCGCTTTGACTAACTATGCATATTTTACTGCTGAACTGCACCAATTTTAAAATCATTAGGGCAATTTGAAAATTTGGTGTTCGTAATCATGTCAACTAGGGAAAATATACGCCTTATCGCTAGAAGTTCTTTGTACATTTGTAGAATGCAGCAGGTCTTGAGCAATTATTAAAGTTAAGAAAATGCAGATAAATGAAGATCACACCGACTTAAGCATGATATTTAGGACTTGGGTCTTTCTCTAATTTGTTCAGAAATTGGTAAAATGTTGAAAACTTCCAAGTGAGATTATGAAAAACTGAGCAAGGTTACATATCCTTATATTTGATTAATTGACATTCCGTGCATAAATTAAACCGAGCTTTCAATATGGGAAGTATTTAGTAGCAAGGGATAAGGGACAATTTTCAGCGGAGAATATTTACATTTCCACTGCGAGTCTTTACATATGAGTTGACCTTCATACTTTCATTAACAAATCGACGTAGGCCACGCCCAGATACGCGCCTTTTGGGCGGACCAACGTCAATGTCATTCAATAACGTGTGCGTGGGGTTGAACATCTATCGCCATGACCGTTAAGCATGGCACTTTGACGTTTTGGCTATTCCAAAACCACCGTTATGTCTGATTTGATTCAAAATATCCGGAAAGCCAGCCAAGTAAGGTGGAAAGTGATAATTGATATTTGATTGATTATATATTCAGTTTTTGGTCTGTTCATGTAATCATGAATACTTCGGATCTCTTGCAAAGTTTAGACCCGAAGTGTTCATGATCCAAGCAACTGACTAAAAATTGAGTTTAATTTCTAAATGTAATCAGTAGTAAAGTATTGACAAAGACATCGCATTCTGTTACAGCCAGGTACACATTTTGGAGCCCTAGTTGAATGCAAGTAGCCCGCCATGACTCCGCTTTCGAGTAAAGTGGTTCTCTAGCGTGATTTCCTGAATGCGTTTGTGCGGGATAAAGCGCGATGGTATCATACTTTTAGCTTCGGAATTGGCGAGTTTCATGTTCATTTTACGAGAATGGCTTGAAATATGAAAAAATAAAGGATCTAAGATGAGTGCTCATTTTAATTGAATTAATTAAACCAGTTGAGGAAAACAGATTTGTCTCTTTTTCGCAACGAGTTAAATAAATTCAATAATAAAAGAGTACGAATTTTTGATTCTTTTTATCTCACGACATTAAAAAAGCTTAAACTGGCGAGTTTGGCGTGAAAACGTCGAGATTATATGGGCCTCGACGCGAGTAAACCTGTCTTCGGGGCTTTGCGAACAACACAGGCGCAGACCAGCCTGCGCTTCCGCGCAGTCTGGTAAGTGCCTTTGTTATTCGCTTTTTGGAAAGTATCATATCTAAACTTGCAACGAGCAAATTTTAATTTTCTAGCTAGTCTATGTAGCTGAGGAGACTGCTTTGAGACTTGCTTTGTTGGAAACCCCGAAGACAGGTTTTCTCGCGACGAGGCCCATATCATCTTTTATACAACCATTACCTAACGTAGCGGAATATGTAAAACACTAGTGGTTTATCGAATGTTATATCACTCCTCGACGTGACGTCATTTGATAAGATTACTTACTCGTAATTGAATTTATCAACAGCGACGGACAAGTGAAGAGGCTGGGAGCCGCACGTGTATATATTCCTGTCGTTCTCTGGTATCATATCTACGTCATGGAAGATAAAACAGTCGAACTCCCCAAGTTTACTGGCTTCTTTAAACCCTGCATTCATCACTCGCCCTTTGTTGAAGATATCGTTCCCTTCCTGTATCAAACAAAACATGCGCTGCAGTACAGCTTTTTCAGATGGTGCAAAGGCCAAATAAAAAACCCCTTTGTTTTGGGTAACTCGACCCTATCTAAATTTACTGGTTTCCTAGATAAAAATATTAATTTTATGCATTTTGAAAGGCGAAATGCCTTTCAAAATGCATACAATTATATTTTTCTAGAAAAAAGGTAATTAAAAAACAAGAGGGTCCTAGGGCCCTGGATCGCTCACCTGAGTCTAGGCACACGAGTAGATGTGGCTAAGGAAATATGATTTAACGATATTTCTATTTTTAGCTCTGGTAGCCATGTTGTTCAGCTAAGTTGAAGCTTCTGATCAATTTCGGTAGAGGGCAACATGAGGACCATTTCTGTGAAATTATTTTGATTTTGGACCAGTGGTTCAGGAGATTTCATTTGAAGATATTTCTTATTTATAGCTCTGCAAACCCCCTTTTCGGCGGAGCAAAACTATTTGTACAATTTTGGTAGAGGGCATCATAAGGAACACTTCTGGCTTCTTTAAACCCTGCATTGATCACTCTCCCTTTATTGAAGATACCTTTCCCTTCCTGTATCAAACAAAACATGCGCTGCGGTACAGCTTTATTGAAGATACCGTTCCCTTCCTGTATCAAACAAAACATGCGCTGCAGTACAGCTTTATTGAATATACCGTTCCCATCCTGTATAACAAAGCACGCGCTGCAGTACAGTTTTATTGAAGAAACCGTTCCCTTCCTGTATCAAACAAAACATGCGCTGCAGTACAGCTTTTTTCACATGGTGCTAAGGCCAAACCAAAAATACATCTGTTTAGTGTAACCCGATCCTACCTGAATTTACTGGTGAAACCTATATTTTTTTTCAGGTTTCCTGGATCAAAATATTAATTTAATGCATTTTGAGCGAAATGCCTTTCAAAATGTATAAAATTATATTTTTTTAGAAAAAAAAATAAAAAAATTTGTGTGCCTACTTTACCTAAAAAGTCCAGATCCGTTACCCGAAACACACTAATTTTTCTATTTGGCCTAACTGGAAAGGATAATTGACCCTACCTATATTTACTGGTGAAACCTAGATTTTTTTGCATGTTTCCTGGATCAAAATGTTAATTTTATGCATTTTGAAAGGCAAAATACCTTTCAAAATGCAGAAAATTATATTTTTCTAGGAAAAAAAATAACTTTAAAAAACGAGTACCTTCCCTTCCTAAAATTTTCAGATCTTTTACCCGATACACACTAATTTTTCTATTTGGCCTAACTGGAAGAGATAATGAACAACAAGTTTACTTCTAATATGCCTATCGACAGCCCTCATTTCCCTTATTGGAGAAGGAAAATGGCATGTTAATTAGAAGCACAGCTCACTATCAGAAATCTCCAGGTTCCGGGGTAATTTCTGCCCATGACGAACTAAACTATATCAAATATACCTGTTCAAAGTTGTGAACGACGTTAGAAGGTTCAATGCTTGAAAACAGACGTGCTTTAGCTTTGATGAAGGATTGTGGCCAAAGTGTTAAGTGTCTCTTGTTACTTGAGGGGATATATCTTTCAAAAGCTCTTATTTGCATATAATTTTCCCTGTTTAAATAAAAATATGCTTTTTTATCTAGGAGACGGATACTTTTGGCCACATTGTAGTATGAACAATTAATACATCTCGCATAGATCACTTTAAACCCCGACATACAGCTTTTGAACAATCCGCAGCACGCTTAAATCCGTCTTTTTAAAGTCACTTCCTGGTTTAATACCGTTTGCAATATTGTGACACGCTCATACAACAATGTGGCCAAAGGTATCCATCTCCTTGATAAAAAGCAATTTTTGTTTATACAGGAAAAAAATTCATGCAAGTAAGAGCTTTTGAAAGATATATCCCCTTAAAATGGATACGATTGTAGGAAAAGTATTTGTGTGACCAGATAATTCTTGGAAACTAATGGCTTTCTTCATGCTGTATTCTTTTTTCGCAACATGTGATTTCCAACAATGTGGCATTTTGACAAGTGTATACTTGCGCGTATGCGCAGGCTGATCTGAGGCTTTGTTGATCGCACATACCACAATGTTGGAAATCCTCATGGCATGGCTCGAATGTGTATTTTGAAAGTGTGAGTGCCATTTCAGTTTATACAGACTGGCCCCTAAACCCTTTAAAATATGATAAGGCCCCTGTGAGCCAAGTAGAAGACTGACCTGTTCCACTACAAATATTCTAAATTTGATATGTTGTCGTTGAAGAACAGGAATAAGTACGTGAAGAAGAATTCTGAGATGATTAAAGCGGTCCCTGTACGGTATGATTATTGCCACGTGATAACACGACACACACGTACATGGTTCCCCTATTCCTCCTGGTTCCCATATTCCTCCTGGCTGTAGATCTTTATGATTATAATGTATCATCTCACGTTCACTTATGCTGGTATCCACATCAAGAGGGCCTTCTGAAATACATTAGAGCTGCGGCATGTGATTTCCAACAATTTGACATTTTGACAAGTGTAGACTCAGACGAGTCTGTGCAGCCTCCTTTTAAGCTTAGAAACTCCAAATTATGTTCGGACAGTAGCTTGACAATCATAGAATACTCAAGCGACTAGCAAAGGCTCTGATCAGACTGCGCGTATGCGCAGGCTGATCTGAGGCTTTGCTGGTCGCACATACCACATTGTTGGAAATCTCATGCACTGGCTCATTACATACAACAATAAAAAGTTATGTTTATAATTACCTAGGAATAGCATAAATTACTAAAAAAGAAGGTATAAAATATACCCGGAACGATAGATAAGTAAGAAAAAGTTCGACGTTATGCCGACACACTCTCACACATTCATGGATTGGACGCTGGATTAGCCACAAATACGATCCCATAGGTCTAGATAAGGAAATTTTATGAGCGTAAACTTGTAATTATTTCCTTAGCCATCAATTTAAACATGTGTTTTGGGTGCTCAATTGAGACGGTTCTTTTGAGTACCCACAGCATATGTTTTGGATGAGAAATAAAGAAAATAGTTTTCCAATACGCACTTTTATCTGGAGCCCTGGATCCGGCATCATTCGTGGCAATCTGTGTGATACATGTAGGTCCATTTTTCAGTTTGTTTTACTATTCCGCCATTTCTAAAGACCATAATTTTAGTTTTGCCTAGATTGATTTTCATTCCTACAGATTTGCAAAAAAAAATCAATCAAATTGATTAATTTTTGCAGACGTACAGTATTGTTAATTTGTTTGATTTGACTCTTTACGTCCCATCAACAATCTTTCAGTTACAAAGGGACGGGTCTTCCTGGGTTGAACCAGTACTAAGCTAGGATTAATGTTCTTGCTCAAGGACACAACGCAGTGACGCTGGTGAGGCTCGAACCCGCGGCCCCTCGGTCTCGAGTCAAGCACTCTACCACTGATCCACTGCGCTCCCTACAGACGTACAGTAGTGTCGGAGAAACACGCCACATAATCTGCACAAATCAATGCTATTAAGTCTTCAATTAGGGGATAACTGTATTCAAAATTTTCACTTGGGGAGGTATATCGTCGGATATACGGTCGGAAATTTAGTTTTACGGCGACGCGTAAGCGGAGCCGTAAAACGTGATTTCCGAACGTATATCCGACGATATACCTCCCCAAATGAAAATTTTGAATATGGTTATCCCCATTCCAATGCACTATTAACAATTGCCTTCAAAAAGACAGTGAAAATGTACTTTGTTGCGCATATACATCCAGCGGCTGCCAGCTGCATAAAACCGCTTGGCAGCTGCATATATTCACTTGTCAACCAATGAAAAGCAACGTTACGTAATGACATCGGGTTTGCGACAGTTTATCGCAGGATATACTGTCGCAAATTTATGACGTTATCCAATCAGACGTCGCGTTGCATTTGCAAGTGCATTAGAATGCCGTTTGAAATGAATATTCCCATGTCAGATTCAGCTCTTAGATATGCTATTAAGTCATTGATGAATAGGGCAAAAATAATTGGCGAGCTCAGACAACCTTGCCATGTTCCAATGCAAGAGTGATATTTTTTTACTTTAACACATGACTTAAGTTGACTATACATCGACTGAAATATTTTAATGAACTTACTTTTATTGTTTATTTCTTTCCTTTGGAGAGAATCCCACAATTTTGCCTGATATGCTATCTAAAGCGCCTTAAAGTAAGTAAGGTTGCAAAGATCAGGAATCGATACAATCAAGTACCACACCTGACCCAGGATACCAATGGGAAAGTGACAAACTCACAGAAGACACCACAAACGAGAGCCAAGAGGTCAGCCCTTTCCCAGCAGGTGACCACGAAGCACATATAAACAGACGCGCACAAAACATAGCAAACACAAGACAGAACAGAACATAAAAGATCCACAAAAGAAGTACCGCCTTGGAACGGTCAGTAAAATATTTTACTGGAGGGCTTAAACCGGTTTAACGGCGCCAACCTCACCCTTAATTCAGATGTGGATCAAGACACATAGATATTTGGTTTGCATGAAAGACCCCTAACTTATCAATGCATCATCTCCTAAAACATATAAATCAAGATATAACAAGGAGATAAAGCAAGGATAAGGACTCAACAGTAAATTAAACTGAATACCGGAGCAAAAGAAATCCAACAGGTAAACCCCGGTGGGCCCGACAAACAGCCAAAGCATCAGGCCCCTACCATCTCATCAATAGATAAGTCTTTAAGTCGGAACCATCATAGAGTCTGAAGTCCGACCCACCGGCGTGCAATTAAAGAGGAAAGCAAAGTTGCCAACTGTGATTGGGTTGAATACCAAGCATGCAGTCAGTTGCAATACATTAATGTTATAGCCAATCTTTTTATAACGGGAAATTATTTTAATAAACTGCGCTGAAAAATTATTAGAGCCAACAATCTTCTTCAACTTATACACCAAGTCACCATAGAAATCAGGTTCCGAAAGTCCTTGGCGCAAGAGAGATTTAAGTCCAACTTGGAATTTAGAAATCAAATCAAAGTATCGTCTATAAAATTTTGAAAATGTTTTGCGAAGTTTATGATACCGATAGCCCTGTTTAAGAAGTTTCTGAGTTAACAATTTATTGCGAGTGTTGAAGTCAGTAACATAGCTAGATGCTCTAGCAAAACTAAGGAGTTGAGAAATATAGACTCCATAGGATGTAGAACGAGGAACATCACCATCTAAAAATGGGAAATTGACAATTTCAAAATCAAAGTCGTCACGTTTATCATAAATTTTGGTAGAAACAATACCATTAGAAGTTGACAAATGCAAGTCTAAAAATGCGGCTTCGGTATCAGAGGCATTGGCTTTATTAAGTTGGAGCTCTGAAGGGTATATTTGACTAACCATATTTTCAAAATAAACATTATTAATATTTAAAATATCGTCCAAAAAGCTGCCTCTTTGGCGACATAGATACTTCTGACCAATTGCTTGGAGCGAAAAATATTATCAGTTGTTGAGTATCCCTTTCGGTACCCAGCTTGGGGCTCGTCTATCACCCAATTTTCCTCAGGCCATTTTTGCAGCTGTGTAGTTAAAATACGTGTAACAAATTTACCTATACTATTTATCAAAGAGATACCGCGATAATTTTCTGGATTTTTCGATGCCCCACTCTTGTATAAGGGACAAATAATGTTTTCACCACCATTCGGACGGCAAATTACCCTTATCGAATATTTCATTGAATAAGCGGTTCGAATAGGGCAATATCTCATTTTGAATATTTGTAAACATTTCTATGTAGATACCATCATGACCTGGCGATTTATTCGAGTGAATAGAATTTATGCTTGATCTTTATCCGGTCTTCTAAATCGGAGTTATTATTTTCCTGCACAATGTTTTCCAAAATATTTTCATTTTCAATTTCAACATCTGTATTTAACAAATTTTTAAAATAATTTATAAAAGAATCCTGGGGCACTTTATCGCTTAAATCAGAGTTTTTATTGCAATTTGCTTTATGAATCTCCAATATTCCTTGGGATTTCGACTACCGTTCAATAATTCTGCTCTTTTTTTTCAAATTTCACGCGTTTTGATCTACACAAATTTTTAAACCTAGCTTAAGTTGACTTATACCACCCTTACCAACTTTAGCACGAAATAGCTCATGATGTGCAAGGTCTACACTAAAGTAGGTGGTATAAAATAGTTATACCATGTTTGTCCGCCTGTACGTAAGATAATCCACTCGCTGAAGCTCGTGGATTATCTTCAAGTACAGGCGGACAACCCATGGTATAACTATTACTTATAAGCAGGTAAGTCCATATTGGTGTTAGTATGGCGAATTTACGGAGTAGGGCGTATTTCTTAGATTTTGTTGTCTCCCATTCATTATCCCACTATTGCGGTTGTGTTTTCTGATGGCCCGATTTGTTTTGCATGTTTCTAACTTTCATGCATTTTCCTGCCTTTTGTATTATGTTGATAAGTAATAGTTATACCATGGGTTGTCCGCCTGTACGTAAAGATAATCCACGAGCTTTAGGGAGTGGATTATCTTACGTACAGGTGGACAACCCATGGTATAACTATTTTATACCACCTATATCAGTGTAGACCTTGCACATCACGAGATATTTCATGCTAAAGTTGGTAAAGGTGGTTTAAATTCTGATAAATGAGGCAGTACGGAATTGTTTACCGTTGAGATCCGAGCTTTAGAATCGGTGTATAATCTAGAAAAAAGGTTGTACGAATTCAGTCCTGTAAGGGGTATGTGCATTAACAGGCTGTTTTTGCCCCCTGTGAGGCCAAACAATGACAATTGATTTTCACAAGTTTCTTCTTATTAGTTTATAAGAACAATAGCCAAAGTGTACAAGTCTGGTATTAATTCGATCTTTACCGTTGCTATGGTAACAAAAATGGATGCTAAAATAGGCTGAAAAAAGGAAAGTGACCATTTTCGAGCAAATTTTAGACATTTAACAGAGAAATTAACATGGAGCACAAGCAAATACCAAAAAGATATTCTAACAGATGATGAGAAATATCACAGCACACAATATATTAAAAGGTTTTTTGGTATTCGCTGATATCTAATTCTTAAACAATCGGTCTCAAAAAGCCTTACGTTTGGTCCAAAATAGTAATTTCTCTATCTCTATTTTGAGCCTATTTTGTCAGCCATTTTTGTTACCATAGCAACGGTAAAAGTAAAATAAATGCCAGCATTTCACACTTTGACCATTCTCCTAATAAACCAATTAAATGAAATTGGTGAAAAGCAAAATGGTATCATCATTATATTTTCTAAGTCTTTGAATATTAAGAGAGCATAATTTCAACTTATTTTCATTTTCACAGTTATTTTGTCCATATATAGTTCTAGGTCATTGGCCATCCCCCTATTTAACTGGTACCGGCCTGCCCTGTGTTTCATCGTATTCATACGTCTGTCCGTCTACGACCAACGTCTCGAGACGCAATAAAGCCCCCTGTTCCTGCTCCTGACACCTCTTAATATAAGGGAAGAGTTTTGTACGCGCATCTATAAGCTTGGTCGTTATTCGGGGTCAAAATTGAGAATTTCGATCTTTATGGAGGTTTTCAGAGTATTTTCGGGTGTGTGATTTTTTTGTGTGAATAATTTTGGAAGTCACCGCTTTTTTGTGGTTCATATTATGGCTTTATTAATGTAAATATTCTGAATTGAAATACTCTTTTAGGATATGCTTAAATTTCAAATATGATTTGGGTATGCCTGATAGGCTTGATATTCTTTTAAGGTAAGCAGTAGATGCTAGGGCGGAGCCTATGTAGCAAGAAAACTACAATACACCCCCTCCCCCAATCAAAACTATTTTGAGTGGTTTTGACCCGTCTCAAACTGGTTATATGGTGCAGTCTGATCAGGTTCTCATCTGTTTACGCAACAGCCGATACTTGGTTTACCATATCACACGGACAGTTAATAGTCACAATCATCTCTAAACACAATTTGTCAAAATCCCCAATTACTTCTGAAAAGAACCAAATTTTGTTGGTGCAAAGTATCGTTTTTTACTTTCAGTAAAGTTAAAAAACAAGGGAGTCACGTTGCCCTGGATCACTGCCCTGAATTCTAAACCCTGGAGGCAGTTTTGTATGCACGTATGCGAAATGGTTATGGTGATAGGTCAGTGTCGCTCAGTGGAAGTTGGTACCAACTCATTTTAGACCCTTCGTATTCGTGCTATCCCTTACTTGCATCGTAGCAAACTGTTCTTCATCCGCAGTGCACACGCCATGAGACGTGCCATTCCGTATTAAACCTTGTAGTTCCCATATTTAACCGCGGTGTTCCTTATTAAACCGTATCGCTCATGTCACGAAAAGGCCCGTTTTTCTTTTCAATCCTTGGTTGATACGTCAAAACCCGTAGACACAACGTTGTTCATCCGTTTCGGACTACGGAAATTTGCATTTCCGGTGTCATTCGTGAGATTTGATCCGTAGTGGAACATGCGAGGTGATCCGTGAATGTGTGACCCAGGCATTACATGTTTAGATTTATTAAAGTAAAACTATGAAAAAATGTGTCAAAGCGTTTCGCTCAGTTCGGCAGAGACAGGAGAAAAGAAAGCGAGTGAAACTAAACGATGAAAGAGCCTTATATAAAAGCGTTATCATTGAATTCAGAAACCTAGCACACACAGCAAAGCAATTTGTTCGCCACCCACCCCAATAACCAGAGAATCTATCAAATAGTGTCAATACAATTTTATTGAAATAACTGAGAGAAACGCTTGGAGAGTTTAATATATTTCTGCACTGATTCTGAAACAGCGTCAGTGCCAGAAAGCAAAACATCTGTGGTTAGTTCCACGTTTGCTTTTTGTTGTATTGATAAGACCATTTCAGCTCTCATCTTATTATGATGAAGACATGTCAAAAGGAAGTGTTTGTTATCTTCAATTCCACCACATAAACATTAAGGGTTTTTTACCAAGTTGCGTCTAAAAAGATGCTGGTTTAAGGAACTAAATTCTGTTCTTAGGCGTGTACGTGAGATTTGATCCAGTCGATCACCACAGTCGTAATATGTGTGTACTTTAGGTGTATCAAGGGTAAGGGGGTGTTTAAATGCAGCTAGAGTATCTGCTGATCATCTGGCTTCAGGTAGATTATTTCATGCCTGTAAGGTTGAAGGGATAAAGGATTCTGCATATGCACGAGTGTTTGCATGAATGCCTACATAGTTTTTCAGCATTTCGAAGTCTGTAAGAAGATAATTCACCAACATGGAGAGGTAGAAATTTTGATAAATAAAGAGGCGATAAACCATGATTCATTTGAAAGAACAAGAAAAGTTTGCTAAGATACCTTCTCTTAGAGAGTTTCAACCGTCCAAACTCTTTGTAGAGTTTGTAAATTTCAACAAGTTGTTTTGCACCAGTGATAATACGTCCAGCTTCAAGTTGGATTTTTTTCAACGTCATTACACTGTTGTTGTCCCATAGGATATCAGCATATTCTAATAAAGAGCGAATATACACAAAGTTGATAGTTTCAAGAGATTTCCGATTGATTGTAAATTTTAACATTCTAAGAATATTTATTTGAGACAAAACTTTTTCTTTGATGAAATCAATATGTTTTTGCCAATAGCAACGTTGAGATAAATACAGCCCAATATGTTTATGAGATACAACTTCTTGTATTGGAACATCATTAAAAAGGGAGTTGGATGATCTTGTAGATTAGCCCTTCTAGAGAACAATAATGAATCAGTTTTGATTGGATTAAATTTTACAAGCAACTGCCCTGTCCAATTAAAGAGTCTAACCAGGTCCAAATTGAGTATCTGCGCAGTAGAGTCAGGGAAATCATCAATAATCAGAGCTGGTATCGTCTGCAAAGAGACGTATGTTTAAATGGATTTCTTTAACTACATGTATATCATTTATAAATATTATTAAAAGAAGAGGTCCAAGAAAAGAGCCTTGAGGCACGCCAGCCAGTATCTCAAGCCAACCAGATACACCACCAGG
The DNA here is from genome assembly GCA_964019695.1 of Loripinus fragilis. NCBI lineage: Eukaryota > Metazoa > Mollusca > Bivalvia > Lucinida > Lucinidae > Loripinus > Loripinus fragilis. The sequence continues at coordinate 31,209,086 of OZ026530.1, read as the reverse complement.
TATAACAACTCTTTGAAATCTATTAGTTTAGTAACTAATAAACCAGTTCAGGAATGGACCACATATACCATAATGCTTCAATTAAGAAATTAACCCCTATGTCAGACCCTGTTGAAGGCCTTACTAATATCACAGAAAACAGCACAGACTTCTTTGCCTTCGTCCAGGGCCTGGGAAAGGGTATTGTACAGTTTAACAAATTGATTTACTGAAGAATCCCCAGCAGTGAAACCAGACTGAAAACAAGTAATAATATTATTGTGTAATAAGTAGTCATGCACGTGTTTATGGATTAGTTTTTCCATTGTTTTACCAACATAACTTAGGAGAGATATAGGCGTACAGATATCTACTGAATTTTTATCATCTTTTTTGTGAAATGGGATAAAATTAGCTCTATTCCAGATATCAGGTACTGTGCAATGCAATAATATATTGAATAAGTCAGTTAGAACTGAACACACTGGTAAATGTATACGTCGATTTGGTGGTATTTACGCGTATTGCAGGTACTTCATAGACCGGAAGTGTTAGATATTGGTGTTAATACTATATAGAAAAACATGCCATATGCCTAAAGGACTATAGAATTAGATCATTTTTAAGTATTCAGTATGTGTATGGCGATTTATGTAAGCATTTAGGAATAGATTCGAGTACCGATCATCCAGATCGGTACTCGAATCTATTCCTAAATGCTTACATAAATCGCCATCTGCATGCCGAATACTTAAAAATAATCTAATTCTATAGTCCTTTAGGCATATGGCATGTTTTTCTATATAATATTAACACCAATATCTACCACTTCCGGTCTATGAAGTACCGGCAATATTCGTAAATACAACCAAATCGACGTATACATTTACCAGTGTGCTGAAGCGAGCTCGATAACTAGTTCTTTTAATATTCGGTTGTTAATTTGATCAGGACCACATACTTAGCCAGTGACGAACAATTTTAATGTGCTTTGAACCTCCTAAATGGTTGGTTCAATAGAACAAAGTGAAAATTCTATTGTGGAAGTTCCGGAACCGGAATGTTGCTGTCATCTCGGCCTGTTTGCGATTAGAAGAACTGGTTAAAACATTTGTCGTTTGGACCATTTATGGGCTGCCCATCTTGAGTTAGTGGTGGTATATCTTCCATTTTGTCTTTACCTAAAAGAGTTTTAATAGTTTTCCACCAATCTTTGCTTGAAAATTCCCCTGATGTAATTTATTCTGAAAGCTTGACTTTATATTCCTTTTTTAGACAGTTTATGATATAAGACTGTATAAACACCCTTTACCTGGATCTATAGCTCTTAATTTTTGCTTACAACGATTCCCATCTATCTTTTAACCGACAGTTGTAAACTGTATCAACACCTATTTCTTTGACTTTTCGCTTACAGTAAAGGCGGCGCCTCATGAATACGTAATTAGTACTCGTCAACCTTAGACATAGGTGAAAGCTGAAAATGAGGCGATGTTTTATTCAAAAGTAACTGTATCATCTTGCGACATTATCGCAGTATAGACGCATACCTTAAAACGCCAGCAAAATAACTGCATCTGAAAATGTCTATTTAACATTAACATAGAGGCAAACACTGTGGACCAAGATCAGACTGCTCCTACAGGAGCATTCTGATCTGGGTCCACGCTGTTTGTCTATGAGGCTTCAAGTATTTTAGTGGACAACAAAAAAACATACATTTGTGACTATGCGCTTTAAGGGTTAATAAATGTGAGATCAGTGTGTATACGGTTAGGATGTTCATGAAATGCACGCACGTTTGCGCGGTCCGAAAAGCTTATTAACACTTTACCAAATTATAAAAAAACCTGATTTCCCTTCCTTAGCAGATGAAATAGCTGAACCGCGCCCAGATATGAATATTAAAGGTACCGCCTTTAAAGTAAGCAAAAAGTCTATTAATATCAGTACATACGGTGCATAAAAAACATGATTTAACCCTTAAAACTCCGACAAAAATGTTTGTTTATTAGTGAACGTTCAGACTGCCCCAGACTGCTCATACGGTCTGATCTGGATCTACAAAGTTTTTGGAAGAGGTTTCAAAAACATAAAATTCGCCAGACGACGAAAACAGACGACTTTTGTTGTGATTGGCGCTTTAAGGATATATAGATTATTACACGGGTTTTTTGATCCCAGCCCTGATCTTAGCCCGAGCCCGAAGGGCAAGGGCTGTTACGGTCCGAGGGCTGAGATCAGGGATGGGATCAAAAAACCCGTGTAATAATATCTTTATCATATACTTATGCGTGTAAAAGAGCTAAATATGAAATAATCTATCAATTTCTTTATTTTGACAATCACTAAATGAATAAACTTTATCAGCCTCAAAGGCTCCTTTGAAGGCATTCCGTCGATCCTTTTGTTCGCGAAAAGGTTGCGTGCGGCTATGACGTTGTGACGTAATGGCGTTCGAAAGTTAGACGCCGACGCCATTTTGTATGGAGTTACTCGGTGTAAGAAAATGGATATTTCAATGTTTTAACGGTGTTTTCAGTGCGATTTTGGTTGGAATCGGGTAAAGATATGCAAGAATACGTCCACTTTCTTATTTTTTACAATTGTTTTGCAGATATTTCCTGTTTTTTTCTCCAGGGCAAGATCAACTGTTAGGGAGGGCGGGACAGAAAAATATCAGCCCTGGTATCAGCCCTGGTATCAGCCCTCTACATGACTTTTGGATCCCAGGGCTGGAAGGGTCTTTTTGACTTGGGCGATACGCTTGGGCCAAAAGTGTAGTATCAAGGGCTATACTAGTATAAGTATATGATAAAAATAAATATGAGTTCAGTGTACATATATACTATCACTAAAATCATGAAATACGCGCAAATTTGCACGGCTCAGAGAACTTTTATTAAAGTTTTACCGTTTTATAAAAAAACCTGATTTCCCTTCCTTAGCAGATGAAATTGCCGAACCGCGCCTAGATATGAATATTAAAGTTGCCGCCTTTAAAGTAAGCAAAAAGTCTATTAATATCAGTACATACGGTGCATAAAAAAACATGATTTAATCCTTAAAACTCCGACAAAAATGTTTGTTTATTAGTGAACGTTCAGACTGCCCCAGACTGCTCCTACGGTCTGATCTGGATCTACACGGTTTTTGGAAGAGGCTTCAAAAACATAAAATTCTCCAGACGACGAAAACAGACGACTTTTGTTGTGATTGGTGCTTTAAGGATAAATAAATATGAGTTCAGTGTACATGTATACGGTCTCTAAAATCATGAAATACGCGCAAATTTGCACGGCTCAAAAAACTTATTAAAGTTTTACCGTTTTATAAATAAATCCTGATTTCCCCTTCTGGAGCAGATGAAATAGCCAAACCACGCCCAGATCTGAATATTAAAAATACCGCCTTTACTGTGACCCAAAAGCACTATTATACCTGTATTTACTATAGGACAAATGATAGCATAAAAGGATCACATTCAAGATTGCAATACAGTTTCACCATTAGAGCGCCAATTACCACACTGGTAAATGTATACGTCGATTTGGTGGTATTTACGCGTATTGCCGGTACTTCATAGACCGGAAGTGGTAGATATTGGTGTTAATACTATGTAGAAAAACATGTCATATGCCTAAAGGACTATACAATTAGATCATTTTTATGTATTCAGTATGTGCATGGCGATTTATGTAAGCATTTAGGAATAGATTCGAGTACCGATCATCCAGATATATAGATCAGGCGTAATCACAAACAATGTACACAATTTCAATTTGTTACCTTGTTTGCGAATGCGATTTTGGCCGATACTCGGATTATCTGTCCAATAAGTACGGTTATTTCGTGCCGCGCACGACCTGACCTTATAGCCTAGTGATTAGCGTGTCGGACTTTGGAACCAGAGGACCCGGGTCGATTCTCGGAAGGGCACCTTTTATACCTCGTTTTCTTTTTCTTCTTTATAGCGTTATAATGTTGAGCAACTTTATATAAGTAATATATGATATGGGACTCGTCGCGAGAAAACCTGTCTTCGGGGTTTCCGACAAAGTGAGATTCAAACCAGTCTCGCAAGCTACATAGACTAGCTAGAAAAGTGAAATTTCACCTGTAGCAAGTTAACATATGATACTTTCCAAAAAGCGTATCACAAAGGCGCTGATCAGACTGCGCGGATGCGCAGGCTGGTCTGCGCCTGTGTTGTTCGCAGACCCCCGAGGACAGGTTTTCTCGCGTTTTGGCCCATATATAAATGACACAAAATCACTCCTTTACGTTTGATATAGAATTATTCTCGAAAAATGTGGGTTGTGGTAAAGTATGGCCCTCCTACAAGATAATAAGTACGATGACCCCAGATTTTTCCCCTTTTTTCTAAAAGGTAAAATGAAAGTCCATGAAATAAAACCAAACATTTAAGATTTTCAATGTCGGATTTTTTATTATATAATTTATTCTAAAAATCGAAATTGGCCAAATGATGAAAACCTCCATATAAGATTATGTAAAAATGAGCACTGTGACATATCCTTTTTATTTCATAAATTGACAATCCATGCATAATACAAACTGTATGCAAGGTATTGAAAAGATTTCAACGTGGGAATTATCTAGAAGCATATGTCCTTAACATGAATTATCAATAACATTTTCTCAATTGAATCTATCAAGTTTGCAATATAAATGCATTTTTATGTAACTGCATTTGTATGCAACTGCATGTCTTTTCCGACACATCGATTTTTCAGAGGCGGATCCAGAGGGGACTCAGGGAGTTCACATGAGCCCCCTCCACGCCCCGTTTTAATTATCCTATGGAAACGTAATGCACCCTTTTAATGAGATATATAAGGAAAATGAGATAAAATTAGCAAAGCGATCCCCAAACACCTTTAAACATATGAATCCCTTTCCAGAAATTCTGGATCAGCCCCTGATATTTGGACGTTTTCCGCTTAAGTGGTGTCAAAATGACTTTGAACTAGGGCGGACTTGATTAAGCTGCTCCCTTTACGCCTTCCACTCTGAACAGGCAGAACAGAAATCAAGTGCGCTTGAACACCTGTGCTGGCGTACGCCGTAGTAATGGTGTAGACAGAACATTGACTGGTCTCCCTTTAATAGCTTGTCAGCATATTACATGTAAGACAGATAAAGAGTAGTAGCATAGCATATTACTTGACTTTTCGCTTACTGTAAAGGCGGTAACTTTAATATTTATATCTGGGCGTGGTTCGGCTATTTCATCTGCTAATGAAGGGAAATCAGGTTTTATTTATAATTTTGTAAAGAGTTAATAAGCTTTTTGAGCCGTGCAAACGTGCGTTTATATCATGAAAATCCTAACCGTATACTGACTAAACTCACATTTATTAACCCTTAAAAAGCACATAATTACAAAATGTATGTTTTTGTCGTCCACTAAACTATTTGAAGCCTCCTAGATAAACAGTGTGGATCCAGATCAGACTGCTCCTGTAGGAGCAGTTTGATCTGGGTCCACAATGTTCGCCTCCCTGCTTATGTTAAATAGACATTTTCAGATGCAGTTATTTTGCTGGCGTTTTAAGGACTAAATAATGACTGAGGTGGTGGCACAAGATGATACAGTTACTTTTGAGCAAAAACCGCGCCTCATTTTCAGCTTTTACCTATGCCTAAGGTTGACCAGTCCTAATTACGCATTCATGAGGCGCCGCCTTTACAGTAAGCGAAAAGTCAAGTTATACACACTGGCGTCATGAGTGACATGGTATTGGAAAACACCCTTGGCATGCAGTGCTTTTGTTAAACAAGCCGTTTTATTAAGTTCATTGTGTTCTTGGCGTTGATATATTTATTATCAAACGCAGGAGTAGGGTTCTCTACTTGAAATTAAATACATGATACCCAATCAGGGGTTGGTAACTTCAGTATCTATATATGATATAGTACGGATGTGCGGCCCGAATAGCCCCCCCTTTCAGCGCTGCCAGGTATATGATAAGGCTAAAGCCCCCTTTCTCTAAGATAAAGTATATGACTGACCCAGTTTTTCATCATTGACATATCAGTGGTCCCGTTTTCCGACATCACTGTTTGAAAATACTCATATTTTTGCTCAGATATTCAGCTCAGAAACCAAAATTGTAATATATATTTTCAAACTTTGTTTACAGACAGCAAAGGGGGGGGGGGGGGGTATATAAAAATCAAAGAACAGTATATGAATATGTAAACATTTTGTTCAATCAAGTAATATGAATAGGTCTTTTTTTCGAAGACCAAGTATATGATTGGTGTAGGTTTAAAAAAAAATGGCTCACACATCCGATCCAGAATTTCCCCAAAATTACCCCCGCGGATACCCAGCGTTATATGCGTAACAGAATTAGAGCTTTAAGAACGAGGGGAACCAATCTAGACAGAACAGTCATGTGACTTTTTCCCAATCAAGATGGCGGGGCACTGTCTACACTGAACTGAGATATTTTTCAGTCTGATTCTGATAATTACTCAAGTTGAAAAATATGGTCATTAGTAAAATGGATTGAAAGTACATGCATTTTGTCATTTTTGGTTTCTTCTTCTTGGCAATCGGATCGTTTTTTTTCACAATTCAAACAGTAATTGCTTGATTACAAAAAACAAATTAATTTTCTAAAATTTCACTGGCCATTATGATTATAGTTATAGTTAAGGCCAGAATTTGTTTATTAGTTGATTTACAAACTTTCCAACTGTAATTTTCGGGAAAGCAGAAAAAACAACAACTTAATTTCTAAAATTATTTTTTTATTTTGTCCGCCGACTCTAAATATTATTTGTTTCGTTGTAAAAAATAATTGATATTTGAGGTTCTGTCTGTATATCTTTTAGAGTGACACTGTTAAAAAAAGATTGTCCTATCCTGAATTTTAGGAACATTATGAAATATTAAGAGATTTAATACAGACTGTTGGTTTACCTTACTAGTTTTACTATTTGTTATGGAAATATTAAAACAAGCTATGAAAATGACCAGTCTTTTTCAGAGTTTTTTTTTCGTCACCTGACCCTAAATCTGAAAAAAATCCCTGAAACCAACTAATAAAAAATCTGGCCTAATGAACATTGAAGTCCATAACCGTGGAGATGCACCATATGGATTTTTAGAACTCTTCTACTCTGAAACCACGAGGCCCTGTCGAACCGCAAATTTCACAATTCGCAAATTTCACACCGTGGAAAATTGGTACCAATTCCTCACAGCGCGTGAAAAATTGGTACCAATACGTCACGTACTTCATACCAATATTTCATATTTTGTGAAAAATGCGCATGTAGTAAAATTATATGTAGCATACATGCGTATTCTTCCCATTGATAAAATACCCCACAAATCTGCTGTATTTGGCATTCGATTCCAATTCTTCACACGTATGTCATTATTTTATAACCGGTGCGGTTCAAACAGGTCGCATGTAAATTTCATAAGTTTTAGAGTTGAAATATCTGGGACAGGATTTAGAATATTCAAATGCAAATCAATTATTTGAGCCGCGTCGCGAGAAAACGTTTCTTTGGAGTTCATGTTCCAGATTTGCCAGCTTGCGTCCATGTAGATCCAGAAACAAACACCAGTCTTTTAATTTTGGCTTGAGAATCTTTGTAGATTTTCAATCAGTGCAGGAATATTTTCAATCAGTTAAGCATAGAAACATAGGCCCTGGTCCACTTGTGTAGCTACAGGGCTTATCTGAACCTTTTGGCATATGCAAAAATAAGATTTTCTCATGATACGGCTTGTATATAGCTAAAGTAGAGCTAGATTCAGCTTTCCCTCAGTTTCATATATCTTTGGATGGTCGATTCTTTTTTTTTTTAGCTCACATTGTGGTCATAGGATGTCAGTCGTACATCAGTCCGTCCTGGCAGCAACCCGTTAATCCTTTTGTCTTCTGTCAAGAATATCTTCCTCCTAAACCACTGGTTGGAATTTCACCAATCTTCACAAGTTTGATCTGTCTCCTTTGAGTTGTTAAAATGTCCACTTTATAAAGAAATCTGATTGCCATGGCTTAAAAACGAAACATTTTAAAATCTTGTCAAAAAACTTCTGGTCAGATTTCAAAATAATTTGGTACAAATGGTTCTTGGGACACCATCTACCAAAACTGTTCAAATTATTTTGATTGGTGAAAAAATATGACGACCAGGTGGTAAGGCCCGTTATTCCTACGTCAATATTGGTGAACCTTTTTTTCCTTTTATCTGAAATCGCAAGGCCTAAAAAACTCCTCTGCAACAAGGCATATCAGAACCTATATTTTATGGTGATTTAGTCTATAAATTCAAACGAATTGTTGGAAAACCTAATTTTAGTGATCAATTCAAAAAGATAGTAAAACGTTATATAAGGGTTGGATATAACTTGGATATCATGCGACAGTCTGCATGCCTAGTTTTAAACCCAATCACGGTTTATAGCTATGGTTTCCTCTTTAATTGCACGACGGTGGGTCAGGCCTCAGACTCTATGACGGCTCTGACGTAAAGCTTTAATCGATGGGTTGGTGCCTGATGCTTATCTGTAGCTGGACCCATCGTGGCTCTACTTGAGGTTTTCTTTAGCTCTGACTATCTGTGAGTCATGAGCCCTTTTCTTTGTTTCATCATGGTGTAGTAATTTGATTAGAGTTTTTCTCCATGGTGATACATTGTATTAGTAAGATGGCCTCCATGCGAGCTAAACATTTCTTGTACTTCTACAACAGCAGAATCTAGGGCGAAGATTTGGTACCAGTTAAATGCATTTAAGCCCCCCGGTAGCTTAGGCTGCTGTCCGTTCTAAGGCGGTGGCTCTGTTGTTGTTGACTTTTTGTTTATTGTTACTCCCATTGTGGGAGTCTGTAATTGTCCTATGTTTTGTTGTACGTTACTTTATGTCCATTCTAGTATTGCAATCATCTTGATGGGGAAGAGAGAGCTGATTGCTTTGCTTAATTTGTCTTCCTGGTGTCTCGTGATGGTTGAGCGGCTCTTCCTCGCGGTGCCACGGGTTTGGCTGCAGTTTGTGATTGTGGTATTTCCTGATCATACTCACTTACTATTCTTGTAAGAGAAACAACACTTCCTGTCTGAAATCAATTGATCTAGAGCCTTGCTATTTGGTATGTTGCATCAGCTAGTGGACCTTTACCATGTTTGTTCACAATATGATCATGGGGCCAAAAACGGCTCCCCTAGAGTGTCATCCTGTTAATTTTGTCAACATTATAAATGGACACTTTTCCATGTAAAGCTTTAAAATGAAACTGCTGATATATAAAACATGATAACGGGGATTTGAGACGAGCTATCATTTGTTATTATCTTTATAAACAGTCATTCTCTGGCGAACGACCCCTGGCCCAAAGGTCCTCTTGTTTCTGGGAGACATATTGATTTGGCCTATACCATCTGTTACAAAATCGTGTCCAATCTGTCATTCAAACTTATGAAGGAAATCACTCTAAATTCTTCACATCAGTTCTGTGATAATTTGGTACCAATTTTTCACACATGTGAGCATTTGGTACCGATTCTTTACATTTGTGAAAATTGAGTACCAATTCTTCACATGTGTGAGAAATTGGTAGTTATTCTTCTAATTTGTGAAAATTGAGTACCAATTCTTCACATGTGTGAGAAATTGGTAGTTTATCTTCTAACTTGTGAAAATTGAGTACCAATTCTTCGCCTCTGAGAAAAATCGAACCAATTCGTCACAGATAAAACTCTTCACTCGTTAAAAATATAAAAATGTGAAATTTGAGCACAGATTTCAGACTACATACTTGGTGGTCAATCCAATCACAGTTGGCAACTTTGCTTTCCTCTTTTAATTGCGCACCGGTGGGGCGGACTTCAGACTCTATGATGGTTCCGAATTAAAGACTTATCTATTGATGAGATGGTAGGGGCCTGATGCTTTGGCTGTTTGTCTGGCCCACCGGGGTTTACCTGTTGGATTTCTTTTGCTCTGGCATTCAGTTTTATGTACTGTTGAGTCCTTATCTTTGCTTTATCTCCTTTTTATATCTTGATTTATAATGTCTAGGAGATGATGCATTGATAAGTTAGGGGTCGTTTAGCAAACCAAACATCTTTGTGTCTTGATCCACATCTGAACTGGGTGAGGTTGGTGCACCGTTTAACCGGTTTAAACCCTCCAGTAAAATATTTTACTGACCGTTCCAAGGCGGTACTTCTTTTGTTGATCTTTTATATTTTTTTCTGTCTTGTGTTTGCTGTGCCTTTGTGTGCGTCTGTTTATATGTGCCTCATGTGGTCACCTGCTGGGAAAGGGTTGACCTCTTGGCTCTTATTTGTGGTGTCTAACTGTGAGTTTGTCATTTTTCCTTTGGTATCCTGGGTCAAGTGTGATACTTGATAGTATCGATTTCTGATTTTTGCACCCTTACTTACTATGTTTAGTGGCCCTTATTTAAATCGTGACAATCAAGTCCCTGGTTCAAAATTGGCCCCACTCTATGATCAAGTTTTTCCATAAACGTGTAATGGGAAAAGCTGCAGGTCATACATTTAGTTTGTAGCTTTTTAGTAGTCCCCAATCTAGTCTGCCAATCTAGACCTTGAGGTACAAACTGGATCCACCAAGTGTTCAAGAATTTCCATAGACTTATATTTAGAAAAAATACCTAAACATTCTTCCATGAAACTATGAGGCACTCAGCTTATATATTTAGTATGTTATGCTTAGTGTTCCCTAAAGTAAACCCTGCCAAGCATGCCTGGGGTGCCCAAACTGGCCACTCCATTAATTAGGCTCAGTATGTATATCATTTAACAAAGATACATAGATAGATACATGGGCGAATTACGTTTGAGCGGAAATCATACCGTGACGGAGTATGAAATGAGCGGAAAACCATACAGTCAAAAGAGCGGATTGATAATTCATTCAAATTTTCCAGGTAATGACCTTTAAATAAGTATTCACTTAAATGGTCAATATTGCTCAGAGCTTGATGGATGATTGGGAGCGCATTGCAGTAGCGGATCCAGAGGGGGTTCACTCCCCCTCCCCGCTATTAAATATCCTATGAAATGAAATAATTTGGTCTCACTGAGACCAAATTATTTCATTTTCATGGAATATTTAGATAAGTGAGATAAAATCAGCAAAGCGAAACCCCACACCTTTATACTTATGAATCCCCATTCCAGGAATTATTGATCCACCCCTGCATCTAGATTTAAATGATTTAAACATCCGCCTTTTTGCCTTACGGTTCTCGGCTCTTTTATGGGCTGAGAAATGTCGCTACATACATTCACAACATATGTAGAGGGCATCTTGGGTCTATGGGGAACAGAGTTGTATAAGCTAAAAATGTTGGTTACATTGTAACAATTGACAAACATCGACCGCTTTGCGAACCACATAGGTTGCTTCATATTGCATCAACCGTACAAACAAGTATAATCGACGGTTTCATGTTCACAGTATGTAAACTGAAATAAACATCCTGTACCCGTTCCTCCTAGCTCTCGCCTTATAAACATGAATTATTATAGCAACACTCGTGCGTAATCAGTAGTCGGAAAAATGCGTGTATTTAGGTACATGTACACGTTTCGATTTATATTGTTAGCGATACAGACAATACACATTCGAACAAGGTAAGAAAAGCCATTTTATCTATTTTTTTCGTTTTATTCCATGATTTTAACGCTTTCCTCCTTTGCATTTTTCTTTGTTAAAAAAAACGACTTGCTCACGACCAGAGCCGTTCTGTGCCGAAAACGAGCTTAAATGCCAGTTTGCATTGTTTTAGTGGAATTGTCAATCATATGTGTACATGATTACATGGTTGTAACTGTAAAAGTAACTAAGATCTATAGAAAAATGAATTTTAATAGGTGGGCCCTCGCAATAACAGCTGTACCAACAACTCTCACAGCACGATTTCCGACAACTGGTTACGCACGAGTGCTACATAATTTATATAAAATAAGGCGTGAGCTAGGAGGAACGGGTACAGGATGTTTATTTCAGTTTAAATATTGTGATGTTTGGTTGGACAATAATTTACCTTGAGTTGTCGATAGTTTTCCCGTGTATATAACTTATAATGGCATGTACAGTACGTGATAAAAATCGGAATGTTCATTCTAACAAAGCAGGATAATGAAATAGAAGAAAAGTAGCCCCCTTTTTGTTTTACGTGTAAACATCTGGGATAGAGTACAATGACGTGTTCTTTGGTGAATATGTGCAGCATATACAGACGTTATTTAAACAGAATCAATCAAAACTTCTGTCTGCCTTATCGCTAGATTTGTAAAGTATTTTATAACATTTTTGCATCGGGTTTAATATACTATGCACAATAAATATAGCAATTGTTTTGTATGGGTGAGCCCATCTACATCAGATCTCGAGTTTCATTTGCTGTCATGAAGATACAAGCGCCAATCATCTGACAAGATTTTCCATTTAAAAAAATACAGAATTACCAAACGCAGCGGCCGTACTAAAGTGACGTTTAATTTTAAGACGAGCGCGTAACGTGGTCATTGGGGGAAGCCGAAACCATTTTCAAACGATTGTTTGGTCAATGAAAACCAAAAAAGCATAGCAAATGCTGCAATTTTCTGAACTCTCTCAGAGAAATAAAGGACCAAGTTTTCACAATTTGACGTTTTTACTAATGCATTTAAGTTATCGCCTTTAAACGGTGTTTCTAGTCGGATTTTCTTGAACCACATTAACAAGAAAACTGCTTAATGCCTTCCTACACAATCAGACAAATACTGTTGAATGAAACATCTTCACTGCTACAGTGCACGAACCGAAAGATAAAATCTAACGTCACCGTTATCTCGCAAATGCGTCGCACCATTTTTCAGTAACTCAAGGTTTTAATCAACCATAAGATGAGTTACATTGTAAGCCTTTGATATCTTTGTGAACTGATGCGCTGTTGAATTGAGATGCCAATTAACATTAGAAGTTTAATCAAATGATGACTACGTTTTGACGTCATTGATGGCAGCTGATTTTTTTCAGCATGAAATCTCTATCACATCTGTCACATAACCAATACTTTTTATAGGCGTATGATACATGAGGAAGATGGAAGACCACCGAACGAAAAATCACATGCTTATCATTTTAGCATTACTTACAACAGGTGTGATTTTGGCTTACTGACCCCTTCTGCAATTCTTGCTCTCCCAAAATGCCTATTTAAAGGATGGCGTCTGAAATTTCATGGTTTCATTTGCCTAAGATCCTGTTCTCGTCATTGAAATTGATCGGCACTGCACAAAGGTGAGAAAAAAAAAAAGATGCGAAACATAAGAAATTGCTAAACTTATTGTGCATAGTATAATTACAATAAAACCGGAGCATGGATTCTAGATTCTATTTCTAGTATGATACTTAAACTACTTTGATTCTTAGCGTGAAACACTTAGAGTTTGCTATATACGAGTACTGATCTACCAAAAGCTTTGAAGCGTGACTCTATTTACAATATCGATGTGTTGTTCTAGAAAAAAGGGTTTCAGGCATTCATTTCCATTTATTATAAAAGCTTTGACATACACATATGTTCCATCCAGACTGGCTCATTTGACGCATTCTGTATCAATCGTTTGAAATAGAAAGACCCAAAGGTCATTTGTCAGAGGTCATGGTACATCTATACATGTACAGTTATACACGCAGTCGTCATAATCGTTATAACATAACATTACTACATGTATAATAGCCTTAAAAGCATCAGGGCGTGACTGCACTAACAATAATGAACTGCTCCATAAAATAGGAGTGTGTTACAACGTTTTGCCATGCACTTATTCGTATTTACAGGTGATTTTTAACAAGCGATTCGATGGCGCAGTAAGTATAACGGTTGTACTCAAAGATTCCGAAAACAAAGTTGAAGGTTCGAGACCCAGTAAAACTTTTTTATTTTGCAAAGAAGCAGGAAATTTTTCACGATTTACATGTTTGCAGAAAAAAAAAATGCTTTGATGTTTTATGCACATGTAAAGCGACTTCACACAGTAAAATGGCGAGGCTTGTATGGAGATACAGCGACGATGCAGGAGCTATAATTGAACACGTGTACAAGTTTTGCATGGAGGAAAAGAAATCTGGAATGAAACTGTCACTGAATCGTGTATGGGACAGGACTGCAGCGCTCACTGGCGTTTGCAGATCTACCGTTCAGAAAATTGTGGAAGAGAAGAAGAAGGCACAAGACGAGCAGCAACGACCAAAGCAGCCACCGTCATCTACGTCGAAAGTGTCACTGGATGACTTTGATAATCGTGTTGTACGGAGGACCATCGCCAGCATGTACTCCTTGAAGAAGGTTCTACCAACCATTGATAACGTTAGAACAGAGCTCAAACAAAGTATTGGTAACACTGGCAGCAAGGGTCGTCTTCGCAAAGATCTCTTTCGTACGAAGTCTGCTAACACCCGCTGTGGGGTGAATCAAAAAGTGCTGATGGAGAGACAAGGTGTAGTCCTCAGCAGGATCAGATACCTTCGCTTGGTCAGGGAGCTGAGAGAGGCGGGTTACATAGATGAAACTTACGTTCATACCAGCCACGCTGTCCCGAAATGCTGGCAAAATAGTTCTACTGGTCTAAAGATACCCTTTTATAAAGGTATTTTAAGAATAGTGGAATTGTACGACCCTTGGGTCTGCACTATAATCACTATTTGAGTTCGTCCGCTCGTCCGTCCGTTAGCAGTTCGTGAAAATGTTCATAGCTCTTGGCCACATAGTAAATTTTGATCACATTTTGCATGCATATGTCATTCCTAACCACTGGCATGCTAAACCACTTTTTATGGAAGAGGGTTTCATTCAAATTGGCAAACATTCAACGTTTGCCGTGCATATTACTGTCTGCTGATTTCACTTTACTAAAATTGATTTATTCTATGTACTAAATATGCTTAACTTATATTTCCAGGTGAAAGAATGATCATACTCCATGCTGGGTACAATGAGGGATTCGTACCCAACGCACGAAAAAATCATTTTACTTCCTATATTAAAATAATTAAACATCAAATTCAATACAATCAATAAAATTGCAAGAAAAAAAGCAAGTCCGAATTGAGGCTCGAACTCACGACTTCGGGTGTTTCAGGAGAGTGGTTTAACCACTGAACCAATGAGACAGATATAAAGTGAATAGAGCTTTTAAGGATATAAGGAATTTTTACAAACAGTTAACGGTAAATTATCTTCTCAACCCAGGAACATGGACTCGACCAAAGGTCAATACTGAGAGGTCACAAATGAATAATAAATATGTAAACCGATTTAACCCTTAAAGCGCCGAAGACAATTGCAGCAGACGACAAATTTTTCGACATCTTTTTCGATTTTCGAAAAAAATAAAGTGTGATATTTCATGAGAATCGTCTGCAAGCAGACGATTCTCATGAAGTATAATGCCTTATTTGTTATTATCGAAAAGGCGGCAAAATTTGGAATTGTCGTCTGCTGCAAATTATAGGTGGCGCTTTATCAGGGTGGCCAACGTACGTCACAGTCACGTGATTTTAACCATACGGAACACACACATTTTGAGCCAATAACGCTCGACTCAGGTATAAAAACAAATCGTGTGTCGCGCATACATTATATGGATAAAAACGGTACAGCGCAGCTACCTCGCATTGGTTTCTAGTTTTATTTGCATGTTTCATCTTTTCATGAAATTCAGGCTTTTGCGAGATTATTCAAAGGTGCAAAAATCAGGCTTCGATACAATCAAGTACCACACCTGACCCAGGATGGGAAAGTAACAAACTCACAGTTAGACACCACAAACGAGAATCGAGAGGACAGCCCTTTCCCAGCAGGTGACCACAAGTCAGAGAGTCAAAAGATGACGAAATTATATGGCAGAGGCCTTTGTAAACACTGAAAGTGGTCTGAATTCTCACCTAAGAGGCAGCCAGGCTTATTTTGCTCACGAAATGTTATAATAATACCTTTTACATCGTTGACGAGCTATGACAGAAAAACCCATATGAGACCCACCACTATTAGTTGGGTTATGGGACACACAAGAATATTCTGATGTGTTTAACATCTCTTTCAAGTTTAAAACTACGTTTGAAAGTTTGTGTTAAGTCCCAAAACGTATCTCTTTGAAGTTTTTAACATGTTCATGACCCCGTAAATTCATATTATATTACGTTTATTGTCCCAGTAGACAGCCATGGTTATGGCGTGACAGTCGGTGAACCTATACACACTTTTGCCGTGCAATTTAGACCCATCTTCATTTGTAAGTGAAATGTCGTCGAAATTTACCTTTCGATTAACTTTCGCCTAACAACCTCAAATATATTACAGTGTATATCAATCGATCCATGAATGGAAACGTCAGGAATGATGTTTCATTTTAAATAAATTCGATTTTTGCAAGGCTCATGGAATCATGAATTCTTCTGGTCTCCTGCAAAGTAAGTGAAGCACGAAGGGCACGTTAACTTTGCAAGAGACAAGAAGTATTCATGATTCCATGAACCTTCCAAAAATTGAATTTATTACATATATTTATATGTTATATTGTCTGTCAAGTATCAATATAACTTGGCTGGTTTTCTTGATATTTTAAAATTATACTAACAGAGGGTTGGGAACAGCCAAAACGCCAAATTCCTGCGCTTAACGTCATGACGACACACACACACACACACACACACACACACACACACACACACACACACACACACACACACACAAACTCGATGCCAGATAAACGTCAGTAAACAAACAACGTTATTGGATGGCTTTGACGTTGGTCCATCCAAACAGCGTGTGTGTTGGCGTGGCTTAAATAGTTCCGTTCATGAAGCTATGAACAACATCTCAAATATAAAGGTTCATTTAAAGACTCGCAGTGGAAATGTAAATATTAGTCTGTTACTGTCCAAAATTCCAAACACATGTACATGTAAACAAAGTTTTTGATCGTAAAATTAAAAGATTATTTTTTCAGTTTAAACACATGTTTTGGGTGCTCAAAATAACGATCTCAATGAGACAGTTCTTTTGGGAGCACCACAGAACCCATAAATTTTGATTGTGAAATTAGAACATTGAATGTCAAATAACACACTTTAATCTGGATGCCTGGCACAGATGGGTTTTCATACTCAACCAAGTTACACTTGAAGCTTATTATGCTCATACAATGATGTAAAAATGACAATTATTGTACGCATTTGAATATTTATTAGCATTGAAACTAAAATATCTGAGAGTTTGAAAGCGAAAAAGTATTTCTTAAGTTTTTTAAGCAGATGATGAATCGTGCGTAAAAGTATCTATGTGAGATGTATAAGTTGTTCATATAACAATGTGGCCAAAGGTATTGGTCTCCTTGACGAAAAAGCAATTCTTGCTTATACAGGAAAATTTTCATGCAAGTAAGAGCTTTTGAAGGATATATCCCCTTAAATAGCCTCCAAAGCAAAAGGGAAAATAAGGATATCAGTGTGAACGATTTATATATTTTTTCAAGAAAATTAATAGTCTCAATGATAGTCATGATCCTGAAAGTGAAAACTTGAATTTTTCAATTGATAATGACGATGAAATTTTAAACTGTCATATTCACGAAAATGAAATTTTGAAATGTATTGATAAACTTAAAAAACAATAGAGCATGTTCAAATGATGGTATTATAAATGAATATATCAAAGCAACTGCACATGAAATGATGCCATTGGTTGGTTTTCAACTCAGGAGTGTTGCCTGATCTTCGCTTGAAGGGGCAATATGGCCTATCTACAAAAACAAGGGTGATTAAAAACGTCCAGAAAATTACAGGCCAATAACGATTTTTAGCTGCTTTGGTAAATTGTTTACCTCCATACTTAACGCTCGTCTTAATAAATTTCTTGATGCACACAATATACTTGAGGAAAATCAGGCTGGTGTCCGCGCAATCTACTCAACACTGGATCATATTTTTGTTTTGCATGCATTAACAAAAATTGCAAAAACCCAGAAAAAGAAATTGTTCTGTTCGTTTATTGATTTTAGCAAAACATTTGATTCTGTATGGCGAGTTGGGCTACGGAAGAAACTATTAGCCAGTAATATTAACGGAAAATGCTTCCAGATTATTTTAAACATGCACAAGGGAATAAAATCATGTGTCTCATATAATGGAAATCAATCTTTGTTCTTCTCAAATTTTTGAGGCGTAAGACAAGGTGAAAATTTATCCCCTGTCTTATTTTTCTTATTTTTAACGACTGAGAATCTTTCCTATGGGACAAAAGTTGCAATGGTGTTAATTTTGAGTTCCAATAAGATGATATAACATTGCATTTGAAACTGCTTGTGCTGCTTTGTGATTGTGGTATTTCCTGATCATACTCACTTACTATTTTCTATGCCGACGATACAGTTGTTTTGGTACAGATGAGAAATAATCAAAATAATTTAGACATGTTATATGAATACTCAGAATTATGGCACTTATCTATTAATTTTGATAAAACTAAAATTATGATCTTTGGTACTCGACAAGACCAGAGCTTTAATTTTAATCTAGGTGGTCAAAGAATTGACATCTGTACTGACTTTAAATATCTTGGTGTTATTTTTAGCAGAAATAGGCACTTCCACCAAACAAAGAAACATAATGTTGAGCATGCTAGGAAGGCAATGTATGTACTTTTCAAACGAATCGTAATCTTGATATTCCAATTGATTTGCAGTTGTATTTATTTATCCATGTTATTTTAACCATTGCATTATATGGTTGTGAAATATGGGACTTTGAAAATAGACAAATTATTGAAAATTTACATAATGATTTCTTTAGACAGATTATTAACTTGAGAAAAAGTACCCCTATATATATGTCACATGCAGAACTGGGACGACATCCAATACAAATTAATATAAAGTCAAGAATGATAGGTTTCTGGTTATCAATTGTCAATGGAAAAGAATCCAAATTATCTAAACTGCTGTACGCAATAATGCTTAAAGAGCACGAAAAGGGTTCTTATAATTTTAAATGGACCCGCTGTATAAATGACATACTTCTTGCTGTTAGCCGACCTGATCTTTCTAAAACTGAGCGAGTCAATAACCCAAATTCTGTGAAATGGATATTTCATGAACATTGTCAGATGTGTATATTCAAGAATGGAATGAGAAAGCTTATACCCTGGCATCCAATTTAGGTTACCTTGCACCACCAGGACAATTTTTTATGGGTGCCAAATTGTTTATTGGGACCCTCTGAATGCGCAACGAAGGTGTCCTAAAAAAAATTTGGTTTGGGCTATGTGAAATTGCATGGTTTCTATGGCAACCCATAGCGAATTTGAGAAGAGGGGTCTGCCTACAAAATTACTCATATCTCAGCTGTTACTTATCCTAGACTACTAAACTTAATACCAAATTAAAGTTTAGACATAGGCCTAATATACCCTTGTTGCATATGCAAATTATCTAATTTGTGTATTCATAAATATTTATGAAAACATTGAAAATGTGGTTAAGGAATGGGGGTATACGTACAAGATCAATAATATCACAGCTGCTTTTAGTCGTAGATTACTAAAATTTGTACTAAAATAAAGCTAAGATATAGGCCTTTTATACCATGGTCAAATTTGCAACATATCATATTTGCATTATTTGCATATTTATGAATATTAAGAAAAATGCTAAAAAATAAGGGAAAATCATTAAATTTATAAATAGGCTGATTTCATCCCAATAGTGTCATTGTTGCATGTTTTAATATAATCAATGTAACAATTTTACAGGTCCATTCATCCAGTGGTCTTATATGAATATTATCTCATTTGAATATTCATGAAAACGCATGAAAACTTAAAAAAAATGAGGGAAAATCACGTAAAAACTATAAGCCTTGGGAGAGGGGTTAAGGTACGATCTATCCTGCACTCCTAGGGCCTTTTAAATTCATGACAAATTGTTCAATGGGACCCTCAGAATGTGAAACGAAGTTCTCCTCAAAAGAAATTTGGTATTGGCGGCGTGAAAATGCATGGTTTCCATGGCAACCTCTTATATGATTCTGGAGATTGGGGGGTAGGCCTACAAATTCAATCATATCTAGGGTTCTATTTATCCTAGAGCACAAAAATTGGTGTCAAATTAAAGCTTAGATACGTGTCTTTTTTCCTGTGGTTAGATTTGTAAATCATCTAATATGCATATTTAAGAATACTAATGAAAACCTACAAAATGAAGTAAAATCATAAAAAAAACATAAATGAACATATTTCAGCACCAAAACATCATCAAACCACCATTGTTGCCAGTTTTTTTATATTCTCATTGATTCAATTCTATAAGTTCTTTCATCCAGTGGTCCTATATGAAAATTATCTCATTTGCATATTCATGAATATTAATGAAATCTTAAAAATGAGGGAAAAAATATGGGTAAACTTTAGTCAGGATTTACACTTGACAATCATTTATTGCATACGAGCTGAACATCTCTTGTACTTCAACAACAATGGAATCTAGGGCGAAGATTTGGTACCAGTAAAATGCATCTAAGCCCCCAGGTGGCTTAGGCTGCTGTCCGTTCTAAGGCGGTGGTTCTGTTGTTGTTGACTTTTTGTTTATTGTTACTACCATTGTGGGAGTCTGTAACTGTTCTATGTTTTGTTGTATGTTACTTTCTGTCCATTCTAGTATTGCAATCATCTTGATGGGGAAGAGAGAGCTGGTTGCTTTGCTTAATTTGTCTTCCTGGTGTCTTGTGATGGTTGAGCGGCTCTTCCTCGCGGTGCCTTGGGGTTATATGCGGTTTGTGATTGTGGTATTTCCTGATCATACTCACTTACTATTTTTTTAGTATGCAAGGGGGGTAATCAGACCTAAATTGAACATATAGGACATTTCATTATGGACGTAATTTTGTCCAATAGAACCACTTAAATGCAAAAAAAAGTTGTCCTAAAAAATGCTCTTTGTTTTTTGAAATTTCATGGATTCCATGGCAATCCATTATGCGACTGTAAAGAATGGGTGTATACGTACAAAAATACTCATATCTTAACACCAACTCATACTAGATTACTAAACATGGTACCAAACTAATCCCTGGACATAGCAGTTTAATTTGGTAGTTCGGTTTGCAAATTATCTAATAGCCATATCCATGAATAATAATGAAAACTTTAGAAATGAGAGATAAAACCTCAGAAAAATTAAGGGTTTTACATATAAAATTACCAATATCTCAGCTGCTATGCGTTCTAGTGTATCAAACTTGGTGCTAAATCAATGCTTAGATATAATTCTTTATCTTAAGGTCAGCTTTGAAAAATAGTTAACATAAATAATTATGAATTTTAATTCAAACAGAAGAAATATATGAAAAATTGTGGAAAAAACAAGAGGGGTACTTACAAATCTGATAATATCTCAATTGCTAAGTGCTCTAGAGTACCCAAATCGGTTTTAAAGTAATGCTAAGACAATAGTATGTTTAACAAATTATCAAATTTTAAAATGGTCATATTAAAATAGTCATGAATATTGATGAAACCATGAGCATTTTGAGAAAAATACTTGACAATTAAGGGATATACCTACATAATTACTCATATCTCAGCAGCTTATAGCCCTTACGTAGCAAACAAGATGCCAACTTATTGGTATGACACAGCCCTTTATCTCAATGGTAATATTTGCCGGTTGTCTCATTTACGTATTCATAAAAATTTATATAAACATTAGAATAAAGAGAAAAATCGCCGAAAAATGAATGGGGTATACCTACAAAATAACCAATATCTTAGCTGCTAATTGCCCTAGAGTAGCAAACAATATACTTAATTTAAGTCTATGCAAAACAGTTTTACCTAGTGGGAAGATATAATTTGTTTAAGATCAATATTAATAAAAACTTTAAAATTACTCATATCTCAGCTGCTACAAATTTTATACTTTTTTCTTTTACTCACAAAAACTTAGGATTATGTTGGTTGATATGGTACCAAGCTTGCTACTATTGGGCAATTGAAAGCTAAGATATGAATCACTTTGTAGGTATACCCCTTAATTTTCCCGTATTTTTCTCTAATTTCTCATGTTTTCATCAATATTCACGAGAATTTAAATTTGATGTGCTGTAAATTGGATCATTTTGGTAAACATGCTGTGTCTCAGCTTTAACTTAAAATCAGGTTTGGCACTATTGGGCACTTAACTACGAGTAATTTTGGAAATGCACCCCTTGATTTTTTTTTGCAATTTTTCATTCATTTCTTCTGTATCATTAAAATTCATGATAAATAATTTTCATATAATTTCTTATGGTAAAAGTACAATGTCTAAGCATTGAATTGGCACTAGGTTTGATACACTAGAACACATGATAGGTGAAACATTTGTCATTTTTATGTACATTCCTTATTTTTTCTAAGATTTTTTCTTTCATTACAAAAGTTTTCATTGATATTCATGAATATGCAAATGAGATAATTTTCATATAGGACCAGTGGATGAAAGAAGTTATCAAATTGAATCAATGAGGATATAAAAACTGGCAACAATGGTGGTTTGATGATGTTTTTGTGCTATAATATGTTCATATCTGTTGTTTTTATGATTTTACTTCGTTTTTGTAGGTTTTCATTAATATTCATAAATATGCAAATACGACGATTTACAAATCAGACCACAGGAAGAAAGACATGTGTCTAAGCTTTAATTTGACACCAATGTTAGTGCTCTAGGATAAGTAAAACCGTAGATATGATTGACTTTGTAGGCCTACATACCAATCTCGAAATTCATATAAGAGGTTGCCATGGAAACCATGCATTTTCACGTAGCTCATACCGAATTTCTTTTGAGGAGAACTTCGTTTCACATTCTGAGGGTCCCACTGAACAATTTGTCATGAAGTTAAAAGGCCCTAGGAGTGCAGGATAGATCGTACCTTAGCCCCTCCCCCAAGGCTTATAGTTTTTTAATGTGATTTTCCCTCATTTTATTTTTAAGTTTTCGTGCATTTTCACGAATATTCAATGAGATTATATTCATATAGCACCACTGGATGAATGGACCTGTCAAATTGCAACATTGATTATATTAAAACATGCATCAATGACACTATTGGGATGAAATCGGCCTATCTATATTTGTAATGATTTTCCCTTATTTTTTAGCGTTTTTCTTAATATTCATGAATATGCAAATTATGAAAATGTGATATGTTGCATATTTGACCATGGAATGAAAGGCCTATGTCTTAGCTTTATTTTAGTACAAATTTTAGTAATCTACGACTATAAGCAGCTGAGATATTATACATCTTGTACGTATACCCCCATTCCTGAGCCACATTTTTGATGTTTTCATAAATATTTATGAATATGCAAATAAGATAATTTGCATATGTAACAAGGGTATATTAGGCCTATGTCTAAACTTTAATTTGGTATTAAGTTTAGCAGTTTAGGATAAGTAACAGCTGAGATATGAGTAATTTTGTAGACAGACCCCCTTCTCAAATTCGCTATGGGTTGCCATAGAAACCATGCAATTTCACATAGCACCAAACCAAATTTTTTTGAGGACACCTTCGTTTCGCATTTAGAGGGTCCCAATAAACATTTTGGCACCCATAAAAAATTGTCCTGGGGGGTGCAAGGTAATCTAAATTGGATGCCGGGGTATAACGTTTCCTCAACAGGAAAACAATATCTTTTATTTAAAGACAATCTTAATTTTGAAAAAATATTTGATTAATGTTTCAAAATTTTATTATTCCAAAATTATCAAATATAGGACTGGTAACCATCGGCTCCCAGTTGAGACTGGGCGATGGGATGATATACCATTAAATGAGCGAAAATGTAAAATTTGCACTACAGACGACATTGGTGATGAGTATCATTATTTGTATACTTGTGACTTTTTTAAGAGTGATTTGAAACCGTATTTTATGCGAAGTCAAATATACGCAAGTATAGAGAGCTTTTTACCTCACCCAATGAAGCAACGCTCATTAAATTATCAAAATTTGTTGCAATTGTTATCATGGAAAAGTTTTCTGTGTAGATTGTTTTTCCAAAAGATTGAAATAAGTTATGTTCCAATCTATATGAAGATAAATCATATATTCTTTGTTATTAAAGGTCAATTTCCTGTCATGGACTATATTTCCAATACAATTATATTGTATTTCAAAGTACACTGTATTTATGTATTATGTCTATTTTATTGCATAACATGTTTGCGTTTATCTCTTATGCCACCTGTGAGTGGCCTGAGATGCATAGTTTTCAATAAAGTTATGTTCTTTTCTGTTCTGTTCTTATATTATTTCGCAGAAAACAATCACTCTACTTTCAATATACTGATCCACTTTATGTCGTGATCAACTTGAAATAGTCAGTGGTCAAATTGACACGTGGTAATTACAATGGCAAATATCCTGAGTGGAAAATCATGAAAAATGTTATTCTTAATGTAGTTTTCTGTTTGTGTCTGGTATATCTACTAATTATATCAGTATGCAATGCATGTGGTGGTATTTATATTGTTGTAACAATTGAAAGTACATACAATATTGCTTTAACAATGTTTCTGAAGGAGCAAAACTAACAAATCAATGTTAAGTACACAAACAGCCATAAATTTGCTGCCACTTTGCACAGAAGATGTGTCAAACAAGTTTGTAACAGAAAACTACATTTAGATCCATATCTTTATTATGATTTTTCACTCAAAGAGAATTTGCCATTGTCATCACAATATGTCAAATCGACCACTGCCTTTTTCAAGGTGATCACAACATAAAGTGAATCAGTGTATTGAAAGAATATACAAAAATAGTAAGTGAGTATGATCAGGAAATACCACAATCACAAAGTGCAGACTAACCCATGGCACCCCCAGGAAGAGCCGCACAACAACCACGAGACAACAGGAAGACAACCAAGCAAAGCAACGAACTCTCTCTTCCCCATCAAGATGATTGCAAAACTAGAAGGGACATAAAGAAACGTACAACAAAACATACAACAATTACAGAATCCCACAATGGGAGAAACAATAAAGAAAAAGTCAACAACAACAGAACAACTGCCTTAGAACGGACAGTAGCCTAAGCCACATGGGGGCTTAAATGCATTTTACTGGTACCAAATCTTCGCCCTAGATTCTGCTATTGTTGAAGTACAAAAATTGCTCAGCTCACATGGAAGCCTTCTAATTATTGCAATGTATCATCATGGAGAAACACTCTAATCAAATTAACACACTATGATGAAACAAAGAAAAGGGCTCACGACTCATAGTCAGAGCTAAAGAAAAACCTCAAGTTTAGCCACGGTGGGTTCAGCTACAGATAAGCATCAGAGACCAACCCACCGATTAAAGCTTTACGTCAGAGCCATCATAGAGTCTGAGGCCTGACCCACCGTCGTGCAATTAAAGAGGAAACCATAGCTATAAACCGTGATTGGGTTTAAAACCAGGCATGTAGACTATCGTATGACATCTAAGTTATATCCAAGCTTTATATAACGTTTGATAATCTTTTTGAATTGATCACTAAAATTAGGTTTTCCAACAATTCGTTTGATTTTATAAACTAAATCACCATAAAATATAGTTCTGATATGCCTTGTTGCAGAGGAGTTTTAACCCAATGGACATCTGTGGTAGAATGTAGAAAATGCTTTTCGAATTTTATGATATCTATAACCTTGTTCCAATAGCTTAGTAGTTAAAAATAAGTTTCTGTTGTTGAAGTCATCAACATTAGAACACACTCTTGCAAAACGAATAAGCTGAGAAATATATACGCTATAGGAAGGGGTGCGTGGAACATCTCCATCAAGAAATGGGAAATTTACTATTTCAAAATTAAAATCATCCCGTTTATCATAACTTTTAGAAGAAACAGGGTGACAGTCAGCCCATTGATGCATACCACTGCAGGAACAATACTAATTAATTTCATTTGGCTAGCAATGCAAGCGAGATTCAAACCGCTGTTGTATCTGACTAGTCAGAGCTAAACACGCTACAAATAAGGCGTACAAATAGACTTTGATAACGTATATCACTCTTTTTCTATTACACTTTAACAGCCAGTGCACGCCTACATGCACATATAAATATTAAAGTTGTCGCCTCTGCATTGGCTTATTTGTTTCATAATGATATCCTTAAATGCCTTGGCCTTGTACTTTATTGTTGACTGAAGCAGATGTGTGGTAAGTACAACACATGAGAAACTGCTTCTATACAAAACACTAGAAGTGTTCAATCTAAAGGTGCACATTGGAAATTGGCCCCCTTTTCATCAAAGGATAGAGTGGACCATCTTGTGCATCATGTGAATGGGGAAATATATAGAGGATATTTACTTTTTTGAGGTGAATACCAAATATATATTTCATCGAGTGTGTTGAAAACAACAGAATTTTCATGAGTGCGCAGCACGAACGAAAATTTCGAAGTTTTCAACTCACGAGATGAAATATATTTAATATTTACAAAAAAAAAATCTTTTTATTTTATACATTTTAGAAGATTTACATTTATTAATTTGTTAACCATGCTTCAAGCCGAATCACAATAATGTAAAAGAAGACAAAGGAGTCTTTGTGACAGAATACCTTGATCAATTTACATGATCTATAGTCATCAGGACTTACAGATAAAAATTCTTTATTCAGCGTCAAAGTGCGAGACAAGTGACGTCATAAGCTACGTCATAATTTGTTGATGACGTTGCGTAGCATATGTTACACGCATTGCCTCACTCACTGAAGCGAGAGGTATTGAAAATGCTAAATCGAAAAATTTCAGTAAATCTGAATTATTTTGGTATCAAAATGTTTCTTCATGTTCTAACTAAGAAAATGCCTACCCACACTTGATGTTTTTGTTCACAAATAAGAAAGTTATAGGCGTTTGAACTTTCGAAGTGAGCTGCATTAAGTGAATGGAAAAGTCAGAGGTGATCAAAAACCGCTACAGTGAAAATATTATACAATTATTGACTAATGAGGCATTGGATATGATGTGATATCGACCAGATAATATCAATATTGACCGAGGCGGAGCCGAGGTCAATATTGGTATTCTCTGGTCGATATCACATCATATCCAATGCCTCATTAGTCAATAACTGTTTTATTATATAACATTTAGAGAAAGATGTACAGGTATCATTGCACCTGGAAAAATTACTGAACTTATATACAAGTTTTGGGACAGTCAAGTATTTAGCAGAAACAGTGCAAACCTAGATAAGACCACCATTTCACTATTTTATATATGTTGTGCATGAGTGTCATCATTTAGCATTTACTAACAAGAATTCTAACACGCCTCGCCTGTAGAGCCAATGTTAAAACAGTGCGATATATCAAACAATAATTCACAGCGTTGAAAGCGCAGGGAAAATGTGTGATAGCTGACGTCATTTGTTACTGGTAAATGACGTCATTCATGGCGTTAGACGGTGTAACGTCGTTTTTACGCTTGAAAGACGTTATAAATACATGTAAACGTATGCGACGTGGTCTAAGTATTGGCGGGAGTTCTTCAGTGCACAGGCGGAAAGTTGGAAGAAGCTGACGTGTATAAATTTGTTTTCGTCGTTTATTGTGCAATAAAATCGAAATAGATCAGCTCCAGTACGTGATTTGTCGCGTTCTTGGCAACTACGATAGAATTACAAGCGGCGCTTTAGAAAAGCAGAACCGGAACGGAAAAAACACAAGCAATCTAATTTTAGTAACTAATATTCACCAGCAAGCGCGCGCCAGCCAGTGAATATGACAATATATTGACTGGCCACGTGAGCGCTCTAAGCCAATGAAAATCGGTCTTTTAACTTAGTTATATAATAAAGGCTGATATCAATCACTAGTGATTGATATCATATCATTTCACTAGTGATTGAAGTCACTTTTATTTGTTTTTTATATGCATTGATTTCACTGCTAAGTATAAAATAATGGGCAGTATTTTACTTTCATCTGAAGTAAAGTGAAAATTCCAACCTTTAAAATGTTCTTCATTGAACACGGTGCACAAAGCTTATTGTTAAGGTATTAATTGGCTTTTCGCTTACTGTTCAGGCGGCAACTTTAATATTCATATCTGGGCGTGGTTCAGCTATTTCATCTGCTAAGGAAGGGAAATCAGGTTTTATTTATAATTTGGTAAGGAGTTAGTAAGCTTTTTGGGCCCGCAAATGTACGTGCATTTCATGAAAATCCTAATCGTATACACACTGAACTCACATTTATTAACCGTTAAAGCGCATAATCACAAAATGTATGTTTTTGTCGTCCACTAAACTATTTGAAGCCTCATAGACAAACAGTGTGGACCTAGATCAGACTGCTCCTGTAGGAGCAGTCTGATCTGGGTCAACAATGTTTGCCTCTATGCTTATGTTAAATGGACATTTTCAGATGCAGTTATTTTGCTGGCGTTTTAAGGACTAAATAATGCGTTTTGCGTCTATACTGAGGTAATGGCGCAAGATTATGCAGTTACTTTTGAATAAAACCACGCCTCATTTTCAGCTTT
The DNA here is from genome assembly GCA_964019695.1 of Loripinus fragilis. Taxonomy (NCBI): domain Eukaryota; kingdom Metazoa; phylum Mollusca; class Bivalvia; order Lucinida; family Lucinidae; genus Loripinus; species Loripinus fragilis. Next base: position 31,180,502 of record OZ026530.1, on the reverse strand, counting down.
AGCTATGTCTAAGGTTGACCAGTCCTAATCACGCATTCATGAGGCGCCGCCTTTACAGTAAGCGAAAAGTCAAAGAATATAGCATACATCACGCATAGAATAACTTTCGAGCTAGCAATCTGTGAAAATATTCTCGTGTGTCCCATAACTCAACTCATCATGGTGTGTCTCGTATGGGTTTTTCTGTCATAGCCTGTTACCGCTGTAAAATGTATTATTATAACATTTCGTGAGCAAAACAAGCATTGTTGCCATTTATGCAAGAATTTAGACCACTTTCACTGTTTGCAAAGGCCTCTTTTATTTCATTTCGTCATCTTTTGAGTCACTGACGGGTGTGTGTGTGTGTGTGTGTGTGTGTGTGTGTGTCCCATATTCTCGGTAAAAGCAAGGGTGACTGGAATAATCTCGCAAATGTCTGAATTTCATGAAAAGATGAAACATGCAAATGAAACTAGAAACCAATCGGGGTATCTACGCTGTACCGTTTTAGCTATAAAATGTATGCGCGACACACGGATTAGAATTTTTTTTTTACCAGAGTCGAGCGTCATTGACTCAAAATGTGTGTGTTCCGTATGGTTAAAATCACGTGACTGTGACCTACGTTGGCCACCCTGTTTATGGGTTAATGCATAGAGGATCTTACAAGTGTGATCATTTCATATGATTTTTTAACGAGCCTTAGCTGAGTTTGATAAAAATGAATGATCGCAAGTGTAATAATCTGTTTATCATATGATATTTTAAATGCGATTTTATTACCTTCAAAGTATACTTCCACGAACATTTGCACTGTTGTAACGAGTGTTGTCATGACGTTACTTGTTTCCGCTGAAAGTGTTATGTAACGTCAATCATCCGGGAGAATAGCCGGCACAATTCGAGAGTCTACACAAGCCTCGGGCGTACGTAAGGCTCATTACGAGCAGTATTCTTTGACTTTTCGCTTACTGTAAAGGCGGCGCCTCATGAATGCGTAATTAGGACTGGTCAACCTTAGACATAGGTGAAAGCTGAAAATGAGGCGTGGCTTTATTCAAAAGTAACTGTACCATCTTGCGACATTATCTCAGTATAAACACAAAACACATTATTTAGTCCTTATAACGCCAGCAAATAACTGCATTTGAAACTGTCTATTTAAGATAAGCATAGAGGCAAACCTTGTGGCCCCAGATCAGACTGCTCCTACAGGAGCAGTCTGATCTGGGTTCACACTATTGTTTATGAGGCTTCAAATATTTTAGTGGACGACAAAAAACATTCATTTTGTGATTATTCGCTTTTAGGGTTAATAAATGTGAAATCAGTGTGTATACGGTTAGGATTTTCATGAAATGCACGCCCAAAAAGCTTATTAACTCTTTACCAAATTATAAATAAAACCTGATCTCCCTTCCTGAGCACGGCCCAAAAAGCCACATTAACTCTTTACCAAATTATAAATAAAACATGATTCCCCTTCTTGAGCAGATAAAATAGCGGAACCTCGCCTAGATATGAATATTAAAGTTACTGCCTTTACAGTAAGCGAAAAGTTTATTAATACTATGTACAAAAAGCTACATTTTGTAGCCGGAGCTAAATTCTGAAGCCTCTTAAAATCTATTCTTCTGATTAACCCTTAAAGCGCCAATCACGACTGCAGCAGGCGACAAATTTTGAGACATCTTTCTCAATTTTCAACAAAAATAAGGTATAATATTACATGAGAATCGTCTGCTGCAGACGATTCTCATTAAATATCATGCCTCGTTTGTTATTTTTGAAAAAGCGGCTATTTTTTTAATTGTCGTCTGCTGCAAATTATAGGTGGCGCTTTAAGGATTAGCCGAAAAGTTAATCAACAGAATAATTAAAGCTCAGGTATTTTCAATGAAATATCACTTTATCATCAACCTGTCTACAGCGTTTATTGTGAAATATCGTAACCTTTTTTCGCTGTATTCAAATTTGTAATTTTGTTGGCATGGTTTCTGTGACGTCAACGTCACGTTATCAAAGTAAACACTCGATGTACGCCCGATGTATGATTAATACGGAATGAACGTTTATTGTGAAATATCGTAACCTTTTTTCGCTCTATTCAAATTTGTAATTTTGTTGGCATGGTTTCTGTGACGTCAACGTCACGTTGTCAAAGTTAACACTTGGTGTACGCCCGATGTATGAATTTACGGAATGGGCCGAGGCAGATCCGATTGATGTAACGTGTGGTCATAACATTATTTATGACATGACGTTATCCACTGAATAACAGTAGCGTCACGTGATCAATAGCGTTGTATCACTCCCAGACGAAACATTCTGTGCAATAATAAGTTTACTTACTAAATTGTTTGGTGATATCTAACAAACACGTTGGCACGAGCTGCTTTCCTGGGGTGCAAAATAAAGCTTCATCAAACGGATCCCATGTCTTCCCCGTAAACCGTTCCAATGGTGAACACGGTGAGGCAAAATCTCTTAGAATAGGGATCATAAATATCACAAGAATTAGTAAGTTAAAAAACGTAATTGTTAAACAGTAACGTAAAACGTTCATCTTTCTTCTTTTAAAATAAAACAGTAAACCGTTCCTAAGAAATGCATTCTTTCCTTTTTTTAAATAAAACATGGCGTTTTTTCAACTACGCTTAATAACTCAACTCTTACACACCCCCCTTAGCTTTTAAGAAGGCATGCTGGCTGAATAAGTCAACTCTACAAACTTTCTTAAACTTTTAAGAAGGTATGTTGTGTCAAAAGCAAACCAACTGTTTGTACATCATAATTTTATATTTAGCTAACGAACATTTTCAGCGTAAAATTGTAAATAATTTCTTAACCATCATATTAGCATATGTTTTGGGTGCTCAAAAGAACCTTCATTAAGACGGTTCTTTCGAGTACCAACAACATATGATTTGGCTGATTTTTCAAGAAAATTATTTTCTGTTACACACTCTTAAATAAAGGCCTGTACATGTATATAATGCAGAAAGTGCATCCTTGCAGTATACAGTCATGTGTGTTTTATATACAGATAGATGATACTAAATATGACATGGACGCATCCAAAGGGGACAGGGCGTCCGGACCCCCCCCCCTGAATATTTCACAAAATATACGGTTTCTTAGAAATACTGGTCCGGATCCCCTAAAAATCACAAAGCAACCAGGATAGCATACAATGTTGGGTCATCATTGGCACGCCGACGAAACGCCATTTAAATGGCGTTTCGCTGGCGGGTCGCTAATGACCCGTTTAAAATGGTATTTGGATCCTACCTCCCCTCATCAACAAAAAAAAAAAAAAAAAAAAAAAAAACAAGTCAAAGTTGGACCCCCTCTGATAAATCTTTCTGGATCCACGCATGCTATGGACCAGATCTACATGTATGGATGCGCAAGCTGATCCGCGCTACTCGTACTGACACAGTGTCACATAATTACTGTAGTTGCAAGGTCAGCATAAATTGCTGAATTGCTATAGGTATACACGTATAAGGGCAACTAGCAATCTCTATATCATTAAATACATTGAGGATCTAACGTGAGTGCTCATGTATTATTGAATTTATTAACTGAGTTGGGGGAAAAACGTTTAAAGCGAGACGACTTGCCGAGCATTTTATCCATGTTCGCAACGAGTTAAAAATTCTCGAATACAAGATTACGAATAATAAATTCTAATACTACATGTTTGACGTAGAAATTCCATTATTTATCAAACAAATAAAAGTGGTAATTCTGTTTTTATCTAGAAAGATTTATTTCCTCTAAGGAAATAAATCTCTTTAGCCGGAGCTCCTTTTTCTTGATACAAGTGACCCAAGGCATCGATGAAATGAAACGCAATCCATATTCATAACATAACGCTTCTCTACACTTATGACGTCACACACATTTTAAATGACGTCATGCGCACATGCGATGACATTGCATAACGTTTCTGTCTCCGAGGATCGAGGTGCAAAAACGAAAAATTCTAGAAAAGCACAATAGATTTATTAACAAAATGTTCGTTACGATCTAAATAAGAAAATGACAACCCACACTTTATGTTTTCGTTCACTCGATGTGTGTTTCGCCCGAAATTCTAAGATGGCTACCAAAACAATAATGGATTTTCGTGAGGGACTATGCACACGAAATTTTTAGATTTGATTTTTTGAATGACGATGTATGTTTTTTTTCGTGTGGATATATGAACTGGAAAAAATAATTTGAAGGTAGAAATTTCGCTTCGCTTTTCAACCATTAGGGGCGTTTGGTTTGCTTGTTTCAGGGCGCAGCCATTTTTTTGGAACTCGGGATCTGTTCAATATCAGCTATTCTAGAAAGTTATATCTGTTTTCGAAATTTCTACACTTTGAAGAAATAGCTCGTGTTAAAATGGCTGTTTGCTTTGAAATGATAGTGAGTGAAACATAAACCACAGTGCAGTGATTCAAAAATATGTAATTGTTTGCCGATTTTCATTCGAAAGTTGAACTTTTACTGTGTTAATGGTGTTTTTGCGAACTGGGAAGCTCCCGTGTCACTTTTAAACGGTTATTCGGTCATTTCAGGAACAGTAACTCTTATTGAATTGTTTTCTATGAATGGACACTGCATACCAGCGTGATGCGCGTATGAATATCGCTGTTAATCAGGTCAACCACGCCTCGTAGTGTATTCCAATGAATGGAAATAAGCCGTTTCATGATAAAACCTGCCTTTCAGAATTTTAAAAGACTACTCTGTTTAATACAGGGGCTATAGTTAGTTCTCAGAAATTTGATGTCGCAAGTTGAGCTATCATACCTTACATGTATAACCAACAGCAGTGTGCACGTGCTGGTCATTGCATAAGGATATATCTCAGTCACGCATACATGTCATAAACTGAATGACCTGGCGCTTTCACATCGTTTCTTGATTAGATTTCTTGTAAATGTTATAGTAATGGGCCAGCTCATTTAATTTATCACACCCTTTAAACATGAAAGCGCAGCCATCCACTATATTTCGGTCTCTGTATTCTTCCTGCGTGTACGCTGTTCATATAAACATAAATGCGGCAGATACTGTAATGCATTTAACATGCGTGAAGTAATCATACACGCAGAGCCATCAAGTGGGTCTATGCACCTAATTTTCGGCCCATAGGTTCGTCCAAATGGTGCCTGCTTAAGTCGTCTGCTGCACATAGTTGATAACGTTTGCTTATGTTAGTACAGAGGCAAACTCCAAGTTTTCAAGTGTTTAATAGAGTCGGATTTGAATGCTCTCTTTTCAGTACATATTTTTGTCCACAAAATTATTTGCCCGATTGTTGTTAGTTATTTCCCTGTAAGTGTTCTTGCTAGTATGCACGCATGTGCAGTCTGTTCTTGAGCTTTCGGTACTCGGCCTGGGTAGTGATTAATGCAGACGGATCTTTGGAAATTTATATAAAAGATAAATAAATAAAAGAAAGTCAGCACCTATTTGTGTACACAATAATTATTTCAGAAAAGAGCCCAGTTTTGTCTGTTTATTTTGTACTAGTGAACGCTCTTGCGAGAATGCGCGCATGTACGATTTCGTGGAAAAATCAATGCAGTCGGAACTTTGGCAAGTTTATAAAACAATCAGATCCTATCAGAATATGCCGAAACGACCCACCCTAAAACCAGGCCGAAAACGACCCAGCCGAAACTACCCACGGCCGGAAACGGGTGCACGACAATTCGTCGAAAACCATTTCGCCGATACGACAATTGGTCGCATACGACTTTTGGTCGATGCGACATTTCGCCAAGTAAGACATTTGGTCGAAAAAAATAGTCAGGTACGACATTCGGTCGAAATTGTCAAGTCATTGTTTTTCGACCAAACGTCGTACTCAACGGAACGTCGCATCTACCAAATGTTATTGATTATTAAAAAAAGAAAATCATAAGAAATCACTGTGTTTACATGGCGTTCAGCTTATAAAGGTACTCTCAATTAATTTTATAAAGTTGCTTCAAAGCTAATTAGTGTATAAATGTATTTATTAAAATGACTCTATAATGGGCGGGGGTCTAAAGCATCATTTTTCACTAGGAATAGGCGGGCCCAAAAAGTGGCATAAAGGGCTTTCAGTACACGAAGGACAGAGATACTAATACTGATACTGGCGTGAAAATAAATTGGAGACGTGAGAACCGTAAATGTAAACAATTTTTATTTTTTTCTGTACAAATCAGTTTTCGACCAAATTTCGACTAAATTTCGACGTAATTCGACGAATTTTCGACCAATTGTCGTAGTCGACCAAGTGTCGTAGTCGGCGAAACGTCGTATCGACCAAATGTCGCATTCGACCAAACGTCGTTTCGACGAAATGGTTTTCGACCAAATGTCATGGATCCGCCGGAAACCTATGTTTAATAAATGTGCTACATCCGCTTTCCAGCGTCAAGGCAGTGACCCGATATATAGGTCACTGGTCATTGCTACCACGTCGTGCAACAGAACCCATAGCGGCTTCTTTGATCTTAAATATTGCTATCAGCGAGCCTCTGCTGATAACATAAGCAGAAAGTTTGGCCCCAGATCTGGTCCGACAAAGTGTTTAAAAGTGATCGAACCTGACGGTTTTCCTGACTTCTTTTATCATACATTTGAATCTACATGTAAAAACAAGGGCGACGATGGGTCTGCGCGGGCGCTCAGGGTGGTCCCTGCTTTTAACAAAGTCGGGGTTCTCGCGGCTTTAAACATTATATAGGCGTCTGGTAAATAAAGCAAATTTCGATAATCTCAAGGTCTGTTCTGTTTTCAAATACAGAGCCAAAAACCATGCTCTATAAGTTCCTTACATGCGTATATGAGCAGTTAAAGGCCTCGACTTAAACGGTAGGATTTGCCTTATGCGATTCTGTCTTATAAGACTCCTTCTTTGAATAAATACCTGGAGATAGTTTCATCACGGAGAGAGGTTTCATTGTTGTTTATGTAAAAATGATTGATTGATTGAGCGAATAATTGATTGATTGTGTTTGTGTACATCATTCGGTTTGTTGATACATGTACTCACATGTAGCTTGTGATGTAATGAAAAAACGAACTCTTCATCTGCTAAAGCCGAGTTCATTGATATGGCACTTAATGCCATATCTTTTCTTGTTTATTGAGCAAGCGCTCGCCCATTGCTCAACAATGTAATTATCACACTGGCAAGCGCTCAATCGAACGCTCTCATTGTTGAACTCGCCTCTGATTTGATCAAGCACTTCAAGCAAAATACATGTAATATATAATTTATTGAATCATTCTATTTAAAATATGGGATTTTTAAACCTCAGGAGGTGAAAATCATATAAAGAATCTCGTGCTTGCGCACTCGTTTCTTCATCGGATTTTTCACTTCCCTCGGTTTATTAATCCCATATTTAAATAGATTGATTAATAAACTCTATATATTATGATATGACATTAAAATTACTTTAAAAGATCGTTTAGCGTTGAAAACGGTAAGAGTATTGCCATTAATACGCGACGTTGTTAAAAGCGTCATTTCCTAACGATACACGAAAAACTCGTGGTTTATTGATTTTAATACATGGCGTTATGTCACTCCTATACGCGACATTGTATGATAAACTATATTACATTCGACTAAATAAAAAAGATACTGATCAGACGGCACCAGGACTCTATCTGATTTTGGAAAACATCGACAATTTCACTTACAAATGATCTCAGATATTGAACGTAAATTGGCTCAGTGAGACTATTTTTTTAGCAAATGCAGATAAACGGTGATCAGGTCAGCCTGTGCCTTTACAAGCGTAAGCTTTATTAAAATTCAAATGAGTTGCACTAGTCTGTTTGGGCCACGTCGCGAGAAAATCTGTCTTCGGGGTTTCCGACAAGGCGAGACTCAAACCAGTCTAAACAGCTACAGAGACTATCTAGAAAATTTAAATTTCACCTGTAGCACCTTTACATATGATACTTTGTGCTAACATATTCATTATTTTGCCACTTGTGGTAAAACATATTCATTATTTTGCCACTTGTGGTAAATAATTTGCTCGTGTATGTTATTTGGGCCTCGATGCGACAAAACCTGTATCGGGGTTTCCGACTACATTTCAAACCAGTCTCCTCAGCTACAGAGACTAGCTAGAAAGTTGAAAGTTTGCTTATGGCAATCTTAGATATGGTACTTTCCAAAACGCGAATAACAAAGGCGCTGATCAGACTGCGCGGATGCGCAGGCTGGTCTGCGCCTTTGTTGTTCGCAAACTTCCGAAGACAATTTTTCTCGCGACGAGGCCCATTTAATAAAAGGGCTATATCGTATGTTTCGTTCTAACAGCTGTGACTAGTGGCACATCGTTCGAACGACTGCTACATCATGTTTTATGCTTTTGAAATAATTATTACATTGACAACGTCTGTGTGCTCGTATTAATACCGTCCATCAGGATTACAGCTCCGTGACGGTATAGACAACGCGTTCGTTACCCACTGTGCGTAATGCTTATCAGAAACCCCCACCCCCTCTCCGACAGAGCTAATCAATGAATAAATGTTCTTATTCTTGAGCTTTTTGGTAACTGTAAAGGCGGCACCTCATGAATGCGTAAATAGGACTGGTCTACTTTAGACAAGGGTAAAAGCTGAAAATGAGGTGTGATTTTATTCGAAAGTAACTGTATCATTGTACCATTACACCTCAGTAAAGTCAGTTATGATTTAAACTTTAAAACGCCAGCAAAATAACTACATTTGAAAGTGTCTGTTTATTGAGTCAATAAGTATAGACGCAAACAGTGTGGACCCAGATCAGATATATATAGCAGTCTGATCTGGATCTACACTGTTTGTTAAAGAGGCTTCAAAATGTTTCAGCAGACAACAAAAACATACAACTTTTTTGTGATATGCACTTTAAGGGTTAATACATCTGCGCGCGCATATGCAGTAATCTGTGGTAGGTTCAATATAACTGTAAACTGAGACTACCTGTACGCCCAAAAACAAGGTAAACTCGCCACTGTTTGTTTACAACGATTCTCATCTATCTTTGAAACAATAATACATGTATTTACAAAATTATAAATAAACCCTGATCTCCCTTCCCTAGCAGATAAAATAGCCGAACCACGCCCAAATATAAATATTAAAGTTACCGCCTTTACAGTCAGCAAAAAGTCCTATTGTACATGAGTTATCATCGTGTATTGAAACTGTTAAAGGAGTCGAGGATAAGAGATAGCATACGAGGCTAGCCGAATACTCTGTCTGTTTTTGCGACACGTTTGATAAATTCAATTACAAAGGAGCACGTACGGTTTATGTTAGAATCTATTTACAAAATATATCACATGCCTATAAAATTACTTAAAAAAGTAAGAAAGAGGACAAAGATCAGGAATCGATACAATCAAGCACCACACCTGACCCAGTATACCAATGGGAAGGTGACAACGTCACAATTAGACATCACAAACGAGAGCCAAGAGGCCAGCCCTTTCCCAGCAGGTGACCACAAGTTCGCATTTTTGGCCTGAAGGCGTCATTGTTTTGCCATCTTCTATGCAGCGTAAAATACACGTCATTAATTAATTCGATTTTTTTTATGTTTTTCACATTGATTTTCAGCGATAACTTTTTAACTATTAATTTTAGCAAATTGTTTTTGCGTGAAAGTTGTAGAGACAAATAAGCGCCGATTTCTCCAAGTGGCCCAAAGTTTGTGGCACTAACAGATTTTGTGTACATAGGTGAAGCTTTTGCAATAAATTGAATTCAGAAAGTATTTATAATTTAAGAAAAATGCCCAGTTTTGTATTTAATATGCAATCGTATTAACGGTTTTGTTGGAGTGTAAAACGAAAAAACTGAACACGACAACCAATTGAGCAAATGTTGTGTAGCTATGAATCACAACACCAGTGTCACTTCAAGCTAATTAATTGGATGTTCGAAGCGTGTTGCACGGGCAAGTGAGCTTGGCAGCTGTATTTCATGAGGCTATAAACGGTTGCAAAAATCTAATGATTCGTTAAAGGCGTGCTTTGAAAATGTAAATATTTAACTATTAGACCACTGTCTAGTCTAGCCACGCCCTCGACTGGTTTCTGTCTGCGTTAGCTTTACAAGAGACCGGGACATTGTATGTCGCGTGGGATCTAGCTATGACGTGTACCTGACCCTTTGAGTGGTTGACTGATATCGTTGCGCTGTTGCTGGACAAAAAAACCCCTATGCATCTAACTGTGTCTTCGCTCGTCAACTGCTAATGACACTTGTAAAAAAGTTTAGACCCAGATCAGACCCCGCAAAGTGTGTGGCAAAGCTGGACACTGAGAGTATTGCCAATTTTAAAATCCATCTTTGGGAAAAGATCGTTTTTATAAAGACGTCAAAAACATACAAAAAAACTCATGTACATGTTAACCCTTTATGTACCCAAAATATGTATACATGTATAGGGTCTTACATGAGCGCTCCCCTTGTTGCAGATATAGAGGATCTTACATACGTGCTCCCCTTGTTGCAAATATAGAGGGTTTACATGAGTGATTCTCTTGTTGCAGATATAGAAGATCTTACATGAGTGTTTCCCTTGTTGCAGATATAGAGGACCTTACATGAGTGCTGCCCTTGTTGCAGATATAGAGGAAGTTACATGAGTGCTCCACTTGTCGCAGATATAGAGGCTCTTACATGAGTACTTCTCTTGTGCAGATAGAGGATCTTACATGAGTGCTCCTCTTGTTGCAGATATGTTGGATCTTACATGAGTGCACATGTTTAATTAAATTTATCAAGCGATTTGGGGAAAAGAGATAAAATGCGAGGCTTGCAACGAGTTTCATAAGTTCGATAATACAAGAGCGAAAATGTTAGATTCTATTCAAGATTACTTTGAAATTTCATTTCTGCCATAAAAACGTTATACTTTTGTCATGTTGCACGCAACGTGGTTATGGACGTCATAACGTTTCCCGTAAATCTATCAACCACTATTATTGCATAAAAAGCTGTGTCGCACGCTATTAAAGCCATGTTTTAACCGGCAAAAATCCATGTATTAATCAGGCAATTCACATGCTGTTGATGCACGACTTTTGTACAGTACATATCCGCGTTCTAGGCCGTCACAAAAATTGACGTCATCAACGTAATTAAGTGACGTTAGGATGACGTAAGTCTTTTCTCTGGAACAGGCTTTTTCAAAACCTACGAATCCTTCATGCTTTTGCGCGCCATTACAGTAATACAAAAATGAACTTTTCGAAGCGTTTTTCCGAAGTTTTCAAGTGACAAAATGACTATGCAATAATACCGATCAAACATGTTTTTCTGATACACTAACATATGCTAGACCCCTCGAGGTCGTTAAAACCCTCGCCTTTCAGGCTCGGGTTTAACACCACCCTCGGGGTCCAGCAGATGTTAATGCATAGAAAAGCATGTTTGGTCCCTATACATGTGGTTTATCGATTTTATTGCTGGTGTAATTTCACTCTCAGACGCGACGTCATATGATATAATAACGGTTAATTTTGCAAATTGTAAAGGCCCTGAGAAAAGGCCGCACAATGCGGCATTTTATGTTTGCTATTACAAATACATTTTTTTTAATTATAGCCGGACACCGCTACATATCTACAATGGACTATCCCAAGCCTATTCTTTCAATCCAGAAAGTGATTTCCATTAGAATATAAAGAGTTTATTGCCTTTCTAAGATTTTGATAGTTTTCTCTAATATTTGTTTTCAATTTTCCCATACGGACACTTTTTCTGCTGTAACACATTTGCTATACCGTGTGCCTTACCGTAAACTAATCCAGCTATTGACGGGCATCAATATATGCACATGTATGTATTACCTCATATTACATGTTAACATGCACCCGGTGCTTTGACTAAACTTTGTATTCACCAAAATCGTTTGCATGGTATGCTTGATTAATTTTAATTTATTCATTGCATATCATTATTGCATAGGGCCAGTTAAGCTTTTTTTCTAGCGTAAAATTATATTTTTTTTTTGCTAACCCATCAATTTAAACATGTGTTTTGGGTGTTCAAAAGAACCGTCTCATAGAGACGGTTCTTTTGAGTACCCACAACATATGTTTTGGATCAGAAATAAGAAAAATGATATTCTGTTACGCACTCTTATCTGGGGCCATGATTATTGGTTATGGTGCTGTGGTCTTCTATCAGACGTGAGATTCCCAACAATGTAACATTTTGACAAGTGTAGACTAAGACGTGCCTGTGCAGCGTCCACCTTCATTACAGGTAGCTAAACACTAATAAAGTATTTTAGCGACCAACAAAGGCTCTGATCAGACCGCACGTTTGCACAGGCTGATCTGAGGCTTACCACAAGGTTGGAAATATCATGTCGCGGCTCACATGTTTACCTTGTATTTTGGTTTTGATATTTGTAGAATATATCCACATTGTTAGTGGCCAAGAAGAAAAAAACACACTAAAAAGACGATTGTTCTGACAAAGTTTGGTACTGGGGCGGACTTGATTTAGCAATTTTTAGAGTACTCGGCGTACGCCAGAACAGCCACATAAAAAGTACAACTGGGCACTTTGGAGTACTCCGGAATTAATCAAGCGATACAAAATATTTCCGCACATGCAGGCAATGATTGCCATCTTTTTTGGAACAGGTCACGTGACTGTTCTGTCTGCACCACCTCGAAAGACGGAGTACTCCGGCGTACACCAGCACAGATGTTCCAGCGCACTTGATTTCTGTTCTGCCTGTTCGGAGTAGAAGGAGTAAAGAGAACAGCTAAATCAAGTCTGCCCCTGGTCACGCATTCAGGCAGATTGTCAAGGATGAGTTCATACTGGAACGCATGGAATTTGGTACCAAACTATCCGGGGCTCATCTTTTACAATCTGCAGCAATGCGTTGTACCAAACTTTCGGTTTTTACCAATATGTTTTTATTATTTTTTTACTCTGAAATTCTATGTCAAAGTTTATAAGCCTTGAACTGGCTATAGACCCCCTCCCCCCCAGGGGGAATTTTGTACACTATGATTTTCTAAAACAACATTATATAAGACACAAAATAAAAGATGTTAGCCCTCTGAGAGTGGTTGTATTAACGTGTAATCACGTTATATACGTTACCCCCCGAAATAGCATTTAACATCCATTATAATGTCTCAACCATGACATGTTCGTACATATTTGCATGCTGACACAGGTTTATGAACTTCTTATACCACAGTTACATATTTTTAGTATTACTTTTATAAATGTCTTGATTTATTACCATTGTATACGTTATTTACTTTTTTCCTGTGTTATTTCCAAGTATCAGTATGGTAATTATTGAATATACGTGTATTACATCTGTCACAGAATAGAGCAAATTTGTAAGGCTGCTACTTAAAATGTTTTAAGTTCCTTATTATGGTCGCTTACACTATTTTTCAGGCACATGTTATGTATGTTACCCTAAAAGTAGCATTAAACATTCAAGATAATGTCTCTAACCAGCCCTGCTTACACTAATCGAAAGTTCTAACTGATCAGTCTTAAAATCTATTTTCTAGAAAACTACATATTTTTGACAAGCAAAATGTTTAGCACATAATACAAGTCCAATCTTATGTCGATTTTTTATGTTTATTCCTGAAATAACATGTTCTATAACCGTATCTAACCTGTTGGGGCGAATTGCATTTATAAACCTCGATTATTGCCTGCTTTGAAAAAATGCAAGTGATCGGTTAGAACTTTCGATAAGTGTATACTTATCTGCATGCTGGCACAGATTTATGTACTTCTTCTAACAAGGTTATCTATTTTAAGCATCATTTTATAAAGGCCTTGAGCTTTAACTGTTATATGTGTTACCAAATGATGCATACGTTATTCTGAGTATCTGTATAGCAGTTGTTACCTATACATGTATTAAGTCTGTCAGTGAATTGAGAAAAAATATAAGGCAGAAATAAATTGAAGTTCCTTATTGATCTATGGTGAATAAAACTATTATTATAGTGTGATCTATCAACCTTCGCTGTTTGCTAACATAAACAGTACATACATTTGTACCATGCATTCAAATCGGAAGTTCTGAGAGACAGTCACTGTGCAATAGCTCAGTTCTGGGCAAGGTATATGGATATAATTCAGATGGTGTTGACACTGATTAGAGCTACAAGGAAAACAACTTTGAATTGCATGTCAGCTCTATCTGTATGTATTGTTTCCAATCTTAATTGCACATTATCACAGTTCTACGCTGTTACGACATAAAGCCAGTCAGGAAGGAAGAGGGGAATCTTTTTGGAAAATTCCTTTATGCGATGATGATGCTACCAGGGAAAAATAATGCACACAACTAGTAAAAACTTTTCAGTACTTTATGTACTAAGAAAACATCGACAACACACTAATAATACAACGACGCCACCTACGCTATTATTTCTGGCTAGTTGACCATCCTATACTAGGGCAAGTTGCCACTCTAAGATCATTTCAATTAGAATCAATCTTAGAGTGTCCTGCTCTAGATGTACGTCAACTTGTCAGAAATAAGAGACGTAAAGAATATGATTCACATACAATCTAAGCTCTAAGAAAAAAAATTGGGCCCTTTGGTACTTAAGTATCATGTTGTTAAGTACTCTTGGTTATTAAACCCGTTTTGCGAACACTATATCTTCTTGGCCACACGTTGTTGACTTCCAGTCAATCGGCTCTAAGATATTAGGGCTGTGATTGATCCTTCGTATCGGAACGTCAAATGATTCATATAGGATTGCTTATAAGGTGCTTTGATCGTCTTTTTGTATAGAGACGTCAAGTATCTTCTTATACGACGGTTCCTGATCGTCTCCCCATATTGGGACGTCAGGTTATTTTATCACAATTCCAGCCGGTTGGCTAACAACTCGATCTGGTCTACGTAGCTGGTCGCTAGTATTGGGACCAGATTCCACGCTGTTCGTGGCCTGAGGGTACAGCTAGTAAGTGCCCTCAGGTGTTAAATCGTGTGGCTCACCAACATTCGGCCTCCAATGTAGGAGGGGACACAAATCAGAGACGATTCTGCAAAAAAAAAAACAATCTACTTTTAGAATCTCAGAATCACTCTGTTGCGTCAATAATGGAGTTGTTCGTTTCAAGTTTACAAAAATAAAAATAATTTCAGTGGTCTTATTTTTTTAAAATTACAGCCTAACCCTATAAGCAAGGGATTAGCCGTCACCCGTGGGTGTATGGCTAACGGCTCCCATGCGGTTAGGATGGATCGACTCTTCTAAATATCCACACTCAAAAATATGCAATAGAGAAGTTATTTTAGTGACTGGCCTATGTCAGCGCTAAACAATACGTCCTATGCCAAACGAACAAACCCATACGTTACAAAATTTCCAGTATGCTGTCATAACGTCACCCTGGTTTGAGACGCTATTGCAGCCAAAACATCAAGAACCTGTGGCCTTTTTTCCCTCTCAGGTCACGTAATCT
This sequence comes from Loripinus fragilis, assembly GCA_964019695.1. Lineage (NCBI taxonomy): Eukaryota > Metazoa > Mollusca > Bivalvia > Lucinida > Lucinidae > Loripinus > Loripinus fragilis. Next base: position 31,165,022 of record OZ026530.1, on the reverse strand, counting down.
AGATAGTTTCGAGGTTTACAAATACTGATACCAATTCTCTTAAAATTCCAGGAAAACGTTGAACAGCATGGTGCCGACGTAATGTTTGGACGTTTACGTCAGACATCACCCTGCCCATGCGCTAATTTCGTACTTGTATAACGTATCAGTTGTAAACAGCTAACTATGACCCCTCGTCAAACATATTTACATCAATATTGAGAGATTACATTCTGCTGTTTTATGCGTGTAAAAACGTACAATATTTTTACATGTATTTTGGTGGAACAAACACCTACCTAATCTCTAAAATACATGTCAGCTATCACCTTATTTATGTAAGTGTGTTGTAGTGTATGCACCTAACCCTTATTCTTATATGCGTCAGATATAACTCGATCTGACACATACAGGTTGCTACAGAAAGTCGACTATCACTGGCAGTTAAATCGTCTTTCCAACAACGCCATATAAATCACAACAACTTAAAATCTAGCTGCTAAAATTGTTTATTCACCTATCGGCCCCGCGGTAAATCTTCCAGCATACCATTATAGTTTTATGTGCAGATCCGACATGGCCAGTGACTACCTTTGGCCAAAATAACCCGTTGAGTCCATCCGGACAGCTTTACTATAGCCGCAAGAATGGTCCCACCAGATTTTCAGGCACTACGCATGTGCGTAGATTAATACGCAAGTGCGTAACAATCGCTATTTTCGCCAAAAAAACAGGATGTTATTGATAACACCTGATAGAACTCGTACACGGAATGCTGGCCGATTCAACAGACGACAAAATAGAAAACGAGTGACATATTATTTCAATACAATGTGACATGCAAGAGACATCGCGATTCAATGCAATAACACAAATCGCCATAGCCCTGTCATGTACAATTTCAACACAGTCAAATACTTCACGTACCTTTCTATAATAATGAATAGCGTCTTTATATCGTACCTCTCTACAGTATCTTTATAATGTCCCCTAACAAGAATGGGAAATTACGTCCTTTATATAGTGAAAAGTGCACAAGATCTCCAAGATCTTCAAGAAAAGTAACGAAATCGTGCAAGCGTTACTAAATAAAGACACAATGAATTCGATCTCAGACAAATCGCCCTTTTATTGGACTATTAGTAGAAAAGGTACCGTATCACGCTTTGTATAGGTGACCAGGTGCATACCTAAACCTTTGCGTATTTGTGCGTATACGCAACCATCACTGATTCTGTTGTTCCTTATATTATACATCGTAACATACGCACACCATTCAACTAATTACAGTCATAAATTTGTCTTTTACTCATCGCAGATGCAAAAGAACTACTGGAACAAAATGGGTTTAGTGTGTCATAATCATCGGTTCTTTGCTTGATAGATGCTTTTTACATAGCTAGCAGGCAAATAATGAACCCCGTGCCAAGTCAATGGAGGTATTATAGGCTTCAGCAGCTAAAACTACGCTTCATACTACAAATGGAATGGTGTATTACTCATCACATCAGAGCTCAATATGGTGAAACAACTCTTCAATGTACTGAAATGCTGCTTTGCTCAGATGAAAAATAGAATGAGTACTAGAGGCAGTTTCTCGCTTCAACACTCCTTTTAGTTCTAGTTTTGAAGACAATGAACTGTACTTTTGTCTTTCGTTATTCCTGCTAAGCATGGCACAGCTAAGGATCTTATTGAGGCTGATGTCATTGGCAGGAAGGCTGTTGCAGACTCTATTGACTCACTTCTAGTTGAAAATCTGTCTTTCACAACCCCATAAAATGCTACATGCTATTAAACTTTTGAGGCTTGTGAGGTCAAGAAGAAATTGTCCAATTTACAAAACGTAGTCAGCCAGATGAGAGTTTAAGTGAACGCCTTTGATCAACATGACATTCTTTCTATTGGATATAATGTTGACATTGAGTTGATACTGCCCTGTACCATGGTCACTGTCATCTCCTGATGGAATTCCCATCAAAACTGACAAGTTCAAACTTCTGCATGGCTTGCAATTACCCATTGAAGCAACATTTGATAGGCTATGTAGTGCTGCACATAACTTTGATGGTAATGCTTTACTATAGCGCATATTGCGTTTTCTGTCACCTGCAAGGATCAAACGGGACTAGTATTCAACGAAGCAATAAAGGCAGGACATGTTGGTTTTGTCACTGATACATATATACAATGTATAAGCAGCAGTCTATAAAGTCTTATAAACATTCTCGCAGAGAACCTGAGTGTTTTATGCAACACTGGTGTATGCAACAAAAGGTGCTCCTTCTGAATGTCAACACCATTGGCCAGAATAAGAGGGAAATGATCTATTGTGGAAGTAAATTCCATGATGAACCCCGTTTTTTGACAATAATTTCTTAACTACTGTTGCAAATTTAACTTTTCTTAGCAAAACAGATAAAGATTAAAAAAGCGTAATTGAAAATATTTTTTCCATTTTTTTATGTGATTTTAATAAAGGTGTAATAGGATGGAAATTTCAACACTTTACCAATTCTTATTTTTCACTATTCCCTATTTGTACCTAAACAGGGCGTGGCCATGTGACAATTGTACGGTTCAACAACTATCCATGAAACCTTAAAATGTATATACCCAGCTAACACATGTTCTTACCACAGCATGGTATAATGCCTTCAATGTTTACCGTCGTGAGTTGGCTCCCGGTACCGTTAAATTAACAGGTGACAGGGCCCAGGGCGACGACAGTAAACATTGGGCTTACAGTATCGCAACAAAATGTATTTGTTTTTACATGCGCGGATCCAGAGAGGGGCAGGGGTACAGACCCCCTCCCTAATAAAACACAAAAATGTAGGGTTTCTTAGCAATACTGGCCCGGATCCCCATAAAAAATATCAAAGATACCAAGCCAGCGTTCAAAGTTTGGCCATCATCGGTCCGCCGGTGAAACGCCGTTTGATTGGTGTTTTGGTGGAGGTCCTATGATGGCCCGCTTTTAGCGCTCTTTGGATCTTCTCTGCCCTCATCAGAAAAAAGAATGTTGTCAGAGATGGAACCGTATCCGCACATGCTTTGGATTAAATAGCCCACTTGACCACCCTCAAGCAGAACGTTACTTATTTCACATGAGCATCAAGCGAGGCCCAAACACACAGCGGATATACATGCTGTCAATCGAAATAGGGAGGGGAGAGGATACATGCTGTTGTCAGTCAAATGGCACGGTAGTCAGTATGTGAAAAAAATCCCAGGACAAAATTTGCAATAGATAATAAAAGCGCTACAGGCATGCATCATACCCCGCCATGTCTGCAACCAGGATCTTATATTCTAAATGTCATCATATTTTCAAACCAAGCGCCGTAACTCTGTAGTTTTTGACAACATTAAACGATTTGCAATCCCATAACACCCCTAAATCCTTATATCGACATTCATTCAAAGTTTGAAGAAAATAGATGAAATAATTGGTCAAGACAGAGCACAGGGAGTCAATTTTCAATGTAAAGGGCAATATCCCTGTGCTTCTTTGACAAAATTGACCTATCTATGATCCCAAACCACTCCTCCCAAATATCAACCCATAGACTATGTTTGAATAGAATCAGCCATAAAAATGCCCAAGATAGAGCACAGAAACCAATCTTCAAAATACATCAATGGCAATAACTCTGTGCTTATTTAACAAAATTCACCCATATACAATCCCAAACCACTCCTTCGCAAAAGCAACTCTTATATAAAGTTTGAAAAAAATCGGTTGGAAAAAATAATAAAGATAGAGAGTGGAATCAAAATGGTGACGGACGGACGGAGACAGTCAACACAAATTTTTATACGGAGGGTATACCATGATTCCCCGCACTTTTTAAGTAACGGTATAAAAACGAATAAAAGGACAGGCGATTACCAAACATTAAATAAAATCGGAGGTGTGCTCACCAAAGCGCACATTCACTACATCTGAGATTCCCAAAATTGATATGTTCATGAGGTAAAAAAAATGAAGATTGCCCAAACAACATGCACACCAGCTCATGCGCAAAACATATGCAAAGTTAAAAAAGCGAATAAACTGTACATAAGAGGGATTGAGCTCACAAAGTGCACAATGGTGGACGTTCCGGTAGACAGACGGGTGGACAGACCCATTTTAATTGTCTCCTTTTACTATTATGTCGAGAGACAGCCATGCTAGCCAGGACCTGACAAGCTATTATAATTTGATTCGAACCGCTGGTCCCAAGTAATAATTAAGGAAATCTCACGAGCTGCCATTTTTTACAAACAATGAAGACCCAGATGAAATGCCGCACGGCAGTATTCGGCATTTCATCAAAGAGGGCAAAGGTCAGGAATAGATACAATCTGAAAGCTCCACACCAGAGTCTACATTGTTAAGGTAAAAAAAAAAGATATTCGGACAAAAATACAATATTGTTTTGAAACTTATAACAGGACACCACTAGATATGTATAATGGATTATCCTTAGTTGATTGTATCAAACTGGAAGGAAGAATCCATTAATATACAAAGGATTAAGCAGTGTGTGAATTTCTCAGGACAAATCAGGCAATTATGTTTGGACAAATTAGTTGGTATATGTAACATCATTTACCTGTACGAATTTTACCTGCGCACTTAAACTTAACCACATCATTTATTGAGGTAATAAGAGGGTAAATATGAAGTGAAAATTTCTAAGTTATTTATTTTTACAAAAGACTGGAGTCAAAAGTTGAGCTTCATTTAGAAACAAAACTTAAAACTAGCTACGCTTTTCATAATTATATTCATATTCAAAATTTTGAAGCTAACCGACAAGTCTATTAAATTTTAAAAAAGAAAAACGGGGTTCATCATGAAACCCCCCTTCACAATAAAGTCATACACTGTTTAGAAGATTGTGACACTACCAATGGGCCAAATGTATTAGAACCAGGGAAAGGCTGCTCCTACCACACTAGTGCATCTACATTCTAAGCAGGGTAGGGAAACAAATAAAGGATTGCTCTAGGCACTCATTAGGGACATGGAGCCCTAACATGTGCTATTTATATAAATGTGAATAAGCTGCAGTACAACATGTTTCTGAAAAATAACCAAAGCCATACACATATACTGACTATTTTAAATGGCATGAACATGAGCTTACTTCCATCCTGCTTTTCTGCCCTTGAGATGTACATACAAAGATTGAACTATCAAGTATTTCCGATGGAAACAAGTAAGGCTTTCCAGATATGGACAAAATGTGTGGAATATAAATGGAAAGAACTTGAATGTACCATAACAAAAGAGCCACAGAATTATATTTCACATTTTGCGTGATATAGGGATACCATGTTCAAAACTTAACAACTCAAACCTAATGAAAGATAGAAACATAATATTAACAGTTTCCAATAGGTACATAAACATTTTTAATACAAAATGAATTAGTAAGCATACTGACATGGAAAAAAATGCCAAACTTTAATAGAATCATAGATCATTTACATAGAAATAATGAAAATAATGTAACATACGTAACACTTGGGTGCATATTTGTTTTCAAAGGTCCATTTCTGTGATGCAAAAAAAGCTCACTTAGATGATATAGCCATTTTGGAAATCTTACCTTATGGTTTGCACTTTTTCAGAATTCATGTCATTTATTTAAATTATCAAAGATGTTGATAGGTAATATATGTTATTGGATGTTACAAGGTAATGGTGCCATTACCAGAATGCTAGCATATGCAAAATCCTCGCAAGATGAATCTGATAGAGGATTAATAAGTTGTATTGGAAAATTCTTTTAACCCTTGGATAATATACGAAGAGTTGCTAGCTTGGCAATAAACTTCTTCATAATTTCTACCTGATGTATTTTCTTTGATCTTTTAAGCTGTTTCTCACATATTGCACTGTATGTTACAAGATTTCCATGAGTATTATGTTAGCTATATTTGATGTCTCTATAAAAGAAAAGTTAGTTTGTGGTAGTTTATGTTTTGAGTTACTTCCTTAGCAAATGAGCAAGAGTTAAAATAAGTGCGTTGACCTGTGCGAACTTGCAAATAAGTACAAGCAGGTCGTGTTGGAGACCTTATCTTGAACGTTAAATGGTATTCAGAGGGTAACGTATGTAACATGGGCTGTAAAATAGTGTAAGACACCATAATGAGGAACTTCACTTTGTTTGAATTGCAGCTTTATAGATTTGCTATATTCACTAGCGGATGTAATACACTGAAGGACTTTAAAAACGCAAAAATTGAAATTCATAATATTTACTAACTTTAAATGCCTCAATTTTATCGAGATTTGGCAAAAATTAACATCAATATGTCAGCAAAACATGTTTTAAATTTTATGTCAAAATAATAAATAGTGTTTGAGCAACAGTCTATCAAATAGCAATACCCTATGATTCTAAATTTGCAATTTGAAATTTGTTTAGAAATCGGACCCGGTATTAAGTAATTGTGCTACAATACTTTTATTAAAAAATCAGAAACAAATTACCCTTGGAGCCCTACTATTCGTCTGGCACTGACAGTAGCCGGCCGGAAGGGATATCGTCGGTGTAAATATCGTCCATACACAATCGACGTAAGTTGCCTCTTAAGGTCGGTCGCCATTTTTGGCTGACCAGACCTGCGTCGATCTTTTACTGTCCCAGTAGTTTGGTAACGATCTCTGAGGCGCTATATAGTTGACGGATGGCAATTATTATATATGGCGACGTCAGAAACATGCTCCCCATCTCTTAACATTCCAATTGCGCCAGATCGTTCATGTTCAGATAAACGTGGCATGAATAATAAAGCTATAAAACGAAAGCTGCCTTGTTTTTATACATGTATACTTACAAGCTACATATGAAATGATATTTTTTTTTGCTTCATTGATTCGAGGGGCGCCACGTGCAAAGCATAGTAAACCAGCGATGCGTAGCTGGTGGTACCCAGTGTCATTAAAAACACTGGGGGGTGGTATAGATAGAAGCAGAGTGTCGTTACCATCCGTTTTTATTTGTTAAAGAATGCAAAAAATGTTCTGGATGCAAAAAATGATAATTTTCATTTTTGCGTTTTTAAAGTCCTTCAGTGTACATGTATAGTCAATAACTGCCATACTGATACTTGGAAATAACATATGAAATAATGAAGCACTAAGTAACATTTACTACACATCAATTAAATGAAAGCTAAAAATATGTAACTGTGTTATAAGAAGTTCTTAAACTTGTGCCAGACTTAAAAAAGCGTGAATATGTCATGTTTGAGACATTATCAGGAAAATTTGATGTTATTTTGCGGGTAACGTACGTAACGTGATGTTACACGTTAACGCTGCCACTCTCAGAGAGCTAAAATATTTTATTATGTGCCTTATTTAATGTAGCATCAGGAAATTATAGTGTACAAAATTCCCCCTGGGGCGAGGGGTTCTATAGCCAGTGTACGGCCTAGAGAATTTCATTTGAATTTTTTTTGCGATATGGGGCTACCATGTTCCACATCTAATAACTCAAAAGATAGAAAATAATGCTAGCAGTATTGAAAAGGTAAAAAAATCTATGATATAATGCCAAATTTTTGAACATTAGCTGGTTTTAATAAATTTTAAGACAAACTATATTAGATTCATTTATCATCTAAAAGGGGGGGTCAATGAAAAAATGTAACATACACAACATCGAGGGTGACTATATTCGTTTCAACGGTCTATATCTGTGGCCCAGTTATAGCTTACCTAGAAGATATAACCAATTTAGAAATCTTACCTTATCTTTTGCAATTTTTTGAAGTCTTAAAAAGAATGTTAATTATCAAATATTTTGAAGGGTAACGTATGTAACAGGCTGTTACAGCTTAATGCTGCCATTGTCAGAGGGCTAACATGTTGCAAAATCCTTGCAAGACATTGGGCTTCAAGAAAAATATGGTATACAAAATTCTCCGTGGGGGACGAGAAGGTAAACCATATCCAGCCAGTGGTCTATTAGAACAACTATCGGTGAACTCATGCTGTTTTCAATAGGTTTTACGAGTACAAAAAAACACACAGCAATCGCCATCTCAATGCGGAAGAGAAAATTTCTCTCCTAGTGTATATTACGTAGCCTGGGTTCCAGTCTGATTATTTTTTGATTCTTGGTCAAAATGACAGCCTGGAGTATGCCTTGTATTCCTGACATTTTTTGGGGGTAAGCAGTAGATGCTGGGTCCGAGCCTATGTATTAAGAAAAAAATGAGAATACCTCCCTGGGGCAAAGTACCCCCCCCCCCCCACAAACAATGAAAAGTACATACATAAAACAATAAATTATCAACAATAGAGCCACGAACCACCACCTTAAAACGGACCACATTCTAAACCATCGCGCGCGCGCGCGTGTGCGTGTGTGTGTTTGAAACCTTTATCATGTTCAAATTCGAACAGTATGTCCCCGGTTTTAGAAACCCGATAGAGTTTGGGATAATAACAGATTTTCTCATGTCTAAGAATGTATTGATAAAATAAAACGTAAATGTTATAAAAATGTTACACATGATACACTGTTTATCTATCACATGGAAGGTTATCCTAACCGCATGATAATATAATGGGCCGCGAAGCGAGAAAATCTATCTTCGGCATTTCAGACACAACCCAGATGCTCAGGTACAGAGACTAGTTAGTATCCTGAAATTTTTGATGAAGAAAGAATGGATTCAATGACTACAAATAGCGAATAACAGAGGCGCAGATTAGGCTGCGTGGATTTGCAGGCTGGTCTGCACCTTTATTGTTCATGCAACAAAGTCAGATTTTCTCGTGTCGAAGCCCATATGCTCTACATATGTAAATGATTTGAGCCGTCACTGTGATATATATGTTTTCACGACAACGTTCGTATTCAAACCTTAATTGACTTTTAGCGCCTTAACGGATACGTTTATATTGTTACCAATGTTTAGAGTGGCTTTTCTCTGCTGTGCGTTTGCCACGACGCTGGCTTTCACTCTGTCACCGGATTTAGACAGGGAGTGGGAAGCTTTTAAACAACAGTACAAGAAGGTGTACACAGTCGATGAGGAGCCCCTACGGTAAATACCTACCGCCCACTTTTTTGTACTTATCGAATTCGCGTTGAAAACGCAGGTAATACGCACTGTATTTCCAACGCGAATACCAAATAGCCAAATCCCCGCCCGCAGCGAAACGCATTTACCTGTCCACCAAGCGATCCATGCCGGGCCGCGTAGCGCAGTCGGTAACGTGTCTGGCTACAGATGCGTGTCTGACTGCAGATCCAGGGGTCGCGAATTCGATCCCGGTCCGGTCCCATACTTATGTTATTCTAAGTTTTGTATTGATATAAATATACATGTACCATAGAGCGGAGACTGAACATCTCCATACAATAGTAACCCCAAGTTTGCATGTTTAATAATTAAACCGTTCCTTGATAAACCCTATGGCTGATCTTCAAACGAAGGCTTAGATCGGCTTGGGCATCAGCTCAGGCCGGTCAGATTCTTCGCTGTCCGCACGTAGAAAGCGTAGATCCGTAGTTACCCAAAGAGCGCACATCGAAGGTTCTGATCGAATTGGGCGAATACCTAGGCTGATCTGAGACTCGCTCGACACACTCATTTTGTTGGGTTTATTCTATCATGGTTCAGCTTATATATTAACCCTTAAAGCGCCAATCACGACTCCAGCAGACGACAAATTTTGCGACATTTTCCCTAATTTTCGACAAAAATAAGGTAATAATAATTATATTTCATGAGAATCGTCTGCCAAGCAGGTAATCACAGGGCTGCAAGGAATAGACAAGAAAGCATAACAAAGAAAAAGCATTAAACATAAATAACAAATGGGACCAACAAACGAAGCACCGCCTCGGAACTGTCAGTAAAAATATACTGAAGAGCTTAAACATGTTTAACGGTGCCAATAAGAAATCATTGGAGGACTTAAACATGTTTAACGGTGCCAACAAGAAATCACTGGAGGGCTTAAACATGTTTAACGGTGCCAACAAGAAATCACTGGAGGGCTTAAACATGTTTAACTGTTCCAACAAGAAATCACTGGAGGGCTTAAACATGTTTAACTGTGCCAACAAGAAATCACTGGAGGGCTTAAACATGCTTTACGGTGACAACAAGAAATCACTGGAGGGCTTAAAGATGTTTAACGGTGCCAACAAGAAATCACTGGAGGGCTTAAACATGTTTAACGGTGCCAACAAGAAATCACTGGAGGGCTTAAACATGTTTATATGTGCCAACAAGAAATCACTGGAGGGCTTAAACATGTTTAACGGTGCCAACAAGAAATCATTGGAGGACTTAAACATGTTTAACGGTGCCAACAAGAAATCACTGGAGGGCTTAAACATGTTTAACGGTGCCAACAAGAAATCACTGGAGGGCTTAAACATGTTTAACGGTGCCAACAAGAAATCACTGGAGGGCTTAAACATGTTTAACGGTGCCAACAAGAAATCACTGGAGGGCTTAAACATGTTAAACTGTGCCAACAAGAAATCACTGGAGGGCTTAAACATGCTTTACGGTGACAACAAGAAATCACTGGAGGGCTTAAACATGTTTAACTGTGCCAACAAGAAATCACTGGAGGGCTTAAACATGCTTTACGGTGACAACAAGAAATCACTGGAGGGCTTAAACATGTTTAACGGTGCCAACAAGAAATCACTGGAGGGCTTTAACATGTTTAACGGTGCCAACAAGAAATCACTGGAGGGCTTAAACATGTTTAACGGTGCCAACAAGAAATCACTGGAGGGCTTAAACATGTTTAACGGTGCCAACAAGAAATCACTGGAGGGCTTAAACATGTTTAACTGTGCCAACAAGAAATCACTGGAGGGCTTTAACATGCTTTACGGTGACAACAGGAAATCACTGGAGGGCTTAAACATGTTTAACGGCGCCAACAAGAAATTACTGGAGGGCTTAAACATATTTAAGAAATAGATCAGCTCCAGCAGTGAATTGTTGAGTAATAATTCACTGTTTGGAGGTCAGTTGTAAAGAAGATCAAATCACGAGCGCGCAGCGCGAGTGATTTATCTTCGCACAACTGACCTCCAAACAGTGAATTATTACTCAACAATTCACGCACTGGGGCTGATCTTTTTCGATTCTAACACACAATAAACGACGAAAACACATTCGAAGTATTCAGCTTCTTCCAAATTTCCGCCATTGCAATGAAGAACTCCCGCCAATACTTAGACTACGTCGCATTCGTTTACATGTAATTGTAACGTATTTCAAGCGTAAAAACGACGTTACACCGTCTAACGCCATGGATGACGTCATTTTCCAGTGACGTCAGCTATCACACACTTTTGCAGTGAATTATTGTCCAATATATCACAGTTTGTTACCGTTGGCTCTATAGGCGAGGTGTGTTAGAATTTAATATAAATAAGGGTGCAAAGATCAGGAATCGATGCAACCAAGTACCACACCTGACCCAGGAGACCAATGTGAAAGTTAGACACCACAAACGAGAGATAAGAGGTCAGCCATTTCAAAGCAGGTGACCGCAAGGCACATATAAACAGACGCGCACAAAGGCATAGCAAACACAATACAGTAAAAACATAAAATATCCACAAAAGAAGTACCGCCTTGGAACGGTCAGTAAAATATTTTACTGGAGGCTTAAACCAGTTTCACGGCGCCAACCTTAGCATTATTTCGTTTCGAAAGAGGTGAAAACTTGAAATAGTCATTGGCTGCAGTTTTTGTGACGCTTATGTTGTTATCATACATGTTATCATACTAAACCTTTAATTATATATTGTGTTTCCTTATTAATTCAATTTACAATCCAAGTGTCCTGTTCGTGTGATTAGTAATGGTTATACATGTACCGGATAATTAGTTCGCCTGTATTACTTGACTTTTCGCTTACTGTAAAGGCGGCGCCTCATGAATGCGTAATTAGGACTTGTCAACCTTAGACATAGGTAAAAGCTGAAAAGGAGGCGTGGTTAATTCAAAAGTAACTGTATCATCTTGTGCCACAACCTCAGTCATTATTTAGTCCTTAAAACGCCAGCAAAATAACTGCATCTGAAAATGTCTATTTAACATAAGCAGGGAGGCAAACATTGTGGACCCAGATCAGACTGCTCCTTCTGATCTAGGTCCACACTGTTTATCTATGAGGCTTCAAATAGTTTAGTGGACGACAAAATCATACATTTTGTGATTATACGCTTTAAGGGTTAATAAATGTGAGCTCAGTGTGTATACGGTTAGGATTTTCATGAAATGCACGCACGTTTGCGCGGCTCAAAAAGCTTATTAACTCTTTGTCAAATTATAAATAAAACCTGATTTCCCTTCCTCAGCAGATGAAATAGCCGAACCACGCCCAGATATGAATATTAAAGTCGCCGCCTTTACAGTAAGCGAAAAGGCAAGTAATACGTGCAGATATTCTAAGAGCTTCAGCGAGTGGATTATCTCCCATACATGTGGAAAATAATAATATACTATTTTATACCACCTACATGTACATCATAGATGACTTTGCACAATACGATAAATTTGATAAAGTTAGTAGGGCTGGTTTAATGCTACATATATCTGTGACAACCAGGGCCGGGAATTACAATGCCTCCTTAAAGCTAAGGAAGATTTAAGTTAAGTATTGATACTTCAACATGCTATATTAAATGCTAAAGTAATTGCCTGGATCGATGGGGTACTTGTGGGCAAAGATATCATCGTGATGTTCAGGAAAAATGAAACTATTTTGATTTTAATCAGTTTCAGACGTTATTTTGCGCATTCTGAAAATGAATACTTTACTTAACTCTTCCTTAACTTTAAGGAGGCATTGAAATTCCGGGCGGCCTTGACTTTAGGTAAGAGGGTGTAACGAAACTTTAATTTTCTTCTTTCTGAACCAAAACATATGTTGTGGGTACTCAAAAGAACCGTCTCAATTAGACGGTTCTTTTGAGCACCAAAACATATTTTTAAACTGATGGGTAAGAAGTTATTTACAATTTTACGCTGAAAATTTTTGTTTATCTAAACCTGTGTATCACTAACCTTGAACAAACGCATTTCGTTATTTCGGTAAGGTGAAATGCCAGAAACATATAGAGCTGCTACAAAAAAAAAACTATCTTGAAGCTGACATGCACGCACACAGAGCCACAGTATAACTATAAATTTGAGCATTTTGATATTTTCAGAAAAGTTATATGGAAGAGAAATGTAGAGCTAATACAGAAACACAACCTTGAAGCGGATAGAGGTGAACATACCTACACACTTGGTATGAACGAATATGGGGACATGGTATGTAGATAAGATGCGAAGATACATACACACTTGGTATAAACGTATATTGGGACATGGCATGTAGGTTGAGGTGAACATACCTATACACTGGGTATGAACGAATATGAGAACATGGTATGTAGGTTGAGGTTAACATACCTACATACTGGGTATGAACGAATATGGGGACATAGTATGTAGATAAGATGAGAAGATACATACACACTTGGTATGAACGAATACGGGACATGGTATGTAGGTTGAGGTGAACATACCTACACACTGGGTTTGAACGAATAAGGGGACATGGTATACAGATAAGGAACGAAGATACATACACACTTGGTATGAACGAATACGGGGACATGGTATGTAGGATGAGGTGAACATACCTACACACTGGGTATGAACGAATATGGGGACATGGTATGTAGACTGAGGTGAACATACCTACACACTGGATATGAACGAATATGGGGACATAGTTTGTAGATAAGATGAGAAGATACATACACACTGGGTATGAACGAATACGGGGACATGGTATGTAGATAAGATGCGAAGATACATACACACTTGGTATGAACGAATATGGGGACATGGTATGTAGATAAGATGCGAAGATACATACACAATTGGTATGAACTAATATGGGGACATGGTATATAGATAAGATGCGAAGATACATACACACTTGGTATGAACGAATATGGGGACATGGTATGTAGATAAGATGCGAAGATACATACACACTTGGTATGAACGAATATGGGGACATGGTATGTAGATAAGATAATAAGATACATACACACGTGGTATGAACGTTAAATGGGACATGGTATGTAGGTTGAGACGAAAATACCCATCAACAATCTTCCAGTTATATAGGGACGGGTCTTCCTGGGTTGAACCAGTACTTAGCTAGGATAAATGTGTCTTGCTCAAGGCCCTTAACGCAGTGACGCCAGTGAGGCTCGAACTTGAGGCCCTTCGGTCTCGAGTCAAGCACTCTACCACTGAGCCACTGCGCTCCCTACACTTGGTATGAACGAATATGGGGAGATGGCATATAAGCTGAGGTGAACATACCTACACACTGGGTATGAACGAATATAGGGACATGGTATGTAGACTGAGGTGAACATACCTACACACTAGATATGAACGAATATGGGGACATGGTATGTAGATAAGATGCAAAGATACATACACACTTGGTGCGAACGAATATGGGGACATGGTATGTAGATAAGATGCGAAGATACATACACACTTGGTATGAACGAATAGGGGGACATGGTATGTAGATAAGATGCGAAGATAAATACACACTTGGTATGAACGAATATGGAGACATGGTATGTAGATAAGATGCGAAGATAAATACACTTGGTATGAACGAATATGGGGACATGGTATGCAGATATAGGTGACCAAACAAACAACCTGGATAAGAACGAACATGGAGACATGATAGATAGATAGAGGTAAACATACCTTCACACTGATATGTACGTATATGGAGACATGATAGGTAGATAGAGGTAAACATACCTACACACTGATATGAACGTATATGGAGATATGATAGGTAGATAGAGGTCAAAATACCTTCACACTGATATGAACGTATATGGAGACATGATAGGTAGATAGAGGTAAACATACCTACATTCTGATATGAACGTATATGGAGACATGATAGGTAGATAGAGGTAAACATACCTTCACACTGATATGAACGTTTATGGAGACATGATATGTAGATAGAGGTAAACATACCTACACACTGATATGAACGTATATGGAGACATGATAGGTAGATAGAGGTAAACATACCTTCACACTGATATGAACGTATATGGAGACATGATAGGTAGATAGAGGTAAACATACCTACACACTGATATGAACGTATATGGAGACATGATAGGTAGATAGAGGTAAACATACCTACACACTGATATGAACGTATATTGGGACATTATAGGCAGATAGAGGTTATTATACCTACACACTGATATGAACGTATATGGAGACATGATAGGTAGATAGAGGTAAACATACCTACACACTGATATGAACGTATATGGAGACATGATAGGTAGATTGAGGTAAACATACCTTCACACTGATATGAACGTATATGGAGACATGATTGGTAGATAGAGGTAAACATACCTTCACACTGATATGAACGTATATGGAGACATGATAGGTAGATAGAGGTAAACATACCTACACACTGATATGAACGTATATTGGGACATTATAGGCAGATAGAGGTTATTATACCTACACACTGATATGAACGTATATGGAGACATGATAGGTAGATAGAGGTAAACATACCTACACACTGATATGAACGTATATGGAGACATGATTGGTAGATAGAGGTAAACATACCTTCACACTGATATGAACGTATATGGAGACATGATAGGTAGATAGAGGTAAACATACCTACACACTGATATGAACGTATATGGAGACATGATAGGTGAATAGAGGTAAACATACCTACACACTGATATAAACGTATATGGAGACATGATAGGTAGATAGAGGTAAACAAACCTACACATTGATATGAACGTATATGGAGACATGATAGGTAGATAGAGGTAAACATACCTACACACTGATATGAACGTATATGGAGACATGATAGGTAGATAGAGGTAAACATACCTACTCACTGATATGAACGTATATGGAGACATGATAGGTAGATAGAGGTAAACATACCTACACACTGATATGAACGTATATGGACATGATAGGTAGATAGAGGTAAACATACCTACACACTGATATGAACGTACATTGGGATATGATAGGCAGATAGAGGTAAACATACCTACACACTGATATGAACGTATATGGAGACATGATAGGTAGATAGAGGTAAACATACCTACACACTGATATGAACGAATATGGAGACATGATAGGTATATAGAGGTAAACATACCTACACACTGATATGAACGTATATGGAGACATGATAGGTAAATAGAGGTAAACATACCTACACACTGATATGAACGTATATGGAGACATGATTGGTAGATAGAGGTAAACATACCTACACACTGATATGAACGTATATGGAGACATGATAAGTAGATAGAGGTAAACATACCTACACACTGATATGAACGTATATGGAGACATTATAGTTAGATAGAGGTTAACATACCTACACACTGATATGAACGTATTTGGAGACATGATAGGTAGATAGAGGTAAACATTCCTACACACTGATATGAACGTATATGGAGACATGATAGGTAGATAGAGGTAAACATACCTACACACTGATATGAACGTATATGGAGACATGATAGGTAGATAGAGGTAAACATACCTACACACTGATATGAACGTATATGGACATGATAGGTAGATAGAGGTAAACATACCTACACACTAATATGAACGTATATGGAGACATGATAGGTAGATAGAGGTAAACATACCTACACACTGATATGAACGTATATGGAGACATGATAGGTAGATAGAGGTAAACATACCTACACACTGATATGAACGTATATTCGGACATGATAGGCAGATAGAGGTTATTATACCTACACACTGATATGAACGTATATGGAGACATGATAGGTAGATAGAGGTAAACATACCTACACACTGATATGAACGTATATGGAGACATGATAGGTAGATAGAGGTAAACATACCTTCACACTGATATGAACGTATATTTGGACATGGTAGGTAGATAGAGGTAAACATACCTTCACACTGATATGAACGTATATGGAGACATGATAAGTAGATAGAGGTAAACATACCTACACACTGATATGAACGTATATTGGGACATGATAGGTAGATAGAGGTAAACATACCAACACACTGATATGAACGTATATGGAGACATGATAGGTAGATAGAGGCAAACATACCTACACACTGATATGAACGTATATGGTGACATGATTGGTAGATAGAGATAAACATACCTTCACACTGATATGAACGTATATGGAGACATGATAGGTAGAGGTAAAATAACTGCACACTGATATGAACGAATATGGAGACATGATAGGTAGATAGAGGCAAACACACCTACACACTGATATGAACGTATATGGAGACATGATAGGTAGATAGAAGTAAACATACCTACACACTGATATGAACGTATATGGAGACATGATTGGTAGAAAGAGGTAAACATACCTTCACACTGATATGAACGTATATGGAGACATGATAGGTAGATAGAGGTAAACATACGTACACACTTATATGAACGTATATGGAGACATGATAGGTAGATAGAGGTAAACATACCTACACACTGATATGAACGTATATGGAGACATGATAGGTAGATAGAGGTAAACATACCTACACACTGATGTAAACGTATATGGAGACATGATTGGTATATAGATGTAAACATACCTACACACTGATATGAACGTATATGGAGACATGATTGGTAGATAGAGGTAAACATACCTTCACACTGATATGAACGTATATGGAGACATGATAGGTAGATAGAGGTAAACATACCTACACACTGATATGAACGTATATGGAGACATGATTGGTAGATAGATGTAAACATACCTACACACTGATATGAACGTATATGGAGACATGATAAGTAGATAGAGGTAAACATACCTACACACTGATATGAACGTATATGGAAACATTATAGTTAGATAGAGGTTAACATACCTACACACTGATATGAACGTATATGGAGACATGATAGGTAGATAGAGGTAAACATACCTACACACTGATATGAACGTTTATGGAGACATGATAGGTAGATAGAGGTAAACATACCTTCACACTGATATGAACGTATATTTGGACATGGTAGGTAGATAGAGGTAAACATACCTTCACACTGATATGAACGTATATGGAGACATGATAGGTAGATAGAGGTAAACATACCTACACACTGATATGAACGTATATTGGGACATGATAGGTAGATAGAGGTAAACATACCAACACACTGATATGAACGTATATGGAGACATGATAGGTAGAAAGAGGCAAACATACCTACACACTGATATGAACGTATATGGTGACATGATTGGTAGATAGAGATAAACATACCTTCGCACTGATATGAACGTATATGGAGACATGATAGGTAGAGGTAAAATACCTGCACACTGATATGAACGAATATGGAGACATGATAGGTATATAGAGGCAAACATACCTACACACTGATATGAACGTATATGGAGACATGATAGGTAGATAGAGGTAAACATACCTACACACTGATATGAACGTATATGGAGACATGATTGGTAGATAGAGGTAAACATACCTTCACACTGATATGAACGTATATGGAGACATGATAGGTAGATAGAGGTAAACATACCTACACACTGATATGAACGTATATGGAGACATGATAGGTAGATAGAGGTAAACATACCTACACACTGATATGAACGTATATGGAGACATGATAGGTAGATAGAGGTAAACATACCTACACACTGATGTAAACGTATATGGAGACATGATTGGTAGATAGAGGTAAACATACCTACACACTGATATGAACGTTTATGGAGACATGATTGGTAGATAGAGGTAAACATACCTTCACACTGATATGAACGTATATGGAGACATGATAGGTAGATAGAGGTAAACATACCTACACACTGATATGAACATATATGGAGACATGATAGGTAGATAGAGGTAAACATACCTTCACACTGATATGAACGTATATTGGGACATGACAGGTAGATAGAGGTAAACATACCTACACACTGATATGAACGTATATGGAGACATGATATGTAGATAGAGGTAAACATACCTACACACTGATATGAATGAATACGGAGACATGATAGGTAGATAGAGGTAAACATACCTTCACATTGATATGAACGTATATTGGGACATGATAGGTAGATAGAGGTAGACATACCTACACACTGATATGAACGTATATTGAGACATGATATGTAGATAGAGGTAAACATACCTACACACTGATATGAACGAATATGGAGACATGATAGATAGATAGAGGTAAACATACCTACACACTGATATGAACGTATATGGAGACATGATAGGTAGATAGAGGTAAACATACCTTCACACTGATATGAACGAATATTTGGACAGGATAACTAGATAGAGGTAAACATACCTACACACTGATATGAACGTATATGGAGACATGATATGTAGATAGAGGTAAACATATCTACACACTGATATGAACGAATATGGAGACATGATAGGTAGATAGAGGTAAACATACCTTCACACTGATATGAACGAATATTTGGACATGATAACTAGATAGAGGTAAACATACCTACACACTGATATGAACGTATATGGAGACATGATATGTAGATAGAGGTAAACATAATTACACACTGATATGAACGAATATGGAGACATGATAGGTAGATAGAGGTAAACATACCTTCACACTGATATGAACGTATATGGAGACATGATATGTAGATAGAGGTAAACATACCTACACACTGATATGAACGTATATGGAGACATGATAGGTAGATAGAGGTAAACATACCTTCACACTGATATGAACGTATATGGAGACATGATAGGTAGATAGAGGTAAACATACCTTCACACTGATATGAACGTATATGGAGACATGATAGGTAGATAGAGGTAAACAGACCTTCACACTGATATGAACGAATATTTGGACATGATAACTAGATAGAGGTAAACATACCTACACACTGATATGAACGTATATGGAGACATGATATGTAGATAGAGGTAAACATATCTTCACACTGATATGAACGAATATGGAGACATGATAGGTAGATAGAGGTAAACATACCTTCACACTGATATGAACGTATATGGAGACATGATAGGTAGATAGAGGTAAACATACCTACACACTGATGTAAACGTATATGGAGACATGATTGGTATATAGATGTAAACATACCTACACACTGATATGAACGTATATGGAGACATGATATGTAGATAGAGGTAAACATATCTTCACACTGATATGAACGTATATGGAGACATGATAGGTAGATAGAGGTAAACATACCTACACACTGATATGAACGTATATGGAGACATGATAGGTAGATAGAGGTAAACATACCTACACACTGATGTAAACGTATATGGAGACATGATTGGTATATAGATGTAAACATACCTACACACTGATATGAACGTATATGGAGACATGATAGGTAGATAGAGGTAAACATACCTTCACACTGATATGAACGTATATGGAGACATGATTGGTAGATAGAGGTAAACATACCTTCACACTGATATGAACGTATATGGAGACATGATAGGTAGATAGAGGTAAACATACCTACACACTGATATGAACGTATATTGGGACATTATAAGCAGATAGAGGTTATTATACCTACACACTGATATGAACGTATATGGAGACATGATAGGTAGATAGAGGTAAACATACCTACACACTGATATGAACGTATATGGAGACATGATTGGTAGATAGAGGTAAACATACCTTCACACTGATATGAACGTATATGGAGACATGATAGGTAGATAGAGGTAAACATACCTACACACTGATATGAACGTATATGGAGACATGATAGGTGAATAGAGGTAAACATACCTACACACTGATATAAACGTATATGGAGACATGATAGGTAGATAGAGGTAAACAAACCTACACATTGATATGAACGTATATGGAGACATGATAGGTAGATAGAGGTAAACATACCTACACACTGATATGAACGTATATGGAGACATGATAGGTAGATAGAGGTAAACATACCTACTCACTGATATGAACGTATATGGAGACATGATAGGTAGATAGAGGTAAACATACCTACACACTGATATGAACGTATATGGACATGATAGGTAGATAGAGGTAAACATACCTACACACTGATATGAACGTACATTGGGATATGATAGGCAGATAGAGGTAAACATACCTACACACTGATATGAACGTATATGGAGACATGATAGGTAGATAGAGGTAAACATACCTACACACTGATATGAACGAATATGGAGACATGATAGGTATATAGAGGTAAACATACCTACACACTGATATGAACGTATATGGAGACATGATAGGTAAATAGAGGTAAACATACCTACACACTGATATGAACGTATATGGAGACATGATTGGTAGATAGAGGTACACATACCTACACACTGATATGAACGTATATGGAGACATGATAAGTAGATAGAGGTAAACATACCTACACACTGATATGAACGTATATGGAGACATTATAGTTAGATAGAGGTTAACATACCTACACACTGATATGAACGTATTTGGAGACATGATAGGTAGATAGAGGTAAACATTCCTACACACTGATATGAACGTATATGGAGACATGATAGGTAGATAGAGGTAAACATACCTACACACTGATATGAACGTATATGGAGACATGATAGGTAGATAGAGGTAAACATACCTACACACTGATATGAACGTATATGGACATGATAGGTAGATAGAGGTAAACATACCTACACACTAATATGAACGTATATGGAGACATGATAGGTAGATAGAGGTAAACATACCTACACACTGATATGAACGTATATGGAGACATGATAGGTAGATAGAGGTAAACATACCTACACACTGATATGAACGTATATTCGGACATGATAGGCAGATAGAGGTTATTATACCTACACACTGATATGAACGTATATGGAGACATGATAGGTAGATAGAGGTAAACATACCTACACACTGATATGAACGTATATGGAGACATGATAGGTAGATAGAGGTAAACATACCTTCACACTGATATGAACGTATATTTGGACATGGTAGGTAGATAGAGGTAAACATACCTTCACACTGATATGAACGTATATGGAGACATGATAAGTAGATAGAGGTAAACATACCTACACACTGATATGAACGTATATTGGGACATGATAGGTAGATAGAGGTAAACATACCAACACACTGATATGAACGTATATGGAGACATGATAGGTAGATAGAGGCAAACATACCTACACACTGATATGAACGTATATGGTGACATGATTGGTAGATAGAGATAAACATACCTTCACACTGATATGAACGTATATGGAGACATGATAGGTAGAGGTAAAATAACTGCACACTGATATGAACGAATATGGAGACATGATAGGTAGATAGAGGCAAACACACCTACACACTGATATGAACGTATATGGAGACATGATAGGTAGATAGAAGTAAACATACCTACACACTGATATGAACGTATATGGAGACATGATTGGTAGATAGAGGTAAACATACCTTCACACTGATATGAACGTATATGGAGACATGATAGGTAGATAGAGGTAAACATACGTACACACTTATATGAACGTATATGGAGACATGATAGGTAGATAGAGGTAAACATACCTACACACTGATATGAACGTATATGGAGACATGATAGGTAGATAGAGGTAAACATACCTACACACTGATGTAAACGTATATGGAGACATGATTGGTATATAGATGTAAACATACCTACACACTGATATGAACGTATATGGAGACATGATTGGTAGATAGAGGTAAACATACCTACACACTGATATGAACGTATATGGAGACATGATTGGTAGATAGAGGTAAACATACCTTCACACTGATATGAACGTATATGGAGACATGATAGGTAGATAGAGGTAAACATACCTACACACTGATATGAACGTATATGGAGACATGATAGGTGAATAGAGGTAAACATACCTACACACTGATATGAACGTATATTGGGACATTATAGGCAGATAGAGGTTATTATACCTACACACTGATATGAACGTATATGGAGACATGATAGGTAGATAGAGGTAAACATACCTACACACTGATATGAACGTATATGGAGACATGATTGGTAGATAGAGGTAAACATACCTTCACACTGATATGAACGTATATGGAGACATGATAGGTAGATAGAGGTAAACATACCTACACACTGATATGAACGTATATGGAGACATGATAGGTGAATAGAGGTAAACATACCTACACACTGATATAAACGTATATGGAGACATGATAGGTAGATAGAGGTAAACAAACCTACACATTGATATGAACGTATATGGAGACATGATAGGTAGATAGAGGTAAACATACCTACACACTGATATGAACGTATATGGAGACATGATAGGTAGATAGAGGTAAACATACCTACTCACTGATATGAACGTATATGGAGACATGATAGGTAGATAGAGGTAAACATACCTACACACTGATATGAACGTATATGGACATGATAGGTAGATAGAGGTAAACATACCTACACACTGATATGAACGTACATTGGGATATGATAGGCAGATAGAGGTAAACATACCTACACACTGATATGAACGTATATGGAGACATGATAGGTAGATAGAGGTAAACATACCTACACACTGATATGAACGAATATGGAGACATGATAGGTATATAGAGGTAAACATACCTACACACTGATATGAACGTATATGGAGACATGATAGGTAAATAGAGGTAAACATACCTACACACTGATATGAACGTATATGGAGACATGATTGGTAGATAGAGGTAAACATACCTACACACTGATATGAACGTATATGGAGACATGATAAGTAGATAGAGGTAAACATACCTACACACTGATATGAACGTATATGGAGACATTATAGTTAGATAGAGGTTAACATACCTACACACTGATATGAACGTATTTGGAGACATGATAGGTAGATAGAGGTAAACATTCCTACACACTGATATGATCGTATATGGAGACATGATAGGTAGATAGAGGTAAACATACCTACACACTGATATGAACGTATATGGAGACATGATAGGTAGATAGAGGTAAACATACCTACACACTGATATGAACGTATATGGACATGATAGGTAGATAGAGGTAAACATACCTACACACTAATATGAACGTATATGGAGACATGATAGGTAGATAGAGGTAAACATACCTACACACTGATATGAACGTATATGGAGACATGATAGGTAGATAGAGGTAAACATACCTACACACTGATATGAACGTATATTCGGACATGATAGGCAGATAGAGGTTATTATACCTACACACTGATATGAACGTATATGGAGACATGATAGGTAGATAGAGGTAAACATACCTACACACTGATATGAACGTATATGGAGACATGATAGGTAGATAGAGGTAAACATACCTTCACACTGATATGAACGTATATTTGGACATGGTAGGTAGATAGAGGTAAACATACCTTCACACTGATATGAACGTATATGGAGACATGATAAGTAGATAGAGGTAAACATACCTACACACTGATATGAACGTATATTGGGACATGATAGGTAGATAGAGGTAAACATACCAACACACTGATATGAACGTATATGGAGACATGATAGGTAGATAGAGGCAAACATACCTACACACTGATATGAACGTATATGGTGACATGATTGGTAGATAGAGATAAACATACCTTCACACTGATATGAACGTATATGGAGACATGATAGGTAGAGGTAAAATAACTGCACACTGATATGAACGAATATGGAGACATGATAGGTAGATAGAGGCAAACACACCTACACACTGATATGAACGTATATGGAGACATGATAGGTAGATAGAAGTAAACATACCTACACACTGATATGAACGTATATGGAGACATGATTGGTAGATAGAGGTAAACATACCTACACACTGATATGAACGTATATGGACATGATAGGTAGATAGAGGTAAACATACCTACACACTAATATGAACGTATATGGAGACATGATAGGTAGATAGAGGTAAACATACCTACACACTGATATGAACGTATATGGAGACATGATAGGTAGATAGAGGTAAACATACCTACACACTGATATGAACGTATATTCGGACATGATAGGCAGATAGAGGTTATTATACCTACACACTGATATGAACGTATATGGAGACATGATAGGTAGATAGAGGTAAACATACCTACACACTGATATGAACGTATATGGAGACATGATAGGTAGATAGAGGTAAACATACCTTCACACTGATATGAACGTATATTTGGACATGGTAGGTAGATAGAGGTAAACATACCTTCACACTGATATGAACGTATATGGAGACATGATAAGTAGATAGAGGTAAACATACCTACACACTGATATGAACGTATATTGGGACATGATAGGTAGATAGAGGTAAACATACCAACACACTGATATGAACGTATATGGAGACATGATAGGTAGATAGAGGCAAACATACCTACACACTGATATGAACGTATATGGTGACATGATTGGTAGATAGAGATAAACATACCTTCACACTGATATGAACGTATATGGAGACATGATAGGTAGAGGTAAAATAACTGCACACTGATATGAACGAATATGGAGACATGATAGGTAGATAGAGGCAAACACACCTACACACTGATATGAACGTATATGGAGACATGATAGGTAGATAGAAGTAAACATACCTACACACTGATATGAACGTATATGGAGACATGATTGGTAGAAAGAGGTAAACATACCTTCACACTGATATGAACGTATATGGAGACATGATAGGTAGATAGAGGTAAACATACGTACACACTTATATGAACGTATATGGAGACATGATAGGTAGATAGAGGTAAACATACCTACACACTGATATGAACGTATATGGAGACATGATAGGTAGATAGAGGTAAACATACCTACACACTGATGTAAACGTATATGGAGACATGATTGGTATATAGATGTAAACATACCTACACACTGATATGAACGTATATGGAGACATGATTGGTAGATAGAGGTAAACATACCTTCACACTGATATGAACGTATATGGAGACATGATAGGTAGATAGAGGTAAACATACCTACACACTGATATGAACGTATATGGAGACATGATTGGTAGATAGATGTAAACATACCTACACACTGATATGAACGTATATGGAGACATGATAAGTAGATAGAGGTAAACATACCTACACACTGATATGAACGTATATGGAAACATTATAGTTAGATAGAGGTTAACATACCTACACACTGATATGAACGTATATGGAGACATGATAGGTAGATAGAGGTAAACATACCTACACACTGATATGAACGTTTATGGAGACATGATAGGTAGATAGAGGTAAACATACCTTCACACTGATATGAACGTATATTTGGACATGGTAGGTAGATAGAGGTAAACATACCTTCACACTGATATGAACGTATATGGAGACATGATAGGTAGATAGAGGTAAACATACCTACACACTGATATGAACGTATATTGGAACATGATAGGTAGATAGAGGTAAACATACCAACACACTGATATGAACGTATATGGAGACATGATAGGTAGAAAGAGGCAAACATACCTACACACTGATATGAACGTATATGGTGACATGATTGGTAGATAGAGATAAACATACCTTCGCACTGATATGAACGTATATGGAGACATGATAGGTAGAGGTAAAATACCTGCACACTGATATGAACGAATATGGAGACATGATAGGTATATAGAGGCAAACATACCTACACACTGATATGAACGTATATGGAGACATGATAGGTAGATAGAGGTAAACATACCTACACACTGATATGAACGTATATGGAGACATGATTGGTAGATAGAGGTAAACATACCTTCACACTGATATGAACGTATATGGAGACATGATAGGTAGATAGAGGTAAACATACCTACACACTGATATGAACGTATATGGAGACATGATAGGTAGATAGAGGTAAACATACCTACACACTGATATGAACGTATATGGAGACATGATAGGTAGATAGAGGTAAACATACCTACACACTGATGTAAACGTATATGGAGACATGATTGGTAGATAGAGGTAAACATACCTACACACTGATATGAACGTTTATGGAGACATGATTGGTAGATAGAGGTAAACATACCTTCACACTGATATGAACGTATATGGAGACATGATAGGTAGATAGAGGTAAACATACCTACACACTGATATGAACATATATGGAGACATGATAGGTAGATAGAGGTAAACATACCTTCACACTGATATGAACGTATATTGGGACATGACAGGTAGATAGAGGTAAACATACCTACACACTGATATGAACGTATATGGAGACATGATATGTAGATAGAGGTAAACATACCTACACACTGATATGAATGAATACGGAGACATGATAGGTAGATAGAGGTAAACATACCTTCACATTGATATGAACGTATATTGGGACATGATAGGTAGATAGAGGTAGACATACCTACACACTGATATGAACGTATATTGAGACATGATATGTAGATAGAGGTAAACATACCTACACACTGATATGAACGAATATGGAGACATGATAGATAGATAGAGGTAAACATACCTACACACTGATATGAACGTATATGGAGACATGATAGGTAGATAGAGGTAAACATACCTTCACACTGATATGAACGAATATTTGGACAGGATAACTAGATAGAGGTAAACATACCTACACACTGATATGAACGTATATGGAGACATGATATGTAGATAGAGGTAAACATATCTACACACTGATATGAACGAATATGGAGACATGATAGGTAGATAGAGGTAAACATACCTTCACACTGATATGAACGAATATTTGGACATGATAACTAGATAGAGGTAAACATACCTACACACTGATATGAACGTATATGGAGACATGATATGTAGATAGAGGTAAACATAATTACACACTGATATGAACGAATATGGAGACATGATAGGTAGATAGAGGTAACATACCTTCACACTGATATGAACGTATATGGAGACATGATATGTAGATAGAGGTAAACATACCTACACACTGATATGAACGTATATGGAGACATGATAGGTAGATAGAGGTAAACATACCTACACACTGATATGAACGTATATTCGGACATGATAGGCAGATAGAGGTTATTATACCTACACACTGATATGAACGTATATGGAGACATGATAGGTAGATAGAGGTAAACATACCTACACACTGATATGAACGTATATGGAGACATGATAGGTAGATAGAGGTAAACATACCTTCACACTGATATGAACGTATATTTGGACATGGTAGGTAGATAGAGGTAAACATACCTTCACACTGATATGAACGTATATGGAGACATGATAAGTAGATAGAGGTAAACATACCTACACACTGATATGAACGTATATTGGGACATGATAGGTAGATAGAGGTAAACATACCAACACACTGATATGAACGTATATGGAGACATGATAGGTAGATAGAGGCAAACATACCTACACACTGATATGAACGTATATGGTGACATGATTGGTAGATAGAGATAAACATACCTTCACACTGATATGAACGTATATGGAGACATGATAGGTAGAGGTAAAATAACTGCACACTGATATGAACGAATATGGAGACATGATAGGTAGATAGAGGCAAACACACCTACACACTGATATGAACGTATATGGAGACATGATAGGTAGATAGAAGTAAACATACCTACACACTGATATGAACGTATATGGAGACATGATTGGTAGATAGAGGTAAACATACCTACACACTGATATGAACGTATATGGACATGATAGGTAGATAGAGGTAAACATACCTACACACTAATATGAACGTATATGGAGACATGATAGGTAGATAGAGGTAAACATACCTACACACTGATATGAACGTATATGGAGACATGATAGGTAGATAGAGGTAAACATACCTACACACTGATATGAACGTATATTCGGACATGATAGGCAGATAGAGGTTATTATACCTACACACTGATATGAACGTATATGGAGACATGATAGGTAGATAGAGGTAAACATACCTACACACTGATATGAACGTATATGGAGACATGATAGGTAGATAGAGGTAAACATACCTTCACACTGATATGAACGTATATTTGGACATGGTAGGTAGATAGAGGTAAACATACCTTCACACTGATATGAACGTATATGGAGACATGATAAGTAGATAGAGGTAAACATACCTACACACTGATATGAACGTATATTGGGACATGATAGGTAGATAGAGGTAAACATACCAACACACTGATATGAACGTATATGGAGACATGATAGGTAGATAGAGGCAAACATACCTACACACTGATATGAACGTATATGGTGACATGATTGGTAGATAGAGATAAACATACCTTCACACTGATATGAACGTATATGGAGACATGATAGGTAGAGGTAAAATAACTGCACACTGATATGAACGAATATGGAGACATGATAGGTAGATAGAGGCAAACACACCTACACACTGATATGAACGTATATGGAGACATGATAGGTAGATAGAAGTAAACATACCTACACACTGATATGAACGTATATGGAGACATGATTGGTAGAAAGAGGTAAACATACCTTCACACTGATATGAACGTATATGGAGACATGATAGGTAGATAGAGGTAAACATACGTACACACTTATATGAACGTATATGGAGACATGATAGGTAGATAGAGGTAAACATACCTACACACTGATATGAACGTATATGGAGACATGATAGGTAGATAGAGGTAAACATACCTACACACTGATGTAAACGTATATGGAGACATGATTGGTATATAGATGTAAACATACCTACACACTGATATGAACGTATATGGAGACATGATTGGTAGATAGAGGTAAACATACCTTCACACTGATATGAACGTATATGGAGACATGATAGGTAGATAGAGGTAAACATACCTACACACTGATATGAACGTATATGGAGACATGATTGGTAGATAGATGTAAACATACCTACACACTGATATGAACGTATATGGAGACATGATAAGTAGATAGAGGTAAACATACCTACACACTGATATGAACGTATATGGAAACATTATAGTTAGATAGAGGTTAACATACCTACACACTGATATGAACGTATATGGAGACATGATAGGTAGATAGAGGTAAACATACCTACACACTGATATGAACGTTTATGGAGACATGATAGGTAGATAGAGGTAAACATACCTTCACACTGATATGAACGTATATTGGGACATGACAGGTAGATAGAGGTAAACATACCTACACACTGATATGAACGTATATGGAGACATGATATGTAGATAGAGGTAAACATACCTACACACTGATATGAATGAATACGGAGACATGATAGGTAGATAGAGGTAAACATACCTTCACATTGATATGAACGTATATTGGGACATGATAGGTAGATAGAGGTAGACATACCTACACACTGATATGAACGTATATTGAGACATGATATGTAGATAGAGGTAAACATACCTACACACTGATATGAACGAATATGGAGACATGATAGATAGATAGAGGTAAACTTACCTACACACTGATATGAACGTATATGGAGACATGATAGGTAGATAGAGGTAAACATACCTTCACACTGATATGAACGAATATTTGGACAGGATAACTAGATAGAGGTAAACATACCTACACACTGATATGAACGTATATGGAGACATGATATGTAGATAGAGGTAAACATATCTACACACTGATATGAACGAATATGGAGACATGATAGGTAGATAGAGGTAAACATACCTTCACACTGATATGAACGAATATTTGGACATGATAACTAGATAGAGGTAAACATACCTACACACTGATATGAACGTATATGGAGACATGATATGTAGATAGAGGTAAACATAATTACACACTGATATGAACGAATATGGAGACATGATAGGTAGATAGAGGTAAACATACCTTCACACTGATATGAACGTATATGGAGACATGATATGTAGATAGAGGTAAACATACCTACACACTGATATGAACGTATATGGAGACATGATAGGTAGATAGAGGTAAACATACCTTCACACTGATATGAACGTATATGGAGACATGATAGGTAGATAGAGGTAAACATACCTTCACACTGATATGAACGTATATGGAGACATGATAGGTAGATAGAGGTAAACAGACCTTCACACTGATATGAACGAATATTTGGACATGATAACTAGATAGAGGTAAACATACCTACACACTGATATGAACGTATATGGAGACATGATATGTAGATAGAGGTAAACATATCTTCACACTGATATGAACGAATATGGAGACATGATAGGTAGATAGAGGTAAACATACCTTCACACTGATATGAACGTATATGGAGACATGATAGGTAGATAGAGGTAAACATACCTTCACACTGATATGAACGTATATGGAGACATGATAGGTAGATAGAGGTAAACATACCTTCACACTGATATGAACGTATATTGGGACATGATAGGTAGATAGAGGTGAACAGACATGTACCTACACTGACTGAGTATGAATTTGGTAGTACATCTACCTCTCAGTCATAAAGTTGTGCTTGCTTCCCCATGTGATGTTTTGTCCAATTTAGGTTGGATATCGACTTCGTCGTAATTCGTGTCTTGCTGATAATTTAGAATCGAAGCTTTGACAATTCAATGTTCCTGTCGCAGAGTAGATAACCTCACTCTTTCTCTTGCAAAATTCTGCCCTCAAAAACTGATATTTTTTCCGTTTTCTGGTCCTTCAGGAATAATGGGTTCTGACGGAAAGCAGAAAACCGCATAAGCCGGTGCTAGGAGATATCTAACAATAGGTGGCATGACTATCCCATACTGACCTATCTGATTTGAGCATTGTGGGTGCATGTAACACACTTGTTTACCGAATGCGTCACCAATTCATGTGATCCGCCCGATTGGTTGATTCAAACTTGTTATCAATCTGCGTCATCCATTGAAACCACTTTTTTGACCTGACATGTTTCCAAAAATAATTGAGTATACAAAATCTTACGATACAAATACTATTATACCAGTCACTGTTATCGTTTAGCTACCAAAGTTACTTGATGTCTCCATTAACGTATTATTTATAGTCATTTAATGCTTTTTCCTTTTAACGTAGTGTTTCTGGTAATGCATACTGCGTACTGACACAAGCCCGACTTTTTAGTCGTGATGAGCCTAAGCAGACATGTCGATTCTTTAGTATCGCGCTTGCGCAGACAATGGTGCTAGGGTGCGTGAGAATTGTCGCACTTTCCATTTATTCTCATGAACAGACTCAATAAAACCGAGTCTGCTGTTTTCTAATATTGAAGGTTCTCTCTATTTCTGAAGGGTCCGTTTTTCCAGATTATTTAGAGGTCGCAACAGCTGTCGCTGTTTCTATGTAGAGTTGGTAAAACTTCTCCCCATGCATTGATATAGTGTTGATTTTTTTTCCATATTCTGGTCCTTCAGGAATTTTGGGTTCTGACGGAAAGAAGAATACCTCTTATGCCGGTGCTAGGCGGTGAGAATTGTTGCACTTTCCATTAATTCTCATAAACAGACTCGACTGCTGTTTTCTAATAGCAACCAACCAACGAGTTGTTGCCGCGCAGCGGCAACAACGAGGGTTGGTTGCTGTTACGATTAGAGGCTCTGTTCTGTTCTATTCATCTGCTATATGAAGGCCTGATTTCCGTTCTGTCAAAACAGAGTTCCGGTATCTATACGGAGTCGATTCGATCGGTCTAAGAACCTTATTCTACCTTTGAAAAATGTGCCGTGATCATCATTGACATTGAAAAAAAGACAAAAAGTAAAAGTGAATCGCGAAAATGCCAGTTTTGTTGATATTTAACTTGTATTTTAACCATAAGACTGATAGACTGGTTCTCTCCCTTTAATAGCTTGTCAGCATATTAAGACAGGTAACTACTAGCTGCCATTGCGCCTACGTATAGCATACACACTGACGTCATGAGTGACGTGGTATTGGAAAATACCCTTGACATTAAGTGTATTTTTTAAACTAGCCGTTTTATTAAGTTAATTTTGTTCTGGGACTTTATATTTTTTTTCTTTTACTTAATTATCAAATTATAGCACCTAAAAAAATACTGAAGTGTGTGTTGAAAAATCTTTTCTGGAGCATGCGCAGTCGGATGAGTAGGATTCTCTACTCAAAATGAAATAGTCGTTACCAGTCGTTATATGCGTAGCGGAAGTGGAGCTTTATCAACGAGGGGAACCAATCTATAAGACTGAGAGATTTTCTCGATCACCAGGAGCTTTAACGTTAACGATAGCTCTTTCAAGCAAGCGGCTGTGTGATCCCCATGACGTGACGTCACAATTCTTATAACGTTACGTCACGACGTGATAACGACTTGAGCCAAACGCCAACTGCCACGTGCATCGTCGCGCCTTTGAAAAAAGACGACAACAAATGAGCCGCGACATAACATTTCCAACAATGTGATATGTGCGACCAGCAAAGACTCAGATCAGCCTGCGCATACACGCAGTCTGATCAGAGCCTTTGCTAGTCGCTTGAATTTTCTATGCGTATTATGCTACTGACTGAACATCATTAGGCGTTTCTAAGCTTAAAAGGAGGCTGCACAGGCTCGTCTGAGTTTACACTTGTCAAAATGACACATTGTTGGAAATCACATGTCGCTGCTCAAATTAAAATCCTTATGGTATCTAATAGGAACTTC
This sequence comes from Loripinus fragilis, assembly GCA_964019695.1. NCBI lineage: Eukaryota > Metazoa > Mollusca > Bivalvia > Lucinida > Lucinidae > Loripinus > Loripinus fragilis. The sequence goes on along the minus strand of OZ026530.1, from coordinate 31,130,980 downwards.
CGTTCATGAGTCCCAGCGCCTTTAAAATAGTTTGCAGGATTATTTTATTTCCTTATACTCAGAGCAACGACAATTTACTGAAACACTTTTGTCACTTTTCATAAGGTGTTCTGTGCCAGGTGTGGTACTAATTGTATCGATTCCAGGGCCGGGAATTACAATGCCTCCTTAAAGTTAGGCAAGACTTAAGTTAAGTATTGATATTTCAACATGCTATATTAAATGCTTAATAAATTGCCTGGATCGATGTGATATTTGTAGTCAAAGATATCATTGTGATCTTCAGAAAAAATAAAACTATTTCTGATTTTAATCAGGTTTAAACGTTATTTTTTCGCATCCTGAAAAATCAATACTTAAATTAAGTCTTCCTGAACTCTAAGGAGGCATTGTAATTCCGGGGCCCTGATATTTGCCTTCTTCCTTACCTTTTATACTCACACGAGTACCGACTCGCAAGAAATACCGTATACTGTGCTATCCTCTCAGATCAAATAGTTGTTGGTTGCCCATTAGGTGTGCCTATTTCATATTATTGTATGTTCTCCCTATTTCTGAAGATTCTGTTTTTCCAGATTATTATGAGTTGCGACTTAAGACATCCGATGAAGAGGCTGTGCGTCAAGAGAAAACTCAAATCAATCTATGTATCAGCGGAGCCTTATCAGACTCTTCGATGTTCAGACAGCATGAAGAATATAAGCATCTATCATGAGTGTGAGGGTAGGATAGAAAAATCCGCCCCGAGGATCAGCATTTGGCATCAGGAGGCTTGCCGAGTGATGACAAACTGTGATCCCGAGGGATGGATTTTTTTCTATTTTACCCTCACACGAATAATGGATTCTTTTTCTTGCACATCACTTTTTTTAGAAAAAGCTGCCAGAAGTCCCTGAATACGCTATGATGCAATTTCACATGGTGACGTCACTTAAACATAGCAATGACGTCACTTGACGACAATGTGCTCGAGTTCCAATACAACCAATGTATGAAGCCCTCACGGGACAGCCTTGGTAAGATAGCATGGGTAAGATAAGATTTTCTATCCCACTGTAAAATCTCAGCTATCCTTATATAGTGTGCAAAAAAGCTTGGGTCATTAGGTTCCAAGTAAGCTCACAGCAAAGACTTTGATCAGTTAAGGCTGGTCGGAGCCTTCGCCTGGCGCACATTTCATGTATTTCATGTCGAGGCTCAAGTTTAATCACCTTGCGTCTATCCCCATTGCAGCGCGTGTGTACGTCTATTACTACTTTTCAACTTCAGACAGACGAAGAGTTTTATTCCACAATGAATGGATACAGACGTGGCGAAAAGAAAAAGATATGTAAACCATATAAACGTGCAAATAATACCAATCTATCAGATTTACCAGCCCATGTTGATTGGAGGGAACATGGATACGTCACAGGTGTCGGGAACCAGGTAAACACATTGGTACCAGTATATACAAGTTAGACAATCGGGTCATGTATCTCAATGTTGATAAGTTACCCTTAGTTACTGAAAAAAAAGCACAAAGCGTTTGTGAGATACATGAAACAGTGACGTAATACTTTACAGTTTGGCTCATGCGCTGTAGCCGTAAAGACATTAATATTCTTTTTTCAAAAATATCTGTCTCAACATGTTGGAAGGCCTCTTAAATCTTTACTTGTTAAAGCTGCATAGTCTCTTACTTTTGATCTTCTAATTTTAAAAATAATGTTTTTATTATTCAAGAACACAGTAAAAATACTCAATTTCAGGTAATCATTTACCATTTTCGTAAATCTTAACAAGTTATCACTATAAAAAAAACAACTGCATTTGTGTTAAAATTCAACGGTCTAGAATTATTGGAGGGACGCAAATCATACGGGACTTTAACGGACATCCAGGTATCTGCGATGCGCTGAAGCGGTAATAGGGAATTATAATGGAAGGTGTTAGTTTTTATACTATATCTTTTGAAATTATAAAAGCAGAATTCCTGTGCAAACAAATGTTTTACCTAAATATCTCACGATTATTCTGATATAATTTTTATGAATTTCCCTCTGCAAACTCTTCGTCCTTTTTGATGGTTTTTGATAGAACCCTAAGAATGATTAAATTATATAGTAAAACAGGCTTTTTTAGATCTGCTCATTGGTAGATATTCTGTCATAGTTATTAAAGTATTCAATATATTTTCTCTGTGCAAACGGGACACTATGCTCAGATCAATTGCGAACAAATTGGTATATTTTTCATACAATTAAAATAAAATTTGATGTAGCCTTTTGAATTTTTCCTGGTACAACCCCTACTACTTTTTCACAAGCTTCCCACCGATTACGGAGGTATAATCTATTTTTAGCAACTGTATCCAAGGTAACAACAGGTATTGACCACACATACACTGTAGTAATCGCGCGTCTATAACTTAGCTTTTTGAAAGTTAAGCTTATTTATTTATTTATTTATTTATTTATTTATTTATTTATTTATTTATTTATTTTTTTGTTTATTTATTTATTTATTAATTTACATAGGTTTAAATAAACAAAAAAATTAGCGTAAAATTGTAAATATTATCTTACCAATCAGTTTTAACATATGCTTTGGGTACTCAAAAGAACAGTCTCAGTGAGACGATTCTTTTGAGTACCCACAACATATGTTCTGATTGAGAAATAAGAAAAATAATTTTTAGGTACGCTCTCTTAAATGCTAAAGTCCTGATTTATTTATTTATTTATTTATTCTATAAAGTTGCATTTGATCAGGGTATGCACTGTTTGCATAAAGAATATTCTATTAAAATTTAAATAAAAATGAAAAATACCACACAACTTAATACAAAATGGACTTGCCCTAATGCCAAGAGTGGGATATTCTATTGACCTAAATTGGTTATGATTCTACACTTGCTAGTGGCGATAATTTTGGTACAAATAGTTTGGATCCAGATCAGGCCCGAAAAAAGTCGAACTGAACTGGATTCATACTGTTTGAGTGAGAAATTTTGACATCATTGGTGCACGTTAGCAGGTTTGATGTTTAGCTGATCGAATCCCCGATGAAATGTAAAAACGTCTTAAAACTCGTATTAATTTTAAGGCCATGTTCAAGTTTAACTGCATATAGTCTATATGCCAGACATGCCCAGCCTCCATTGAACTATTTATGTCCTAAGAAGACCTCATTCCATCTTTTTTTCAGATTATAGTTTGCTCAATTAATAAATCAGGCCATTGTATATTTATATAATTATTTCTTTATTTCTCCTATTTATCAAAATAGGATGCTATTTGAGATAACTATACCAAGGTCTCCGTAATTTGTATTATCCCTGTTTTAACTTATATTTAGCCTAGAGTTCTTGTTGAGGGACATAGAAAAAACAAACATTGCAGACCCAGATCAGACGCGACAGAACGTGGCCTCTGATCAGGGTCTCCGTGGTTTCTTATAAAATGTTCTATTAAAATCTGAATAAAAAATATAAATACCACCATGCAACCCTTGGTTAAAAAAAAATGGACTGGTATAACTGATAAGAGTGGGAAAATCCATACGGCTAAAATCGGTAATTACCTGTATTTCTATTTCTTATAAATTATGAAAGTACGGCATACATTGTGTATTACCAATAAACAAAGATTAACAGAGGACCCCATACAGTGTGGCTGCGTGAGGAGTTTTATGGCATGCGTGTGTCTTCTGGTGATTATTTTTCCAAAGCAAATGGACCCAGATCAGGCGCGACAAAATACGGAATTTTAAATGAATCCAAACAGATGGCGTATCTGAATATATTTTTTGAAAAAAGTGTAATTAAATAAAAACCTAATTATTTTAGAATAATGCCAATGCTGCATGTGCATGCTAATGCTCTCGTATGGTACATGTATAAACATATATTCGCTTAATGAGTTTGATTGATTTGGATCTACACGGTTTTCACTGGAGTGTTTAATCTGGGTTTTTACAGCTTTGCATCGAATATCTGGCTTTGGCTACGCTAGCATGGGTGTTCATCAGGGGCATCAACGCATGTGCGATAAGTTCCAACATGAGCATTTTATATTTCAGGGGCATTTGCCAGCGCAACAACAAATATCTACAAATATGACGTTGGATCTTTGGCCCATTGAATATTTTGAGGGATTTCAGTTTATAATATACCTCTTTCTCTGAAGATCGATATTGTCATAGAAAACAGAGCAGACTCTGATAAAATGCCGCTTATGCGGCATTTCATCTGGGTTTTCACTGTAAAGTACTTCGTTGAATACGTCACTTACGTTATCAAGGTTCATCTAAAACTTAATTAAATTGAATATCCTGATCGATGATCAGACTGCACTCGTGGTGTAAACTTATCTACGCGTCTGTTAACCCTTAAAATGCATTTGAAAATGTCGTCTGCTGAAGTCGTCAGCTGCGAATAATTGCCTAACATTATTGACGAATTAAGTATAGAGGCAAACAGCGTGGACCCAGAACAGGAGCAGTCTGATCTGGGTCCACACTGTTTGCCAAAGAGGGTCTTAAACATTTCAGCAGACGAGAAAAGCAGACGACTGTTGTTGCGATTGGAGCATAAGGGTTAATAGCATGCAAGAAAAAGATTTTTATTCTAACGACGTTAATCAAATTTATTATTAAATGTATTAAAATCACATTAATAAAAATTGACGTTTGTTTCATTTTCAAGTTACAAACAAGAGAAAAATACACCTATTTGATAAGATTATTCACTTTTCCATGCAGTTTTCAGCTGTACTGAAAAGTTTTATTGTGAGAACATAGCTTAATTCTACTTTTACAAATGATTTAAAAAGAAAATAAAATTTTTCGAAAAAAATTCATAGTTACAGAGTATGCAGCTTTAATTTTGATTATGAAATGTCGATTATAAACACCGTATAAAGGCGCCAACGTAAAATCGTGATAAAAACGCCAAATCGGTAAAACTTTGTGTTTTATTCTTCATACAAGATTTAGCTAATTTCAAGTTTTGTTTTGCCTTTCTTGGTTTCAGTGACTAAGCAATCGCTTGAAAATGTTTTTGGCTTTCCCTTCTGTCAAAAATGCCCATTTTGTCCGCTTGTCTTACATTGTAAAAACTAACATCACGTTAGCACGGCGAATGCGCCTGAAAATTCTGTACTTTTTGCATAGAAATACTTGTCTGATGATCTGCGCTTGTATCTTCATTCCAGAGAATGAAATCTAAGGTCCGATGTGGATGGATTGACTCATACGAAATATTGCTAAATTTTTTACATAGTATATGTTTTATATGTGATAGTGGAGGAAATAATTAGGGGATAACTTACGCGTCGCCGTAAAACTAAATTTCCGACCGTATATCCGACGATATACCTCCCCATATGAAAAATTTGAAAACACCTATCCCCATTCTATTGCACAAGTAACATTTTTACTTAAGAATGGTTGTGAAAACGTAGTATGTTGCGCCAACGTCCAGCGGCTGTCAGCTGCATAAAACCGCTCGCCAGCTGCATATATTCACTTTTTAAGCAATGAAAAGCGACGTTACGTAATGGCCGGATATACTGTCGGATATTTATGACGGTATCCAATCAGTCGTCGCGTTGTATTTTGCAAGTGCATTAGACTGACTTCTTTCGTTATCTGCAGGGTCAATGTGGGTCCTGCTGGGCCTTTTCAGCCGCTGGTGCACTTGAGGGGCAACATTTCAAGAAAACAGGAAAGCTTGTCAAATTATCTGAGAAGAACCTCGTAGACTGCTCAAGACCTGAAGGTATGCATCAGGCAAAGAAAGTGAGGGTGCAAAGATCAGGAATCGATGCAATCAAGTACCACTACTGACCCAGGATACCAATGGGAATGTGACAAACTCACAGTTAGACACCACAAACGAGAGCCAAGAGGTCAGCCATTTCCAAGCAGGCAGTGACCACATGGCATATATAAACAGACGCGCCCAAAGGCATAGCAAATACAAGACAGAAAAAAAGGATCCACAATAGAAATACCGCCTTGGAACGGTCAGTAAAATAGTTTACTGGAGGGCTTAAATACATGTTTATGAGCTAACGCATACAATTTCGATTCTTATCACATCGTATCCACTCAGTCTCACCAGAAGCTTTGCTGCTTGCAAACACTTGAGCTTTAACGAATGACAACACGTAAGCTTTAACATGCATTCTAAGAAGTTTATGTAAAGATGGTAATTTTAAAATAAACCTCGATAGGCAAGATTCTTAACTTGTATTATAAAACACTACATCAAAGTTAACCATATATTTTCCCCTCTGCATCTTAAAGTCTAAGCGTGATTTAGATATTTTCTCAACTGAACTCATGCATGTGCGGATCCAGAGGGAGGGGGGACAGGGGGTCCGGACACGGCCCCCTGGAAAATCACAAAATATAGGGTTTCTTAGCAATACTGGTCCGTATCCCCTTAAAACTCACAAAGCTGCCAAGCCAGCATTCAATGTAGGCCATCATCGGTCCGCTAATAGTGGTATTTTGTATCCTTCCCACCCTCATAGTCAAACTAAAACAACAACAACAACATAAAACATTGTCTAAGTTGGATCCCCTCTTACAAAACTTTCTGGATTTTCGCATGTCATGATATCATGGTTCCGTGTACTATTTATAAACAGCTTAATAACAAATTGAATATTTGATGTAAGCGTAATTTCCAGCACATGGTTCCACGTACTATTTATACTAAGCTTAATAGCAAATTGAATATTTGATGTTAGCGTAATTTCCAGCACATGGTCCCACGTACTATTTATACACAGCTTAATAGCAAATTGAATGTTTGATGTTAGCTTGACTCCCAGCAGGCACACAACCTTAAAACAACGCCGTATCACCGTCGAGGCCACGTCATGACGTCGCGCCGACGTTAAATCGACGTCGAATTGACGTCACGTGCATGCTGGAAGGAAACATATCCGATTATGAACTGTCTTATCAGCTTGATTTTAGACTTCCTTGCACACTGCAAGAAATGTGTAGATAAGAGCAATCAAATTAAGGTTAATAGGCTGTTTAGGCAAACCAGAGGTGAGCCAATTGCTGAAATGTGGTCCAGGGATGTATGTGGTGATAACATATAACAGTGCCGGCAAACTCATTTATTTTAATTTCTGAGGCTGGAAAACGCTTCTTCAGTATTTTTGACAAATAGCACACATCGCAGTCATACTTGACAGCCATGGTCGCTAAGGGAAAACCCGATTGCACTAGTTTATGTTATTTATCTATATATTTATATACCATATTCGAGACAAAAGATTTAATAATATGTGCATAACTTATAAAATATGGCCGTATTATTAGAAATCTTCTGTGAAATGTGATATATTGAGAATATATATTTTTATTTCTAGGAAACGAAGGCTGTGAAGGCGGCTTGATGGACCAGGCTTTCCTGTATGTCATCAAAAATCATGAAATCGACACTGAAGAATCATATCCCTATAAACCACGGGTAAGCTAACAACGTTACCTTAATTCTTTAACTATCCAATCTCTCTCTATCTAATGATTGTAATGGTCAATAACTGTAATAATAATAATTGAGCCAGTGACAATGTGGTATGTGCGACCAGCAAAGGCTCAGACCAGCCTGAGCATACGCGCAGTCTGATCAGAGCCTTTGCTTGTCGCTTGAGAATTCTATGATTGTTAAGCTACTGACTGAACATCATTTGGAGTTTCTAAGCTTAAAAGAAGGCTGCAGAGGCTCGTCCGAGTCTACATTTGTCAAAATGTCAAAGTGTTGGAAATCTCATGCCGCGGCTCAATTATTTAACCTAGTTGTTCCACTTTCAGGTTGATATTTGTATGTTTAACCCCCGTACAGTTGGCGCCACTGCTGTAGGGCGAAAATATATTTGAACTGGTTCAGAAGCTATAATGCACGTTACTACTAGCACTGTTTTAATTGGTGGATAATTCTTACAGCTAACCTAATCAATCAAATTGCAGGCTAATAAGTGCACGTTTACCCTGAGTACAATTTGTGTTTCCGACTTTGCTACTGAAGTCGATTGTAATGCTTTACGGAGGGATCAAAAGCAATTATACAAGTTAATCCTAGTAATGATTTTATTGGATGATAAATGTAATAATTAGATTAAGCAACCTGCAGGATGGCAGTAACTGTTGTACGGGGGTCATTTGGAAAGTTCTTAGCATGGCATCATAACTCCACAATGCGTTGATAAAATGCTATCAAATAATACATTTTTGGAAACTAGAATTCAGCGACTACTTGATGGCTTAAATTTTGTCGAAAAATGACTTGGTGTGCACGTGCAGCGCATGCTCAAAATGAGTAGGGGTTTATAAACTGGCGGAAATTTTAAGCAAAATACTTGGAAAAAAGCGAAGGAAAATTGGGGACCTTAATTACGATTATGATTTGACAAATTAACGATTTGGTGCCACCTTATTTTTTTGTTAAAATATATTATGCGATCACTGCTTGCACGACTACCACCTTTACATTCGGAAAATAATGACTAATAGAGAAATGGTAAGCTTTCAAAAGATGGGATTTTTTTTCGACTTTTCTTTATACTTTTACTATAAATTGTGTCACTACAGGAGCACGAAAAAAGCCTATTGAGTATATGATTTGCTTTATTTATATCAAACAATGCATAACAATCATTTCGTCGCGCAAAAAGTGTGGCTTTATTAGCTCTGTATTCAAGAAAATTATTCCTAATAATACTACCCCTGCTTTTTAAGAAGTGGATTGGGTAACTCAACCCCGCACATTTTGTTGATAGCATAAGAACTTCTCATGGTATCGCCTTAACCATCACAAAATTGATTAATTTCTACTCTAAAGGTGATTTTACTTTTTTGTTTGCCACTGTTTTCAATTGAAATGAACCGAAACGTCAACTAATAGCAAAACTCATTCTGCCCATGGGAAGATTTTAAGAGATATCTTCCCTTTGTTCTGGTTTACAAAATTTCTTCTGCTTTCAATACAAAAACATAAAGTGTGCTTGATAAAAATACCAACATACGGCATTTTAAAAATACTGTTGTTTATATATTTTCAAAATATGTGCATTGTGAGACGCGATTTTTAGACGTAAAAACAAGCGCATTCTTTTGCTTTCTAAACGGATTTGATATTGCTGTTCCAGTATTAATTCATTAGAAACATCCAACTCGGTCAACAATTTTATAGTCATTGTACCAGATTGTGGCCTACCAAATGTAACAAAATTATCTAATTTCATGAACTATTCTTAATGTTCTACACCCTTTTCCAAAGGTAAAAAGTTATTTTTTTCCACTGAATTTTTGCGTTTTCCAGTATACAAACAGTACATGTCTTCACAGTACTATTTTTCGTGTTTGCATAATACCATCCTCATAAAATTCGTTCTATTACAAAGAGAAAAGTTCTTTAAAATGATACCAAACATGATAGGGTTTGAAAATTGGTTACTCAGATAAAAGACCATGCTAAGAACTTTCCAAATGCCCCTCGTACGTTCAACCCTAGTATAGTTGATGTTACTGCAGTTGTGTGTAAAGATATTAAGAAGAGGTCAGAAGCAATGATACACATTATGACTAGTAGTATTTTAATTGGTAGATTAACCTAATCAATCAATTTGAAGGCTAAAGCGTGCACGTATAACCCTAAACTCCAGCTGTTAAGTTTTTAGACTTAATATTTCGCAATAACTTTTTTATCTTCAATTTTAGCAAAATGTGTTCGCGATAAAAAGTATTCGTGAACATCTCCGCCAACTTCTCCAAATGGTTCCAACCTCCTAGATGCTGCAGGCTCCTCTGTGCTTAGATGCACTCTTTGAACATTTTAAGCAAAGCGCAAATAAACCAAGTCCAAGATGTCAGTAAAAAAGTTACATTGCTCCGCCCTAATTCAATTACTAAAGCGATGGATGGCTTGTTCAAATATAATAGAAATCGCGCCTGATTCGCTCGTGCGTTAAGCTAGTAGGGTCATCTCAAAATCGTTCATCCCATAGCACGTGCATAAGAGAAAAAATGCACGTAATGTGATAACCCAGCCTCTGTTCCTACAAATGAGCCTGCTCTAAGTTGATTCTGCATATGCGCGGTAAATTCTGAGTATGTTACGGCGATTTCAGGTTATGCACAGCCTTTGAAGAACGGGATTTGCACCACTTCCGATTATTTTTTGAAACTACCCCTTTCGGTCACGCCTATACGAATTATACCTGTCATTAAAAGACTTAGAAATTTAGGACGAATTCAATTTATTGCAAAAGTTTCATCTATATACCCAAAAAACTGTTTGCGCCACAAGCACAAGACCTTTTGGAGAAGTTGGCGGAAATTCTCCACTACAACTTTCATCGCGTACACATTTTGCTAAAATTGAAGGTAAAAAAGTTATTGCGAAAAATTAAGTCTAAAAACTTAACGGCTGGAGTTTAGTACCGTTTGTACTACCGACTTCACTAGTCGGTTGTAAAGATACTAAGGAGAAATCAAAAGCAATTATACACGTCAATCCAAGTAATGATTTTAATGGCTGATAAACTGAAAATTTAGATTAAGCAATCAATTTGCAGGATGATAGTAGTACGTTCAACCCTGGTATAGTTGGTGCTACTGCTGTTGGGTGTAAAGATATTAACCCTTAAAGCGCCAATCACGACTGCAGCTGACTACAATTTTACATCTTTCCTAGTTTTCTACAAAAATAAGGTATGAGATTTCATGAGAATAGTCTATGAGCAGACGATTCTTATGAAATATCATGCCTTATTTGTTAGTTTTGAAAAAGGAGCAAAATTTTGAATTGTCGCCTGCTGCAAACTATAGGCGGGGCTTTAAGGGTTAAGAAAGGATCAAAAGCTCATAAACACATTATTACTAGAAGTACTTTAATTGGCCGATAATTAATATAGTCAACATAATCAATCAATTTGCGGGCTAATGAGCGCACGTTTAATCCCAGTACAGTTTTGTGCAACTGAAGTAGAGTGCAAAGATAATAAGGAGGGACCAAACGCACTGATGCATGTTAATCACAGTTATGATTTTATTGGCTGATAAATGTAATACATAGGTTAAGCAATAAATAATTTGCAGGATGATAATTGTACGTTCAACCCTAGTACAATTGGTGCCACTGCTGTCGGGTGTAAAGACATTAAGAAGGGATCAGAAGCAGATTTGCAGAAAGCCCTAGCAACGGAGGGTCCAATAAGTGTAGCCATCGATGCTTCTCACCAGTCTTTCAGAATGTACAAGTAAGCTAATGTTACAATAGACAGAGAAAGCCTTAGCAACTGAGGGTCCTATAGGTGAAGCCAAAATTGCTTCACGCCAGTATTTCAGAATATACACGTTAGCTAATAGAATAGTAGACAGAGAAAGCCTTAGTAACGGAGAGTCCAATAAGTGTAGCCATCGATGCTTCACATCAGTCTTTTAGAATGTACAAGTAAGCTAATGAAATAATAGACAGAGAAGGCCTGAGCAGCTGATAGTCCAATAAGTGAAGTCATCGATACTTCACATCAATCTTTCAGATTGTAGAAGTACTGGGTAAGCTAATGTAACAGTAGACAGAGAAGGCCTTAGCAACTGAGAGTCCAATAAAAGTAGCCATCGATGCTTTACATCAGTCTTTCAGAATGTACAAGTAAGCTAATAAAACAGTATACAGAGAGAGCCTTAGCAACTGAGAGCCCAAAAAGAGAAGCTATCGATGCTTCACATCAGTCTTTCAGAATGTACATTAAACTAATGTAACAGTAGACATGGAAAACCTTAGCAACTGAGAGTCCAATATGAGTTGTACTTCTTTTGTGGATCTTTTATGTTTTTGTTCTGTCTTGTGTTTGCTATGTTTTGTGCGCGTCTGTTTATATGTGCTTCGTGGTCACCTGCTGGGAAAGGGCTGACCTCTTGGCTCTCGTTTGTGGTGTCTTCTGTGAGTTTGTCACTTTCCCATTGGTATCCTGGGTCAGTTGTGGTACTTGATTGTATCGATTCCTGATCTTTGCAACCTTACTTACTTTGTCATCTATGCTTCACATCAGTCTTTCAGAATGTACATGCAAACTAATACAATAGTAGACAGACTAAGCCTTAGCAACTGAGAATCCTATAAGAGCAGCCAAACATGCTTCATGTCAATCTTTCAAAATGTACTCTTAAGCTAATGCAATAGTACTCAGAGAAAGCCATGGCGACTGAGAGTCCAATAAGAGTAACTATCCATTTTTCACATCAGCCTTTCAGAATGTACAAGTAAACTAAAGCAATTATAGTAAATAGAGCAAACCTTAGCAACTGAGAATTCAATAAGAGTGGCCATCCATGCTTCATATCATTCTTTCAGAATATACCTTTACGCTAATGCAATAGTAGACAGAGAAAGCGTTTGCAACTGAGAGTCCAAAAAGGTAAGCCATCCATGCTTCACGCAAGTCTTTCAGAATGCACAAGTAAGCTTTTACAATAGTACACATAGAAAGCCTTAGCAACTACATGTCCGATAACAGTAGCCATCCATGCTTCAAATCAGTCTTTCAGAATGTTCAAGTAAGCTAATGCAATAGTAGACAGAGAAAGCCTAAGCAACTGAGTGTCCAATAAGAGTAGTCATCAATGCTTCTCACCAGTCTTTCAGAATGTACAAGTAAGCTAACGTTACATTAGACAGAGAAAGCCTTAGCAATTGAGGGTCCAATAAGAGTGGCCATCGATGCTTCACATCAATCTTTCAGAATGTACAAGTAAGCTAATGTTACTGTAGACCAAGCAAGCCTTAGCACCTGAGGATCCTTTAGGTGTAGCCATAGTTGCTTTACACCATTCTTACAGAATGTACAATTAAGCTAATGTAAACGTAGACAGCGAAAACCTTAGCAACTGAGAGTCCAATCAGTCCTTCAGAATGAGGAAGTAAGCTAATCCAACAGTAGACAGTGAACGTCTAAGCAACTGAGAGTCCAGTAAGAGTAGTCATCCAGGCTTCATATCAGTCTTTCAAAATGTACCAGTAAGCTAATGCAATAGTAGACAGAGAAAGCCGTAGCAATTGAGAGTCTAATAAGAGTAACCATCCATGCTTCACATTAATCTTTCAGAATGTACAAGTAAACTTATGCAAAAGTAGATAGAGAAAACCTTAACAACTGTGATTCCAATAAGAATAGCCTGTCATGCTTCATATGAGTCTTTCAGAATGTACCGTTACACTAATGCAATAGTAGAGAGAGAAAGCCCTTGCAACTGAGAGTCCGAAAAGGCAGGTCATCCATGATTCATGCCAGTCTTTCAGAATGTACAATCAAGCTGATGCAACAGTAGACAGAGAAAGCCTTAGCAACTGAGAGTCCAATAAGGGTAGCAATCGATGCTTCACATCAGACTCTCAGAATGTAAATGTAAGCTGATGAAATAGTAGATAAAGCCTTAGCAACTGAGAGTCCAATGGAAGTAGTCATACATGCTTCACATAGATAATGTACATGTAAGCTTATGATATATTAGACAGTGAAAGTCTTAGCAACTGAGAGTCCAATAAGAGTAGGCATCAATGATTCACGCTAGTCTTTCAGAATGTACAAGTAAGCTGAAAGACAGTGAAAGTCGTAGCAACTGAGAGTCCAATACAGATAAGAGTAACCATCGATGCTTAACATCAGTCGTTGAGAATGTACAAGTAAGCTAATGCTATAATAGACAGAGAAAGTCTTAGCAACTGAGAGTCCAATAAGAGTAGACATCAATGTTTCACGCTAGTCTTTCAGAATGTACAAGTTAGCTAATGATATAGTAGACAGAGAAAGTCTTAGCAACTAAGAGTCCAATACAGATAAGAGTAACCATCGATGCTTTACATCAGTCTTTTAGAATGTACAAGTAAGCTTATGCAATAGTAGATAGAGAAAGCCTTAGCAACTGAGAGTTCAATAAGAACAACCATCAATACGTCACGCCAGTCTTACAGAATGTACAAGTAAGCTTATGCAATAGTAGATAGAGAAAGCCTTAGCAACTGAGAGTTCAATAAGAACAACCATCAATACGTCACGCCAGTCTTACAGAATGTACAAGTAAGCTTATGCAATAGTAGTTAGAGAAAGCCTTAGCAACTGAGAGTTCAATAAGAACAACCATCAATACGTCACGCCAGTCTTACAGAATGTACAAGTAAGCTTATGCAATAGTAGATAGAGAAAGCCTTAGCAACTGAGAGTTCAATAAGAACAACCATCAATACGGCACGCCAGTCTTCTGAATGTACAAGTAAGCTAATGCAATAGTAGTTAGAGAAAGCCTTGGCAACTGAGAGTCTTATAAGAGTAGTCATCTATGCTTCATATCAGTCTTTCAAAATCAAACCTTAAGCTAATGCAATAGTAGATAGAGAAAGCCTTAGCAACTGAGAGTTCAATAAGAACAACCATCAATACGTCACGCCAGTCTTTCAGAATGTACAAGTAAGCTAATGCAATAGTAGTTAGAGAAAGCCTTAGCAAGTGAGAGTCCAATAAGAGTAGACATCAATGTTTCACGCTAGTCTTTCAGAATGTACAAGTTAGCTAATGATATAGTAGACAGAGAAAGTCTTAGCAACTAAGAGTCCAATACAGATAAGAGTAACCATCGATGCTTTACATCAGTCTTTTAGAATGTACAAGTAAGCTTATGCAATAGTAGATAGAGAAAGCCTTAGCAACTGAGAGTTCAATAAGAACAACCATCAATACGTCACGCCAGTCTTACAGAATGTACAAGTAAGCTTATGCAATAGTAGATAGAGAAAGCCTTAGCAACTGAGAGTTCAATAAGAACAACCATCAATACGGCACGCCAGTCTTACAGAATGTACAAGTAAGCTTATGCAATAGTAGTTAGAGAAAGCCTTAGCAACTGAGAGTTCAATAAGAACAACCATCAATACGTCACGCCAGTCTTACAGAATGTACAAGTAAGCTTATGCAATAGTAGATAGAGAAAGCCTGAGCAACTGAGAGTTCAATAAGAACAACCATCAATACGTCACGCCAGTCTTACAGAAAGTACAAGTAAGCTTATGCAATAGTAGATAGAGAAAGCCTTAGCAACTGAGAGTCCAATAAGAGTAGACATCAATGTTTCACGCTAGTCTTTCAGAATGTACAAGTTAGCTAATGATATAGTAGACAGAGAAAGTCTTAGCAACTAAGAGTCCAATACAGATAAGAGTAACCATCGATGCTTTACATCAGTCTTTTAGAATGTACAAGTAAGCTTATGCAATAGTAGATAGAGAAAGCCTTAGCAACTGAGAGTTCAATAAGAACAACCATCAATACGTCACGCCAGTCTTACAGAATGTACAAGTAAGCTAATGCAATAGTAGTTAGAGAAAGCCTTAGCAACTGAGAGTCCAATAAGAACAACCATCAATACGTCACGCCAGTCTTTCAGAATGTACAAGTAAGCTTATGCAATAGTAGTTAGAGAAAGCCTTAGCAACTGAGAGTTCAATAAGAACAACCATCAATACGTCACGCCAGTCTTACAGAATGTACAAGTAAGCTAATGCAATAGTAGTTAGAGAAAGCCTTAGCAACTGAGAGTCTTATAAGAGTAGTCATCTATGCTTCATATCAGTCTTTCAAAATCAAACCTTAAGCTAATGCAATAGTAGATAGAGAAAGCCTTAGCAACTAAGAGTTCAATAAGAACAACCATCAATACGTCACGCCAGTCTTACAGAATGTACAAGTAAGCTAATGCAATAGTAGTTAGAGAAAGCCTTAGCAACTGAGAGTTCAATACAGATAAGAGTAACCATCGATGCTTTACATCAGTCTTTTAGAATGTACAAGTAAGCTTATGCAATAGTAGATAGAGAAAGCCTTAGCAACTGAGAGTTCAATAAGAACAACCATCAATACGTCACGCCAGTCTTACAGAATGTACAAGTAAGCTTATGCAATAGTAGATAGAGAAAGCCTTAGCAACTGAGAGTTCAATAAGAACAACCATCAATACGGCACGCCAGTCTTACAGAATGTACAAGTAAGCTTATGCAATAGTAGTTAGAGAAAGCCTTAGCAACTGAGAGTTCAATAAGAACAACCATCAATACGTCACGCCAGTCTTACAGAATGTACAAGTAAGCTTATGCAATAGTAGATAGAGAAAGCCTTAGCAACTGAGAGTCCAATAAGAGTAGACATCAATGTTTCACGCTAGTCTTTCAGAATGTACAAGTTAGCTAATGATATAGTAGACAGAGAAAGTCTTAGCAACTAAGAGTCCAATACAGATAAGAGTAACCATCGATGCTTTACATCAGTCTTTTAGAATGTACAAGTAAGCTTATGCAATAGTAGATAGAGAAAGCCTTAGCAACTGAGAGTTCAATAAGAACAACCACCAATACGTCACGCCAGTCTTACAGAATGTACAAGTAAGCTAATGCAATAGTAGTTAGAGAAAGCCTTAGCAACTGAGAGTCCAATAAGAACAACCATCAATACGGCACGCCAGTCTTACAGAATGTACAAGTAAGCTTATGCAATAGTAGATAGAGAAAGCCTTAGCAACTGAGAGTTCAATAAGAACAACCATCAATACGTCACGCCAGTCTTTCAGAATGTACAAGTAAGCTTATGCAATAGTAGTTAGAGAAAGCCTTAGCAACTGAGAGTTCAATAAGAACAACCATCAATACGTCACGCCAGTCTTACAGAATGTACAAGTAAGCTAATGCAATAGTAGTTAGAGAAAGCCTTAGCAACTGAGAGTCTTATAAGAGTAGTCATCTATGCTTCATATCAGTCTTTCAAAATCAAACCTTAAGCTAATGCAATAGTAGATAGAGAAAGCCTTAGCAACTAAGAGTTCAATAAGAACAACCATCAATACGTCACGCCAGTCTTACAGAATGTACAAGTAAGCTAATGCAATAGTAGTTAGAGAAAGCCTTAGCAACTGAGAGTCTTATAAGAGTAGTCATCTATGCTTCATATCAGTCTTTCAAAATCAAACCTTAAGCTAATGCAATAGTAGATAGAGAAAGCCTTAGCAACTAAGAGTTCAATAAGAACAACCATCAATACGTCACGCCAGTCTTACAGAATGTACAAGTAAGCTAATGCAATAGTAGTTAGAGAAAGCCTTAGCAACTGAGAGTTCAATAAGAGTAGCCATCTATGCTTCACATCAGTCCTTCAGAATGTACAAGTAAACTAATGCAATATTAGACAGAGGCTATTATACTTTTTTGGGCTATGAATGTACATGGGGTCAGCACCCAAGATCGTGATATTTACCACATACGCGTAATTGCTTCTAATTAAAGCCCATGCTGACATATCGAGCAAAGCTAGAGGTAGTGTATAAGAATCTATCATGAGTGTGAGGCAGGGATAGAGATATTCGTCCATAGGATCACCAATTTGCATCACAAATCTTGCAGAGTGATGACACTCGGTGATAGCGAGGGATGGATTCTATCCCATCGACACACGTATAATGGATTCTTTTTCTTGCTTCACACTTAATATCTCATTTATATTGGAAAAAAAACTTGAAAAAGACTTACAGAAAATCCTGAATACGCTGAGATGCGACACGGTGGCGTCATTTCAACATTACAATGAAGTCACGGATCGACGCGCGGCCAGCATGCGGTTGTTCGTTTTAATCTTTCCCACGGGCTGGTATGGGTGTGTGAGATAGAAATATCTCACATGGGTAAAATCAACGGAAATCTCGATCTGATGTGTGAGAAAGTCTGGTCTGAGTCTTCATCTAAACGTTTTCTTTGCATGTGGGAGCAGCAAAGGCTGTGGTGAGTTTGCGTGCATGCATGTACTCGCCTGAATCTTGGCTGCTCACCAATGAGGTAAGTCGCGCACATGCACATACTCGCCTGAATCTTGGCTGCATCAATTAAATAAGTCCGGGCAAGTACTGAAATCTCATGTTTTGACCTTTTAGATGAATACGTTACCTACCTGAGCCGTGACATGTGATTTTAAACAATGTGGCATTTTGACAAGTGTAGACTCAGACGACCCTGTGCATCCTCATTTAAAGGTTAGAAATTTCTAATGATGTTTAGCCAGTAGCTAAACACTCATTGAATATCTGAGGCTTTGCTGGTCGTATATACCACATTGTTGGAAATTGCATGTCGCTGCTCGTTTGTTGAATGTGTTCTTACGGCTACTGTCCTATCAGCCAAGAGTGACAGTGACGTCGTGTTTTGTTTACAATTATTAAGTAAAACATTACTTTGTACACTCCATTTGAGCTAATGCGAATCGATAGATCACTTGTGTATTAATACTATCCTGCGGATAGGATTAATACACAAGTAATCTAGCGACTCTTAGTACCTGATAACTTTGTAAACAAACGTCACTTTCACTCTTGGCTGACAGGACAGTAGGAGCAAATTCTTTTCTCTAAGAATGGCTCCTCCAACTATTTCCTTTCAAAAAGGTCCCTTCCTTGGTAGGTTTTATGCTAAATAAGAAACAAAGACTACCGTTCTAGACTTTTTATGGAAACAGATTGCAAAATACATTTGTTATATGACTCCTATAAAAGACCTCCTCTGATTGGCTGAAACTAGCTTGCACTGGTTGTGACAAATCTTGATGTCAAACAGTGATGAGCAAAAGACAGGTAACATTACTGACAGAGAGCTAAAAATAAATTGAACTAAATCTAGCCAAGGCGACATTAAGTTTTGTCACTGCTACATGAGAGATAGAAATAGATATTGCAACACTGACTGATTTCTTATGTATATTTCACAGGTAAAATGTTTCATTCAGAATTAGTTCATTTTATGAGCACGGCATTTAACCCATTTATGCTGAATGGAATTTCCCACCGTTATCAATTGGAACAGTCCATTTCTGTTTTAAGAGGTGTTAGGTGGTATTTTTCATTTTTATTAAAGTTTTAATACAAAATTATGCAAGCAAACAGTGGAGACCCTGATCAGACGCCGCATTCCGTGGCGTCTGATCTGGGTCTGCACTATTTGCCTATGTCCCACGAAAAGGACGCTAGGCATATATGGGTTAAAATGCAATTATTTTGCTTATCTCATAAGAGTTGCAGGAATTTGGGAAGTATATTGATGAAATAATCTTCCTAGGAACACCTGACTTGAGTAAATTTATAAATATGAATATAAAAGAGAGACAGTGTCATATAACAAAACAATTGGTGCGATCTTTTTCGGTTAACATCTGGATTAGTCAACCCTTGAAAGTGATGTTCACATCGGCTTTGCCTGGGTGAAGATCACTGTTCTCAGGCTGACAAATCCTGATGTTAACCTCAAAAGAATGCATCAATTGTATAATGGACTAGTTTCCATTTCGCGTTTATCATTATTTTTATTATTGTGGAGTACCAAATTAAAATTACCGCCAATCAAAAATGTTTTACACTACCTCTATCTTTTATCATAACCAGTGTCTTTCTACACAGGGTTAGGAGTCTTTAACATATATTCAAAACTCTTGTAGGCCAGTGTCGTATGTACTCACACACAAAATGTACATGCAAATATATCATTAATGTCAAATTTTACTTAATACCACTATTGAATTACTATTTCTTCTTCGCCACTACATGCGGAATCATAGTCTTAATTTTTAACACCATTGTAGTTAGGAATGTGTATCTATTGTATTGCAAATATGTACCACCGTGTAAGTTTTAGCAGTTATTTAGCTCATACAAACTTTCGGTATAATTATTTCGAGAATTGAACACAGAACTTTGTTGTAAATTATATTCTTTAAGGCTGAAAATGCTACAAAATGTACTGCAATTTGTTTAGCTTCATTAAATGATTAATTATCATTTTTATCCAGAAAAAAAAAACCTTTTAAGTTAGTTAAGTTACTATTTCCCACGCTGTCCGTATATATGGTACTGTACCTACATAATATTTCTGATTATCAGCAAATTTAATACAGTGTTTACCTAACCCTGTGTTGAAGCACCCTGTCATTACAGATCAAAGAGTATAAGCATTATGCTTGTTTTCAAATCATGTCGGTCTTTTTCGCGTATATCATGCTATTTATTGTAATCTTGCTATGGGAAATATTGAACAACTTACCACTGCGTAGGTCAGATAGGGTAAAGTCAGGTAACTTCGGACATCAGGTAAACTCGGACAGTGGCCTTGTTTGTTTCATATTTTAATCATTGGAATACAAAGGTGTATTAACGAAGCAAACAGTGAATATATTGATGAGACGGCTCATTAGGAGCCGTCTCATCAGGATTTCCACTGTTTGCAGATGTATGTCCGAATTTACCTGATGTCCGATGTTACCTTACTTTACCCTAACGAACAGCCTTGCAGTTTACTATTGCAAACATTGAGGTCAAATTTAGCTCTAACCCATCTGTTTATTATTCTCTGTTTTTTTCTTGATAGATCAGGTGTCTACAGTGAACCAAACTGTAATCCAGAGGGTATAGATAAAGGAGTCTTGGCTGTTGGCTATGGCACACTTCAAGGTGTCGATTACTGGATCGTCAGAAACAAGTATGTTTTCACCAAAATATTAAAATATGGCTTCGATATTGCAGGTACATATTTGGGCCACGTCGCGACAAAACCTGTTTTCTGGGTTTCCTACAGAGTGATATTCAAACCAGCCTGCTCAGCTACATAGACTACTAGAAAAATGAAATTAGATTTGATACTTTCCATTAAGCGAATAACAAAGGTTCTGATCAGACTGTGTGTATGCCTATTGTTGTACGCAAGTCCCGGAAGACAAATTTTCTCGCGTCGAGGCCCATTTATGGAGGATTTTACATGAGTGTCCATGTACTTTTGAGTTTATTAAACGAGTTGGGAAAATGTGATAACACTCTACTGTCGTGCCAACCAAGAATGACAGTGACGTCGTGTTTTGTTTACAACTGTTAAGTAAAATATTAACTTGTACACTCCACTTGAGCTAATGCGAATCAATAGATCACTTGTATATTAATCCTATCCTGCGGATAGGATTAATGTGCAAGTGATCTATCGATTCTAAGTCCCTGATAACTTTGTAAATAAAACATGAGGTCACTGTCACTCTTGGCTGGCACGACAGTAATATTTAATTGCTTTTTCGCAGCGACTTTTATAAATTCACTAGTACAAGAGCAGGAATGTTAGATCACATATATCATATGTCACAATAACTAGTTCGAAATTTCATGGTTTTTATAAAACGTTAAGATTGTGTCATGACCTACGCAACATTGTTATGGACATTGTTACATAACGTCCCTAAACATTTAAACCCCAAGGGGGCTATCGGTTTTAATACATTTACAAAATTTTTATTTGGGGAGCTATATCGTGTGATTAACGGTTGGAAATTAAGTTTTACGGCGACGTGCGATAATAACCGCTTTTTTTCTTGTCAACACATGTTACCGTTTAGTGTGTGCTATCTATTTTGTAAAAGCGCCAATTGGCTACACATTACTTAAATCGTGTATGACTTTCGGGCTTTGCAGTATACTCACTGTCAGCATGTTATTGTGACGCTTGACCTCGATTAATGGGCACAGGGGGTAGCTATAGAGTTCAAAAGGACTGGATGGATTCAACACACCATGCAAAGAGTAAAGAAATGATAAAGCAACAGTGCTTTGTGAAAAGTCGTAAAACGCTGATAACGTAAACTGACGCAAACAAAATGAAAAAAAAACTTTTTAGGTTGAACGATGCACGATGCTTTATTTGAATGCTAACAACACGTCAATGAAATAACAAAGAAGCAGACTTAAAAGCGGTTTCTGGTAAATTTTGCGTGATTCTTTTGTTCTTGCAAAATTTGATTTTATGGGTTACGTGGCGTTTTGATCTCTGACGTATGAAATCCGTTGACTTTAGTGCATCTTAGTCTACTTTAGTTCAACTTTACGCACAGAAAAGACAAGTGTGCATCGTATTAAGCTACTACCAAAATTTGGCAAAAAAAAATGGCGCATATCTTTAGTAGTTAAGTATATTTGTGCCGCGACATGAGATTTCCAACAATGTGGTATGTGCGACCAGCAAAGGTTCAGACCAGACTGCGCATACGCGCAGTCTGATCAGAGCCTTTGCTAATCGATTGAATATTATATCATTGCTAAGCTATTGACAGAACAATATTTGCAGATTCTAAGTTTAAAAGGAGGCTGCACAGGCTCGGCTGAGTCTACACATGTCAAAATGCCACATTGTTGGAAATCACATGTCACGGCTCATTTCTCATTTAATCAAAATTAATTCCTTTGACTGGTTTGTATTGTTCCAGTGCCCAATCTATTTCTATTTTCAGCTGGGGAAAAAGTTGGGGAAAAGATGGCTATATTCTGATGGGCCGTAACAATGGCAACCAGTGTGGCATAGCAACTGAGGCTAGCTTCCCAACTGTGTAATCAAGCAACGTATGACTACGAGGCAATGAATATTATTCTGGTGTGGATGAGTGTTATTTAGAAGTCAAACATAATGGGCCTCGATGCGACAAAACCTGTGTTCATGGTTTCCAAAAAAGTGAGACTCAAACCAGCTGGCTCAGCTACAGAGACATGCTAGAAAATTGAAATTTCGCTCCTAGCAAGTCTACATATGACACTTTCCAATAAGCGAATAACAAAGGTTCTGCTAAGACTGCACGGATGCGCAGGCTGGTCTGCACTTTTTTTTGTTCGCAAACCCCCCGAGACAGATTTTCCTGTGTCGAGGCCCATATACGAGACATGTTTCATGTTTATTTGAACAGATTTGAATTTCACTTTATGCGGTTGCATATGATTAAAACAAACAATTTTTGCTTTTTCATGCATAACGGACGTGTCCCTGGTATTGCCAAATAGACAAGATGGCAATTCAAAGCATAGTCATAACAGGTAGGCCCTAGATGCATCCCCACCCCCTTTTTACTGATTTTAAGAGCTAAAACGTGTGTATCTTCTAAGAAAACACGTATTTAAGCGTGAAATATTCTTTTAAATTTAGAGGCACACTCAGTTTATTATTAAAATGAGAAACAGCCTATTTGTGCCTGTTTTTGCTTGGAAACTGGGCTTAATAAGTTCTTCCATACAAGTGCCCAAATTGGAATCTCGTGTATAAAATGTGTCTTGGAAGGAGTTTGAAAAGCAAATTCCCAAAACCCACAGTCAACTCAATTTCTTAGATAGTTTAAGTATCTATTACCGATAAAAATGGTCACCAAATATTGCATTTGAGTATTTTGCATACAATTTGGTGTTGCTATGGAAACTGTAAGCCCTAAAATTTGATGTTCAAGTCGCTTCCAAAAAGTAAGTATCTAACTGGAATGCTTTATTTTCTAACAGAACATACTTTAATTATCTATGTACAATATATAAAAAGTTCCAAGAGAAAAACTTCATATCTTTTAGAGAAATTGTTCGAGGAAGATTTAGTACATTTTGTTTCAGACAGCATTTTTAAACGCTTAAATTTGACTACTCGTCTTTAGAAACTGTTTCAAACCAGGAAAATAAAAACTAAGAACTATTTTCTTGATGACCGCGTATTGCTGGAGATCGGACTAACCCATGGAAATCAATTATTACCCAATATAACAAGGAATGAATGAGTAACGGCATTTTCAAATTTGTTCAAACAAACATGAAACACCTCTTGTATAAAGGATTTAAGGACATATGCTACTAAATACTTCCCACATTGACATTTTTTTCCAATACTTTGCATACAGTTTGTTTTAGGCCTGGACTGTCAACTTGTCAACAATGAAAAGGATATGTCACCGTGCTCATTTTTTTCATAATCCCATATGGAAGTTTTCAGCATTTGGCCAATTTTCTGGGACATAATCCAAGTCTTTAATGTTTAGCTAAAATAGATGTTATCGTCATCCAACAAATTTATTTTAATTTTAATTATTTCTCATGACCCCAAGCCCGTTTGGAAACGTGATAAAATATTTGTTTTCCCAAGTCTTAGCAAGCTATCGCATAATATATTTTGGTACTTCCCCCAAAATAGGATTTCGATTTTTAGAATAAGCTACATGTATATATTTTAAAATCTGATATTGAAAATCTTAAATGTTTGTTTTTATTTCATGGACTATCATTTTACCTTTTAGAAAAAAAAGATAAAAAATCGGGAGTCCCTGGACTTATTATCTTTCAGGAGGGCCAAATTTAACCCCACCCCACAGCTTATGAGGATAATTTAATATAAAACATTAAAGACTAAATTATTTTTGTCATTTATATATCACATATTTTTTAACATAGATATTCTTTATTTCCTCCAATCTGGAGAGTTTCAAAAACATCTATAAACATATGTACAACTGTAAATATAGTGAGGTCAAAATAACTACAACACATGTACATAATATATTATCTGACTGAGCAAGATGCTCGATACTGAGCTGGGTACTAATTGTGCATGCAAGCAGAGAATGCTCTGACTGGCAAGCGTATTAGCGCAATCCCGTCAGAGCCTTCTTGTTTGTACGGATTACTTTCGATTTTAATTTGTAACTGCGCATACACGATATGTACCCTATTTTCAATGCGATATATATACATGTACATATGTCCCCTTATCAACTCCCTAACCGAAACGAAACGGAAGAGCATAACTGGGTACAGATAGTATATATCACCTCTTTTAGTCATAAATCCAGTTGACAGACATCTGTATATTGATATAGATCAGGCTGCTGAGGTTGATTCGATATCAACACAGCAATGGTTCGCACCAGACCATTAACACAATGCTGTATCAACATCGACCCAACGCCAGCAAACTTGAAGCTGCAGAGTTATATTTTTGGCACATTTTGTGCAGATTTAAAACGCATACTCGTTTAAAATTATCCAGCTCATCGTTTAAAATATTATTTAATTGAACATTTGCCGTGCCAAATAGAACGTTAGACACAACAAACATGTTTTGTCTATGCAAAAATTCAAAATCAGTCGTACTTGTATTCCGGATGTCCTGCCATAACCTGGCTCTATCTATTGTCAGATAACTGCACTCGTGTATACAATGGTCAGCAATATTATCGTAATAAGAATCACAAGCGGTGCACAGTATATTATGTCTTGTATCAGTCAAGCTAGCAGTCAATTGTATAACAGACGTACAAGGTGATAACAGTTTCCGCTGACTTTTAGAGAAATACCACGCCCAATGAGGCTGAAATTCAGGGTGAACAATTCTAAAGCAATAAAACTCTTGTGTGTATGTTCTACTATTCCATGAACAAATCGCACTTTGGTGCAGTCTGCCTTTGAGGAAGCGATTCCAGGAATTTTTACTTGGAAATCTGCTAGTACAAACAAAAGTATATACCATATGCATCTATCTATCATTTTCCCTTTTAGAAAAAAAGATAAGAGATCGGGAGTCGCTGTACTTATTATCGTTCAGGAGGGCCAAATTTAACCCCATCCCACAGCTTATGAGGATAATTTAATATAAAACGTTAAGGAGTGAATTATTTTTGTCATTTATATATCACAAATTACTTGTATGAAGTAATTCAACATTTTGTTATATGACTGGAGAGAATCCTGTCTCCTGATTGGCCCAACTTGTCTTCATAAATCTCTATGTCTACCTCAAAACTGGTCTAAACTGGCTAAGAAGGTGATATAGGATGAAATCCAGCTCCAACTAGTTTCCAGAAGTTAATATTTTTGACATTTCTGCAATATCACCCTCTAGAGAGCTAAAAATAGCATGATGAGTATAAAACTAGCATGTGCTGCATGAAATTGACATGGTTTGCTGTTTCACATCCCAACAGGTAAACTAAAGACTTTCATCAATTTTAACAACTGTTTTGTTATGTTTTGTTTGTTCATTTATCTTTGTTTGAACAAACAAAATGTAAAACAAGTTTTATGATTAAATTTTACATTCAACATTTAGAGAATTAATTTACATTTCAAATTGCAAAATACTACATTATTATATTTTAATAACAGTTGATAAAACTTGTTAGAAAGTCCTTACGTTGAAGGTTGACTTCAGCAACAAAAGTGAAAGTTGAACATTTTCATTCTTAGTTGAAAAGTCATATAACAAAACAGTTATTGACTTCAATTTCGGTAGACATGAGGATTTACCTACCCTTAAAAGTGATATTCACCTCGGCCTAGCGGCCTCGGTGAATTATCACTTTTTCGGGTAGATAAATCCTTATGTCTACCTCATTGAAGTCAATAATTATATAATATCACTAAAAAGAATTCCAGGTATAATGGGTCCCCATCTGGGAATCGACCATGGTCCTCTGATTCCAAAAGCCGCCACGCTAACCACTAGGCTACGAAATCAGGCTGCGCGGGGCTCGAAATAACTATACTTATTGGACAGTTATTCAGACTATCGGCCATATTCGTGTTCGCAAACAAGGTAGAAAAAAGGAAATTGTGTACATTGTTTGTGATTTCGCCTGATCAATTTATCTGTATTTGGTACTAAGACAATCAGTTCTGATAAAGGGTCAAAAGAAATTTCCAACAAGTTTAAGTAACTTTATTTTGTCAAGAAAATGTGGGAATATCCATCTGGCGTAAGAGTTTCTGAAAACTGTATAAATGCGAAATCGTAAATGGTCGTAAGACAGGACCCAGACAACTTTCCTTGTTTCCCGACGCAGGAAATCTGCGCATGGAAATTAGCCGCATATGTCTTTAAGATGAGTATTTTAGATGAGTTGTCCTGTTAAGGCATAAAATCTCCCTAAAAGTCTTTTGTGAAAACGTCAAATTTCAGGCTGTGGTTTTTGGCTATAATTTTTGATTGTTTGATTCGATTTTTTACGTCCCATCAACATGCTTTCAGTTATAAAGGGACTGATCTTCCTGGGTTGAACCTGTAAAAGCTAGGATAAACCCAGTGACACCAGTGGAGCTGGAACCCGCAGCCCCTTGGTTTTGAGTCAAGCACTCTACCACTGAGCCATTGCGCTCTCTGAAATATTTTTGTTACCCTGAATGGACATACATATAATTTTATTATAAAACATATTTAATGATGTTCAATTCGAGGATAAAGTGGGGGATAAGTTATCTGAAATCAAATGAAAAATTAATGACTAAATCTGTTACATTTAGGGTCCAAATAATTATTTCAGTCTAAAATATTATACAAATAGACCCCATGGATGGATAAATAAATTGTAGAAACAGATTACCTCCCTTACACAAATTTTAACAGCCTAATCCATGCGGTTTGTTGGTGTAATGCCAAACACATGACTAAATCTGCTGCTTTTAGGCACAAATAATCAGATCTGTTCAGAATAGTATACAAATTTATTCCATAAACTGTATAATAAGCTGTGTGAAAAGATAAAACACTATTGCACTGAACGCTGTAGGCAATTTTTAGGGTATAATGCTCTATCTGCAAATTGAAAATGTCAGTAGATTCCATTATATGTGAAATGTTCTTTAAATCCAGTTTATTTACACTGTATGGATATATTTTAACCCTCTGGTATGATTCAAAGGTATGTGATAGATGAGGCATCCAAACACCAGGATACTAAAATTTTCAAACTGATTTTTCTCAAAAGTCGTGCAATGGTAGATAGAACATTATAGCACTAAAGCAACAATTTAACATGACCATGTACTACAAAAGTTGAATGTTTACCTTTTTACCCCAGGGTCTATGGGCAAAATATTTGCTACCATGTTGCTGCATTAATGATTCCCTTTTATTTGATATGCAACATGGCCATGTTCTTAAAAAGTTGAATTTTGACCTTCTTACGCCACCCCTAGGGTCAGGTGGGAAGGGGTCTCCAGGCAAAATATTTGCTACCATGTTGCTGCATTCGTGTCCCCTTTAGTATGATAGCCAACATGACCAAGTTCTGAAAAAGTTGAATATGACCTTTTGACCGCACCTCCTAAATCGCCCAGGGGGTCTGGCACATGCATTAAATCTAAAATCACGTTGGATATCTTTCATATTTATTGTACCTCTGTCTGCATGCGAAATTGCAGTAAATTATTGGACAACTGACTGAGTTAATGCGAAATTTAAATATTTTACCTTTGATCCCACCTAAGCGGTAATGGGGTGGGGAGGGTAAAATTTTAATATTCAGTTGTTATAGTTTTTGAGAAATGTGAGGTTTATTC
Organism: Loripinus fragilis; assembly: GCA_964019695.1. Taxonomy (NCBI): domain Eukaryota; kingdom Metazoa; phylum Mollusca; class Bivalvia; order Lucinida; family Lucinidae; genus Loripinus; species Loripinus fragilis. The sequence goes on along the minus strand of OZ026530.1, from coordinate 31,102,792 downwards.
CACAAAAAAAAGTCAATATAGTTGCTGCAAAAGCCTTAACCCAAGTCAAAAAAGGGCCATTACTCAGTCAAAAATTTTCAAATGAAGTCCCAATTCAAACTTGACCTGTATTTCTTTATGCTTTACGGTTCTATAAAATTTGAATGAAATTGTTGATTCTCTTAAAAAGTTATTGATGGAAAACGACAAATATATTAATAAAAAAGAGCAATAACTAAGTAAAAAAATTAAACTTGACCTGTATTTAATAATGCTGTGAAAATCGAATGAAATTAATGCATCCTTTCAACAGTTATGGGACACCAAACAAAAGTGTTGCAACGCAGACGAGGAAGACGCAGATGACGACATGACCCCTCTGTGTGGACCATGTTTTGCAGGCAACACAATTAAAGGGAATCGCGAATGTAGTAACATGGTATCAAGTATTTGGCCGGCAGACCCCCATCCAAACCCTCTCCAGAGGATAGGGGTCTAAATTCAACTTAAGCTACCCTAAAAGGTATCTATGGTGCAAGAATGAATACTTTCTGATAAGTGGTTGTCAAAATAAATACTCCAGAAAAATTTAACACAGTATGAAGAGAAAGCAACAGGAATGGAAAGTGAATGCGTATGACCGTTGTGGCCACAATAGCTCTTTGCAAAGTCGTGCAGTCGAGCTTAAAATGACCTAAATTTGGAAAATTGGTGGTCTGCTTCAAGGTCATTATATGACAAATAGCAAAGTCTGAATGATACAAATTGAGGTTCATCATTTAAGGGAATGACTGTGCTATATAATAATAACCTTAATAATAAACCCACAATTTATTAGCTCAGACAACAATTTGGAAAAGTGATTCGCAACTGGGAAATTAACTGTGTTTAGGCTGCTATCCGTTCTAAGGCGGTGGTTCTGTTGTTATTGGTACATCGTTTATGCATCTCCCATTGATTGTTGGGGCTCTGCGTTTGGACCTTGGTTTGGTATGCATTGCATCTTTTCTGGTTTTGCAATCATCTTTGTGATGAAGAGAGAGCTGGTTGCTTTGCTTTAATTAATTTGCGTATGTCTTGTGACTTGTGGTTCCATAGGTTGGTCTGCAGAGTGAGCTTGTGGTATTTTCTGATCACATCCACTTACTTTTTTGAAAATTAGCAAGCATCGTTTTTAACTGCTTCTATTACAGATTTCATCTTGATCACTCTTAAATACAAATCTTGTGGCGAAAATAATGGCTACATGATAGTCATTTTTTTAAACCACCATGAGCTTACCTATGGTTTTCTTTTTTTTTAAATCAGATAAAGTTTAGTCCATTTTCACACATCAGATTAAGGATTTCTGTTGTTTTACCAATGTGAGATTAGTTTATCATTCTATTTCACATATCTGTACCAGCCCGTGGGTAAGATAAAAAACAAACAGTAGCAGGCCGATCCTAAACGTCATTGTAATGTTAAAATGACTTCACCATGTCGCATCTCAACGTATTCCAGATTTTTCGGAAACCTCTTTCCCAATATAAAATGCAGTATTTAGTGGTGAGCAAAAAACCCATTATCGCGTGAGGATGGGATAAATAGAATCAATCATTGGTGTTCAGTGGGGACAGAAAAATCCCAACCCGAGGGTCCACCGTTCCAGTGGGAAACGAGGCTTGCCGAGTTTCCCACTGAACGGTGGACCCGTGGGTTGGTATTTTTCTGGAACCACTCAACACCAATGATCGATTCTTTTTCTCATATACCACGACCGTACGGTACAGTACAGTGTATATCTGTTGGTGACGTCACAAAAGTCGATGTTTATAGTCAATGACCCGCGCTTTACAAATCAACTTGGTCTTGAAACAGGGAATAAAAAGCGCATTAAACAATTAACAAATGGTTATTTCATCAAAGTGTATTAACAAGAACTAGCTTATCAGCCATGGTAACTGGAGTAAGTAATTTTGTTGAGGAAAATGTGTGTGTGTGTGTGTGTGTGTGTGTGTGTGTTTACAGCGTCAAGGCTCCCTGTCCCGGTGCATTCAGTCACTCATTGTCCAACGCAACAGGTTAAATATGTCAATCGCAATGCACTCAGCATGTTCAAAGCATTGAATAAAGGTTGTAAGCAAAATTGCGCAGTTTTACTTTTAAACCAAGTTGAAGGCCGACATTAATCGCTTAAAATTCAACATTGAATTTTTTCCTGACTGACAACAATTCAACTTTCGTTTTACGAAGGAATACAGTCATGCGCCAAAAATGTTATCCCGCATTAGCAACCGGTCGCGTGTGGCTTATCTCGTATTAGTTACGCTTATCTCACATGGGTAGCGATGTGGGACAGATTTTTCAGATAGCGAGCTTACACAGGGATCACTCCATCTTGTATGCATTGGTATGTGTGCATTGTGATCACTGTTTGTCATCCCTTGGCAAGCCTCGTGATGCCAAACTGTGATCCTCAGGACAGATTTTTCTATCCAACGGTCACTATCATGATAGATTCTTCTAGTCTTTATTATTTAAAATCACATCAATTTTAGTCCAGTCCTTATTTCTGAGGTTAGAATGGAAAAAATCCGTCCCTTGTGATCACCGTTGTCATCACTTCAGCCTCCTGATGCTAAACTGTGATCCTCGGAACAGAGTTTTTTTTCCCATCCTCACACTCATGATAGATTTTTATACCCTTTATTAGTTTAAATCACCCCAATTTTAGTCCAGTCCTTATTTCTGCCGTTAGGATAGAAAAACCCATCCAACCTGATCCCCGGTTGTCATCACTCGGGGTGATGCCAATCGGTGATCCTCTGGTAAGATTTTTCTGTACCACCTTCACACTTTTGATAGTTTTTTAATATTCTCTCTTGTATGTATATTGAGAGCATATTAAACGACTTCAAATAATTAGTCGGCTACTGATACACTGTCTTAGCACTCCATTGGTCATTTAAAATCTCAGTCATTCAGATATCTTGCGACTGGCGTAGCACCAGTAAGACATCCAACGTCAATGTTACCCGCCATTAATGCAGTTACGCACGAGAATGGTGGTGGCTTATGGGCTTTCACAACCATATTTCCATTGTTCTCAACGGATGCCTCAGTGAGATTACTTGCATTCAACTCATTCCCTGAGTACATCCACATAGAACGACCATCACCTGAATCTGTTTTATACATCAAGTGACATGATTTATGCATATCACATGACATGCTGACATCCCCTACTATTTCTTCATTACTGTTTATAGGAGTGAGAATGTTAGAATGATATATGTATTTATATCTGTAAGCAAGTCGAAATCCTGCATCAATGTAGTCGATTCCCAGTATAAAGAATTGGTTTTCATCCTGTAGAATTTGCCAGTACCGAGATTTATTGAATTCGGCTGAGAGTCTGAGCACTTTAACTTGTGATGACTTTCCTGTTCCGAAAGTTGCTACAAATACGACTAATTTACAGGGATCATCGTCTGAGGTTTCATTAGCCTGTGTCTCAGGATCACTCATAGACGTGGAATCATCGTCAGAGGTTTCATCAGCCCGTTCCTCAGGATCACTAATAGGCGTTGTATCAAAATATATGAGTATCATTTCATTGCTTACGGAAGAAAATGCCCCACATAGCATGCCATCATCAGAACTAATGTCTTCAAATGTTGGTGAGCTAAATACAAATGCCCATGTATTCTTTGGTGTCAGCTTGTAACACCTAAAATGATTTGGCTGTCCATCGGCGCTTATATAGGTAATAACAGAAACAAGATACACATCTTTATTATCTCCAATGATACATATATTATCACAGGCATTCTCGTTAGGCCCTAAACGTAGGGTGACCTCTGTATCACTGATTGATTGACTACTATAGTCACGAAGGCTTAAGAAATGCAATTTGTCTGGGCTGTCAAGGGGCAGACAATTAATAGTGTCAAACATTCCACAGAAATACCAACAAAGTTCTTCAGACACTATGTTCCTAAACAATCCATTATACTGACCCTCTTTCAAATGATACCAAGTCTTTGTTCTAGGCACATATGCACATATATCAAAAATGGCTTTGCTGTTCCCAAGGGTTATTTCATGAATCTTTCCTGGCCCTGGCCTAGTACTAGAGCGTTTCACCAGTTCCCTCTTAAGGCAAGACTTAGGTGATATTGTCAAGACCATTGGCTCTTGATCTAGATCACTGTCTGAAAAGTTTGACAAATCAGAGGACGCACTTGCTTGCTTGACAATGCATTTAAGCTCATTGACGTCTGCTTTAGGATAGTTTATCATAAAAGTATCCAGCACTTTGCGCTGATAAGCCATAAAATCAGAATCTTGATTCTTATCTTTGGTGTATGCTGTTAGTTTCTCAAGTACATTCTTTAGTTCTCCATACCTTGTCTCATTTGCATTGTTGCCATTTGCTTTTTTACAGAAAACATCCAGGAGCTCACATCTAAGAACATCGTATGCCTCTGACTTGCCCGCTTTAACCCACTCAAAGATGAATTTTAGTATGTCAACCTCAGAGCAGAACTCAAATATGTTGCAGGTTTTTATGAGAAAACGAAGTTGGTCAGGAGAAACTTGCAGTGTGCTCTCATCGAAAATAAGCCAGTCGTGAAAGCGTGTCATAACTGTGTTCTTTAACTTATTTTCAATATCAGGGACCATAAAATCTGCTGCAAGAAGATAATACTTTACGATGGTGTCCACTTGAATTAAATGTCTATCAACAGTTTCTTCCATAAACCTAATGCAATATTTACGAAGTTGTGATATCAACAGAAATGATGCTAGTTTCAAAAATGGCCCAACATTGCTTTGATCTATGTCTATGACGCCTTCATATAGGAAATCTATCACCTTCTCAACGTAAACAACGTCCCGGGCAACTATTGAAAGATCAACGTCCGGTTTGTCGTCTCTTTCTTTCATTGGTCCAATAAACCTCGCCCTAAAATATTCGCTTCCTGCGACTAGTATACATCGATGGGCCTGTATTCTCTGATCTCCAACAACTAAGCAAGCATCACAAAGACTGCCATCCTGTCGCAGCCTTTGTAAAGCTTGCATGTTACTGATGCTGTGACCTCCCTTAAAGCCAAATAACACCATCTTGCCTCTGTGTTCTTCTCCGGCAAACTGTAAGAAAACAAATGAGTCAAACCATGTTATTTCCAACAATGTAGCATTTGACAGGTGCGGACCCAGATGAGCCTCATTTGAAGCTTAGAAATTCCAAATGATGTACAGCCCGTAGCTTAACAATCGTAGGATAATCAAACGACTAGCAAAGGCGTAGCTTAACAATCGTAGGATAATCAAGTGACTAGCAAAGGCTTGGATCCAACTGCCCGTATGCGCAGGCTGATCTAAGGCTTTGCTGGTCGCACATACCACATTGCTGGAAATCTCATGGCACGGCACATTTAGTCAAGCTTATATTTCAAACTCTAAATTGTGAATAAAAAATTATCTACATCTAAGGAAATGTCTATCGCATACACTTTTGCTTTGACATTTTCTTTAAAACTTAAGCATTGATTAAAAATAGCTTGGAATATGCTTTGAGAAAAGGCCTTTTGGCTGCTCAAGAAAGAAAGGTTAACAATTTTTAAAGTAGACATGATATGAAAAGGCACAGCGGATAATCACGTGGCCTTAGATGATCAAAAATGGCGGATACTTGTCTAAACCACTGAATTCAGGTAAGTACATTTTATATTTCCGTTAATACTGATCAAATTGGCATGGGATTTGAAGCAGATACCCTGGAAAGACGAACGTAACATGCTCGTCTTAAGCTACTTTCGGCAAAATATCTGCGTAAAAAGTTACTGACGAGCAACCGAAATATAAAGATCATTTAATGGACAGTAAATATGCCAAGTTAATAAAGAAATAAGTTTTCATTGATATATGGAGCTAAAGAAGACGAATAGGGCAGTCCAAAGACAAAAGTTAGTTTGATTATGATGATCTAATTTCTATAATACACAGATTAAACTCAATTTAAGCCAAATTGAACATTTTATTTGATGTACCTATCTATTATTTGGGCCTTGTCGGGAGAAAACCTGCCTTCTGGGTTCTCGACAAAGCGAGTTTCAAACCAGTCTTCTCAGCTACAGAGACTAGCTAGAAAATTGAAATTTCACCTGCAGCAAGTTTACATATAATACTTTCTAAAAAGCGAATAACAAAGGTGCTGACTAGACTGCGTGGATGCGTAGGCTGGTCTGCGCCTTTGTTGTTGGCAAACCCCCCAAGACAGGTTTTCTCAGGTCGAGGCCAATTTTATATAATTTAGATTTTGCCTGGTAGCATCTTAATTGAGATGTGGACACTGGTGTTGTGCTCCATACAGTCTCATCTCATAATTATGTGTATAACCTGTTATGCAATATACTTTTGATGAAACGCTAGTCTCAACTGGATATAAGCAAGTACAAAAATATATTTATATCTCGGATAGGAGATTTAATATTGTTTTGCCACATGTTGAGGCCCAACATGGAAGGCTTCTTTATTACTTCTTTCTTTATGGGCAAGTTGTTCACCAAGAATGCAGACATTTATATGGTCATCTTAATCAAAAAAGATCAAGACAGGCATAGAGCACATTGAAGTTTCATTCGGGAAAGTTTGTCACAATTCGTGAATCGAATCATAGGGAGCATACGCATATAACTATGAGCCAAAAAGCTCCATTTTGTTAGCCTATGAAACTGGCTTATGGAAAATTAGTTCTGTAGCATGTGGGTTCAGCTTTTTTAAAATCGATTATTCTGATTATCCGAAAAGTTTAATCAGTAGAGTAAATTTAGACCAATCGTTGCGGGACCAGCCTGCCAAACTCATCGTTTGAGCAATTTAATTGACATTTTACTCCGCCCTTTAACAAAACGAGTAAAATACACCCGAAAATACACTTCTGGCATCATTTGATGTCGAATCATTATATTCAAATATTCCACATGAGCTTGGAATTGAAGCCATCAAATATTGGCTCAGAAAATATCCAAATGATACCCCATCTAGATTTCCAAAAAAATCATTATAGAAGGTATCGAGTTTATATTAAAAAATAACACATTTTGTTTTAATGAGAAAAATTATCGTCAAATGAAAGGAACTGCAATGGGGACAAAATTTGCGCCTGTTTATGCAACCCTAGTAATAGGATATTTAGAGGAAAAATTATATAAACAGATACATGAAAAATATGGCAGTCAATATGCAGAAGAGTTTATACATAACTGGAAAAGATTTCTTGATGACTGCTTTATTCCATGGACTAAATCAAAGTCAGATTTACTTGAATTAAACAATTTGTTAAATAACCTACACCCAGATATAAAATTTACAATGGAATATAGTAATGTGCAGCAACCCTTTTTGGATGTTTTAGTTAAACGAGAAAACACTAAAATTGAAACAGATATATATTATAAACCAACAGATAGCAAACAATATTTACTTTTTAATTCTTGTCACCCCAAACACACCAAAACTAGTATTCCATTCTCACTAGCACGCAGAATAAGAAGTATTGTCACAAATGAAGCAACTCTACAAAAACGCATGGATGAATTAAGAATAGTATTAATAAATCAAAAATATCCCAAAAATGTCATTGACAAGGGAATTCAGAAAGCTATGAATGTTACCAGGGAAGATTTAAGGGTGGTTAGGGAGAAGAAAAATGAAAACCTAATACCGTTTGTCTCCACATTTAACCCAAAAAACCCTGAAATGTTTAATACAATAAGACAAAACTTACCTATTTTGCATGAAGATGAAACAATGAAAGAAATAATGCAAAATTATCCAATCATAAAAAGTAAACGCCAACCTTGGAATCTAAAAAAACTATTGACAAGAGCAAAATTTGCGGAAATACAAGAATCACCAAAAATAACAAAATACAATAGACCTAATTGTGGGGTGTGTGATTACTTAATGACAGACAACGAATTTTTGTTTAAATGCGGTAAAACGTTTAAGGTAAAAACAACTATGTCATGCGACGCTAAAAACCTTATTTATGTAATTAAATGCAAAGGCTGTGACGAAGAATATATTGGGGAAACAGGTGACACCCTCCGTCATCGCCTTACTGTCCATAGACAACAAATAAGAGATGCCAGAGTTCGTATACTGTATGTCAGTAACCATATTGCGAACTGTGCAAGATTTCAGTCCGTAAAATTTTCAATTCTGCCACTTTACAGAATGCAGACCGATTGCGTCTCCGCACGCAAAATAAAAGAAAAACATTTTATTGGCCTTTTTAAACCAAAATTGAATAAAAGCATTTAGAATTCTTAAATCTGTCAATCTTTTTCACAACATTTCTACCTATTATTACATTATAATACTTGTGACGTCACTTCCTGTATTTAATAACGTTGTTGCTATAGACGCTGACGTCGTTTAAAATAATGTCTTCTGAAGATCTACACAGTAGTGAAACGCGTTAAGAATTAAATTAGAAGAAAAAACAAGGCGAATTTTTATTCTTTATTTGAAGATATATATATATATATATATATATATATATATATATATATATATATATATATATATATATATATATATATATATATATATATATATATATATATATATATATATATATATATATATATATATATATATATATATATATATATATATATATGAGCCAAGATCTGACAAAAGGGACCTTCTGGCAATAAAAGTCAAAAGTGAGATATTTGCAGAGAAAGAAAGTCCTAGCTGTTGCGAAAAATTACAGAAAATTTGAAGAGATTAAAGTTTACAATAAACAAAGATATGGGCATTTAAACTCGTTTAGATGATGCGTTTTAAATATGACGCCACTTAACGTTGTTAATGACGTTCTGACGTCAATACCATTGTGCCAACGTATGACGCTAATATAAAGACGCTAGGAGCAATATTTCAAGAATGCTGAATGCTTCTGTAAATTTGATGTGTATGCAATTTCATAGACTGCACAAATAGCCCACATATGCACATCCCGTGTTTACATAAGCATTTGAAATGAGGTACCCTGTTTTAAAGGAAGTGTGTAGTCCATATGTACAACTGTTGCCATGGCAACATACATTATACGTATCACTTGATTTTATCAGAACTATTTGCGCCTTTGATTGTATTATATGTTAGAAGCAATTTGACTATATTGTAAGAACTTGCAAAATCTTGAAAATTTAGACTTTTTTGTAATTTTGATTAGACTAAAACTGCTAAAATGCCCGAAGGACCCTTTTGTCTATATATATAGATGTACCACGACCTCTGACCAATGACCTTTGGGTTTTTCTTTTTCAAACGATTGATGCAGAATACGTAAAATGAGCCAGTCCGGCTAGAACATATGTGCATGTCAAAGCTTTTATAGTAAATGTAAATAAATGCCTGAAACCCTTTTTTCTAGACTAACATATCAATATTGTAAATAGAGTCACGCTTCAAAGCTTTTGGCTTATCTGTAGCTGCTTATCCTACACTCAAAGAAAAGATAGTAGTAATAATCATTTGCATACACTATCAACCAAACTCATTATAGTCCGATTTTGACCCCTGAAGGATCAAACGTTAGGAGAGTCTACTTAGTAGTAAGTTCATGATATGTAAATAAGGATAAACCCTCTACAAGTTACCCGTTGTACTTCGATAGCACGGACAATAGAACACAGTTACAATCTGATTTATCTTTCGCATGCTTATAGGTAGAATCGTCTTCAAAGGTCAAACCCGGACAATGAGGCATTCTTGTTGATACGGCTAAAGAAATATCTGAATCCACATGAAAATAGCTGTTCAAAGTCATAAGCATATTGATCACTGGCAATATTTTACAGGAGTCCTCTTCTGCTCCACAGCAACACAAATCAGTACAATATAAATGGTTTACTTTGTACTTACACCGAGATGTTTCGCATACAGACTTGCTGCAACCACATTTTATCATCTGCAGAGGGATTTCTGGGGCAGGAGGCAACATGCGCGGATCCAGGAATTTTTGTCAGTTTTTATTTAGTCCTCAACTTATTTTACAGTTTACAGAGGGGGTCCAATGGTTTTATTGCTGAGAAAACTATACTTATACTTTACCAAGGATCCTAGGGGGGTCCACTTTTTCCAGGGGGGGGGGGGGGTCCAAATGCTAATTTCTATAGAAACCCCATATACGTACTTGTTATTTTTCAAGGGGGGGGTGTCCGGACCCCTTATCCCCCTTTGGATCCGCACATGGGCAATGTCATCATAACGGGACAATATTTATCACAGTCCCGCTTCTAACCCTAATTGTCAGGCATTGATTTTTCAGGATCAATGACAGATGAGGTATTCCAAATGATGCACTGGTACTGCGCACGTTTGACACATTCGAGAAACACAGCTCTTGGAAGTGGTAGTTTTTGCAATTCAGCTTTTTTTTCTCCAAAATATCCACTACCTAAACGCAGTGAGTCGAACAATATCGGTGATTGGCTAATACAAAGTAAGAAAGACGGCAAAGATCAGGAATCGATACAATCAAGTACCACACCTGACCCAGGATACCAATGGGAAAGTAACAAACTCACAGCTAGACATCACAAACGAGAGCTAAGAAGTCAAGACAATTTACAAATATATTACTCTAGTGCATCCGCCACAGTGCTTTCAAAGGGCACTAAGCCGAGATGAAAGAATGCTTCGTGGATAGAGTCTCCAGCATAGCTAAATGCCTGCCAATATGATTTCTAGTTAATATCAGCACCTAAAAGTGCATGGAATGGTTGTGACATCACAAATGGCACATTGACATCTTTAATAAGTGTCCTGATCCTAGACACTTGATGATATATGAGCAAGACTTTTAAGAAAATGTAAAATATCAACACTCTGCAATTGTTTTATATGTGTTTTATTTAAGCGGTGAAAACAAAATTTGCTCCTCAGCAAAACTGGGGGTTGGGTTGTGCATTAGCTCATATAAGACAAAACATTTAAGATAGAAAAGCAAACTTTGGTTTTTGTATTCGTCAATTGAGTATAGGTTTATTAAAACCTAATCTAAAACGGTTTGAAACCAACTCAGAGCAGTCATTTAACTATATGACGATAGCCAAAATTACCTTTTTTAAATTATAATTAAGTTCATGTAACGCACATAATACAGCATGTTTTCATAATTCAATCTATACTTTATGTGGTCATCACTTTCAGTTTAGCTTGTCTACTAATATAATTACAACCTTTAACAAGTGCTTTAATCTTGTTACTAAACCTGCAAAATCTATATAAGACAATCCCAAATATGTGAAATATCCAACAGCAGCAAATGTTTTTATATACTTTAACTTAAATGATGCCTACATAATTCGGCTCCTTAAAATTGGGTGTAGCCTTTGGGTTGTTTAATTGCACGTATAAGATACTATATTTAAAGTATAAAAACAAACTTTGGATTCTCTTCAACCAAAATGAGTTTGTTACTACAAAATAATCAAAACATTTTGGAAAATACACATATCAGCTAAAAAGTAAATGATATTGGTCACAATTTTCATGTTTAAAGGGTAATCTAATTAAAGTAACGTACATAACACCACAGGAAGCTGTAATGTTGCTCCAAAAGAATTCATATGTAGCTAAAGTAGTCAATATGCAGATCATATGAGTGATTTGAATAGCTAGCCTTCTTTCTTCAAACTTTTGATTTTCTTTTTTTTCCAAATTTAATATGGTAACATATGTAACAGGCTGTCAGAGACTAACGCCCGGGCAAACATAGTGCAAACATCTATTAAAAGACACAGCTTAAAATCTATTTTTTTAGATAGGATAAGCTTGCAAAATTCCCTAGGGGGAGCAATAGCAATCTCAACCATCAGTCTAAAGATGGCCCGATAAGCTGGGTATTTATAGGAAATCTACGGTATTTTGCATGCAGAATATAGTTATCAATAAATAATTCATTGTCAAAGTCAGGTAAAGCATTGATTTAACCATCATATGACTAAAATAATTGATATTATGTTAAAAAAAGCGTTCGTGGTGGATAAATATGACCATACCAACACAAACTATAGCTTTTATTAAAGGGCAGTTTCTTATTATGGTCGTCATATTTATGACGTCATGACTAGCCTCAGACGCGGATTTGAGATGGGTGACCACCTCTAAATTAAAGGTAAGACTCCATGGAAGGTTTTGATATAGGTCACCATAAATCTGCACACAATTTGCACGGGACCTATTTTTTGTCCCTAAGGGCCCTGACTACTAAATACAAATATTGGAAACAAGGAAGTGATGTCTTTGAGATTAACACTATCTCATTTCAGGATGCTGGACCAAAAAAGTGCGCAAGTTTTGATGTTGAATGGCAGAAAGCTGTTCTTGGTCGTCTGGAATATGCACAAGACCTTCCTATTTTAGAAGCTAGATATAATGTAGCTATTACTTTAGACTTGGCTCTAATATTCCTGTTCAATATCAGAATTCGTCAATATTTACAAAATTACAGTAATTAGTTAATAGTATAAAAATTCGTTTTGGCAATTAATTGCTATTGTTGACGGCACCAAAACAGTTTGTCAAAATATTAAGAGCGTTTGGAGTTATATGTTCCCTCGTCCCAAACAGGTATTTCAACGAGGTCGAGGTCGGCCAAATACAATTGAAAATAAAGCCATTTGCCGCTCAATGTCGAATTGTAGTGAATATTCTTGGAAAATGTCACGGAAATGTATTTGATAATTGGAATCTGATGGTTTGCGCTGCCCTCCAGGGGATTTTCTGCCCATCTCTAGGGACCGAATTTCGGCTCCATTCCCAATCGAAAATGGCCACCCTTTTTAGGCCTTGAGCTGGCTATAGACCCCCCTCCCCCCTCCCCCCCAGGGAGAATTTGTACACTATGCTTTTCTAAAACTACATTATATAAGACACAAAATAAAAGATGTTAGCCCTTTGAGAGTGGCAGCGTTAACGTGTAGCAGCACGTTATATACGTTACCCCCCAAAATAGCATTAAACGTCCCTGATAATGTCTCAACCATGACATGTTCATACATATTTGCATGCTGACACATGTTTATGAACTTCTTATAACACAGTTACATAATGTTTAGTATTAATTTTATAAATGTCTTGAGTAATTACCGTTGTATACGTTACTTAGTGTTTCCTGCGTTATTTCTGAATATCAGTATGGTGTTTATTGACTATACGTATATTACATCTGTCACAGAATATAGTAAATCTATAAGGCTGCAACTTAAATGATTTAAAAGTTCTTTATTATGGTCGCTTACACTATTTTTCTGGTCCATGTTATGTATGTTACCTTCAAAATAGCATTAAACATTTAAGTTAATGTCTCTAGCAAGCCCTGTTTATACTTATTTGCATGCTTGCACAGGCTTATGTACTTCTTTTAACAAGGTTTACCTATTTTAAGTATTCATTTAATAAATGCCTTGACCTTTAACTGTTATGTGTGTTACCAAATGATACAAAAATTATTCTGAGTATCTGTATAGAAGTTGTTGACTATACATGTATAAAGTCTGTCAGAGAATTTAGAAAATTTATAAGGCTGAAATAAATTGAAGTTCCTTATTAATTTATGGTGACTTAAACTAATAATATAATGTGATCTATCAACCTTTGTTGTTTGCTCACATAAACAGTATAAGATACCTTACATTCAAATCGGAAGTTCTGAAAGACAGACACTGTGAAACAGCTCAGTTCTTGGCAAGGTATATGGATATGATTCAGATGGTGCTGACACTGATTAAGGCTACAAGGAAAATAACTTTGAATTGCATGTCATCTCTATCTGTATGCCTTGTTCCCAATGTCCATTGCAAACGATTACAACATCTACGCACAATATGCACCTGTGTAACTGATTACACTCATACATTTGATACACATCGCAGATGCAAAGAACTTCTCGAACAAAATGGGTTTAGTGTGTCACAACCATTTGTTCTTTGCTTGAAAAATGCTTTTGACATAACTATCATGCAAACAGTAAAGAGGTATTATAGGCTTCAGCAACTAGAACTATGCTTCGTACTACAGATGTAATGGTGTATTACTCATCACATCAGAGCTTAATATATTGATACAACTCTTCAATGCACTGAAATGAAATATTCAATCTGCTCAGATGCAAAAGTAGAATGAGTACTAGAGGCAGTTTCAGGCTTCACCAATCCTTTTAGTTCTAGTTTTGAAGACATTGAACTGTACTTTTTGTCTTTCGGTGTGCCTGCTAAGCCTGGCATAGCTAAGGATCTGATTGAGGCTGATGACATTGGCAAGAAGGCTGTTGCAGACTTCATTGACTCACTTTTAGTTAAAAAATCTGTCTTTCACATCCCCCATAAAATACTACAAGCTAATAAAGTTTTGATGCTTGCGAGGCCAAGCAAGAAGAAATTGCCCAATTTACAAAACGTAAACAGCCAGATGAGAGCTTACAGGAGCATCTTTGGTAAGCATGACCTTCTTTCTATTGGACATAATGTTGACCTTGAGTTGACACAGCCGTTCCTTCTGGGACCTATACCATGGTCACTGTCAACTCCTGATAGCATTTCCACCAAAACTGACAAGTCCAAACTTCAGCATGGCTTGCAATCACCAATTGAACCAACATTAGATTGGCCATGTAGTGCTGCACTTAACGTTGATATTAATGCCGTAACTAAAGAGCATAATATATTTTCCTGTCACCTTCATAGATCTGATGGCACCAGTATTCAACCAGGCACTAAAGGCAGGGCATGTTGGTTTCGTCACTGATACATATATACAATGAATAAGCAGCAGTCTATATAGTCTTACAAACATTCTCGCAGAGGATAACCTGGGTGTTTTGTTCAACAATGGTGTATGCAACAAAAGGTGCACCTCCTGAATGTCAACAGCATTGGCCAGCATATGGGGGAAGATATCTACAGTAATACACTGTTAAACAGATTGTGACACAACCAATGTGCCGATGTGTTAGTACCACAGAAAGGTTATTCCTATCAAACTGATAGAGAACCCCCCCCCACTAGTTCATCAACATTCTAAGAAGGGTAGGAAACAAATAAAGAATTGCTCTAGGCACTTATCAGTGATATGAAGCCCTAACATGTGCTATTTATGTAATTGTGAATAAGCTGCAGTACGACATGTTTCTGAAAAAAGTACCACAGCCATACACATATACTGACTATTTCAAATGGCATGAACATGAGCTTACCTCCACCCTGCTTTTCTGTCCTTAAGATGTACATGCAAAGATTGAACTATCAAATCTTTCCCATGAAAACAAGCGAGGCTTTCCAGATATGGACAAAATGTGTGGAAAATAAATGGGAAGGAAATGATTGTACCCTAACAAAAGAGCCACAGAATTATATTTCACATTTTGTGTGATATGGGGTTCCCATGTTCAAAACTCAACAACTCAAACCTTATAAAAGATAGAAACATAATATTTGCAGTTTCCAAAAGGTACATCAACATTCTTTAATACAAAATGAGTTAGTAAGCACATTCACATTAAAAAAAATATCAAACTATATTAGTTTCATAAATCATTTATATAGGAATAATGAAAAACAGTAACATTCGTAACACTTTGGGGTGCATATTTGTTTTCAAAGGTCCATATCTGTGATGCAAAAATAGCTTTCTTGAATGATATAGCCAATTTGGAAATCTTACCTTATGGTTTCCACTTTTCAGATGTTATGTCATTTACTAAAATTATCAAAGCTGTTGATGTGTTATATATATAATTGGCTGTTAGAGGGAAATGGTGCCATTACCAGAGTACTGGCATATTGCAAAATCCTAGCAAGATAAATCTGATTGAGGAGTAATAAGTTGTATAGGAAAATTCTTTAAACCCTTGGATAATTTATGAAGATTTGCTCTAGAACTTCTACCTGATGTTTTTTTTTTATCTTTTAAGTTGTTACTCGCACAGTGCACTGAATGTTACAAACTTTCCATGAGTATTATGTAAACAATATTTCATGTCTCTATAAAAGAAAAGAGGGTTTATGGTAGTTTATGTTTTGAGTTATTTCCTCTGTAGATGAGCCAGAGTAAAGAGAAGTACATGAACCTCTGCCAGCACGCAAATAAGTACAAGCAGGTCGTGTTGGCGACCATATCTTGAATGTTAATGGTATTCGGAGAGTAACGTATGTAACCTGGGCTGTAAAATAGTGTAAGACACCATAATAAGGAACTTTAATTCATTTGAATAGCAGCCTTATAGATTTACTATATTCACTGACGGATGTAATACATGTATAGTCAATAACTGCCATACTGATACTTGGAAATAACATATGAAACACTAAGTAACATATACAACGGCAAAAACTCAAGACATTTATAAAATATATGCTAAAATTATATAACTGGGCTATAAGAAGTTCTTAAACCTGTGCCAGACTTCAAAAAAAGTGTAAATATATCATGTTGGAGACATTATCAGTAAAAAATTAAGGTTATTTTGTGGGTAACGTACGTAACATGATGTTTCCCGCTAACGCTGCCACTCTCAGAGGGCTTACATATTTCATTTTGTGGCTTATATAATGTAGTATCTGGAAATCTTAGTGTATGAAATTCCCCCTTGGGGAAGTGGGTATATAGCCAGCGCGAGGCCTGGAGAATTACATTTTACATTTTTCTGTGATATGGGGGGTACCATGTTCATCATCTAATAACTCAAAAAGTATATAAGATAGAAACGTAATGCTTGCAGTTTTGTAAAGGTAAATAAAAATTCTTCAATATAATACCAAATTAATTAACATAAACTGGTTTCAATAAAATTTAAGACAAACTATATTAGATGCATTTATCATTTAAAAGGGGGTTCAATAGAAAAATGAAACATACACTACATGGGGGGTGACTATATTTGTTTTCAAATGTCATAATCTGTGGTCCAGTAATAGCTTATTTAGAAAATATAACCAATTTGGAAATCTTACCTTATCTTTTGCACTTTTCTGAAGTCTTAAAAATAATTTCAATTATCAAATATTTTGTAGGGTAACATATGTAACAGGCTGTTACAGCTTAACGCTGCCATTGTCAGAGGGCTAACATGTTGCAAAATCCTTGCAAGACATTGGGCTTCAAGAAAAATATGGTCTACAAAATTCCCCCTGGGGGGGAGGTAAACCATATCCAGCCAGTGGCCTATTTCCCCAATTTCCCAATTAAGAAAAGTATTTTTTTTTGTAGAGACCACTACTACTTATGAGAAACAATGACCCATATCAGAATGATACTTAAACACTTGTGCTTGACATAATACAATCTAAAACAACTTGATTTTGAGGATATATTTTGCTATCCTTGTTATTTTCTATGTCGTTAATTTCTCCCAATTTTGATGTTAAGTCGATAATTTTTTCCCAATTTTGGCCAGGGGTATTTTCCCAAAATTCCTGAATAAAGCCCTGTTGTGTATGGAGCTGATATTACTTGCCGACAAAACAATCATTAGGAGTCAATAGGTTGACAGATCTATACACAGATTCTTGAAATTATGATAACTATTTGTCGCTGTTCCTGATGCTTAGCGACATTCTCTCAAATTAGTCTAAAAAATTAAGAAAATAACAGGCCAGGATAAAAAAGAAAATTGACCATACAGGGCCTTCTCTCTCTATCACCAGGGTCCGATATTAGGCCTTATTAATTCCCAATCCTAAATGTCCTCCTTTTTTCCAAAAAAAACCCTATCTGAAGGCAAAAATAAATCACACCTTGTTTGATTGATAAATAGCCGTAGAATTGCTCTCTGAGCCACGCTGTATTAGACAGAACTTGATAGCATTTCGGCACATTCGGATGTTTTTAAGGCGCTATTTACACCGAAATATCATGGATGTATTTATGGTTTGAAATTTTTACACTTCTAAAAATTCCCAAAATGCCGCATATTTTCCCCAATTCAAGCTAGGGACCTTTTCCCATCGTAGCTGGAAAAAGTCCTGCGATAACTGACTCATATGCCACAGTGTTTGACATCTTGAGACATTTCGAGGCAGGATGTTTTAAAATAAAAATAACTGATAAGAGAAGAATATTCGGAAAGGTTTGACCAAGTTTGCTCACAGGTTTTGACAGGAAAAAAATACTTGAAGACAGCCCATGACATGCTGTTGTCAAGTGACCACTTATGGGCGGAAACGACCCTATTTAATAACTGGTGTAGACTCGAACATGAAACTACCAATATTTTCTGAAGGCCTCAAATCTAGAAATACATATGAACATAAAAGTGGTTTACCGTTTCATAATTATGGTGAAGACCAGTGCCCTTTTCTTTAAACAAGGACGCTATTGCACGGCTTCAGTTGTTTTCAAGATTGGTGGGCCGAAGTGACCCATGGAGCAAAAATAGGTGGGACATTTTCTGAAATGATGGGCCCAAGCATATTAAACCAAACACAGTTGGCATTTGGTTAGTATGCTTTACCTACACACTGACACAGACACTTGTATGCATATATGTATATTGACTGCTGGTTATACAGTAAACCCTGTCTTAAGCGGCAACTCAAAAAAGAAGACCAACTATCGCTTAATGCAGGTCAAAAGTATTGCAGAATGCTCCAAGCGGAGCACTCTGCAATCCTTTCGACCTTCTAGTCAAGGAACTAAATGTTTGAAAATTGACTTGGCACAATTGTCCAGCCAGAAAAGGTTTGACTTCAGAAAAGCTAGAACTACCCTTCCACAACATTTCTAGGCACGTCATACAGTCAAATTGTGGTAGCAGTTTATCAGGAGGGGCCGTTTTGTACACCTACCCCATTTTAACTATAAAAACAAAATTGTGACATTTGAATAAGAAATGGTATCCAGGTGGTATCCAGATGGTGCATACAGTTGTTCGTTATTGCAAAAAACTCGATAAGGACCTAAACAATTATGAAAATAAATTGTTTGCATCTAGAAGCACAACTTTTAGGTTATAAGTGTCATTTACGTTATACCATATAAAATCAATTAATTTTGGTCAAAACGTAATTTGATGAGCTCTATAATGGGTATATAGGTTTTATATACCATGTTTGGAAAAGATAATTACATGACTGTTTGAAAACTGCATACATATTGTTTCTATCATAATTACTCTAAGAATCATAAGCTGTTTAATATGATTACACAAAATAAAATGGTGAATATGGTTAGAAGCATTTCTCTTGCAAGATAGCATGTAATACCATCTGTTGACTTTAATTTTATCTAGTTACTATATCTATAAACATTTACAGTGCAAAAAAAACTATTTTTTGAAGTTTTTATCTTCACAAAATATAATGTTGATTTGTCCAAAGTTAAAGATTCTAAAACACATAAACAAAGAAACAGATAGTTCGTTAGTGGTAGTAGAAGAATGCATTCCATTTCTGTCAAATCTATCAAAGTAACATATAAAACCATATCAAATATCACCAGGTACTATGTTTGTCCAAAATGTTATCGAAGACAGTATACGATTGTGCCCTGAAAAGCTTAAATATGTAGAATTTTGTAATATTTATTATAGAAGAAAAAACACAACTAAGACTTTTTGAATGTAGTCTAATCAGTAATTTGAAAATATTTTTATGTGCCCAGTTTACTATTGTACACATTATACAAACAAAGTCAGAAACATAATATAATTTAGCTTCTTGAAAAATACCTAGGTCAATGTCCCAAAAAAAAGATACAAATTACTAAATGTTTAGAGAGATGGTACTATACTATTTCTGTTTGCTTACACTCCAAACAGAATCAATTACTTAAGAGTTGGTAGGATAATATGTATATAGATTACAATATATGTTATGCATTATATGTGTCTGTAATCAGTTATTTTTTAAAGAGAATGTCTAAAAATTAAATTGTTTACTGACATTTATATGCATATGCAGATGATGACACAGTTAGTATCTTTGAACATTTGCTAAACTAATATCACTTTATAAGGAGAGGTTTTATACAAAAAACATTTCCCTGAAAATGGGTAAAATCAGTTATAATGGATGACAACGATCTCATGTGATATGATCATATCCAAGGAACACGGGTTAATTGCTGCTTAAGAAACAATTTTAAACACATACGACATTATCAGTCAAGAGTTATGGCAGACTGAATAAGACATTATGACACTCAAGTAGGTCATGTAAAATATTTTAAAAGGCCTTTAAAGATATTGGATGGAAAAATAAAAATGCAGTCATGAGATCTTACTTACTTTTAGCAATCAATGCTTATATAAATGATGCTAAATTTAATTATTCCGAATGTGTTGGCCAAAATATTACATGAGTTTGCAAATAGAATTCTTGATAATAAAGCGCTATGTGTATATGCGCATAAGAATAAATGAGTGATATAAAATCAACATCAACACAGCCTTTTTAATAAAATATATTGCTTCTTCAGATAGCAAACAAATACATTACACATAACTAAGAGTTTATATAAAAGCACAAAACATATTGAGGGTAGTGATTTATAGAGCCATACAAATAGTCAAGTGTTCTTACAAACGCTTTGTGCAGTATAGTCTTTGTCATCAATGAAAGACGTAAATGCAATGCCTAGAAAGGATGCACGAAAGTATATATTAATGTCGTATTTGCAATGCTTCATTCCAAAAGAAACCATGTTTCTATTACTTTTAAATGCAAGTATAAATCTTAGAGGTTGATAAAGCAATGCCTCTATTGGTGTATATGTTATGTGATATAATATACACAATTTTGATCTCATCTTTGATATGTTATTTGACAGTAGCACAAGTATGATTTTTCGTTACCATAAGATAACAAACAATTGCTGAAATTTTTATGTAATTCATACATGCCCAATTGAAGATTTGAGCCACCATATGCGATTATGTTACTTACCTCACATGGGCAAATGTAGTGATTAATCCCCTATGCTGATGCAGTGAAGCTAGCGTTTGTCTTCATCTACATAATGCTCTGATGTGTCTTATCACATAGGTTTTCAGGTTCGCTTGAGCCTTCATTGCTGAACAAAAATTAAATGCGCTTTCTAATTTGATTTTTTATTTACTTAACTATTTATCATCAATTTAGTTTGATTTGGAACATACAAATGATTAATGGGATGCCATTCTTGCATCAATGATTATGTCCTCCTTTGACATGCTAAATATCATAATGATTGTATATGAACAAATTTCACGTTTAGACTTAGTTTAATTGATAGAAATAATGCAAAACAAAATTTCTAATAACTTATTTGAGTCCCTTCATATAAAACAGCTACAATATAATCTTTACAATGCAAGAGAGTTTTTCTTAGTGATAAGCATTGACCTCTAAAATGTATGACCATAAAGAACCTTGGCAAAAACCTTCCCACTCAATGTCCTATAACATTGCAGAACCAGACAAGGCGTATGATAAATGTCAGCATCTCCTGAACCTTTTTAAGTCAAATGGAACTTCTCACTTTTATCAAAATCATTTTCGTATTCAGGGTTGTTGGGTGTTGTTTTTCATTCTTATTCAAATTTTAATGGAACATCCAGTAAGCATACAGTAGAGAGCATGATCAGACATTGCAGTTTGTGGCGTCTGATCTTGGTCTGTACTATTTGTTTATGTCCCACTGAAAAAAAAACGCTAGGCTTATATGGGTAAAATACTTTTATTGTATATGTTACTCACATCAATCGTATAGTTTCTTCATCAAACTGGATGATTGGATATAGAGCCGTTTTAACCATATAAACAAGCATTGTGTTTTCCATATGTGGGACAGAAACCGTTACGATTAAAACAGTTGTTTGCTATGGTAAGGATTAACGTCTGCTTTAATGTTTCATTTCTTGACACTAATGCCTATAAATTGCAGCCTTCTTTAAGTGAAAGGGTGATTGTTGATGGGCATGGTTGTCATACAGCCCTACATTTTGGTGTCAAAGCTAAAGAAAATCAAGACAAAGTTCCTACGTTGTACTGGTTACCTAAACTCCATAAAAAACCCTATAAAGCAAGATTTATTGCAAATTCTAGTTCTTGTACGACAACAGAACTTTCTAAATTGTTAACCTCCTGTCTTACAGCTGTTAAAAAACATGTTATCAAATATTGTGAAAAGGTATATGAGAGATCCGGTAAAAACCTATTTTGGTCGATTAAAAATTCAGGTGAAATTTTAGATAAACTTAAAGCTAGAGATTTCAATGCGACCAGTTTGTCTACTTATGATTTTTCTACTCTTTACACTACTTTACCTCATAATTTAATTAAAGATAAACTTATTGATCTTATTGAAAATACCTTCCAGAGAGAAGGCTCTCCTTACCTTGCATGTAGTGACAGAAATGCATTCTTTACTTCAGAAAAACCTAAAAAATATCATGCATGGTCGTGTCAAAATGTATGTGATGCGCTGACCTTTTTGTTGGACAATATTTTTATTTGATTTGGCATCAAGCTCTATAGACATGTTGTTGGGATTCCTATGGGCACTAATTGTGCTCCCCTGGTTGCAGATTTATTCCTGTTTTGTTATGAAAGGGACTTTATGATGTCTCTTTCTGATGATAAGCAGGCTGATGTTATTGATGCGTTTAACACTACTTCCAGATATTTGGACGATATTTTAAATATTAATAATGTTTATTTTGACAATATGGTTAGTCAAATATACCCTTCAGAGCTCCAACTTAATAAAGCCAATGCCTCTGATACCGAAGCCACATTTTTAGACTTGCATTTGTCAATTTCTAATGATATTGTTCCTACCAAAATTTATGATAAACGTGACGACTTTGATTTTGAAATTGTCAATTTCCCATTTTTAGATGGTGATGTTCCTCGTTCTACATCCTATGGAGTCTATATCTCTCAACTCATTCGTTTTGCTAGAGCATCTAGCTATGTTGCTGACTTCAACACTCGCAATAAATTGTTAACTATTAAACTTCTTAAACAAGGCTATCGGTATCATAAACTTCGCAAAACATTTTCAAAATTTTATAGACGATACTATGATTTGATTTCTAAATTCCAAGTTGGACTTAAATCTCTCTTGCGCAAAGGACTTTCGGAACCTGATTTCTATGGTGACTTGGTGTATAAGTTGAAGAAGATTGTTGGCTCTCATAATTTTTCAGCGCAGTTCATTAAAATAATTTCCCATTATAAAAAGATTGGCTATAACATTAATGTATTGCAACAAACTGCATGCTTGGTAGTCAACCCAATCACAGTTGGCAACTTCGCTTCCCTCTTTAATTGCACGCCGGTGGGTCGGACTTCAGACTCTATGATGGTTCCGACTTAAAGACTTATCTATTGATGAGATGGTAGGGGCCTGATGCTTTGGCTGTTTGTCGGGCCCACCGGGGTTTACCTGTTGGATTTCTTTTGCTCCGGTATTCAGTTTAATTTACTGTTGAGTCCTTATCCTTGCTTTATCTCCTTGTTATATCTTGATTTATATGTTTTAGGAGATGATGCATTTATAAGTTAGGGGTCTTTCATGCAAACCAAATATCTATGTGTCTTGATCCACATCTGAATTAAGGGTGAGGTTGGCGCAGTTAAACCGGTTTAAGCCCTCCAGTAAAATATTTTACTGACCGTTCCAAGGCGGTACTTCTTTTGTGGATCTTTTATGTTTTTGTTCTGTCTTGTGTTTGCTATGTTTTGTGCACGTCTGTTTATATGTGCTTTGTGGTCACCTGCTGGGAAGGGGCTGGCCTCATGGCTCTCGTTTGTGGTGTCTTCTGTGAGTTTGTCACTTTCCCATTGGTATCCTGGGTCAGGTGTGGTACTTGATTGTATCGATTCCTGATCTTTGCACCATTACTTACTTTCAACCAATATTGTAAATAAAAAAGGTAATTTTAGGAATTAAGTGTAAGTTTTTCCCCGAACCATAGTTATCAATATAGTTAATGGAGTCAATAGCTGACAAGCTATAATTGCATGTATTTTGGTAGCCTACACAATGGGTGATATATTGCTTTCATTGCATTAAATATTGTATTAAGCAGAACGTAACATATATAACTGTAATAACATGTGTATAATTAGTTTAAAGTCATATTGCTAGTCATTTTCTTTCATTTAAAAGATAACATTGATATGTAAGAATGAGAAATAGCTGGATATCAACAATATAGGAACTCCTATTATTTTAGGTTAACATAGTGAATTTGGCTATTGCAGGGTAACGTCTTATCCCTTATCTGCGGAATAGCTTACGCACTTCATTATGTAGCTAATATAATTTGGTTTTAGAAAATTACAATCTACAAACCTCATTTCGTGTTGGTCGTTTGGTAGCCCTGGTCTAATTATATTACTGCATTAAATAGTAATACATTTGAAAGTAAGTAACGTATATAACTGTAAGAACATGTGGTATTATGGCTAAACGCATTCTGACTGTCTGCTGCATTGCATTTTATGATTTTAATGCTATCATAAATGTTTAGTATTGGTCACGGATACAATTTATTGCAGCAGAAAATGTATACTGAAAAGTTTGTGATACACGCATTCCTGAATTGCCATTTCAGGTGGTAAGTTCTTTCTTTGATTTGTAACAAATCTAAAACATGACAAACATACTATAAGAATAATGTGTAAATATGATTATTAATATGATAATTTACTTGATAAATTAAGAAATGGGGACGATCTCATTTCTTTTTTTAATTTGGATAAATTATATTCGGGGGGGGGGGGGGGGGTAAATCACACCCTCCGTTGGACATTTTAGCGTCTTATATACCATATATGAAAATGTTTTATATTGCTTTACTGTCGTACGGCATTGTATACATGTAATGTATCAATTTAAAGGGAAATACGCTGAAAAGGAAGCAATGGGTGAACGTGAGGCGTGTTTTGCTCTCAATTTACCTAAGCCTCATTTAGCGTAGGGTACGATCAAAGATGACGTCCTACAGCAAAACTGTTACCATAATTTGATTGTACGACGTATCTAGGAGTATTGCAGAAGAACTCCGGATGCATTTCTGCAGTCAACCCTTTTCTGGCAGGTAAGTTGTGCCAAGTCAAAAACTAAGGCCTGTACAGAAATCAGCGCCTGGACTATTCACTAAGCTACCATTTGTTATTAAGATCTTTGTTTTGCCTTTTTTAGAGTGGCTGCTTAAGACAGATTTTACTGTAAAACATTTTCTTTCTGTAGACTCACTGTAAGATGAACATTTTTATTAATGTGAGATTTTTTCACAACTTAAAAGGATGGGTCCACTGGGCCCACTGCCTTTGAAAGTGATGGTACCGGGAATGGGACAAATTTTGAAATCATGGGACAATAACCCGGGCCCACCATAAATCTGAAGGCCTGTATTGTATTGGAAGGTTAGCTGTACACTCAAGTTATGATGCGCGTTCTATCTATCTATCTATCTATCTATCTATCTATCTATCTATCTATCTCTTGTTACTGGCACGATCAAATTTTGATCATTATGCCAGGGAGTGCGAATTTGGCATTTTGAAGAAAAAACAAAAAAACAAGACAAAAAAAAACAAGAAAAATCTTTCGGCTGTGGTTTTGACTAAATAAGGAGTGCCCTAAACTCTGCAGTAGTCCGGGATTGACCACGGAAGGAAAAAAACTATTCCACTGTGGAATAGTCCGATAAAATTTATTCAAGGCAACACGGTATGTCTGGTAGCTACAATATTGGGCGCTGGTAGATTTCAAACAGTGAGCAAGGGTCAGGTACTTGTCTTATTCTAGAGACACAGCACCAGAATGTATCTTATGAAAGAGAAGCAGGGAGGACCGATCTCTCTGGGCCTCAAGAGATGACCTCTCAAGTTCATCAAGCATCTCGCAGACACTACTTGTGTTTCTGCATCTCTTGCAGGTCCAACGGGCTGCTGTCCTCTAAACTTTCTCTACCTGATTAATCTGAAGTTTTGAGTAAGGGCTCCAAATGGGTGCTTGATACTCTAGTTTGGCCGAACCAAAGTTTTGTATGCAACTTCCTTAGTACTCCTAGGTGCAAAAGCCAAGTTCCTGCGAAGAAAACCTAGTGGCTTAGTTGCTTTGGAAGAAATTTCTGAAATGTGTTGACCCCAATCCATATTATCCGAGATGGTTATGCAAATGTATTTTGCTGACTGAACGTTTTCCAAAGTTTGGTTGTGAAGTGAATAATCAAAGAGAATCTGTTTGTGATGCTGATGCTGAGTCACACTCATAGCTGCATAGAGTGACATTTGGCCACACTGAACTTCATTTGCCAATCGGCATCCCATTGTCCTAAGCTAGTGAGGTATTCCTGCAGGATAAAACAGTTCTGAATCGAATATATGTTTCTATACAGGACACTGTCGTCCGCAAACAGAAGACCTTATGTTATCCGGCAGGTCATTTATAAAAATAAGGAACAGGATCGGTCCTAAAGCTGATCCTTGGTGTATACCGGATAACACTGGGACTGGATCTGAGGCTTGACCATCTAATACTACTTGTTGAGTGCGCCCAGAGAATCATGAGCTGATCCACTTGTGGGTGGACCCTCTTCTCCCATAATAGTCCAATTTGTGTAATAGCCTTCTGTGCGGTATCTTATCAAAAGCCTTTGCGAAATCCATTATGATCAAATCTGTCTGCTTGTGTCCACGATTCACAGCCCCATCCAGGTTGCTGATGATATCGTGCCATACTGGTCCAACTGGGTCTCGCAGGACCTCTGACTTCGGAAACCATGATGACAGTCAGCAAGTTTGCTATCTAAGGCTAGGTGATTGTTGATGTTACTGACTTATATATGCTCTAGGGTTTTGAAGCAGATGCATGTGAGCGACACCTGTCTATAATTAGCAGCATCATATTTTTCACCTATCTAAAAGTCCGGAGAAACATTAGCTTGTCGCCACTCATCTGGTACAATGTACATTGCCCCGAGCTAAGGACTCATTAAAGATAAGTGCCAGTATTGGAGAGATCTCATTGCTTCACTCTTTTAGCACTCTGGCATTCAGTCCATTCCGGGCCAGGTGCTTTATGTACGTTTAGCCCTTCCAACAGCTTGGCGACCCCTTTCCGGTCAACTGTTATGTCCCCAATGGGGGAGAACGGACTAGCCCCTTTAGAGGGCGGGTCAGAGTCGCCTTCGCGTGTGAAGACTGATTGGAACTGCCTACAGATATATTGGCTTTTTTCCGCTTTTTTCCTCTTTTATGTCTGTCTTAAAGAGACTAGATCTGTAACTATGAACATTTTTCGAAAAATATATTTTCTTTTAATATCATTTGTAAAAATAGAATTAAGTTATATTTTCACAATAAATATGGTCAGTACGGCTGAAAACTGCAAGGAAAAGTGAATTATCTTATTGAAAGAGGGATGGTTTTTCTCTTATTGGTAATTATTTAACGTCCCTCCAATAATTCTAGACAGTTAATTTTTAACATAATTGCTGTTGTTTTGATAGTGTTATTTTGTTAAGATTTACGAAAGTGGTGAAATTTTTTCCTGGATTCAAGTAATTTTACTGTATTCTTGAAAAATAGAAACTTTATTTCAAAAATTAAAAGATCAAAAGTGACAGACTATGCAGCTTTATGAATTCCGTCACTTTTCTCTGAGTGATGTGATCCCAAGCGTTTCTTTTTAAGAGATTTAACAAACGACCAAAACTTTTTTGTTTTATCTTTTCAGGCTTAGGAGTATCGGGATCTGAGCTGTCGTTCTCAAACGAAAATATATTGGAAATGTATTTCCAAAAGGCATCTCTCAATACCTTCTGTACATTTGCTCTGAACCGCTTGTAATGAATCTTGACATCAGGGTCCTTGAATTTACGAGCACGAAGGTAAAGCTTATGTCTTTTCTTTACTAGCCGTTTGATCGATACATCGATCCATGGCACAGAGTATTTTGTTTTGGTCATTTTCAATGCCGGGATAAACCTTTCAACAAAGCTTGTTTTGAATTTGATCCAAAGGTCATTAACTGACATGTGACTGTGGTCTTCAGAAAGGTACGCGTCCTTAAATCGGGTCATGTGGTCTTAGTCCAACCATATCTGCACGTTTATAGAGATAGATCTTTCTTAATCAGTTAATGCCTGTTTTATCATTTTCTATCTATATGGTACACGCTGCCGTCACACTTGACTAGCCTTAAATTAATGTTATACTCTACGTACACTATGTCGATAGATTCGGTTAGTTTGAGCCTTAACGGACCATGTGATTAGAAATCATTGCGTTTAAACGTTAATCTAAAATAGTAATACACTTTAATCACTTACATGTACCTATTTCAACAACACCACGATTTCAACCTCTTTATTGAATTTAAATGATAAAGAACTCTTTAAACATTATTTCTTGTTTATATCTGCAACCGCAATTCGGTGTCTTCCTACGCGCGTGCGAATTTATTCAATTGACCATCAATTGAAGGTATACATGATTCGTGAAACATGTATGAACACGTTTATAATGAGTAAATCCGCACAAAGAAGCGATACTGACCGGGCAATTGCAATGGAATGCCATGAAACCACACTTGCAATATCGTAGGCCTACATTGGACATGTCGGTCACATGCACTTGCACTCTTCTGCAACAGAGTATATCAAAACCTATATTTTATGGTGATTTAGTTGATAAATTTAAAATCTAGCTGTAGTGATCCATTCAAAAAGATAATCAAACTTTATAAAAAAGGTTGGATAAAACTAGGATATCATGCGAGCGTCATGCATGCCTGTAAACTCAATCATTGCTTATGGCTGTGTTTTCCTCTTTAGTTGCACGACGGTGGGTCAGGCTTCATAGTTAATGACGCATGATGCTTGTCTTAAGTTGGGCCTATATTGGCTCAACTTAAGTTTGTCTTAAGCTCTGACTATCTGTGAGTCATGGCCCCTTTTCTTGGTTTCCTCGTAGCACGTTAATTTGATAAGGATATTTCTATACACCTAAGGAATTTTCTAACGCATACACTTTTGTTTAGTCACTTTCTTGAAATCTTGAATTTCAAATGAACAAATATTTTTGAATACAATAAAACAACGTTTTAGGTAATGCATTGAAATGTTCAGAGACAGCTGACTGAGAACATTTAAAACATTGAAGTTGAAGTCGAAACCCCACCCCCACCCCTAAAATTTACCATTTTTAAACAAATCAATACGGAAAACAAAATAGCAATATGTCAATTTATTCTGTTTTATGAGATGTGAATTATTTGCAAAGGAAAATCAGTTCGTATTCTATTATTCATAAAATCACCTTCTACGTCTAAAAATTGTACGGACAATACGCACACACAAGTAATTAGATAATTCCTGACAATCACACCGAATATGTGCTTGATTTGGTTTCGATCAGGGTGACAGATGGCCATGGTCAACCATTTTTTTTCTGCTAGGCTTACAGCAGAACCCTGATGATGGTCTGACAGTGTGGATTTTTAAAATTGAACTGATCAAAGCGACATGAAAAAGTGAGTATGGCCAGGAAATCCCACACTACAGACAAACCACGGCACAGTGAGGAATAGACACAGAACACTAACAGTCAAATGACATCGAAAAAAGCATTTAAATTAAAACATTTATCTCTCTCTTCTCCCACGAGATGATTGCAAAGCTAGAAACGACGTTAACTAATGCACAACAAAACAAGGACCAAACATAACCCTCCACAAAAACAATTGGGCAACAATAAACAATGAACCTTCAACAACAGAGCCATCGCCTTAGAATGCTCGACCGAAGTCACTTTGGGACTTAAATGAAATGACATGATATTTCTAACAATGTAGCATTTTGATAAGTGTACACTCAGACGAGCCTGTGCAACCTCTTTGTAAGCTCAGAAACTCAAAATGATGTTCGGGTCACTAGATTAGCAATCATACAATAGTCAAGCGACTTGCAAAGTCTATGATCAGACTGCGCGTATGCGCTGGCTGAGTGAGCCTTAGCTGGTCGGTTATACCACATTGTTGAAAATATCATGTCACGGCTCAGATTCATTTTACTGCCAAGTATTTGCGCTAAATTCTGCTGTTGGCAAATACACTGGGCAGCAAAAGAAACGCATGTTTTGAATATTGTGTGTTTTGTATATTTTCTAATGATATGAAAGGTACCAATGGTGCGTGGAAAATGTGCATAAACCATTGCATCGTAAACGGTTGGCTTTATTGAGTTACTTGCAGTCTGATACTGGGGCGTCAACACCTACTTATCTTCCGCGTAGCGCAGTCGGTAACGTGTCTGGTAACAGATGCGAGTCTGACTGCAGATCCAGGGGTCGCGAGTTCGATCCCGGCCGGTTCCCATACTTTCGTGGAGATTGATCATGAAATCATTTGTACGGTCATTCTCCTCCCTTCCTTTGAATCATTCAAGAAGGACTCTATGACGGTTCCGACTTAAAGACTTATCTATTGATGAGGTGGTAGGGTCCTGATGCTTTGGCTGTTTGTCGGGCCCACCGGGGTTTACCTGTATGTTCCGGGAGATGATGTATTGATAAGTTAGGGGTATTTCATGCAAACCAAATATCTATGTGTCTTGATCCACATCTGAATTCAGGATGAGGTCGGCGCCGTTAAACCGGTTTAAGCCCTCCAGTAAAATATTTACTGACCGTTCCAAGGCGGTACTTCTTTTGTGGATATTTTTATGTTTTTTTTCTGTCTTGTGCTTGCTTTGCCTTTGTGTGCGTCTGTTTATAGGTACCTTGTAGTCACCTGCTGGGAAAGGGCTGACCTCTTGGCTCTCGTTTGTGGTGTCCAACTGTGAGTTTGTCACTTTCCCTTTGGTATCCTGAGTCAGGTGTGGTACTTGATTGTATCGATTTCTACAGAAAGTCAGCCTCAAAATGCTGAATTAGGCAGAATATTTATAGATTCTCAAATTAAATTTCAGTTCATCAAAGAACAATTTATTGGCCATTGACCTTGGAAGTTATAATTATTTGCAAGCATACAGCAAATCTTAAGACTTGAATTCCAAAAGCTCAGTATTTTGGAAATTTTGAAATGATATCCTAATCTAATGCCGCTTCTGTAGCATTT
Organism: Loripinus fragilis; assembly: GCA_964019695.1. Taxonomy (NCBI): domain Eukaryota; kingdom Metazoa; phylum Mollusca; class Bivalvia; order Lucinida; family Lucinidae; genus Loripinus; species Loripinus fragilis. Next base: position 31,071,688 of record OZ026530.1, on the reverse strand, counting down.
CATCTGTGACATCATCGTTTGCAAATGTACTCGACATAGGCGTAGCTCCCATTACGCAGTATACGCACGTGCGTAATAACAATTGTAACACTCATGGGAGCTCACCTTATGTGGTAAAAGTGATTTTCCATACCTTAAGGAACTGGCTCTTAAAGGAAAGAATTCGATCCCTCTGGGAGCAAATTCTTTCTTTTAGGAGAAGTTCCCAATTTGAAAAGGGACGTAGTTGTAAAGAATCATTGCTTGATACAGTAGTCTCCCTTTGATGTGCGTAGCCCTTTCAGCGTTCTGGCTACGCCATTGCTCGATAATTGGTTTCAAGACTACAAAGGATTATCAATAATTGATTATAAGTGCTCATCAGAACTACCCAAATCAACGAATTTGTTATGAAATGTAAAATATTAATTATAACATTCTTTTAAAGTACCAAGCTTGATATATTGGTTAAGTCTGATGGAGGCTGGCCTAGGTCCACCATGATATGTGTAAATAACTGAGTATTGTTCATCCACGTTACATTATAATCCAGACTGTTTAATCCATCTCTATGGAAACGCTTCTTGGTTGTTGTCAGTAATATAAATCTGTAAAAGAAATAAGTATAGTTATGAGTCAATCTTAACCCATTTATGCCGAATTTATTTCCCCACCCTTATCAATTGGACGAGACAATTTCCAAACTTATGGTTGTTGGGTGGTATTAGTCATTTCTATTCAACTTTTAAAAGAAACTTCTGTTTGCAAATAGTAGAGAACCTGATCAGACGCCGCGTTCTATCTGGTTTTACACTGTTTGCCGCTGTCCCACAAATATATGTGTTAATATTTACATTTTCAAAGAAATCCTTTAATGAATCTTTAGATTTTTGCAACCGTTCATAGCCTCATGAATGACACAAGTTTGATTGACAACTGCCAAGCTCACTTGCCCGTGCAACACGCTTCGAACATCGAACTCATTCGCCAGAAGTGTCACTGGTGTTGTGATTGACAGCGAGCCACACCCAAGTCGCACGTGCAAAACAAGCCTCTTGCTTGCTCCATTGGCTTTCCATGTTGAACCTGTTTGTTTTACACTCCGACAAAACCGTTAATATGATTATATTTTAAATAAAAAAGTGTTTTAAATGCTAAATTAAATTTGGTTTTTGTATTTTAGATAGTTATTATAAAATGTAAATATAAGCAATAAATTCATTTTTGGGATTTTCATTGAATCATGAATACCATGGGTCTCGTGCAAAGTTAACGTAAAGCCCTTCGGGCTTCACTTACTTTGCAAGAGACCCGAAGTATTCATGATTCCATGAACATTCCAAAACATGAAATCATTTCTTAAATAACTCCTGTCTTTGGCAGGGCCGTCTGTTTCAGTGATGTGGCAGAGAGTGCATCATCCTACCACTCACTGATTTTTTCAAACCTATCTGCATCACTAAAGAGACTTGCTAAAATATTGAAAATTTTAATTTCACGTTCATAAAGACTTCTGTAAAAATGTGTTTAATCAAAAAGTTAGAATTGCGTATATTCCAAACAAAGCATTTGTTTTTGCTACTCAAACAACCGTTACAATATGTTTTTTTAAACAATTACTGGTTTCATAGAGGATCTGACATGAGTGTTCATGTTTTATTGAATTTATGAAACGAGTTGGGGAAAAGAGATAAAATACGGCTTGCCGAGCATTTGATCTCTTTTTCGCAACGGGTTTAATAAATTCAATAATACAAGAGCACTAATGTTAGATTCTCTTTATCACATGACATTAAGATTACTTTGAAATCCCATTTCTGCCGTAAAAACGTTATTTTTGTCATTATGTACGTTACTATGGAACATTTACCGAAAATCTGTAAGCCACTATTGGTTTATCGATTTTATTGCATGACGTTATTTCACTTCAAGAAACGACATCATATGATAAAATGAGTAGGACATGATCATATATCTACCCAAAAAGTAATATTCACCGAGGTATTGCAGCCTCGGTGAATATAATATTCAAGGCTAGATATATCCTTTTATTATACCTCACATAAAATTCCTATTTAAAACCTCCATAGGCCGGCAGGTGCTAACTTCGACTATCACCCTGCGATAATTTCGACTATCACATGCGCGCCGCAGATGCGCGTATGGTTCGTTTAGTCGAGGAGACGCTAACTTACAATGGCGGATAGTACATGTATGAGCCATGGCGTGATCGCTTAAAACTCCAAATAACTTCGTTATTTGTGGACAGAAATATAAAGTGTAGGTACTCGTTTTCTTAGTTAGAACGAGCGGAACAATTTGAAACCAAACTTGAGCAGATCAGGCGAAATTTTCTGTTTTGCAACAAAACCGCATCATCTTAGCCTACAATGTTGATTTCCGCGACTCTGCAAGCTAAATAGCATGAAGTGTTTGAAGTCATCAGTGATTATTAGGCACGATTTGTTTACGATCACGACCAGCTCGAGGACTCAAACTGTTTACAAACACAATCCTTTTGTGAAAGATATTATTTCAATCATTCGTAATTTTTTACACATTGCGTTGTCTATGAAACTTCTCTCACCATGGTTAGAAAATAAAGGAATAATGGTTCGGTATAATAAAATAAATATAACATTCTTGAGAGGGTGCTAGTCGAAAAAATCATCCCTCGTAATATGATTATCAACCTCGGCTGCGCCTCGGTTGATAATCACATTCCTCGGGATGATATTTTCGACTAGCACCCTCTCAAGAATGTTATATTTATATAATATCCATCGCCATGTTTAGATATATTTATTTCAAACTGTACATATGAAAAGTGTCTACTTTCACTTTTATAAATATATTTTATTGTTAGAGTCATGTTCATTCAACCTAAATACTTTCTTGCAAGCTTTAGCAACTTTTCACTTAAATATTTTACGTATTATTTCGCATTTTTTACCCTTAAAGCGCCTCCTATAATTTGCAGCAGACGACAATTTTAAATTTTGTCTCTTTTTCAAAAATAACAATATGACATGAGTTTTTATGAGAATCGTCTGCTGGCAGACTATTCTCATGAAATATCATACCTTATTTTTTCTGAAAATTAAGAGAAATGTTGCAAAATTTGTCGTCTGCTGCAGTCGTGATTGGCGCTTTAAGGGTTAAATGTTTATAAATTCTCTGAATGCAAAATGTAATTCATAAAACACTGATATTTTACATTTTGTTTTATTCAAACAAAGGAAAGCGAGCAAACAAAATAAAACTGTTGTTAAAATTCATCAAAAAAGTCTTAAAGTTTAACGGCAAATCATGTTAATTTCACGAAGTCAATGCTAATTGCATAGCAATCACGCTATGTTTAGCTCTCTAGAGGGTGATATTATATAAATATAACATTCTTGAGAGGGTGATAGTCGAAAATATCATCCCGAGGAATGTGATTATCAAACGAGGCGCAGCCGAGGTTGATAATCATATTTCGAGGGATGATTTTTGTCGACTATCACCCTCTCAAGAATGTTTATCTATTTTATTATACCGGACATTATTCCTTATTATTTTCCTATTCATTTTTCCTCTAAACATGGTGCGGGAAGTTCCAAGGACAGCACAATGCGCATTTGCTACGAATGGATGAAATGATATTTATCACAAAAGGATCGTGTTTGTAAACAGTTTTAGTGTTCGGGTTGATCATGATCGCCGTTTAACCAAATCCTGGCCGCATAATCACTAATGACGGCGAATTTAATAGACCACTTAGCAGCGTCGCTTTGATCTACACTGTAAATGGAGTTACTAAGAATGGTGCGGTTTTGATGCAAAACCAAAAATTTCGCCTTATCTGCTCAATTTTGATCTCAAAGTGTTCCTCTCGTTCTAATTAAGAAAACGAGTACCCACACTTAATGTTTCTGACCACAAATAACAAAGTTATATGGAGATGAAAGTGACCAGGCCATGGCATCATGCATGTATCCGCCATTGTAAAGCTAGCGTCTCCTCGCGTAACGCGCATCAAAGTCGCGCATGTGATAGTCGAAATTATCACAGGGTGATAGTCGAAATTACTGCCCGCCGGCCTATGGAGGTTTTACATGGGATATGTATGTGAGGTATAATAAAAGAAAAATATCAAATGAGAGGATATACACAACGGAAAGGCGGCAATCGAAAACGCTCTTAACAATTGACTCACGCTGATCAAAAATCGCTAGAAACAATGTTTTTGATTGCCATTTGTCACCGGACTGGTGAAAATGGCAATGTAAAACTCTGTTTCAATTTTTTTTAACTTACGTCGATAGTATTAAGGTGTTCAATTGCCGTCTAACCGGTGTGATACATGTTACCTAGTTTGTAATGGTATCCTTTCTCGCTGATCGTGAGAAATCATCTTGTATCTTCCAATTAGGGTAGATGGTCGCACCGGAACCAGGCCAACCTGCTCCAATCTGTATAAAATACATTCATTCAAGCTACGACATCAACAATGTGACATTTTCATAAGTGTAGACAAGTAATAGTTATACCATGGGTTGTCCGCCTGTACGTGGAGATAATCCACGAGCTTAAGCGAGTGGATTATTATACGTACAGGTGGACAAACATGGTATAACTATTTTATACCGCCTACATCAGTGTAGACTTTGCACATCATGAGATATTTCGTGCTAAAGTTGGTAAGGGTGGTATAAAATACGTTCATTTGAGCCAAGACATGTGCTTTCCAACAATGTTGCATTTTCAGAAGTGTAGACTCAAACAAGCCAGTACAGACTCCTTTTAAGCTTATAAACTCCAAACGATGTTCGGTCAGTATAGTAGCTTAACAATCATGGAATATTCAAGCAACTAGCAAACGCTCTGATCAGGCTGCGCATATGCGCAGGCTGATCTGAGCCTTTGCTGGTTGCACATACCACATTGATGGAAATCTCTTGTCTTGGCTTATTTAAATCTGCCGATCAATAAATAATTTCAGAGCATGACGTCGCGTCTGGGAGAGATATGACGTCATTTATACCACCCTTACCAACATTAGCACGAAATAGCTCGTGTTGTGCACGGTCTGCACTGATGTAGGTGGTATAAAATAGTTATATCATATTTTGTCCACGGATTATCTCCACTTATAGGCGGACAACCTATGGTATAACTATAACGTATTGAAATGGATATACCTAGTGATTTACATTTTAGTAATGCTATGTAAATATGGTCATTAAATTTAATTATTACATGTATATAATAATGGTACCGTCGTATCAACCAAGAGTGACAGTGACATAATCTTTTATTTACAATTGTTAATTCAAATACTAACTCGTATATACCCACTTGCGCTAACACGAGTCGATAGATCACTTGTGTATGAATCCTATACTTGTGTATTATTCTTATCCTGCGGATAGGATTAATACACAAGTGATCTATCGATCATAGTACCTGATAGCTTTGTAAACAAAACATGACGTCAATGTCACTCTTTGCTGACAGGACAGTAGGGGTTTTATTAAAATAAAGCGCAATCTCAAAGTTGGTCTAGTGTATTTGATGTATAGAATCTAACATTCGTACTTTGATGCATTGTATTACAGACATTATTAAACTATAAAATGCTCGGCAAGCAAAGCATTTTAACTATTTCCCGACTCATTAATCCATGAGCACGATATGAGGAGTATAAATAATTTATATCGATGTTACTCTACTAGTACTGAGCTATTTGATTGGATGATTGTGGGTATGTACTGTCCTGCCAGCCAAGGGTGACAGTGACGTAATATTTTGTTTACAACTGTTAAGATCAACATAACTTGTATACTCCACTTGAGCGAACGCGAATCGGTAGATCACTTGTATATGAATCCTATCCTGCGGATAGGATTGATACACAAGTGATCTATCGATTCTAAGTCCCTGATAACTTTGTAAACAAAACATCTTTGCTGGCAGAACAGTACATATATGTATAGCATATTTGTGTACATATTCAGTCTGACTCACAAAAGCATGAAAGCTCGATTGGCTCATGAAACATTGTATGGGCCAACGTCATCACATAACTGGAACTCTACCATGTTGACCATGTTCCACGTTTAAGAACACTCCTTAAGGTAGAAAGCATCAATGTATCCCTAAATGTTTTATATACTATTTTATGGTGCGACATGTCCGTATGTATCTAATCAACACTCGGTCATAACTCAGAACAGGCTATGCATTTGTGCAGAATCGTTTCTGCATTTGCTGCATTTGCTGCATTTGCTACTTGTTTGATGTACGTTCAGGCTCAGTCTAAAGTGTAAACATCAATCCTTTTGAAATAGCTGCGCATGTATGTTTTCAAAGTGACTTCACATGCAATATTCCGTAAAACTCTTGATTGTGCACTCGTCTCATGGCCAAATATGGATGGTTCAAACCTTAACAATTCGGGTATTGATATCATGAAGTAGTATTATAGAACTTTTTGCTCACTGTAAAGGCGCCAACTTTAATATTAATATCTGGGTGTGGTTCGGCTATTTCATCTTCTTATCAAAGCTGAATAGTCTGTAACTTTTGATATTCTAATTTTGGAAATAAAGTTTCTATTTTCCAAGAATACAGTAAAAATGCTAAAATTCAGGTAAACATTTTACCATTTTCATAAATTTTAACAAATTATATCTATCAAAACATCATCATTTATGTTAAAAATCAACGGTCTAGAATTATTGGAGGGACGTAACTAATTCCTAACAAGAGAAAAATCACCTGTTTTTATTAGATAATTCACTATTTCGTGCAGCTTTCAGCTGTACTGAACATATTTATTGTGAAAACATGACTTAATTCTATTTTTACAAATGAGTTAAAAAGATTTTTTTTCGAAAAATGTTCATAATTACACATCTAGTCTCTTAAAGGGAAATCAGGTTTTATTTATAATTTGGTAAATAAGTTAATAAGTTGTTTGAGCCACTCATTTGATGACAGTCGTGGCGGTATAGACAGTGAACTCACATTAATAACCCTTTAAGCGCCAATCTAAGCAGGTCGTCTGCTTTCTTTGTCTTCAGAAAGTTTTTGAAGCGTCTTTGACAAACAATGTAGATCCAGATCAGACTGGTCCTGTGAGCAGTCTGATCTGGGATCCAAACTGTCTGCCTTTATACATGTACTGACGTTCACCAATGAACAGACCTCTTTTGCTGGCATTTTAAGTGTTAAAGAGACTAAGTCTGCAACTATGAACATTTTTCTAAAAAAATTTTTTTTATTTTTTTTAAATCATTTGTAAAAGTAAAATTAAGTTATGTTTTCACAACAAATCTGATCACTATAGCAGAAAACTGCATGGAAAAATGAATTATCTTATTAAAACAGGTGTTTTTCCCTTGTTGGTAATTATTTGCGTCCCTCCAATAATTATAGGCGGTTAATTTTAACATAAATGCTGTTGTTTTGATACTGATAATTTGTTAAGATTTACTAAATTGGTAAAAGGTATACATGAATTTTAGTTTTTTACTGTGTTCTAGAAAAATAGAAACAGTATTTCTAAAATTAAAAGATCAAAGTTACAGACTATGCACCTTTAAATTACATGCTTTGTGTCTGCACTGAGGTGTGAAGGGGCAAGATGTTCAAATTCAAATTCAAATTCATTTATTCACTCAGGTTAGTAAACTAACAACATGAGGAGCTGATACATATATAAAGCATAACTTATGGCGGCTAGTCTGCAGTGTAGAAAAGGGAGCGTATACGTCATACAAGGGTAACATGGAGCTCTGTTTTGGCGAAAGATGGTAGCAATCTGTGATATGGTGCAGGGAGGGTACCACCATTGTCTGGGCAATTGCTTGATACTAAGATTTAAATTTAGCGGGCATTCAAAGAAATTTGTTTAATTTATATATTTTTTTATGGTTTCAGAGGTTCATGGATTTAACAATATGCGTGGCTCTTTCTTTTCTCAATTCGATTTGCCATTTACTTATTGTTAAACAAACAATTTAAAGAGAAATGTGTGTACACGGCTGTCCATCACTGGCACAGATGCCAGATGAGTGTACCGTGCGGGTCCGAGTATGATAAACTCATAGCCGCCAACGAGCCGGATTTTTAGACCAACTCCATAGCAGCTATGGGTTTACCGAACTCCCTCCTCCGATCATTTCGCCACGCCACACACCTCACCTTGCCGGGAATGCCAGCAATTGGCTGCCGTGTTACAGTTATCGGATCATCGAATCGTGTCATTTTGTCTACACACAGGTCACGCCACGAGGAGTGGCCGAATTTTGTTTTGAGGAAAATTTGTGCCAAATGTTATTCTTTGGATTAATTGAGTGGTTTCATATTCTGCTTGGATGGAATAATATAGACAAAATAATACTGTTCAGCCGAGCTGATTACAATCATGTAAATAAATCAAATTTATAGAAACACCTTTCGCGGCTACTCACGTCTCGTGTAACCCAAATCTAGTTCATTACACATTCGCCGCGTTCAGTAGGTCAAGTTTTGTGTGATTTAATTTTGTCAACAATGTGGACCCAGATAAGGTGCTACTCGGTCACTTTCCAGTAATATCACGCCTCACTTTCAGCTTTTACCTATTAGTGGGGGAACAAAGGTAGAAAAATGCTAACCCTTGCACCCGAAAGGTATACAGATGGATTTTGTATGGCTGCAAAGGTAATTCTGTGGTGTATCTGAAACCACTGTATAACAGACTCGATCGACTTACATGACGCCAGAGCAGTCAATTTTCTACGGAAGCCAAGCAAGAACATGTCAAAATATTATTTTCAAAATGTCATATATTTTTATCAAAAAAAGTTCAGGATTGAAAAATATTGAGTTTATATAATAAAACAACATCGGCGTAGACAGCAGAAGCAGTGGTGGTTATCTAAGAATACTGCTTATTGATTTTAAAGTATGTAAATTAGGGCACCCCGATTTTGAAATAAAATTTATAGATTTTTTTTTGCTTCACAACTCATTAAAACTGCATTTATTGCCGAGGACTTTTTTTTTGATTAGTGTTTATATATTGCTTGGAAGCATATCTCGTAAAAAATACGTGCTTACATATTCACCTTTATCCTCCTGCTGAACTGGTCTGAATTGCATATTTTTACATAAATAAATACATTTTAAATTGAATGCGTTTAAACACTGCATACTGTTAGACAGGCGTTTTTGACATTAGTTAAGACAATTTATTTCATTTTCTTTGACAAACTAGAAACGACAGCTGAAATGTAAAAATATAAAACCACGATTATTTGATACTTTGTAATTTAGTCCATGCTAGCTGGTGTGCAGTTAGATACTATGGACAACTTAAAAGCATTTTAACACGTAAATGAAATTCATCAAGGTTTAAAGGATGATTATCTTCTATATTTACAACAGCTTTGAAACAGAGGGTCATTGTAGGGACCCATTGATTTTTATATACTGAAAACAATAATTCCATTTAACAGTGGTAATAAAAAGATGAAAAAACTCGTTTAATTGTTATCATATCAGCATGAAAAACCTGTCTGTCTCCGTCTGAGACGCAGAATGTAACCGCATAGTATTTGTAAAGAAAAAAATGTCCATAGGAAGATTATTTTGGCACACAAATGACTGCCAATATTTTTAAATGCAATTTGAAAGTGTATTATTGTATTATCGGACAGTCAAACGGCTTCTCATACCCGTCCTCTAGATAAGAGTGTATAATGCAAAACCAGGTTTGTAATTTCTCAATTAAAACATATGTTGTGGTACTTAAATGGACCTATTAAATGAGACGGTTCTTAACAACAAATACACACTTTAAAACTTATTGATAAGGGAAACATCACATTTTCTATGCTAAGAAGTTTGCTTAACTTGACCTATGCGGCTTACAAAAAATGCATTTTTCCGTGAAATGCAATTCTGGTCGCATTGCTATACAGTGGTTTCATATCAAGCGCTATTTAGACTATCAGTATACACAATTCCAGCTGTATACTTTTCGGGTGCAAAAAATATGTTTGTGCACGAAACGCGGCTTTGGTTCCCCGACTATATGTCTAAGGTAGACCGTCCTAATCTCGCATTCACGAGGTGATGCCTTTACAGTAAGCAAAACGTCATATAAAATCAACGTTAACATTGTTGAGCATGCTTCACCGTAAGATCTGACTGTAATCAAAACTAAATCGCTCAAAGCCGATCTCATTTATTTCATGTTAGCATAGTGTATTTTAAAGAGATGACTATATGAACAGTGCAGACACAGAAGAGACACTACATAAAGCAGTGTCTGATAAGGGTCTCCACTGCTTGCTAAAATGAAACATAACGCAGCAACCATATCGTTGGAAAATGACTCTTCTATTAAGTTTTTTCTAGACCTACATGTGAAGGTGAAAATATAAAAATAACTTCTAATGCACTTGCTTTTGTGACGCGACGTTTGATTGGATAACGTCAGAAATTCGCGACAGTATATCCTGCGATTAATTGTTGGAAATAGTTTGACGTCATTAATTACGTCACATTTCGTTGGATGACGTGCGGCTTCATACCGTTCGCAATGCTCCGATTTGAGACGAGACTGCGAGAGTACATTAAAATGGGAATAACCATATTCAAAATTTTCATTTTCGGGAGATATATCTTCGGATATACGTTCGGAAATTACATTTTACGGTTCCGCTCACGCGTTGCCGTTGGTTGCTAAGCCAAAACTGGCTGTAGTATTCTCTCGGTATTGGTAAAACTAAATTTCCGACCGTTTGTCAGACTATGTAACTCCTCAAATGAAAAATTTGAATACCTATGTTTTAAAAAAGTCACCTACCGCTTGTACATGTCATCGTCCTCTCCGCCCCAACCCCAGTACATGTTGGAATATCCGTTCACCTTCTGGTAATGTTCTGCAGGGAAACTGAGTACCCCACCAATAAGGTAGACGTATGGCAACCTAAAACATTACCAAATATCACAACTGACACACCACGCTCTAAAAGTCAATTTATGATATCAGATGCAGGGGCGGATACAGAGGGGCGGACAGGGGACCCGGACCCCCCCCTGATAAATCATAAAAATATAGGGCTTCTTACAAAATGTAGCAATACTGGTCCGGATCCCCTGAAAAAATCACAAAGCTACCAAGCCAGCATTTAATGTTGGGCCATCATCGGCCCGCCAGCGAAACGCCATTTATATGGCGTTTCGCTTGCGGGCGGTTGATGGCCCATTTATAGCAAAATTTGGATCCTGTATCCTCTCATTAACTAAAAAAAATAAAACGTTATCGAATTTGGACCACCCCCCTCCCTCTGACAAATATTGATGGATCCGTGCATGCAGTTTATGATACCAGATGCATCAAGACGAGATCGAGCCTATGTCGTTGGTGTTTGCGACAAGAACTGGTTATTGACTGACAACTTAGCCACACTGGACAGCTAGAATTTTAAAATTTTAGAAAAAACATGAATGTCTATCACGCACCACACGCAGCAAATAACAAAGATGCTTATCAGACTGTGGGGACACCGTGCGCAGACTGGTTGTCACTTGTCGTTCTTCATCAACAGCAAACATCAAGTACAACGGCAACAAAGCCAGAGTTTCCGATGACCTAGGTTTTATATACTCATTTGCATATGACGTCGCGTCTGGGGATGAAATAACGCCATTTATGACATGACTTCCACATTTTACATGGATTTTCGGCACTGCCTCATAGTGATGATGTAAAGGAATCGTGCACTTTTTCGATTAGAACTAGGCCTAGGCTGGGCTACTCGTTTCAACATGGCTGAGTAGATTTAGAATCGTTAGGAGACCCTGTTTTCCTATGTATGTGTTGTCTTTTGAAATTTATGAATTGAAATTCTTAAAACTGTGAAAAACATAAAAAAAGACGTGTATCACATGCGACATGGTTCCAGGGCTCTTGGAAATGAGTTGTTTCTCCAAATCAGCCTGTCGTTGGCCAGAAACATGAACGTAAAAGTAGCCATAGAGCTATATTATATATGTTACAAAATGTCGAAATTTAGTTACTAGTAACTTTTCACTGACGCTGAGAATATTAAAATCGACATCCATGATGTCAATAATATCGTCGTGTAAATTTTGTATGTTTCAAATCTTAACAATGTCACGTTTAAGTGATTGAGTGTCACGTGATAAAAAGAAGCTAACATTTAGTTAGTTTAAACTTTAGTTTGTTGAAATATTCTACATTCACAAAAAATATACATTGTATTTGTGCTCCTGTATATAAATTTTTATCTCATTGCTAAAACAAATGCACAGGAAAAAATCATATTAAAACTCTTCTTCTAGCTCATTTAATGAATTCAATAATATTTGAGCACTCATGAAAGATACTCTATATACTTTACGATAGTCACCAAACGTGGGCATATCTTGTTATGCTTATCACGATATAAGCACACTGCCAAGTGTTATGTGCTTTCATATTCTTTCCACGAGTTGTCGGTTCTTCTTAGAAGTTCGTATTGTGTGTTTTAATCCCTTATAATCGAAACCTAAAGTGCCAAAATCTAAACCAAACCTTATCCAAATCTAACGCCCTCACGGTAGGCTTCACCTTATATACTATATAATGGCAACATCATTAACCAACCATATTCCAAGTAGTCAGTAAAGCACTCTAGATGTAAGCTATTTATATCTAAAAAAAATAATCGATAAATGGGAATTTAGGGAAAGCAAATTCTAGATAGTGCTCTGAATATCATTGATATTTTACCATGACATCATTAAATTTTGCAAGTTTCCGGATATTTAATGTCTCCAAAAGGGCGCTTTTAACACGTCATTTATTCACAGCTTGGGCAGTTGCAATAATGAAATATCGTTAAAGCGAATGCAGCGTTGAATTCAATTAAATCTGACATAAACTATCTTTTCAAATATATCAATCTGTCACACACGTAAGAAAGTAAAATATATTTTTTATGGATGCATCTAAGAAATCAAAGAAAGCGGGAGGTAAAGAAAAGCAGCCGCTTCCTCCATCTTTTCTATTATTCAGTGCAGTATTACTTGACTTTTCGCCTACTGTAAAGGCGGCGCCTCATGAATGCGTAATAAGGACTAGTCAACCTTAGGCATAGGTAAAAGCTGAAAGGAGGCGTGGTTTTCTTCAAAAGTAACTGTATCATCTTGTACCACCACCTCAGTCATTATTTAGTCCTTAAAACGTCAGTAAAATAACTGCATCTGAAAATGTCTATTTAGCATAAGCAGGGAGGCAAACATTGTGGACCCAGATCAGACTGCTCCTATAGGAGCAGTCTGATCTGGATTCACACTGTTTATCAATGCGGCTTCAAATAGTTTAGTGGACGACAAAAACATACATTTTGTGATTATGCGCTTTAAGGCTTAATAAATTAAGTTCAGTGTGTAAACGGTTAGGATTTTCATGAAATGCACGCACGTTTGCGCGGCTAAAAAAGCTTATCAACTCTTTACCAAATTATAAATAAAACCTGATTTCCCTTCCTTAGCAGATGGAATTGCCGAACCACACCCAGATATGAATATTAAAGTTGCCGCCTTTACAGTAAGCGAAAAGTCAAGTAATACTGAAACAACGACAAAACACACAAAAAACAACAACAAAATAGTTTTGTTATCGGGAAAACATTTTGTATTATTATTGTTTGGTTTAGCTCACGTGACAAGTCAAACGGTCCCCAATCCCCAAATCGGTTTAAACGTCCCAATCTTATTCCGCAATATTTTGTTAAAGCACTTCCGTGAAAGTGAGATTCAAAACCAGTCTCCCTTGCAACAGAGGCTTGCTAGAACAATGGGATTTCGCTTAAAGCAATCTTAGATACGGTTCTTTCCAGAAAGCGAATAGCAAAGGCGCTGACCAGTTCCCGAAAGCGAATAACAAAGGCGCTGATCAGTCTGCGCGGATGCACAGGCTGGTCTGCGCCTGTGTTAGTCGCAAAACCCCGAAGACAGGGTTTCCTCGCGTCGAGACCCAATTAAGATCCCATTGAATGCATAGTTGTTAAAATAAAATAAAGTAAAATTACTTACTCATAATTTAATTTATCAACAGCCGGGGACATGTGCCGAGGCCGTGAGGTGCACGTGTATATATTCCTGTCGTCCTCTGGTATCATATCTACGTCATGGAAGATAAAACAGTCGAACTCCCCAAGCTTCAAGGCCTCTTTAAACCCTGCATTCATCAGTCGTCCTTTGTTAAAGGTATAGTTCCCTTTCTGCATCAAACAAAGCATGCGCCATATAGGGTAAAGTCAGGCAATTTCGGACAGCACGTAAATTCAGACAGCCACCTTGTTTGTTTCGTACTTTAAAATTGGAATAGAAAAATAAATTAACTAAAAAAAACAGTGAAAATCCTGATGAGACGGCTCATAAGGAGCCGTCTCATCTGGATTTCTACTGTTTGCAAATGTATGTCCTAATTTACCTGATGTCCGAAATTACCTGACTTTGCCCTAGTCTCTATCATATTGTGGGCTTAACTGCTAGAAGTCAAAATCATGCCTGTTAGGCTGGCAACTCGAAATACTATTTTACGTATTTGATGGAAGGCGGTCAGATACAGCACACCAATGGCTTATGCCCAGTAAATAGCAATAACGGTTGAGATAACCGATATGACCTTGGAGTAAAAGGTCAAGGCCAAGTATATTTAATAGCTTTTTATGGCTCGTAACAAAATCAATAGTGTACCCAGATCTCTGAAAAAGTTACGCATATCAAAGGCAGACTACTGGATCAAACAATGACTCTCTTCATTTGCTTCCCTTTTCAAAATGGAAACTTCTCTCTAAAGGAATATACTTTACAAAGATACGTATGGTGTGTAGATAACAAAATACCTATCAGATTTTTAATTTGACGGTGGAGTCAAAGTCAAGGTCAAACGTACTTAAAGTTCACTACGACAACGTATAGTTTGTGGATGCAAACAAATATTTCAGACCAGTACAGGGTTGAGTCAAATATCGCGATTTAAAACAATTAAACAATATAACAGCTGCAAACGCGAGCTCCTATTTCATATCTATAGTTGGTGTTCATAACTTCCGATGTGTAGATGACAATATTTTTTCTGCTCAAAGTCAAAGATCAAGGACAAATATATATTATAAATCTGTTTAGAGCTTCGCTTGTCACTTTATCGCTCTAGATATTTTCTTATAGTGTGTGATCATATCAAGTGCGATTTTCATAATAATTATGACGTCGCATCAGGATGTGAATAACGCCATGCAATAAAAACGATAAACCACTAGTGGTTATAAATTTGCAGGAAACTTGTGACGTCGATGACAACGTTGCGTCCATAATGGCAAAATTATGTCGGTTTACGCCAGAAATAAGATTTCAAAGTAATACGAGTGGCGTTCAATATGTAATGAAAACAGCCCAGTATATTCCAAAGTTTAATATTTTCATACTTTATCATTACTTTCATTAAAATGTCTGTTTCTTTGTTAAATAAGTGTAAAGTTGCATTTGTCCAGCTCTTTAACTAATTTACACAAGCCACTTTCAAACTAGGGAACTGAAGTACACTGCGATATGAAATAAAACAATGTTTTCAAAAGCAGATAACTACATGAACGAGGGATGTTTTCAGTCTGTTTCTTCGTGTGGTAAATATCTATATATTGGTGATTTATAACTGCAAAAATCTTTGATATTGCTTTGAATTCTTGGAAATACTGAGGCTGCGACTGTGGTTAAAATCCTCCTTAATGCCACCTTCTCTGACATTCCGCCATTATGACGGCTACGCTTTGATCTTTCCTTTGGCATATGGCATAGAATCCTTACGCGGTTTTTGGATGGAGTTATGAATGTGTTTTCATTACATATTGAACCCTCCTCGTACAAAGTTCATATGATAAATAGAATCTAACAGCCGTTCTCTTGTATTACTGAATTTATTAAACTCGTTGGGAATAAGAGATGAAATGCTCAGCAAGCCTCTCATTTTATCTCTTTTCCCGAACTCGTTTGATAAATTCAATAAACAATGAGCACTCCTTTAAGATCTTCTATTTAGTACACTGATTGCTTAATATTTGCAGATAATAACAAAGGTTACATATCACATATATGATTAGGGTCAAAGTTCAAATAAGATTATCTATATGATATTTTATTCAAAATCAAGGTCAAATACATAAAGAATACTAGGTGAGTGTCTTTAGATATCACGCCTACCTGGCAAGGTTTGAGAACGCTCGTTGACAGCGCGAGGCTTGCCGGCACCTGGTAAACTTCATATCTAAAGACGCGAACTTGGTATTTTTTTTATCAATTAACCCATTAGTTAATAGTTTTAAAAACTCTTCAAACTAGCGATTATGACGTAGCTTTCGATTTGTGTGTTGCTTCAGCGTTATTAGCAACGTCATTTAAAGAGTGCAACACCATCATGGCCTGATTAAGGCACATGCCGTGACATAGAAAACGTGTATCATCCAACGTGCAGCATTCAAGTTAATATGAGAGGTAACTGATTAATAAGATTACCTATATGACCTTTTATTCAAAATCAAGGTCAAACTGAATACACTTATAATCTATGTTACGGATTATAACCCTAACTCCTATTTCATATCAAGATGCAGTATGTTTATATTAAACACAATTACTGCTTCTGGGGAGTAGTTGACTAAGAGAGTATATCATTTTGGCTAATTCAAAGGTCAAGGTCAAATATGCTTAAAACATGTCGTATTGCATAATTTTACGCTGAGGGCGGTTCTTATTCAGCACAATAAACACAACACCAAGGAATTCAGATCACCACTTTGACCTTACATGGACAAGACATAATAAATGATTATACGTATCAGAGCACAAATCAACAAATCAATGTTTGATGCTCAAACCAACAGAAAAGGTAATTTGTCAAGGGCATAAATTTTAAAATGCTTTCAACTGTTGGCATTTGAACATATATGACCAGCCAAACTTATAAGCTCGAGTGATTTGAATTTGACATATTACATTTAAACCCGTGTAAAACGGCCACTCTCAAAAATACCAAAAATAATATTGTTTTTCAAGACTAATTATCACTCAATGCAAGTCAAAAGTATTGCAGAATGCTCCAAGTGGAGCATTATGCAATACTTTCACCTTCATTAAGCTACCATTTGAGCCGTGGCATGGGATTTCTTACAAAATGGTATGTGTGACCAGCAAAGCCTCAGACCAGCCTGCACAAACGCGCAGTCTGATCAGAGCTTTTGCTAGTCACTTGAATTTTCTATGAGTGTTAAGCTACTGACTGAACATCATATTAGGAGTACCTAAGCTTAAAAGGAGTCTACACTTGTCAAAGTACCACATTTTTGAAATCACATTTCGCGGCTCATTTGTCATAAAGATCTTAGCTTTTTAGTGGCCGTTTACACAGGTTTGACTAAATATACAAAACCCAGCTACTGTCCTGCCAGCCAAGAGTGACAGTGACGTCGTATTTTGTTCACAATTGTTAAGTAAAACATTAACTTGTACACTCCATAGGGCGAATCCATAGATCACTTGTGTATTAATCCTATCCTGGGGATAGGATTAATACACTCGTGATCTATCGATTCTCAGTCCCTGATTACTTTGTAAACAAAATATGACGTCACCGTCACTCTTGGCTGGCAGGACAGTAGCGGACTGACCTGTTCCACAACAAATATTCTAAATTTGACAAGTTGTCTCTGAAGAATGGGAATGAGATAGTGGAGAAGAATCTTTAGATGATTGTAGCGGTCTCTGTAAGGTATAAGTATTGCCACGTGATGTCTCGATACACACGTACTTGGTTCCCACATGCCTCCTGGCTGCATATCTTCATGACGATCATGCACCATTTCACTTTCACTTGTATTTGTATCCACAATCAGTCGGCCTTCTGAAACACATAGTTTAAACATATCTTATTGCCAAATATATACAACAACGGGGTTGGGTCACAAGTTCTCACAACAACTGAAATACATAACAACAAATAACTAAACATGAGCTCTTTTTATTATTACCAAAGAAAAGCATAAAATAATTAAAAATCTGAGAAAAATAATTTCGAAGTGTGTCTTCGTCAGAAACTATACTGCATGTAGCAACCCCAAACAGTAACGTTACGTCCTTTGTAAAAAACCGCTTTGCTTAGCATGACAAATAAAATAAGATAATTAAAACTATATTTCTCAAAACAAGTTTTGGACCACCATATTTTTTATCACATCTTTAAGTAGCATTTTTTCGGAGTATAACAAACCTGATCAAGTTTTTAATTTGATACTGCCGTAGATGGTTGTATTCAGTTTCTGATATGACAATGAATTGAGCCGTGGCATGGGATTTCCAACAATGTGATATGTGCGACCTGCAAAGCCTCAGACCAGTCTGCGCATATGCGCAGTCTGATCAGAGCGTTTGCTAGTCGCTTGATCATTTTATGAGTGTTAAGCTATTGAACGAACACAATATGGTGTTTCTAAGCCTAACAGGAGACTGCCGAGACTCGTCTGAGTCTACACTAGTCAAAATGTCACATCGTTGGAAACCAAATGTCACGGCTCAATTGGTTTGGAAACATAATGTGGAAATATGTAAAATTGTATTTTTCTGTTTATACCAAAATCTTGATTTTTTTTAGAGTCCTCAGCTTCTTTCATGGGGTTCAGAACTCAGTTTTGTTTTCAAGTTCTTACTCTAGAGATTGAGAAGTACTGTCTTAACCAATGAAAATTGATTTTTTTTAGAAAAATGCAATTTTTGACCAAGAATATGATTCCTGAGATGTTTTCATCATTCTCAGTTGAATCTGAGAAACACATATTTTAAAAAATATGGGTCGTTTTGTCACCCAAAAATCACATAACAACTACATTTCACTGTCACTTAAGAGGCTTCATAAACAAGGCTACTGGTATCATAAACTTTGTAAAACCTTTTCTAAGTTTTATAGACGATTCATTTATTTGATATCTAAATTCCAAGTCGGACTAAAATCTCTCTTGCGCCAAGGACTTTCGGAACCTGAGTTCTATGGTGACTTGGTGTATAGATTGAAGAAGATTGTTGGCTCTCATAATTTTTCAGCGCAGTTTATTAATTTAAAAATAATTTTCCATTATAAAGGATTGGCTATAACAATATTGCAACAGACTGCATGATTGGTGGTCAACCAAATCACGGTTGGCAACTTTGCCTTCCTCTTTAATTTCACGCTAGTGGATCGGACTTCAGACTCTATGACGGTTCCAACTTAAAGACTATCCAATAATGAGATGGTAGGGGCCTGATACTTTGGATGTTGTCAGGTCCACGTGGTTTTGCCTGGTATTCAGTTTTATGTAATTTTGAGTCCTTATCTCCTTTTTATATCTTGATTTATATGTTCTATTATATGATGCATGGATAAGTTAGGAGTCTTCCATGCAATCCAAACATCTATGTGTCTTGATCCACATCTGAACTAATGGTGAGGTTGGCGCTGTGAAACCGGTTTAAGCCATCCAGTAAAATACTTTTACTGACCGTTCCAAGGCGTTTCTTTCTTTGTGGATCATTTGTGATGTTTATGTCGTGTGTTTGTTATGCTTTCGCGTCTGTTCATTGCTTCCTTATGGTCACATGCTGGGAAAGGACTGACCTCTTGGCTCATGTTTGTGATGTTAAATTGTGTTTTTGTCACTTTCCCATGTGGTATCCTTGGTCAGGTGTGATACTTGATTGTATCAATTCCTAATCTTTGCCACCTCTCTCACTTCAACAGATTTTCAACTTGGTGGATATTCCAGTTTAAAATTCCTGAAAAAAATCTAAGTAACTTTCAACATGTCAATTAGGTTGATTTATTTTGATGCCTTCTTGTATTATAATGTCAAGTGAGGCTACTAAATAGAAATGCAATAAACAAAATCAGTTGTAGCTGATGATTTGATCACACAAATTATTCAGTCATTTTCAGACATCTGTAAATTGTCTAAGTTTCAAATTACATGTAGTAGCTTATCAAAGAAAAATAGATTAGAAATGGACATTGACCTGAGAAGTTTTAAGGCCCTGTCACACTATAACGTTTTAGCCAACGTATGCCGACGTATGAAAAATATATCCAATACGCTGGCATACGCTGAAATCGAATTAAAAAATCAGAGAAAGCCTCTCTCTGAACTTATACAAAGCGTATGCTAAACGAACATAGAACGTGTGTCTGACGTATGAGTAACGTATTCATAACTTATTCCTGGCGCAACACAACTTATACTTGTACTAGTGTGTAACAGCGTATGCCCAGCGCATCACTAGCGCTCTTGACTTATGAGAAACTTATGCATAACGATCGAATAACTTATGATTAATTGTGCACATAACATTCTTTAACGTATGCATAACTTACATGTAGCGTACATCCAACGTATGTCTAACTTATGTCTAACATATAAGAATGTAAAAATTTTGGGACCTCTTCGCCGTATGACAACGTATACCACCGTACTGTAGCGTGTTCGTAACGTATTGAAAACTTATCTCTAACTTATTCAGCGTTCACCAACGTACTTGCTGAATTTCGCATACGTTCGCATACGTTGGTGCTAACGTACCTCAACGTATGCATAACTTACCTGTTGCGTACATCTAACTTATGCCTAACGTATAAGCAATACGTCGGCATACGCTGGCGATTTTTTATGCAAGCACAAATTTTTTTGATCTCTTCGCCTTATGACAACGTATACCAGCGTACTGTAGCGTGTTCGTAACGTGTTTAAAACTTATGTCTAACGTATTCAGCGTACATCAACGTACTTGCTGAGTTTCTCATACGTCCGCATACGTTGGTGCTAGCGTACCTTAACGTATGCATAACGTACCTGTTGCGTACATCTAACTTATGTCGAACGTATAGAAGCAATACGTTCACATACGCTGGCGATTTTTATGCAAGCTCAAGCTTTTGGTCCTCTTTGTCGTATGTCAACGTATACCAACGTATTATAGCGTGTTCGTAACGTGTTTAAAACGTATGTCTAACGTATTCAGCGTACACCAACGTACTTGTTTAATTTCTCATACGTCGGCATACGTTGGTGCTATACGTCGTAGTGTGACAGGGCCTTTACAAAGAAAGAAAAACTGGCAAAACTCGTTGTAATGCGAGAAAATATATAGAGGATCTAACATGAGTGCTCATGATTTATTGAATTTATTAAACGAGCTGGGGAAATTAGATTAAAATGCGAGGCTTGCCGAGCATTTTATCTCTTTTTCGCAACGAGTTTAATAAATTCAATAATACAAGCGCACGAATGTTAGATTCTATTTATCATATGTCAAACACTTTGAAATCTCATTTCTGGCGTAAAAACGTTATGATTTTGTCGTCATGTACGCAACGTTGTTATGGACATCATTACGTTTCCCGGAAATCGATAAACCACTAGTGTTTTACAGATTTTATTGCATGGCGTTATTTCACTCCCAGACGCGACGTCATATGATAAACTGTTTGAAAAAGTGTTTGAAAAAAATCTATGTAGCCCTATGAAAGATATGAAGGTAAGCTTTCGAAGTGCAGTGTGACATAGAATACAACAAGGAATATCATGTGGTGACAAACCAGAATATTACTTGAGTTTAAAATGCTGTCTTTGTAGGCAAGTGGTGGCTAGTGTAGACCCAACTAGAACATCCTTTTTTTATTATTATACCAACATTGATATGCAACAGAATGACTGAAATTCGTTTTAATGTTTAAATTTTCTGACTCCAATATTATTATTTTTCTTATTATAATTGAATAGAAAATGATAAATTGAAAGGGTTAAAATAATATCATGGATAGATTAGGCCATGCACCTTAGCATATATTGAATCATTTATTCAGTGTGTTGATTCCAGGTGTAAAAGCTTAACAGATATGCCTACAAGGTCTCAATTCACTAATCAACTCTTCTGTCTGAACACTATACTATTGTTGGGACATTCACACTTTCAGTTTTTGTATTGTTTTGGTATCTTAATGTTTAAGGTTAATTGTCACAAAACTATTTGATGAACATAAAATATAAACATAATATGCTTTAATAAAGAAGATGCTTTCAAAATGGTATTGGTGAAATTGTTCTTAGCTATTTTATGTCTGGTAGCTTGGCTAGTTTAATTCTAACTTGTTTCATGTTACATTAAACTTATTATTATATGATATAAGCACAGCAAATTAAGTTTGTTTACAACGGCCAAAACAATCCATTTTGCAGTATTATACTCATGTCCAATGAAAACGCACCACTCTTCCGATGCGCATATTTGTGGCCTATCAAAAGCCGTGCAAAATTGTTTTATTTATAATTATTTTTTAGGACAAATGAGATGTTTTCGCACAAAAAATTCAATTCCAGCCACTCCGTTAACACATGACGTAACGTCAGCCTCAAAATTGCGTTAATCGCATTTTGGGCGTGTACAAAAAGACCCCAAAATCTCGCTTAAATGTTTTCTGTTTGCCAGTAGATCCCCTGTCATTTCGCCACAACTTTCACAGTTATGACGCAACATCTACACTAACGCGAACAATGTTACTATGTAAGCTTAAATATGGACTGGTCCGACAAAATTCACGTAAAATGTTTGATTGCGATAACTACAGTCCTAATGTTCTACACAATGCTAATTTCCGTCGTACAAACTCACATACATGCAAAACGTCATACAAATCCTCTAAAATTTGACGTTGCATCATTGACGTCAACTTTGAGTGCGTTGCCAGCCATTGTTCGCAACGCTATTGTTTTAAATCTTCTAAAAATTGTGTTCATATGTTTGTGCGAGTATAATCTTGCATTAAGTTCAACACAGATACTCTTAGGTTTGTGTATACACGCTTTTAGAGATTGACGTTTATCAAAAAACGTTGATACCCACGCTCCATCGATGTTAACGACCCGCTACACGAGCAAGAAATCTTCTTGCTACGACCTTGTCGTAATCTTTCATCAGTAAAAGAAGAATTCCTTGAATGTCTCGATTTTACGCCTAGTCAAAATTATGCTAGTGACGTCACATCGTGACGTTATTGCCGCTTTCAAGGCAAGATGGCTATGAATAATGCATTTGAAAATTCTGACACATTCGATGGCTGGTTTTGTGACTTTCTGTTTTGACGGTTGTTTTGTTAAATGGTTCCAGCACGTGTCATCAGTGATCATTCGGTTTTAAAGACCTGTCAGTAGCTTACAGAGTTGCTACAGTACAAAAAGACGCAATTGCAAAAATAAAATGTTATGTCGATAAAAAGATATAGTCATTTTTGTAGGTGGTGTGTTTTCATTGGACATGAGTATATATGTTAAGCATCTTTGGTAATCTTAGGTAACTGAAGTTCATAGCTGATCTAAAAGTAATTAAAAATAATTGAAAGGAATTGTTAGTTATTTCCATCTTTACCTTAACATTGATTATATTCGATTACTGTGATCCGAAAAATGCTTGAATTACAATTACTTGCAATTACTTCAGAAAATGTAATTAAATTACAATTACAATTTGAATTACCCCAACTTTGCGCTAAAGAAAACTGGTATTGGTACTTCTGCGAGCTTTTCATTCGAACAGTAAGGAATTTGGTAGCAGTGTGGTGAAAAACAATCCTTTTTGATGTAAAATGATAAGAAAGATACTTTTCTAAGTTTGGACTTAGAATTTCTAAAAAAATCTCAAAAATGGCAAGTTGTAGTCAAATATAGCATTTTCTCCAAAACAATAAATATACACTTCGGTTTTGGCTCAAAAAGGTTCTGCTCAATATCTAGAGTACCATTTTGATAATAAAATGAATTTTGAACCCCAGTAAACAAAGCTGTAACTTTCAAAATATCCAAAATTTTGGCATTACAGAAAAATGCAATTGTACAGATTTTCACATTATGTTTCATTTTTTAAACAATTTATTGTTGTGCCAGATACTATAAACAAACCTCTATGGCAGTATCAAATTTATAACTCAGGTTCGGTATACACAGAAGAACTGTTACTCAAAAATGTTACTTAAATGCAGTGATGCAAAACGCTTTCTGAGTAGCATAGGATGGATATAATGATGATCGGCTCATCGAAAAATAAAAAAAAAATCTATATGCATTATAGTAAAATACAAATATGTTGCAATTACAAGCCGCATATACAAAAAGGGGTACATTGACCTTGACTTTTGAATCAAAGGTTAAATATCAGCAGTCTGAAAGCATCTGTATATCTGCAAAATTTGAATGATCAATACGGAACATTTAAAGGATAAAAAATAAAAAAGGCCATGAATGGAATCTAATAGCCATCTTGTGTTAAGTATGAACATCCTCCAAAGAACGTGTACATTTCACAGAGCCTAATTTACTATTTTCTGTTTATAATACGACTCTAAGACTTCATTGGATTCGCGTTTCGCTTTCAAACACTAAGATCTCGGTATATATACGTGGTGTTGTTTGATGGTCATTACAAAGCGGCATTACTTGACTTTCCGCTCACTGTAAAGGCGGCGCCTCATGAATGCGTACTTAGGACAAGTCAACCTTAGGCATAGGTAAAAGCTGAAAAGGAAGCGTGGTTTTATTCAAAAGTAACTGTATCATCTTGTGCCACCACCTCGGTCATTATTTAGTCCTTACAGCGCCAGCAAAATAACTGCATCTGAAAATGTCTATTAAACATAACCAGGGAGGCAAACATTGTGGACCCAGACCAGTCTGATCTGCGTTCATACTGTTTATCTATGAGGCTTCAAGTAGTTTAGTGGACGTCAAAAAACATACTTTTTTATGATTATGCGCTTTAAGGGTTAATAAATGTGAGTTCAGTGTGTATACGGTTAGGATTTTCACGAAAGCACGCACGTTTGCGCGGCTCAAAAAGCTTATTGACTCTTTACCAAATTATAGATAAAACCTGATTTCCCTTTGTTAGCAGATGAAATAGCCGAACCACACCCAGATATAAATATATTAAAGTTGCCGCCTTTAAAGTAAGCCAAAAGTCAAGTAATACTCGATATGTAATTCACTAGTAGTTTGTTACGTTCAATACATGGCATTACAGTGTTCATCACTTCCAGGCGCGCCGTCATGTGACAAAAGGTTTACTTACTTAATTGTTTAGAAATATTTAGCATACACACTGGTGTGAGATGCTTTGCTGGGGTGTTAAATAAATATCCCTTATGCGGCTCCCGAGTCCTCCATATTGTTAATTGCTCCCACGATGACAAGAAGAATAACTCAGTTTTGAATGCCATAACAAATAGTGCAATTGAAAAAACGCAAAGCAAAACACTCTTTCTTCTTTGAGAATAAAACATTGCTACATATCGATAAGCTTATAATGACAGCTCTGTACAACTTTATAAGCTTTTCATGAAAATATGTTGGGTCAAAACAAACCTACTTTGTGTATACTTACAAATACTACACTGATAAGTATTTGCATTTAAGCCGTATACAGTCATGTTCCTTTCATATGCACATAAATACGACCAAATATGGACCGGAATCAAGGATGATACGCTGATCCTCGCTGTCCTGGCTTGCATAGTGTCATATAAAAATGCTTTATCTTTAATGCAAATTCAGGATTAAATGCTTATTCACTATACACAAATCAGCGCAGCCATCCTACCTTTTTGAATTACATAATATTACATTCGACTGAATAAGGAACAGCAAATTTACTTACAGTTTCATAAGATATATTATATTAGACGTTAATAAGCATATGTCTGACGTTTTAACACTGTCTTTATTACTTTTTTACTCGGAAACAAATCGACCCCAAGCTATCAGGTCATCTGTACACCAGCCTCTTTACAAATGACTGCTTGTCCAGATGCAAGCAGTAGTCGAGAGTACTTTTTTAAGAATGCCAAAAAAGGGCACTGGACTAAATCATTAAAGGGCCCCTTTTTTATCCGTCTATACCTTATGTTCTGTCTATACCAACAGCTGTTATAGAATTCACGAGAAAACAGCTTTTATATCAGAGTGCATTCATTTCGTTGTAGAATGAAAGCTGTAATACTAACAAAGCCTATATTAATATCTATATCGTACAAGAAGGCCCGGCGACAGCACAGTTATAGACAGAACATTTATAGACATTTAGCTTTCATTTCTTTAAGTATGCACAGCTTATAAGATACCCCGTCACATTCTCCCACATGACTAATCTGCCCCCCATTCTCCCCCAGGATTATTTTATAAAATAAATTATCACATGACGTCGCATCTGGGAGTGATATAAAATCATGCAATGAACGCGATTAACCACTAGTGGTTTACAAATATAGTTACATAACGAGGTGGCGTTTATTAAAACTTTGTTTAAAAGGTCATAAAATCTAAGCGATTGGAATTAAATTCAATGTCATATGATAAGTAGAATTTAACATTCGTGTTTCTGTATTATTGCATTTGTTTCTCTTTTCCACACCTCCTTTAATGAATTCAATATGATAACATTGTGTTGTCATTGTACGTAAGGTAGAAACATAATACTATATCTACAGGCGAAAAAAGTTCAGGTCCTAATCAGCTGGTTTTTTAGAAGCCAGCTGATCTTGATCTACACTTTTTTCATTTGAGCTTATATTTGGTCTCATAAGGTTTCAAAACTTTTTTTACATTTGATATCAGCACAGTATGGGCTAAGCTAATTATTTGTGCATTATCTGCCCTTTGGGACAAGTTCAACTTTCATTTGTCAAGCATGTTATGGTTTTGTTTGTATGTTTGTTTTGACGCTTAACGTCCCACCCAACATCTATGGTCATGACAGGACAGTCAGTTTACCTAACCATTTAATATTTTACCTAGGACAAGCTTGACAAAGCGGTTTACCATTAATTTGTGAACATACTTTCGCTTATAGATGGATGTGTACTAATTATCATACCATATTCACCTTTAAAGGACACTGACTTGAGGGAGTTACTATCACGACGATTCCATTCAAACATCCATATGAGCCGCGGCATGAGATTTCCAACAATTTAGTATGTGCGACCAGCAAAGTCTCAGATCAGCCTTCGCATACGCGCAGTCTGATCAGAGCTTTCGCTAGTCGCTTGAGTATTTTATGATCGTTAAGCTACTGACTGAACACCATTTGGAGTCTCTAAGCTTAAAAGGAGGCTGTACGGGCTCGTCTGAGTCTACACTTGTCAAAACACCACATTGTTGGAAATCTCATGTGGCGGCTCATTTGTTTCTCTTTTCCACACCTCCTTTAATAAATTCAATATAACATGAGCACACATTTCAGAAAATCTATCAAATGATCAGCTGAAATGAGTACTGACCAGATTTTGAGTCCATATGTGCTTCACTCACATTCCATGTCTTGATTTTAACCAGTGGTTTTAACCAGTTAAAACTGCCCCGGTTCATATGCCAAAAAGGGGTCAATACTTGTCAATTCAAATCTGACTGGTCGATTAAAAATTTTAAGTGGCCGTTTTAGTGTTTGATTGATATTAGGTCAGGTTTTATTATCTGTTTACGGAAAGAAAAAATGCTGTTTCATCACTGCTAAGGGCACTTTTTATGATGAGATTTCAATCTCAGGACCTTAGCACGGACTTCTGTATCTGATTACAGCTAAAGCACCGAACACTTCTCTTTTTTTATCATGAAGGGCAGAATAGAATAACCATACAGAGTCTTATTTACATCATTTTGAGACAATAACTTTTATGAATTTATGACACTAGTTTAATTAACTTAAATGAAAACAGCAGATAACAGAATGACCACACTGTCACACCTCTATATTAACAAAGATGCCACTGAATTAGACAATGTATTTCAAGCTTAGTGAATAGATAGGTCTTATAAACTGGACACACCTTCATTCTGAAAGACATGCCCAGTGTTTGACAGTTTTGCTTGTTCAGTCTGGTGTAATAAATAGAGGATCTTACATGAGTGCTCATGTTTTATTGAATTTATTAAACGAGTTGGGGAAAAGAGATAAAATGCGAGGCTTGCCGAGCATTTTATCTCTTTTTCGCAACGAGTTTAATAAATTCAAAAATACAAGAGCATGAATGTTAGATTCTATTTATCATATGATATTAAGCTTACTTTGACATCCCATTTCTGCCGTTAAACGTTATAATTGTGTCATTACTGTATGTACGCAACGTTGTTATGGACGTCATAACGTTTCCCGTAAATCTATAAACCACTAGTGGTTTATCGATTTTATTGCATGGCGTTATTACACTCCCAGACGCGACGTCATATGATAAATGTTAGAATTTGGTCATTGATATAATGTCAAACATTTAGTGTTTACTATACATTTCTCACACCATTGTCTTTTCAGGTAAGAAGCCAACCAAATTTGCATTTTAACTGATAGAGCGCATGGCTAGCTCGTACACGATGACCTCTTCGATGATCAATTTGATCGTTTGTTTTGTACCCTCTTTCAAATAATAAAAAATAGTAAGTGAGTATGATCAGGAAATACCACAATAACAAATCGCAGACAACCCCGTGGCACTGCGAGGAAGAGCCACTCAACCATCATGAGACACCAGGAAGACAAATTAAGCAAAGCAACCAGCTCTCTCTTTCCCATCAAGATGATTGCAATACTAGAATGGACATAAAGTAACGTACAACAAAACAAGAACAATTACAGACTCCCACAATGGGAGGGAGTAACAATAAACAAAAAGTCAACAACAACAGAACCACCGCCTTAGAGCAGCCTAAGCCACCGGGGGGCTTAAATGCATTTTACTGATACCAAATATTCGCCCTAGATTCTGCTGTTGTTGAAGTACAAGAAATGTTCAGCACGCATGGAGGTCATCTAACTAATGCAATGTATCATCATGGAGAAACACTCTAATCAAATAACACACCATGACGAAACATAGTAAAGGGCTCATAACTCACAGATAGTCAGAGCTAAAGAAAACCTCAAGTTGAGGCACGGAGGGTCCAGCTACAGATAAGCATCAGGCACCAACCCACTGATTAAAGCTTTACGTCAGAGCCGTCATAGAGTCTGAGGCCTGACCCACCGTCGTGCAATCAAAGAGGAAACCATAGCTATAAACCGTAATTGGGTTTAAAACAAGTCACTGCTTTATATATTTTAAGACTATGAAAAAAGCTAGTTTTAAAATTCATTTATTTTCATTACTTGAATTGGCTTTGCTTTTTGTTATTAATGGTTAATAGAAAATAGGTTCCAAGTCTTTAGTCTGAACTGAAGGTGTGGTAAAGATTAAAATGTATTCAGACTTAGATCTAAAACTATTGACATTTCATTTTTATTTGTTTTACGGCTTATTTATATTTTTAAGCAATAGCAACTCATGAAACTCATTTTCAATTCAGCCTGTATTATCTTTTACTGAAACTATTTTAATATGTTCTTAAGAGGGTATCCTTTGGAAGCAAAGACTGCACCAAAGAACTGAAACTAGAGTGTGCATATGTCCTGGGCCAGACTAGCTAGTTTCTGCCATTTAGGCTTCATCAGTGACCCTCTGATAGTTTCAAAGTTCCAAAATGAAACCCATTAAGCCTGCTAATAGTGTCCAGTAAAATATGTAAACCAATGCTAGGCATCTTCACATCGACCTTTTTTCAATATCTGGTCTCATAATGTCTTCAAAACTTTTTACATTTGATATCAGCACAGTAAGGGCTAAACTAAGCTATTTGTGCATTATCTGCCCTTTGGGACAAACTTCCATTTTGCAAGTATATTATGGTTTTGTTTGTATGTTTGTTTTGATGCTTAACGTCTCAGCCAACATCGATGGTCATGTCAAGATGGTCAGTTTACCTAACCACTTAAAGTATTTTTTTCCTTGGACAAGTTTGAATAAGCGGTTAACCATTATTTTGTGAAACATACTTTCATTTATAGGTCAGTGTCCTTTAAAAGACACTGACTTGAGGGAGTTACCACGATTCCATTCAAACATCCATATGTGTTTATTAGCACTGACATTCAATGAATAGTTTCATGGGTCAATATCTTTACGATCTTCTGTCGGATTATACTATCAAATCAGAGCTTGTCTCAGTAATCAGCTCCTTTGGGCTTAACTTGTAACGTCCTCTTGAATTTCATTTGCTCTCTCAGACGCGAAAGCATAACAAACACAAGGCATAAATAACAAATTTGATAAAAGTCAGAAAAGAACGAGTTAACTGTGTTTTATAGAGGTAAAACACAGTTAACTCGTTCTTTTCTGATTTATATCAATTGTGTTGTTTATGCTTTGTGTTTGTGATGCTTTCGCGTCTGTTCATAATGCTGTCCTGTGGTCATCTGCTGGTAAAGGCTCTTGTGTGTGATATCTAATTGTGATTTTGTCACTTTCCTATGTGGTATTACTTGACTTCCGCTTACTGTAAAGGCGGAAACTTTAATAATCATATCTTGGTGTGGCTCGGCTATTTCATCTGATAAGGAAGGGAAATCAGGCTTTATTTATAATTTCAAATTCGGTAAAGAGTTAATAAGCTTTTTGAGCCGCGCAAACGTGCGTGCATTTCATGAAAATCCTAACCGAATACACACTGACCTCACATTTATTAACCCTTAAAGCGCATAATCACAAAATCTATGTTTTTGTCGTCCACTAAACTATTTGAAGCCTCATAGATAAACAGTGTGAACCCAGATCAGACTGTTCCTGTAGGAGCTGTCTGATCTGGGTCCACAATGTTTGCATCTATGCTTATGTTAAATAGACATTTTCAGATGCAGTAATTTTGCTGGCGTTTTAAGGACTAAATAATGACTGAGGTGGTGGCACAAGATGATACAGTTACTTTTGAATAAAACCACGCCTCCTTTTCAGCTTTTACCTATGCCTAAGGTTGACTAGTCCTAATTACGCAGTCATGTGGCGCCGCCTTTACAGTAAGCGAAAAGTCAAGTTACATCATGGTTCAGGTGTGATAATTCGTTGTATTGGTTCCTAATCTTTACCCTCTTTCTTACTTCTATCGAAGAGATGTCACTTGAAAGTGGTAAGTCCTGGGTTTAAATGGTTTACTTCTATATGCAGTCACTAAGATCTTGAGAATTTATTCCAAATTGAAGCCAAACGGCGACTTTTTTACAGAAATTGCACAGACCTTTTACACCTGACCACCATGTTTTTCAGACATTCCATTAAACTGGTTTCGAGTTTTCAAATTAACAACTGGTCATGTATAATGTTAGGTGGGCTGTGATTGGTCGGCCAATCATAAGTTGTATTGCAAATCGCTAACTTAAAGACATATGCGGCTATTTCCAATGCGCACCTTTCCCGCGTCTGCAAACGAGGAAAGTTGTCTGGGTCCTGTCTTTCGACCCTTAACGGATTCGGATCAACACAGCTTCCGATATTCTTATGTCATATCGGTGTTCCGACATTTTCTTCACAAAATAACTTATTAAAGTGTGTTCGAAATATCTATTGACATCTATTCAGAACTGATCGTCTCAGCACTAAAGACAGATCAATGTAGCTCAGTCGAAATCAAACGACGTACACAATAACCCTGGTTACGAATACGATAGTGGCCGAGTCTATAGTGTATGTATGGTTATTTAGAGCGGCGCATGACCTGACCTCGTGGCCTAGTGGTTAGCGTGTCTGGCTACAAAGCCAGAGGACCAGGATCGATTCCCGGATGCGCACATATGTTCAATGTGTTTTTTCTTTCTTTTTTAACATTTTAATGCTAAATTACTTCATATACTAGTAAAATGGCATCATCAAAACGAACGAAATGGTCATCCCCGAACTTTTTATATTGAATTACGCATGAAACCTATGGGGGTGGGGTTAAATTTGGCCCTCTAGAAAGAGAATTAGTTCGGTGACCCCAGATTTTTATTCTTTTTTCTGAAAGGTATTATAATAGTCCATGAATTAAAAATAAATTTTCAAGATTTTCAATATCAGATTTTTTAATACATGATTTATTCTAAAAAACAAATTCCATTTTTTGACGAATTGCCAAAATATATCATGCAGTATCTTGTCATAGCATGGGATAACAAGTAAACATGCACATTTTCTTAAAAGTTTGAAGTCATGGGCAGTAATTTAAGTTAACAGAAAGAAGCTGGCTGAAGATTACAACCGTTTTAGCTCGATAATTAGGACTAGTGTTATTATTTTATATTTCTAGAAAATTGGTCAAATGCTGTAAACTTCAATATGAGATTCTGAAAAAATAAGCACGGTGACATATCCTTTTTATTTCATAAATGGATAGCCCATACATAAAACAAACTGTATGCAAAGTATTTAAAATATTTCAATATGGGAAATATTTAGTAGCATATGTCCTTAAAGTTGTCAAGACAACCACAGAAACATGACTGCCTCCGCCAGCATATATCCCGACGTTAACGGTGACGTTGACGTCACGAAAACCATGCCAACACAATAACAAGTTTGAATGCAGCGTTACACTTCTCGATAAACGTCATAGAAAGGAAAAAAATAAAGCGATATTTAATAGAAAAACCCATAAGCTGTTTCCTGTAGCCTGTATAGAACTTTTAAACGGGTTCCGAGTTGTAGGCTAGCTCCGTGGCATTCCGTGAGACCGGCAGGTTTCTGCCCGTTTGATTTATTGATGGCCTGTCCCTACAAAAGCCAGTGTAGGGGAGAGAACCAGTCTAACATCCCATGCACTATGATCCTGTGATATCATTGACATGGGCTGATTTTTCAATTTTATATGCAGGGGAAGTAATACAGTCTTTTGAGTGCAGTGATAAAACTGAAGCACTCTGAAAATACACCACGTGAATATGGAGATTTTTTCGACGGTTTTCGCCTCTTTTATGTGACGTATTTCTATTAACAAATCAGTGAACATAAAATTTTCAGAGCAAACACGGCGCTCAGGTAGAAAAGGTCAGCGTTATTTCTGTAAAAAAGTCGCAGCTTGACTTTCATTTGGAATAAATAGATTTTAACGACTGCATGAAAAAAAGTTATTGAAAACCAGGACTTAACACTTTTAGCGGCATCTCTTTGTTGGAAGTTGGAACAAAGCGATTAAACTGTGTTTTAACGATCACCAGAGGAAAGTGCAAACGAACGAATACCAGGCAGTCACTAAAATCCGAGATGTTCTCGATTATTTCATGGAACTTATTCAGGGCACGAACAAATGTTTGTTATCTTTAGACAGACCAGTTTCTCTTGAAGCAAGGTTATTATAGTTTGCTTATAAGGTTGAGATTTTGCGCTGTTTTGATGAGCCAAACAGGGCACCCAAACAACTAGAATTACAGCCCTTGTCTATATTTACAGACACACGCCTACCTTTTCTTTAAAAATGTGACAAGCTCCTGTGCATTTGACAGATCATGAGAGTAAACATACTGAAACTATGCAAATATGATACACGTGACAAAAGCCTTTACAAACACCATTGGCCAGATCACGAGAGAATATATACTGGAGGAAAACTATACAAATTGACACATGTAACAAAGCCTTTACTTTAAAACATCTTTGGACAGATCACGAGAGAATATATACTGGAGAGAAACTATGGAGATGTGATTCATGTCACAAAACATTTTCTTTAAAACATAATTGGCCTAATCACAATAGAGTATATATTGGAGAGAAACTACGCAAATATGATACATGTGACAAAAATAGTAAATGAGTATGATCAGGAAATACCACAATCACAAACTGCAGACAACCCAGTGGCACCGTGAGGAAGAGCCGCTCAACCATCACGAGACACCAGGAAGACAAATTAAGCAAAGCAATCAGCTCTCTCTTCCCCATCAAGATGATTGCAATACTAAAATGGACATAAAGTAACGTACAACAAAACATAGAACAATTACAGACTCCCACAATGGGAGCAACAATAAACAGAAAGTCAACAACAACAGAACCACCGCCTTAGAACGGACAACAGCCTAAGCCACCAGGGGGGCTTAAATGCATTTTATTGGTACCAAATCTTCGCCCTAGATTCTGCTGTTGTTGAAGTACAAAAAATGTTCAGCTCGCATGGAGGCCATCTAACTAATGCAATGTATCATCATGGAAAAACACTCTAATCAAATTACTACACCATGATGAAACAAAGAAAAGGGCTCATGACTCACAGATAGTCAGAGCTAAAGAAAACCTCAAGTTGAGCTACGGTGGGTCCAGCTACAGATAAGCATCAGGCCCCAACCCACCGATTAAAGCTTTACGTCAGAGCCGTCATAGAGTCTGAGGCCCAACCCACCGTCGTGCAATTAAAAAGGAAACCATAGCTATAAACCGTGATTGGGTTTACAACTAGGCATGCAGATTGTCGCATGATATCCAAGTTATATCCAACCCTTATATAACGTTTAACTATCTTTTTGAATTGATCACTAAAATTAGGTTTTCCAACAATTCGTTTGAATTTATAGACTAAATCTCCATAAAATATAGGTTCTGATATGCCTTGTTGCAGAAGAGTTTTTAACCCAATGTTGTATTTAACAATTAACTCTGAGTGTCTGTGGTAGAATTTAGAAAATGTTTTTCGAATTTTATGATATCTATAACCTTGTTTTAAAAATTTAGCAGTTAAAAATAAGTTTCTGTTGTTGAAGTCATCAACATTAGAACATACTCTAGCGAAACGAATAAGCTGAGAAATATATACACCATAGGAAGGAGAGCGAGGAACATCTCCATCAAGAAATGGGAAATTTACTATTTCAAAATTAAAATCATCCCGTTTATCATAAATTTTAGAAGAAACTATGCCATTTGTTATTGACAAGTTCAAGTCCAAAAACAGAGCTTCAGTATCAGAAGAATTCGCCTTATTTAACTGAAGTTCAGTGGGATATATCTGACCTACCATTTGTTTAAAATAAGGATTATCAATATTAAGTAAGTCATCTAAATATCTGGAGGTAGAGTTAAAAGCTTCAATAACATCAGATTGATTATTGTCTGACAGAGATAACATAAAGTCTCTCTCATAACAAAACAAAAACAAATCTGCAACAAGAGGAGCACAATTAGTACCCATTGGAATACCGACAATTTGTCTATATAATTTTGAGCCAAATCTTATAAATATATTGTCCAAAAGATAATGGAGCGCATCACACATTTTCTGACATGACCACAATTTATATCGTTTGGGTTGTTCAGAAGTAAAAAAGGCATTTTTATCATTACAGGCCAAATAAAGTGAGCCCTCTCTGTTAAATGTTTGTTCAATTAATTCTGTTAGTTTTTCTTTTATTAGATTATGAGGCAATGTAGCATAGAGAGTAGAGAAATCATATGTAGACAAACCAGATGCTAGAAAACCTCTAGATTTCAATTTATTAAGAATTTCACCTGAATTTTTAATAGACCAAAATAAATTTTTACCATTTCTTTCATAAACTGTTGTGCAATATTTAATGACATGGTTTTTAATTGCAGTGAGACAAGAAGTCAAAAGAATAGACAACTCAGTAGTTGTACATGCACTAGAATTAGCAATAAAACGTGACTTATAGGGCCGTTTATGAAGTTTAGGTAACCAGTATAACGTAGGAAGCTTGCTATGGTCCTCATCAACAAACAACCCAAACTTAGCTGCCATATGGCATCGATGCCTCTCAACGATAGATGTCTCATCAAGCCTGTTATGCTCATATGTTTTTGCAGTGCTAAGTTCTTGCTTTAGGGTGTTAATATAGTATCTTTTTCAAACGACCACAACATTGTTAGCAGCCTTATCTGCGGGGGCCAAACCAAACTTCCTATGGAATTCCTGGATCCCTTTCTTCAAGTGTCTAAAAGTGAATTTAGGTTTAGGTGGTAGAAGATCTAAATTGTTGCAATAAAATGAAATTCTACCATCAATAATTTTAAAAAATATTTAGTTTCCAACTATTTAAGGCATTAGACTCAACATGCTCTCGTTTACACCAGCGATTACAAAATTCTGGCTCCTGCAATTTCCTCACGACATGATTTGAAGTCTATTGGCACAGGAAACCTATATTTAGGTCCCTTACATATAATAGAACGAATTCTTGAATCAGTTATGATTTTTAAATCCCCTGTGACTATATGACCAGTGGGTTGATAGCAATACTTAGAGTCCTTACAATCTCAAGAGTCAGGAATAGAATTTTCAATATCAAGTTCTTTTACTAATTTGTTATAGTTAAAAACAGTACTACGAATAGGTTTATTATACTTATAACAAATGATAGGGGATTCCTTATTTTCAAAATAAGTAGGAATGGAGGAGATAACAGATTTATCTTTAAATATACTGGGTAAGTTAATGAATTCAATCCCCTTGTTGACAAATTGAATTTTGATAAAATGCCTAATTTGATTAATTTCGGAATCTATATATGGCCGAAGAGCATGTTGAGTGTAACACCGGGTAAGAATTGCTGCATCATAAAGTTGATGAGCTCTATCATAAAATTTATTAGCCTCAATATCCAAAGTAGGAAGTGAAGATATAGAAAGAGTTACTAAACGTGAAAGGGCTATATGTCGGCCAGAATGTTTTAAGATGATACTTAATTCTGAAAGAGTTAAAACATGTTTATTTTTGCGTTTTAAATTTCCATTTTAGCGTTTACCATGAGATCGGTTATTGTGTTTACGGATATCTAAAAGAGAAAAAACATCAAAATCAGGTAATCTAGAAATGTTACCCTCATGGTAAATATTATCATTAAAACC
The DNA here is from genome assembly GCA_964019695.1 of Loripinus fragilis. Classification (NCBI taxonomy): domain Eukaryota; kingdom Metazoa; phylum Mollusca; class Bivalvia; order Lucinida; family Lucinidae; genus Loripinus; species Loripinus fragilis. The sequence continues at coordinate 31,034,907 of OZ026530.1, read as the reverse complement.
AAGTGGATGTGGTGTTTGTAATAATTTTATCCATTTTAATTCTAATTCATGCCTAAGAATATTTCTATATCTTTTAGTGGAATTATCACCATATATTATCTTTTCAACAGGCTGAATAGAAATACTGCTAGTAGAGTGATTAGTTTGTTTGAAATGCCTATAAAGAAAATTATCACTTTTGCGAGGCTTTTTTGTTCGACGATAGTGCTCAGAAAATCTAGTTTTTAGAAATCTACAAGTTTGGCCAACATATTGCATGCCACAATCTTTCTCTTCTCAAGATAAAACATAAATAACATCAGCTTTACTTACTTTAAAACACCATTTGACAGATTACTAGAGAATATATACTGGAAGAACAAAACTACAAATGAGGTATTTGGGACAAGGCCTTCTCTTTAAAACATTATTTGTCATATCACCAGAGAAAACAAACTGTAGAGAAACTATACAAATGTGATTTATGTGGAGAAGCTTTTCCTTTAAACATTATTGGAAATTAAAAAAAACCCAAGTTGATAGGATATAAGAACCCGATAAAACTCCAATTTGGGTATCAAGTTTAATAGTGTTTGATTTGATGTTGATAACAATTATAAGTACAGACTCCCATTCATTTGAATTCCATTACACCTCCCCTGAAGCTTATAAAATTGTTTAAATTGCCATATTGGTTATATGCAAAAAAGTGGCATCATCTAGTGATGCATGATTTAAAGTTCTCATTTTACAAATAGATAATATGCACACACACAAACAGGACAAAACGTTGACTAACTTGGAAGCAATCGATTACAAACGTGTCTCTCTGATTATCTCTTGATTGCCATTTAATTCTAATTACATAGATCTATGTCAGTAAAGAACCGCGTCCAGTTATAAGAAAATGGTTCTAGCTTGTTATCCTTACCGTGCACTACTACAGAGTTTGAACGTTTTCTTCAATTTGGCAGCCATCTTAGAAATATGCAAGTTAGATGGTCACGACGCCATTTCAGCTTGCCAACATTCGTCTTTGGATTCAGCATACCTGCATTTCTATAAATGGGACCTCATACCTTTTCTTCACAACATGCCTCTACCTTCATAAAAAGCGATTTTTTTTCCTTTTTATCCTTACTTATACATCATGACATAAGATATTTTTGTTCACATTTTGCCATTTTCGTTTTCTGTCAATTATGATGAATGTCATGACTGAGAACAGATAAAAGAGGATCATATCAGGGTGACTTTTTTGTTTATCAGTCACCCCTAATATTAACTGAGTTGTTTCAACATAACCTAATAAATGTTTCCTATCTCACGGCATGTTACCTTTATCAGGTCATGATGACGTTGCACTTTTTGAATGACGTCGCTAATGAGGCTGAATCAATACAAAAATAAAAGATTACGCCATAATCGCTAGTTTGAAGAGTGTTCAACAATAGCTAAACTGATTAATAGAATACCAGGCTCGCGACTTTTGATATCAAGTTTACCAGGCTCGGCTTTGAGAACGCATGTTGAATCGCTCGGTAAGCCTCGCGATGTCAACAAGTGTTCTCAAAGCCTTACCTGGTTAACTTGATATCAAAAGCCACTCACCTAGTATTCTCTATATATTATGCTCTGCTTTATTTATAAACAATTATCGGAACATACATTTGCAAACAGTTGGCGCTGGCATCAGTTTGTCACTTTATAAGCTTTCTGTTCTCATCACCTTTTTGCATCCAAAAATGAGCCGTGACACGTGATTTCCAACAATATGGCATTTTGACAAGTGTATACTCAGACGAGCCTGTGCAGCCTCATTTTAGGCTTAGAAACTCCAAATGATGTTCTGTCAGTAGCTTAACACTCCTAGAATATTCAAGCCACTAGTCAAGGCTCTGATCAGACTGCACGTTTGCACAGGCTGATCCGAGGCTTTGCAGGTTGTACATACCGTAGTTTTGGAAATCTTATTTCGTAGCTCAAATATATTGTATCAAGAAGATTACTGTACTGAATAAGTATCATACGAAAAGAAAAATAGGAAATTCCGGAAATTATTTAAATCCAAACATATTTTGAAACGTAACAGGTCGCTAACCATTTTTTCATCAAACTAAAGTCCCAGTAACACCGAAATGTAGACGAACTGTTGGATCATAAACACCAGAGGATGCAAATTGCGGGAATCTGAGACCAAAGACGTCTTTTGAACCAATACTTATATGGCTGGGATATCCAGTTGGCATCGATGAGAAGGTGTCCATTTCATCAACTTGAATCTGTAAGTATAAATGCAATAAACACATTGACCAAAGACGTCTTTTGAAACAATACTTATATGATTTGGATATACAGTTGGCATCGAAGAGAAGGTGTCCATTTCATCAACTTGAATCTGTAAGTAGAAATGCAATAAACACATTGACCAAAGACGTCTTTTAAACCAACACTTATATGACTTGGATATACAGTTGGCATTGATGAGATGGTGTCCATTTCGACAACTTGAATCTGTAAGTAGAAATACAATAAACACATTGACCAAAGACGTCTTTTGAACCAATACTTATATGATTTGGATAAACAGTTGGCATCGAAGAGAAGGTGTCCATTTCATCAACTTGAATCTGTAAGTAGAAATGCAATAAACACATTGACCAAAGACATCTTTTGAACCAATACTTATATGATTTGGATAAACAGTTGACATCGAAGAGAAGGTGTCCATTTCATCAACTTGAATCTGTAAGTAGAAATGCAATAAACACATTGACCAAAGACATCTTTTGAACCAATACTTATATGACTGGGATATCCAGTTGGCATCGAAGAGAAGATTTCCATTTCATAATCTTTAATCTGTAAGTAGAAATTCAACAAACACATTGGCCAAAGACGTCTTTTGAACCAATACTTATATGATTTGGATATACAGTTGGCATCGAAGAGAAGGTTTCTATTTCAACAACTTGAATCTGTAAGTAGAAATGCAATAAACATATTGACCAAAGACGTCTTTTGAACCAATACTTATATGACTTGGATATTCAGTTGACATCGAAGAGAAGGTGTCCATTTCATCAACTTGAATCTGTAAGTAGAAATGCAATAAACACATTGGCCAAAGACGTCTTTTGAACCAATACTTATATGACTGGGATATCCAGTTGGCATCGAAGAGAAGATTTCCATTTCATAAACTTTAATCTGTATGTAGAAATTCAATAAACACATTGGCCAAAGACGTCTTTCCAACCAATACTTATATGACTGGGATATCCAGTGGGCATCGAACAGAAGGTTTCCATTTCATCAACTTGAATCTGTAAGTAGAAATACAATAAACACATTGACCAAAGACGTCTTTTGAACCATTACTTATATGACTTGGATATCCAGTTGGCATCGAAGAGAAGGTGTCCATTTCATCAACTTGAATCTGTAAGTAGAAATGCAATAAACACATTGACCAAAGACGTCTTTTAAACCAATACTTATATGACTGGGAAATCCAGTTGGCATCATAGTGAAGGTTTCTATTTCATCAACTTGAATCTGTTAGTAGAAATGCAATAAACACATTGACCAAAGACGTCGTTTGAACCAATACTTATATGGCTGGGATATCCAGTTGGCATCGAAGAGAAGGTTTCCATTTCAACAACTTGAATCTGTAAGTAGAAATGCAATAAACACATTGCATAAAGGGTTTGGCAATAACTAAAACAATTGAATGCATACGCTGTTTTAGTGTTCTGTTTTTTAAAGACAAAGGTTGTTTTACATACTTGTTTAATTGAATGCCATCCTAGTCCACTTCTTTGCTGGGAAAGGACTCACGCAGAACAGAAATAATGCATACTTTGAAATTATTTGTGTTTATGAGATAAGGCTTTGTTAAAGAACTAATTGGTTGTACAGTTACCACATTGAACTAGTGATGCAGTTATTCATTTAAATGCATAATGTATGCATTTATCTAATGATATCAGAACTGATGTGTTGCCAAATACCTCTTTCAGTCGCCTTAGTGTTACTGATGCGCCAATGATGTTACACTGAGATGACACCATATTTCTACTGATATGAATCAGTAAATAGGAATGGGTCTGGTACACTTTATATGTTAGACTACAGTCACAACTATACACCAAAGCTTCTCTAGATTATTAAACGGTACATTTACTCCTTTTAGAGGGTTTGGTGAAAACAGGACATACATGTACAGGCTAGAAAGCTAATCCTTCTTTGGTAATATGTAAAATGTTTTGTCGCTCAAGTTACGTAATGTTATATTTATTCAGTATAAAATGAAAATGTTAAATAGCTAAATAAATTGATTAAACACATATTATTGTTTTCCTTTTTTCGTGGTCTCGTTAATGGTGTATAACTTGCAAAAGTATTTATTTCTGGCTTTTTCGTTATATGTATGACTTTTGTGTATTGTTGCCTCACGAAAAACGCTAAGTTTTTACTTGTTTGAAATTCAAATAATATTTTAAGGTCTGTGAGGTGATTTTTGTCCAAACGTTTACTCATAATCTTAAATATTACATATAAGAGTAACATTAAATCATTAACGCGTGCTTATTGGAACCTCCTTAATAATAAACTCTATCTACTATACCTTTTCTGAAAGGACAATTTTCCCACTTCCAACGTCAAATTTCAAACCACTGTTTACACCAGTTTCTTCCTTTACTGCCACCCTTGATCCTATTACAGCAAATTTAAAATCTAAATAATCTCCTACTTCAAAGATACCATCATATTTGCAAGAACTGTTGCCACAGAAGGGCCATTCTGATATTTTCACGTTGATCTTAGTAGCTCCTGAAATATTGAGTGCAAAGCAAAGATTGAAGTACAGTTCAAACGTGTTTGGGTACACTCTAAATGTAAATGCAGAAATGAACGTTACGTTACCCTCTTTACACTACTTTACCTCATAATTTAACTAAGGATAAAGTTATTGATCTTATTAAAAGAACCGTCCAAATAGAAGGCTCTCCTCACCTTGCAAGCAACGACAGAAACGTGTTTTTAACTTAAAGTCATGCATGGTCTTGTCAAAAGGTATGCGATGCGCTGACCATTTTGTTGGGCACTACTTTTATACGATTTGGCACCAAGTTGTATAGACAAGCTGTATGAACGCCAATGGGCACTAGTTTTGCTCCCCTGGTTGCAAATTTATTCTTGTTTTTTATTAGAGAAACTGTATGGTGTCTCTTCCTGGTGATACGCAGGCGGATATTAGTGATGCTTTTAACACTGCATACAGACAGTTGGACGAAATTTTAAACATAAATGAGCCAGTGCATGAAATTTCCAACAATATGGTATGTGCGACCAGCAAACCCTCCGTTCAGCCTGCGCATATGCGCAGTCTGATAAGAGCCTTTGCTAGTCGCTTGAGTATTCTATGATTGTTAAGCTACTGACTGAACACCATATGGAGTTTTTAAGTTTAAAAGAAGGCTGCACTGGCTCGTCTGAGTATATTCATGTAAAATGCCACATTGTTGGAAATCACGTGGCACAGCCCAAATAATATTAATTTTGACATACTGAAGCCTCGCTTTTGAACTTGCATTTGTCTATTTCTAATAATGTTGCTTCTACAAAAATATAATAAACGTGATGATTTTGATTTTGCAATTGTCAATTTCTTATTTTTAGATGGTGATGTAACTCGCTCTACATCCTATGGAGTTTATATTTCTCAACTCATCTGATTTGCTAGATCATCTTGCCATATTGCTGACTTCAATGCTCTCAATAAACTGTTAACTCAGATATTACTTAAACAAGGCTATTAGTATCATAAGCTATGCAAAACCTTTACTAATTTCTATCGCCAATACTATGAATTGAAATCTAAAGTTCATGTAACACGTCTATCTTTTTTGAGCCAGGGACTTTCAGAATCAGAGTTATATGGCGACTTGGTGTATAAATATAAATAAAAATGTTGGCACTAACATTTTTCAGTGCAGTTTATTAAAACAGTAACTCATTATTATTATTTGGATATAGATTAGTTTTAAGCTAAAAGGTTTGCACAAAAATTGTGTCTTGTTGAGCTTTTAAAATAATTTGTGTTTGAGCATTTTATAGCCCCTCTGTCTTGAATGAGAATGCCATTTGTATATGAGCCATAACTTGAGCAAACTAACACTGTGGATGTGCATCACAAAACTACTCAGATCAGTCTAGGCATCAACTCAACCTGATCAGAGTCATGATTAGGCAGGTTTTAAGATGCTCAAATAGAAATTATTTCTAAAGCTCATTTAAACACTAGTTTTGTTCAAACATTTAGCTTAATATTAATTTACCATGGCATGGATTGTGTATGAAGTTATAATACTCCTAAGTGATCAAATCAGATGGATTTAAATATAAACAGAGCAGGTATCATCTGTGTATAAGTAATTAACGAATACTAGTCAAACGTTTATGGAATATACTTATATAACAAAATCACTGAAATGTTCAAGACTAGAATTTTATGCAATCGCAACAATATTTGTCTCAAAATGTATGGTAAAACTATGGTACATGTATTTCTACATATTAAGGTGAAATCCTGACAAAACCTTGGCTTTCTGCAGGAAGAGGTCACAAAATATACCCCACCCCTAAAACCTATGATCAATGCATGTGTATGCTGTATTTTCCAAATAGAGAGTCTAACATGAGTGCACATGTTTTATTGAATTTATTAAATATGTTGCAAAAAACAATAAAATTTCCGTTGTAAAAAGCGATAAAATGCTCAGCAAGCCTCGCATTTTATCCTTTTTTCCAATTCATTTAAAAATTCAATCACATAGGAATACGAATGTCAGATTCTATTTATCACATGACATTAAAATTACTTGAAATTGCATTTTTTGCGTGAAATCGTCAATAGTTTGCCATGTTTTACATAGATTTATAATCGACCTCATTACGTTGCGTTACTAAACTGTACACCAATTGGGGTTTAACGATTTTTTGAACGGCGAAATATCACTCCCAGAAGCGACGTCATGTAAAAATATACTATAATTGTGTAAGGTACACTGAATTTTAAGCTTGTATGTGACGTTTGGCATTGGCAGGGTCCCCTATGGATTACCTTGTGGTTTTAGCTCTGGGTTAATGTGGATATTTAGTCGTTTTTCAAAATAATTGATCAAAAAACATTAATTTATAAGTCAGATAATCATCCATTTGAGCTAAATAATACTTTTTATTCTCAGACTGACAACTGCAAAATCTAGGGCTAAGGTTTGGCTAGTAAGATAAATTTTAGCCCCTAGTGATTTTGGCTGCTTTTCGTTTTGTAGTGGTTCTGTAGTATTTTATTCATTTTTGTTGATGCTCCTTTTGAATGTGTTTGCCCCTTGATTTTATGCAGTGTCTTTCTAGTTTGGCAATCATCTCCCTGGGGAAGGTACAGCTCTTGAAGTAAAGACCCTTGAAGTAAAGCATCATTCTTTACTTCAAGAGTGTTAGCTTCAAGAGTCTTCTTGATGTAAAATATCTGGCTATTGGTGGTCAGTGATACTTTATCATGGTGCCACCGGTTGTCTGCTCTTTATGATTGTTGATTAACTTGGTCATATTCACTTAGTTTGTGATTGATTCTCTGTGATGATACATTGAATAAGTATGTTTTGAAGTCTCTGTGCGAACTAAGCAATGTATGTGTTAATATTTACATTTTTTGAAGTTATCTTTTAATGACTCTTTAGATTTTTGTAACCGTTTATAGCCTCATGATTGACATTACTGTGATTAACAGCTGCCAAGCTCACTTGCCTGTGCAACACGCTTCGAACATCGAGATCATTCGCCAGAAGTGACACTGGTGTTGTGATTGACAGCGAGTAACACCCGTGTCGCACATGCAAAGCAAGCCTCTTGTTTGCTCCAATGGCTGTCCATGTTTTCGCTGGCTGTTAGACATTTCTGTTTTACACTCCGACAAACCCGTTAATACGATTTCATTTACAATGCAAAACTGTTTTGTTTCTTAAATTATACGAGATATATACTTAAAGCCAAAAGAAACTTTACACTTTGAACTACCGAATATATCTTTACTGTTTTTGAGTTTAACCAAATAAAATATTGCAATGAGTTGCTGGTACCCATCCTAATCTAATCGACGAAAAACACTTAGGTAAATTAATCTTCTTTCAAGTTATCTGTGCTTTCAAATAAAATCACAAAATCAGCAATTCCTAACAAAATCCAAAGTAAACCTAAGATTTGAACGTCATCGATTGCAAATTCAAAATACAGCAAGACATTTTGTCTCTGGCGTATAGTTTGTTTTTGACAGCATCTTAAAGTTTGTGCACTTTGAAATTATTTCCCTCTGAATGAAAACAATTTATGACAGCAAAAAATGAAATTTAAAAGGTCAAATGAATAATTGACTGAACTTTATTATTAATTAAACACATTTAAAATACCACTCACCAATACCCAGAAAAGGTATATATAATAACAGTGTAAAGTTACTTTTGGCCTTTAGTATAAGTTTTATGATTAAGATATTCAGAGTAAAATGTAAATATAAGCAATATATTCAATTTTTGGTCTATTCATGAAATAATGAATACTTCGGGTCTTTTGCAAAGTTATCTTCATATACTGCAGCTGGACCAACCGTGGCTCAACTTGAGGTTTTCTTTAGCTCTGACTATCTGTGAGTCATGATCCCTTTTCTTTGTTTCATCATGGTGTGTTAATTCGATTAGAGTGTTTCTCCATCATAATACATTGTATTAATAAGATGGCCTCCATGCGTGCTGAACATTTCTTGTATTTCGTCAACAGCAGAATCTAGGGCGAAGATTTGGTACCAGTAAATGCATTTACGCACCCCCCCCCCCCCCCCCCCCCCGGTGGCTTAGGCAGCTGTCCGTTCTAAGGCGGTGGTTCTGTTGTTGTTGACTTTTTGTTTATTGCTGCTCACATTGTGGGAGTCTGTAATAGTTCTATGTTTTGTTGTACGTTACTTTATGTCCATTCTAGTATTGCAATTATCTTGAAAAGAGAGCTGGTTGCTTTGCTTAATTTGTCTTCCTGGTGTCTCGTGATGGTTCAGTGGCTGTTCCTCGCGGTGCCATGGGGTTGTCTGCGGTTTGCGATTGTGGGATATGCTGATCATACTCACTTACTATTTTCATGGCTCTATGAACATTCCAAAAAATGGATTCACTTCTTAATTGTAACACAAAACGCTAGGCAAAATGCGGCTGGTAAAGTATATTAAAAACCGCCTCATTTTTGATTGGGCTGCTTCTGTTCGAATGTGGTATTTCTGTTGTCATTGTTGTTAGTGCAAGTTTGTTGCTGCTCCATTATGTGTGATCAAGTGTTCAATCCATGTTTTGTAATGAAAGTAATGAAGGAGGCAAGGGATCAGTACAATCAAGTACCACACCTGACCTAGAAAACCATATGGAAAATGACATATTAAAGAAAACATCAAACAAGAGAGCCAAGACGTCAGCCCTTTCCCAGACATAAATAACTAAAAAGATCAGTAATAAAAGCACTGTCAGTAAAATAAATACTGGAGTAATTTGACCTGTTAAACGGTACCATCTTCACCCTTAATTCTGATTTGGATCAAGATACATAGATGTTTGATTTGCAGTAAATATCCCTATCCTATCGATGCATTCACAACGAGTGCATGCAAATCAAGATATAAAAAGGAGATTAAACAAAGATAAGGACTCAACCGAACATACAACTGAACACTGGAGCAAAAGAAAAAAACAGTTAAAGTAAGTAAGGGTGCAAAGATCATGAATCGAAACAGTCAATTACCACACCCAACCCAGGATACCAAAACCCCGTGTGCCTGACCAAAGACACAACATAAGTCCTAACTCTCTCATCTACTTTGAACAGTAATAGAGTCTAATGTCTGACCCGCTTCTTGCAATAAAAAGAGGAAAGCAAAGTTGTCAACCATGATTGAAATATTCGTGTTTTTTCTAGTTTTACAATCACCTCGCCGATGAGGAGAGATCTGGCTTATTTTCCTTAAGTTTACTCTTATTTGCTTAGTTTGTATCCGATCTCTGGCGTCGCTTCCTCGTGATACTCTAGGTACTGTCCTGCCAGCCAAGAGTGACAGTGACCTCGTGTTTTGTTTGCAATTGTTAAGTAAAACATTAATTTGTACACTCCACTTGAGCAAATGCGAATCAATAGATCACTTGTACATTAATCATATCCTGTGGAACTATCGATTCTAAGTCCCTTATAACGTTGTAAACAAAACATGACGTCATTGTCATTCTTGGCTGGCAGGACAGTAGGTCTATGATCTGTGAGTGTGGCAATCAAGGCCATTCTCATTCGTTTTTTTGTTTGCTTGAAATATTGCACTATGTAAGATTCCAGCAATTTTGATGACAGATGATCAGATATAAACTGGGCCTCGAAACTTCTCTTTGGAGTTTTCGTCAATGCGAGACTCAAACAAGTCTCCTCAGCTACACAGACTAGCTAGACTATTGAGATTTTGCTTGCAGCAAGCTTAGATATGATACTTTACAGTAAGCGAATAACAAAGGTGCTGATCAGTCTGCGCGGAAGCGCAGGCTGGTCAGCGCCTTTGTTATTCGCAAACCCCCGAAGACAGGTTTTGTCGCGACGAGGCCCATTACTTACTCAACGACATATTTTCAGCATTAGCTTTATTTCAAAAACAAGTTGACATACCATAAGAATCATATGACTAATTAAAATGAGAATAACACAGGTAAATATAGAAACATTCAAAAGCAGATATTTATAAAACCGCAACATACATAATACATTTCCATATATTATAAATCAAGAACTAGTCTTGAGCAAAGCGCTTTATACCTTCTAGTGGCCACTGGGCGAAAACTACTTTCCAGCCAGAATCGCCTCAAAAGCCTTGAGATCGTTCAGCTTAACCTTCCCGCACTCCTCTGCTACTAGACAAACACTGACTGCCCTTTCACGGCCATTGGAAAATGTAAGCAAACATTATTTGCTCAGTGCAAGAAGTCAGATAGTACCTTTACCTGTGATAGATTAATACAGGCCCCGATGAACGATCCCCCAAAATAAGCGAGTATGACCACAATCACACACTGCAGACCAACCCACGTCTACGTAAGGAATAGCCGCAGAAAAATAACAACCACACGACATCAGATAGACAAATAAAGTAAAGTCACCAGCTCCCTCTTCCCTATCTAGATGATTGCAAAAGTAGTAAGGACATAAAGCAATCCATAACAAACGCACAAGGAACATATATAGAATCCCCATAATGGGAGCAACAATAAACAACGATACTCAGCAACAACAAACCCATCGCCTCAGAACAAACAGCAGCCTACGCCACTGAGGGTGGGGGGGCGGTAAATGAATTTCGCTGGTCTAGAACTTGTTGTTATAATTAAAATATCTGCATGGAGTCTTCATGACTAACACAATGTATTATCACAGAGACTTAACACACTATCATAAAACAAAGAAAATGGCTCATGGCTCACAGATAATCATTAAGAAGATAATTTTCGTCTGCATTGTTTATTTTGGAAGTTTTGCACAAGGCTGATTTCGATTAAATATCGTCGTTCTTAAACTGTAGTGCACCGAATGCCAGAAAGTATATGCAAATTCCATGCAAATTGAATACAGATAAAATTACAACAGAAATACTAATTTAAATAATGACGGTTGCCTTGTGACACACGATACGTTATTGCAAGAGCTCACAAAGAGACAAATTAATTTTAGATCAACAGTATGTTACCCTGAAGTAATAATTCGTCATTGTCAACAATTAATTGCATTTAACACTGTTGGATATTACTTGACTTTTCGCTTACTGTAAATTCGTAATTAGGACTGGTCAACCTTAGGCATAGGTAAAAGCTGAAAATGAGGCGTGTTTTTACTCAAAAGTAAATGTATCATCTTGTGCCACCACTTCAGTCATTATTTAGTCCTTAAAGCGACAGCATAATAACTGCATCTGAAAATGTCTAGTTAACACAAGCAGGGAGGCAAACATTGTGGACCCAGATCAGACTGCTCCTACAGGAGCAGTCTGATCTGGATCCGCACTGTTTATCTATGAGGCTTCAAATAGTTGAGTGGACGACAAAAACATACATTTTGTATTTATGCGCTTTAAGGGTTAATAAATATGAGTTTAGTCAGTATACTGTTAGGATTTTCATGAAATGCACGCACGATTGCGCGGCTCAAAAAGCTTATTAACTCTTTACCCAATTACAAATAAAACCTGTCTTCCCTTCCTTAGCAGATGAAATAGCTGAACCACGCCCAGATATGAATATTAAAGTTGCCGCCTTTACAGTACGCGAAAAGTCAAGTAATACTTACCTGGCCACACTTCCAGGTACTCGTCGTCGTTGTTGATAAAGCCATGTTCTTTGAAGAAGTATAACTGGATTTTCAAGTTAGCAGAGTTATCAAAAGTTGTCTCAAAAAAACGTACTTCACTTTAAGGCCTCTATATTTACCATTCTTGATTTTGCTGAAAATACACCAAAGAAGCAATCAAGGTTTTGTTATCATTTTGGCTAAGCCTCAGTCGTGGTATTTATTTAGAGAGATATACATTTGCAGATAGGCTGGCTTCCATATTATTGTAGTATATGAAAAAGCCACAATGCCGACTTAAGATGCACTGTATTATAATAGTGTTGTGCAACCCTGATGTATTGGTGGTGGTGTCCGTATGTATGTTTGTGTGTGTGGCTTTGTATTGAGATGCTTAACTAATTCGGAGGTTGGCAGGTAATTATATCAAATAGTTCCACATTGCTTTATTCAGTACTCCGACCTCTAGTCATTGTAAGAATGCTAATATATGGCGTGCATATAGGTAATATTAACGCATGTTCACGAGCGTATAGAGCGTGGATCCTTTTGTAATTTTTGTTATTTATGTTTCGTGTCTGTCATGCTGTCGTGTCTGTTCATTGCAGCCTTGTGGTCCCCTGCTAGGAAAAGGCTAACCTTTTGCCTTTCTTGTATGTGATGTTTTCTTGTGTTTTGTCACTTTCTCATGTGGTGTCCTGGGTCAGGTGTGGTACTTGATTGTATCGAGTCCTGATTTTTGCCTTCTTTCTTACCTTAACTTTGAACAAAACATAGTATGATAGATATTACATGTGTCTAAGATATTCATATACTACAAGGGTCAGTCAAAAATAACTAAACCCTACCTCATAACATTTTTGTTTGGTATTTTAGACAACAAATGTGATTATGTTATATAAGTATTATATGTCATAGATGTTTGACCCTGAAGAATTATCCTAGTGAAGCTTCTATTATGGTTGCTAGGCAACTGAAAATCGTCAGTAAGAGCGATGCGTTCAAGATCTCAGCCACGAGGGATATACAATAAGTCTTTAAAAAGTTTGTATTCTTGATATTTTTTGTGAAAGACATGTTTGATATTTATTTGAATAATATTTATCATATTGTCTTTTGATTACACTTTGTTCGTTAATATTTAGGTGAACATTGATTGCATGCGTTTCCTAGCAACACAAAAACGCTAAAATTCCATACATTTTAAATACACGAGGATTGTGTTGCCATGGAAACATTATTGTGATTTTAAATCAAGGAACTTGATATGTCTGAGGGTTGGTTTGTGTGTGCAGTACTGTTAAAGCATTATTAGGCTAATATGTTATGTTTTCTGTTAAAATTGTGTAAATATGAATGTGGGTGGAGTAAATTATAGGACTTCAGGCATGTTTAAATTTGATAAATTCTGAAATCAAACTACCACCGCATCTATTATTTTGGGTCAGTTGGTTTGTATATTGTGACACTGATTAGGTACATGTTTTAGATTTCAAACGACAGTTAATAAAGCCTTGCATTAACATTACTGTTTCCATAGCTACGCTTAGTTTTAGACGTTCCACAGCGTGGACGCACCCCTTTGACAGGTTATATTCCGTTGCCTATCTACCGTTGCGAAAAGCCTATCAGCAGAAAAAAATTAGATGATAAAATAGTTGACATATAACTGCAATGACATATCATCTAAATGTATGTTCATTTACTTGATTCAAATGTTATGAGGTAGGGCTGTTACGACATAAAGCCGGTCAGGAAGGAAGAGGGGAAATCTTATTGGAAAATTCCTTTATGCGATGACGATGCTACCAGGGAAAAATAATGCACACAACTAGCAACAAGTTGCCACTCCAAGATCATTTCAATTAGAACCAATCTTGGACTGTCCTGTTCTAGATGTACGTCAACTAGTCAGAAATAAGAGACGTAAAGAATATGATTAACATATAGCTTAAGTTCTCATAAAAAAAAAAAAACAATTGGGCCCTTTAATATTTCAGTTCTCGTATTGACGAGAAATCTCGAGGTTATACGCGTCTCGCGAACACTATGTCTTCTAAGCTGCACGTGTGTCTACTTCAGACCATCGGCGCTGAGGTGATCGAACCTGTACTTTGGTCGTCACTGGATTCACGTAATATTTGTTACGCGTACTGCTGATCGTCGTTCAAGACGTCAGAATTAATATAAATAGGACTTCCTGATCATATCCTCACGTTGGGATGTCAGATTCACATATAACCATTCAAGCCGGTTGGCTTCCCATTAGATTGTGCTACGTGGTAACGATTGGGCCTTGATCCACGCTGGTCGTGGCCTGAGGGGGACAGCTAATATGTGCCCTCAGGTGATAATCAACGGCTCACCAACATTCAGCCTCCAACGTAGGAGGGGACACAAGAGACGATTCTGCAAAAAACAATCTGTATTTAGAATCTCAGAATCACTCTTTTGCGTCAATAATGGGGTTGTTCGTTCGAAGTTCACAAAAATAGAAATAATTTCAGTGGTCTTACTCTTTTAAATTACATCCTAACCCTATAAGCGCGCGATTAGCCCTCACCTGTGGGTGTATGGCTAACGGCTCCCATGCGGTTAGGATGGATCGGCTCTTCTAAATATCCACACTTAAACTTATATAATAGAGAAGTATTTTTAGTGACTGGCCTATGTCAGCGCTAAACAATACCTCTTATGCCAAACGAACAAACCCATACGTAACAAAATTTTTTATACACTGTCGTAACGTCACCCTGGTTGAGACGCTATCGCAGCCAAAACATCAAGATCCCGTGGCCCTTTTTCCCTTCAAGGTCACGTTATCTAGATAGTTTCGAGGTTTACAAATACTGATACCAATTCTCTTAAAATTCCAGGAAAAAGGTTGAACAGTGTGGTGCCGACGTAACGTTTGGACGTTTACGTCGGACATCACCCTGCCCACGCACTAATTTCGTACATGTATAAAGTATCAGTTGTAAACAACTAATTATGACCTCTCGGCAAAAAATATTTACATCAATATTGAGAGATTACATTCTGCTGTTTTATGTGTGTAAAACCGTACAATGCTTTCTTACATTTATTTTGGTGTAACACAAAATATTTTACATTTACTTTGGTGTAACGAAAATACCTTACATTTACTTTGGTGTAACAAATTTTTTTTTTACATTTACTTTGGTGTAACATTACACCTACCTAATCTCTAAACATACATGTCAGCTATCACCTTATTTATGTAAGTGTGTTGTAGTGTATGCACCTAACCCTTATTCTTATATGCGTCAGATATAACTCAAGGTGACACATACAGGTCGCTACAGAAAGTCGATTATCACTGGCAGTTAAATCGTCTTTCTAACAACGCCGTACAAAATCACAACAATTTAAAATCTAGCTGCTAAAATTGTTTTTCACCTATCGGTCCCTGGTAAATCTTTCAGCATGCCATTATAGTTTTAGGTGCAGGCCCCACATGGCCTGTGACTACTTTTGTCCGAAATAACCCAACGAGTCCATCCGGACAGCTTTTACTATAGCCACAAGAATGGTCCCAGCAGATATTTAGGCAATACGCATGTGCGTAACTTCATACGCAAGTGCGTAACAATCGCTATTTTCACCGAAAAAACGGGACGTTATTGATAACACCTAAAAGAACTCATACACGGAATGCTGGCCGATTCAACAGACGACAAAATAGAAAACGAGTGACTTATTATTTCAATACAATGTGACATGCTAGAGACATCGCGATTCAATGCAAGTACACGAATCGCCATCGCCATGTCATGTACAATATCAACACAGTAACAATATATATAACTTCAGGTATCTTTTATAATAATGAATAGCGTCTCTATATCGAACCTTTCAACGGTATGTTTAAAATGTCCCCTAACAAGAATGGGAAATTCCATCCTTTATATATTGAAAAACGCACAAGATTTCTGAGATATTCAAGAAGAATAAGGAAATCGTGCAAGCGTTGATAAATATAGATACAATGAATTCCATCTCAGACAAACCGACCTTTTATTGGGACTATCAATAGAAAGAGTACCGTATCATGGTTCGAATAGGTGACCAGGTGCATACCTAAACCTCTGCGTATTTGTGCGTATACGCAACCATCGCTGATTCTGTTATTCCAGCCTTTCTGTATCGTAACAAAGGCCCTTCCTTTTGGGAGAAAAAGGAATGACTTTTTCTTACGATACACGATGCAGAAAAGAAGGAATAATACAGAATAAATATCATACAACATATATACACGTACGACTTAAATGGCGGACTACCTGGAAAGATAGTCTGCCCCCACATTGTCTTGTCCTCGTATTGCCACAATCCTAAATCTGTATGGTTGGAGCTTTAATGCCCAACGCATAATTCTGGGATTCAATGCCTTAGCAGTCTGCATGAATGATAGGGGTTTGTGATCACATTCCAGGATAAATTCTTCCCCAAAGAGATATTTCCTGAACTTTTCAATTGCCCAAATAATTGCTAAGCATTCTTTCTCAATTACAGAATAATTTCTTTCCCGGGGTAATAACTTCTTACTAGCGTAGGCAATTGGTAATTTACCTTCCCCCTCAAATTCTTGCAGCAGTACAGCTCCGATTCCTATATCGGACGCGTCTGATCTAAGTATGAATGGTTTCCCTTCATTAAAGACAGGCAATCTCAGAATAGGGGAGGATGTAAGACGACTTTTCAACGTTTGAAAAGCCCTTTCGTGATGACTTAGCCAGTCCTTAATTCGGTTTGGGCGATCTTTCTTCGTTAGATCGGTTAAAGGTGCTGCAATTTCAGAGAAATTGGGGATGAATTTCCGATAGAACCCAGCTAAACCCAAAAAACCTCGGACTTGTTTCTTAGTAACGGGCCTTTGTGCATCTTTAACAGCCCGTATCTTGTCATCTTTAGGCCTTAATGTTTGGTCTTGAATATTATGGCCTAGGCATTCAATTTCACTGTACCCTATTGTACACTTAGAGGGTTTTGCGGTAAGTTTAGCAGCTCGCAATCTATCTAAGGTGGCTTTTATGGATTTTAAATGTTTTTCCCAAGTTTCCGTGAAAATCCACATGTCATCTACGAAGCTATCGACATTTCTCAGACCTTGCAATACTATGCGTATGAGACGACAAAAAGAGGCCCCCGCATTAACTAAACCGAAAGGCATGGTTTTAAACTGGAATAATCCCCTAGGTGTTTCAAAGGCTGTATATGGCCTTGACCTTTTGCTGAGGCCTAATTGCCAGTAACCTTTACATAAATCCATCTGCGAATAGAACCTATACCCTGACATTCTATTAATAACTTCCTCCATATTTGGCATAGCTTCCGCATCGAATTCCGTAACCTTATTAAGCTTGCGGAAGTCAATACAGAATCTAACCGACCCATCTTTTTTTGGAACTAACACAATGGGCGAAGAGTAAGGAGAGATCGAAGGTTCGATCACGCCTAGCTCAATCATCTCATCTATTTCAGATTCCATAATCTCTCTGGTTTTATATGGTAAAGGGTAACCCTTAGACCTAACAGGTTCTGCAGTTGATAATTTGATATCATGCTCCAATAATTCGGTCTTGCCTGGTATACTAGTCAGTACATCTGGGTATTTGGCCAGTAATTCTTTGACCTCTTTTTTCTGTTCGTCTGTAAGTTCGTCCGAGATACTAACATCTCGATATGTCTCAATTTCCTTATTAGAAGGAAATGTACAGTCCTCAAGTGAATACTCATCACTTTCGTCGTCATCATCTTCGCTAAACGGCATACTTGCTTCGGCGGATAATAAGCAGTGAGATGCTTCAGTTTTCCGTTCAACATAGAGCCTCAAAATATTGGCGTGATATGTATGGATGTAACCGTTTACGTTTACAAGGTAGTCAACACTGTTCAACACTTCTACTATCTCGAACGGTCCCCGCCATTGTAGTAATAGCTTATTACTATCGGTGGGGAGTAATAATAGAACTTTATCTCCCACTTTGAAAGAACGAGGTTTCGCTCGTCGATCGTAATACACCTTTTGTTTTCCTTGCACTTTTTGTAAATTTTTCATTGCCAACTCGCAAGTATGCTCGAGACGTTTCCGTAAATTTATCACGTAATCATAGGTTGAGCGAACCTCTTCATCTTCCACTTCGTCTGTCCATAATTCTCTTAAAATTGCCATCGGACCGCGTACGTTTCGTCCATACAATAATTCAAACGGTGAAAATCCTAAAGACTCCTGAGGTACTTCCCTAACTGCAAATAAGAGTGCAGGAAGATACCTATCCCAATCCTTAGGGCGTTCAGCGCACATTCTTCGCAACATTTGTTTGAGCGTCGCATGTGATCGCTCTACTAAACCATTACATTGAGCATGAAATGCTGACGTAGTCAGCTGCTGTAATGATAGCAATCTTGCTTCTTCCTTCATAATTTCAGACGTGAATTGTGATCCACAGTCCGTTAACATTTCATTGGGTACGCCAAACCTACTAAACATCTCAACTAATGCTTCTGCTACGCGCTCGGTCTCGATACTAGGTAATGCAATGGCCTCAGGATAACGCATCGCGTAATCCATCATTGTTAAAATGTATCTTGATCGGTTGTTCGATCGGGGCTCAATTGGTCCTACAATATCTACTGCTACACGCTTAAAAGGAGTATAGATTAATGGTAGCCAACCTAAAGGCACCTTTGCTACCCTGCCCTTTTGAACGGTCCTTTGACATATGTCGCAGGATTTGCAGAAACTTGTCACGTCGCCGCAAACACCTGGCCAAAAAAATTCTGCCACTACCCGATCGATCGTCTTTCGAATGCCTAAATGGCCTGCCATGAGCGATTCATGGGCCAAAGTCATAACCCTATCAGTCAGACTCGAAGGTACAACCAGCTGCGAAGTAGTTTTACCACGCAAAGAAAACTGCCGATAGATTAACCCCTTCTTCATTATGAACTTTGTCTCTCCGCGGTGTATGCCCAGACTCACGGTCACGTTGCCTAACTCTTCTCGCTTACGTATATTCGAGAGCTTTGGATCCGAAGCCTGATCCAACTTGATTGCATTCCTATCACTATTGATAATCTGATCTGGGACTTTAAGTTTTTTATATGTACGCTCATCTTTTTTCGCTTGTGACCTAGTTACTAAGCTCGCTGCGAAATGTGACATATCTGGCAATTTCGATCCGTCGATGTTCCCTATAACTAGATCATACAAAGTATCCTCCATGCATAAGGCTTCTGTAGTGCCATTAAAAAATGGACACTCCACGCTAATACGCGCCACTGGGTATTTCAGTTTGGACTCATTAATAAGAGTAACATCTAACTCTTTCCCTAACATTTGCTCATTGGATACTAAGTCCCTTCTAACCACTACACGGTACAACCCGTATCTCTCAAAACTCTGACCTCCTTCCCATTTACGGTACCTACCGCCGTCGGTAGTCTAGATCTTAAAAAATAGCAAGTACCCTTGCTATCCTTATGGGGATTCTCCTTATAATTATCAATTGGGTCGTGCATTTTAGCATGATACACGCTATGCACTCCCTTATCTGTACTTTGTTCTCCCTTTACTTTACAAAAGTTGACCTGATGGTCGACTTTATCATTATTATAGTTCCTATTGGAATTTTTAGTGGGAGCTGACTGATTTCGACGGTAATTATTACGGCCTCGATTCCAATTGCGACCCCTATTTTGCCATTTTCCCCCTTGATTTGGAGAATTAAATTCACCACTTGATGCTATTTCCGTACCAGCCGACACCCTCTTGCTCTTGTTGTGCCAACAATTATGTGTTTGATGGGCTTTACCACAAATCTTACAAGAAATATTTGATTTTCGATCAACCTGATTTCCATAATTATGCGGAACTTGACTCTTAGTCTCACGATGCCCTTTTGCGACGCATCTGGGAACTCCGCCCCTTGCATCGGCGAACAAATCCGCCTCATGGGCTAACTCACCCAGGACCTTAAACGTCTTAGGTTTGAGATACAAATATAGCTCATGACTGCAACAGTCAAGGAACTGGTCTTGGGCCAAAAAATCACAAACTGCCTCGTAGGTCTTTTCGACCTTAGCCAAACCTAGCCATTTATCAAGGTAGCTCGCTAGCCTACCGCTAAATTGTCTGAAAGTTTCGGCTTTCTCGGGCCTACAATCCCTAAATTTCTTTCGAAAAGATCGTTCGGTGAGGTCGAAATTAGTAAGCAGAGCCTCCTTAATCTGACCATAATCCGACTGGTCATCTCTGGAAAGCCTAACGAAGACTTCCAAAGGGCGTACCTTTAATAAGGCACTTAAGTATGATGCCCACATGGACGGGTCCCATTTATTTGACAAAGCATAACTTTCGAACCTAGTTAAATAGCTATCCATCTTATCCGTATGTTCGTCAAAGTATGGAAGCTTGGGACTCCTTGGATTTGAACTTTTCTCTTTGGGCCCCCAGGGATGTGAAGTGGTCTCGGCCTCGATTTTTTTGAGTTCCACTTCGGCCTCAATTTTTTTTAGCGCAATTTCCTTTTCCATTTCCATTTCCTTATCCTTGCGCGCGGCCTCAATTTTTAACTTTTCCAATTCCTTATCCTTACACGCGGCCTCAATTTTCATTTTTTCTAATTCCCAATCTTTCTCTTTTTGCTCCCTATCTTTATCTTTTTGCTCCCTTTCTTTATCTTTTTGCTCCCTTTCTTTATCTTTTTGCTCGGCCTCCCTTTTCTCTTTTTCATATTCCCTTTGGGCCAACCTTTCCTCCCTTTCTAAATCTTGTTGCCTCTTAAGATAATCCCTTAGTTCTTGCCCTTCATATCCTAATTCCCGTGCTAATGAAATATGTTTATCCATTTTAGCCTATTGTTGGGAATGGTATAAGTCAACTATATACTGTTGAAAATAAATAAGGGTTCGCTTTGTCCCTTTTAGATAGGTATGGGCTAACCAACGTTCGCGCTGGTAAACTAATAATTTTACTAGGGATTTAATGACGTTACATATGAGTAATGTAAAGTACAACGTATAAGAGATCACCACGGAAAGGTGCCTAGGATATATATCAACTTTAAATAGGCCTTCACTGAACGTATTTGACTAAAAAACGTCATTCATTTTCTCGCATTTATGTCAAGAAATGTATACCTACGCGATATTAATATAAACGCGTTACAGTCAAGTCAACAGTCACTTGTCATAGCAAGACATAATAACTGACTAAAATAATCTTTCTATGGACTTCTTCTAATAATAGAAATTAGTTGAGTGGCGTCACACACTATGACGTCACTGAGGTGATTTAAATTATTAGTACCCTCAAACGATATGAAATTTTTCACATCAGTATCCTTAATTAATAGGAATACAGGGCATAAGCCAATACACAGTAATATGGGTAAAATAAAGGTGGACAAGTCTAATAATTAAACTCTGACAAATTTTCCTTGGGTTTTATACCCTAATGGCAATCCACAGAACAAGAAAGTATGGGTCCCCTCAGAATGTTGTGTGATGACTTATTTACATGTGTCACACTTCATCACAGGGGAACGCATGCAATCAGTACTGTGTGTTGACACTCACAACCTTTCTTGTAAAGAAAAACTACTAGTGTGCGCACGTAGCAACGTCACAGCAGAGAAATTTGCCAATAAAACCTCAAAAATCCCACTTCTGACACCATTGTTACGACATAAAGCCGGTCAGGAAGGAAGAGGGGAAATCTTATTGGAAAATTCCTTTATGCGCTGACGATGCTACCAGGGAAAAATAATGCAAACACCTAGCAAAAACTTTTCAGTACTTTATGTACTAAGAAAACATCAACAACACATTAATATACAATGACACCACCTACGCTGCTATTTCTGGCTAATTGACCATCCTATACTAGAACAAGTTGCCACTCCAAGATCATTTCAATTAGAACCAATCTTGGACTGTCCTGTTCTAGATGTACGTCAACTAGTCAGAAATAAGAGACGTAAAGAATATGATTAACATATAGCTTAAGTTCTCATAAAAAAAAACAATTGGGCCCTTTAATATTTCAGTTCTCGTATTGACGAGAAATCTCGAGGTTATACGCGTCTCGCGAACACTATGTCTTCTAAGCTACACGTGTGTCTACTTCAGACCATCGGCGCTGAGGTGATCGAGCCTGTACTTTGGTCGTCACTGGATTCACGTAATATTTGTTACGCGTACTGCTGATCGTCGTTCAAGACGTCAGAATTAATATAAATAGGACTTCCTGATCATATCCTCACGTTGGGATGTCAGATTCACATATAACCATTCAAGCCGGTTGGCTTCCCATTAGATTGTGCTACGTGGTAACGATTGGGCCTTGATCCACGCTGGTCGTGGCCTGAGGGGGACAGCTAATATGTGCCCTCAGGTGATAATCAACGGCTCACCAACATTCAGCCTCCAACGTAGGAGGGGACACAAGAGACGATTCTGCAAAAAACAATCTATATTTAGAATCTCAGAATCACTCTTTTGCGTCAATAATGGGGTTGTTCGTTCGAAGTTCACAAAAATAGAAATAATTTCAGTGGTCTTCTGCAAAAAACAATCTATATTTAGAATCTCAGAATCACTCTTTTGCGTCAATAATGGGGTTGTTCGTTCGAAGTTCACAAAAATAGAAATAATTTCAGTGGTCTTACTCTTTTAAATTACATCCTAACCATATAAGTGCGCGATTAGCCCTCACCTGTGGGTGTATGGCTAACGGCTCCCATGCGGTTAGGATGGATCGGCTCTTCTAAATATCCACACTTAAACTTATATAATAGAGAAGTATTTTTAGTGACTGGCCTATGTCAGCGCTAAACAATACCTCTTATGCCAAAGGAACAAACCCATACGTAACAAAATTTTTTATACACTGTCGTAACGTCACCCTGGTTGAGACGCTATCGCATCCCGTGGCCCTTTTTCCCTTCAAGGTCACGTTATCTAGATAGTTTCGAGGTTTACAAATACTGATACCAATTCTCTTAAAATTCCAGGAAAAAGGTTGAACAGTGTGGTGCCAACGTAACGTTTGGACGTTTACGTCGGACATCACCCTGCCCACGTACTAATTTCGTACATGTATAAAGTATCAGTTGTAAACAACTAATTATGACCTCTCAGCAAAAAATATTTACATCAATATTGAGAGATTACATTCTGCTGTTTTATGTGTGTAAAACCGTACAATGCTTTCTTACATTTATTTTGGTGTAACACAAAATATTTTACATTTACTTTGGTGTAACGAAAATACCTTACATTTACTTTGGTGTAACAAAAAAAAATAATTACATTTACTTTGGTGTAACATTACACCTACCTAATCTCTAAACATACATGTCAGCTATCACCTTATTTATGTAAGTGTGTTGTAGTGTATGCACCTAACCCTTATTCTTATATGCGTCAGATATAACTCGAGGTGACACATACAGGTCGCTACAGAAAGTCGATTATCACTGGCAGTTAAATCGTCTTTCTAACAACGCCGTACAAAATCACAACAATTTAAAATCTAGCTGCTAAAATTGTTTTTCACCTATCGGTCCCTGGTAAATCTTTCAGCATGCCATTATAGTTTTAGGTGCAGGCCCGACATGGCCTGTGACTACTTTTGTCCGAAATAACCCGACGAGTCCATCCGGACAGCTTTTACTATAGCCACAAGAATGGTCCCAGCAGATTTTTAGGCAATACGCATGTGCGTAACTTCATACGCAAGTGCGTAACAATCGCTATTTTCACCGAAAAAACGGGACGTTATTGATAACACCCGAAAGAACTCATACACGGAATGGTGGCCGATTCAACAGATGACAAAATAGAAAACGAGTGACTTATTATTTCAATACAATGTGACATGCTAGAGACATCGCGATTCAATGCAAGTACACGAATCGCCATCGCCCTGTCATGTACAATATCAACACAGTAACAATATATATAACTTCAGGTACCTTTTATAATAATGAATAGCGTCTCTATATCGAACCTTTCAACGGTATGTTTAAAATGTCCCCTAACAAGAATGGGAAATTCCATCCTTTATATATTTAAAAACGCACAAGATTTCCGAGATATTCAAGAAGAATAAGGAAATCGTGCAAGCGTTGATAAATATAGATACAATGAATTCCATCTCAGACAAACCGACCTTTTATTGGGACTATCAATAGAAAGAGTACCGTATCATGGTTCGAATAGGTGACCAGGTGCATACCTAAACCTCTGCGTATTTGTGCGTATACGCAACCATCGCTGATTCTGTTATTCCAGCCTTTCTGTATCGTAACAAGGGCTCAGTTATTTTTGTACATGAACACTTTATCCACTGGTCTATAAAACAAAGGATGGCTATTACGGACATTCTTAGATTGGCGTTAACACAATACCTTTTCAATATAAGACATTTGTATAAATTGTACTCATAGTTTTTATTTTTCGTTATTTATCCTATAGTGTTTCCAGGACTTAAGTGACCCCCGTATTTTGCTAATTATTCTTTAATGGTGATTTTAATTGAAAACAAATTTAGAGAAATGAATTAAGATATAGACCGCGTAATTGAATTATTTTTTTCCACATAAATGTGATTTTTTTGAATAGGCTGGGATTAGATGGAATTTTGGTGTGTTTTTGCCGCTCCTCGTTGAATCAATCCCCAAGTGAACCTAACGATATAAATAAAACATGGCTTATACGGGTCAGTGGAGGTAATTTGTCAGTTCTACAGATAAGAGTGCGCAACAGAAAATTATTTTTCCTATTTCTCAACCACAAAACATTTGCAAAAAATATTTGGTGTGTACTTAAAACAACCGCTTCGATGATACGGTTTTTTTGAGCACCCAAAACGAGTGTTTAAACTGATGAAGACAGTCGCAGCTTCACGCTAAAATTATTTAACTGGACCAATCTTCGCGCATTAGGCTATGATTCACTGCTTATACTGACTTATAAATTTCACTGTTCATCTGATACCGTTTTCAAACAGTATGGATCCAGATAATGCCCAACATTTTAGCCTGAACTTGGCTTCAGCTGTTGACAAAGTTTATCAGCAAAATATCTTAAGCAGGCAAATATTTGATGCTCTTGAAGTTTAATGTATATCCCCGATTCCCTATTTCTCGTCAACTCTCTAATTTGCTTGAACTCAGTACTTATTAGTGTCGTCTGCTGATACCGTTTGCAAACAATTTAGACCCAGATCAGACCCGACGGGCATGATCGCGATCCAAACTGCTTGACACTCTAACGATATTACCGATTTTTTAAAAAAAAAAAACAACAATAACAACAACAACAAACTAATTTTGAAAAAAAAATCAGCAGACGACAAAACCATGGCAAATTACCTCGTAGGCAAAAAGAGTCGATGAATTAAAATGGAAGGTGCTACATGTACATGCAGGTTTCATGCTTAAGCCTTAAAGCCTCGTTTATATGCACAATTTGCACCCTGGTGCAAATTTACTCTTGGGTGCAAAATTGCATCCGGGAGTAAATTTGTTACCCCTTACGTAGCGTTCATATGTCAACAAATTGTGTTCATATGTCATTGGATTTGCTATTTAAACATATCACAAATGTTTCAGTTTTATTTTAAGAAGAAATTATATGTGTTAAGAATGTTTCGATTATTAGTCAGTTCAAGATACCGTCGTGTGAGAAAAATGCTACTCCATTTGGTTTTATTTGCTTTATTTATACAATATTTAAAGAGGATAATACACCAGTCATTTGTATCCACAGCCCCCACCTACGGGGATAGCCATGGAATAGCCGCTGTAAGGTGCTGGACATTGTCAATTACCTTTTGATTGTCCCTGCAGAGCCGGGAAATGTGGGGGTTATAACATTGGGACACTTACCCTGCTGGGATTTTCTGTGGCGCAGGGTGGGGCAAAGAGCAGGGTTGTTGGCATCAGCTTGTCCCAACAGGGCGGGGCTTATACCAGGGCTCTGAAAAGGGAAAATCATTATACCCGCCCATCCCCGTAGGTGGGGGAGCAGTGGATACAAATGACTGATGCATAAATGACACTTATAGAAGCTGTTGCAGCAGTACTAAGTAAATATATGACTATCTTGCCAAGAGAGGTGGACGGACGTAGTGCTTGAGACTTATTCATGTACTGATGATCCATGGCTTTCGAATGTCACGGGCTCTGTGACAAACTGCACAAATAGCTGCAACGGAATGCGCGTGTAACAGTTTGACTTAGTACTGCGCAGAGCTGGACAACTGAGAACCTAATCGTAATAGCAAAATAAACGTCCTGTAAATGTGTGAAACGGGTTAGGTCTTCAATTGTTGACGAAACCTTCTAAATTTCTGTTAAGTTTCCGATGGGGAAATGGCTCACCCAATTTTTTCAGTGACTTCAAGAGGTTTGGATTCCAAACTGGGGGGAGGGGGGTTAGATAGAGGGTAGACATATTTTAATTATTGCTCTGTCTGATCATCACCTTTATTACATGAATCGTAAAGGGTGGTCACTACGTTATTATGCAGGGGGGGGGAGGAGGACATTTTCTCGATGTATACATTGGATATCATGGACTCGTGCATGGCGCCAGGGTTCTGGCAAACTCTGATTTCCATTGCTGAGGTTAGGAAGATATATTTTCGTAAATAGAAACATGCAAATCGAAGCCCATAGACCAGAAATTCCAGTTGTTCTGCGTGGCAACCCGGCATAGCCGATGAAGTATTTATATAGTTTATTTTCATACACATGTACATGTTCATATAGAAAAGATGGGTAATTTATCAAAATCTAAGCTCAAATTGTACATATGTGATAACAAGTGGCGTTCATGTGCGCAATTTGCACCCAGGGGCAAATGTGCACCCGGGTGCTAATTTGCCTCACCGAATTCGCACCACCTACAAAGGTGGAGCAAATTCGCACCCGGGTGCTAATTTGCACCGGGGTGCATTTTCATAAAACACCGTTTATATGACCAAAATACACCCAAGGTGCAAATTTACACCCCGGGTGAATATTTGCACCGGGGTGTATATTGTGCATATAAACGAGGCTTTATATTTGCCTGCTTTCAATACAGCACGGTCTAGGACCCATATAAACTTTTACAATTACGTGTGTGTGTGCGTGCATGCGTGCGTGCGTGCGTGCGTGCGTGCGTGCGTGTGTGTGTGTGTGTGTGTGTGTGTGTGTGTGTGTGTGTGTGTGTGTGTGTGTGTGTGTGTGTGTCAAAGTGACGACGAGTGAGGTTTGCGGAATAGATTTTCATTGAATCAGCGGATATTGATATTCCTGTAGGCTAGTATATATCATCATAGCAATGCAAATATACCACGTGTATCAATAGGGGTACACATGGGTATATTCATAGGGAAAAACAACTAAGTTATTCTTTTGTACAGGGGATTTGGGCTTCATTTACAAATAAGGGCGTCTTCCAAAATAAGTTTTAGCTACGCGGTGTGCATTTAAATTCACATGCTAAGTGCCGTTCTTCTAGGTTCAATTTAAAGCTGTTTAAAAAAAGAAGAACGGGGGTCACTTAAACTCTGGAAACACATTAATACATGTAATATGAAATATAAGAATTGAGTAACTTGTAACTTATTTGTGCATCTACAAGCATGAAAATAATGTAAATTTTCAAAGAATGCTAATTTTCAAAATGTGCATGTTTATTCACAACAGACTATCGGTAAGCGATTTATCAATTATGTATAAACTTAAAAGCTACTCCAGTGTAAAAGTGCTATCTTTGGAAAACAGATCTATCCCATTTTTTCATATCTTAAATTTGTATCAACAAGGAAAGTCAATAATATATTTTTACAAAGTTAACAAAGTGTACAATAGCTATAACTATTTAAATCAAACAAAAATCAGTCTGTGCGCAGTGACGGGCATTGATTGTTGTTAGACATGTGTTGTCTTTTGTTTTGTTTTTTCTAATCATAGCTTGTTTTGCTAAATTGATCTCTGCATATATCCGGATATTTTTTTCCTGAGCTGTGTGATTATATTTAGGTCTCATGGTACTAAATAATTAAGCAGGATCTGTGAAAATATAAGTTAGCCTTAGTTAGTGTATAGTTGTAAGCTACAAAAACAAAATGGCTAAAAACAATTAGTGTACACACCAAGTATTAGCTTTTTCACAAAAAGCAGGCGGTCTTTTAGCAATATCGTTGTATGTATCCTTGCACACTGTATACTTCCATTTTGAACCTATCGAGCTTGTCCATGTACGCTGTTTCCAAGCTCTGATTATTAACGTCCAAACTATGTTTTTTACCATTTAACACATGCTTCCAGCAAGTATAGGTCTACTCGTTTTATGTGGCTGTATCTTAAGCACCCAGCTTAATATGCTTGGCCATTCATAGTCTATAGTGAACAGGGTATGTTATGGTAATGGATCTAGCATGCAACATATTTATGTAACGGTTTTTGACAACACTGGACAGTGGACAGCCGATTCTTAACGATATTTTTTCAAAAACAGAAACCAGAAATCAAAGTCCCAGTGACTCCTAAGCTGTATTCGACACTTGGAATTCCTATGTCAATTAATATTCGAGTTATGCTCATGCCACGATTTTTCTAGATCTTAGGGCAGAGGTTAAGGTAGGTTTCGCAGTAACACACGAATTGTGGCATTCCTACCTCAAATATTATAGGATTAATGCTCCAGACATGATGTGAACACTCAATCACTTAGGACACTAATGACAGGCAGTGTGTTTACTATATGCCTCCCTTTTGGTCTTATAAAACCTGTTTGTCATGGCCGTCATAAGACCGTGCCTGTATTCATATTAATTCCATTATGACGAGGATGAAAATCACAAAAGTACGCTTACTGAGCTGAAGCCATCTGGCACGTTTGGCCTAAAAAGAGCGTTTTGACTTGGGGCCATTTTACTGTTAATTTCTTATGCAAGATCCTTTATGCTATCAGTTGTCTCTACTTACGGTTAAGCTGAATGCGGTCTCAGCATGAAATTGATGTGCGATTTGCATGGAGTTTAAATATGTGACCGGCCGCAACAATATTGGCAGTTAAAGCCTACCTTGAATATATTAAGTCGCTCCAGTTTGCTTCGCGCTATAGGCAAACCTACAGATTTGCTCCAGTTTGCTTCGCTCAATAGGTTAACCAACGGAAAAGAAACATTCGAAAACCAGTTCACCTTATTTGGTTCCCCAACTCGTTGTTCGGCAGCAAATAAAAACACACCAAGCTAGGCATAAAGGTTCGGTCAAAATCTGAATTTAATGTGTGATTTGCATTAAGGTTATATAAGCGGCCACCGATGGCCAACCGCAATAATGAGCTTTACGAAACATATCAGTATAGCAACGTTAAGCCACTACTACCTAATGTTGGCAAAATAGAATATTAAAAAGTTGTACGCATGTAAAAGTTTCACCATTCCTATTTCCATAGTTGCGCGTTGTTATAATGACGAACGTTATTACCTGAATTGAAATTGCTGATGTGAAAAGGTGTCGTATCCATGGCCGTTTGTTTGAATGATGTCGTTGGCCTTTGATATTTCCCATATTCCAAGTAGCTCCAGTGTGATCGTATAATCATTTGGCACTCCTGAAAAATACTTCAATGTACTAAGAAATGCTCATACCCCAACTAAAGGGAGAAGAACATATAAGTGATTTATGAATTAAGACGGTGACGGTGACTGAGAACAGACATCGGATTAAGATTGGGGGTCGTCTCAAAAGTGTACGACAAATTATATGTTGATCCTGCTATATTTGCGCCTTAAAACTGCTTTAAACACTATGTTCTGTTTGTTTGTTTGTTTGTTTGTTTGATTGTATTCTTTACGTCCCAGTTGAACAGGGACGGGTCTTCCTCGGTTGAACCAGTACTAAGGTAGGATAAATGTGTCTTGCTCAAGGACCACAACGCAGTGACGCCGGTGAGGCTCAAACCGTCTCGAGTCAAGCATTCTACCACTGAGCCACTGCGCCCCCGCCTATGTTCTGTTAACTTGTATTAATCAGGAAAATGACTACAACAATAGCAGGAAGAAATGATTTACCATATATCACTTGAGAAATACTGGCCTCAAACTGTTTTAAAAGAAAAGTAAGTGTGAATTTACACCAAATGGATGGCAGCTCAGCTGCCACCTCTTTTGGTGCAAAGCTACACTTATTTTTACAGCAAACACCTGATCTTCATTAAAAACATAATTACTGATGTTTCAAAGATGCGTCGATTATATATTTCTTCTTTACATGTAAAGATGAAGTAATCACCACCACGTGCATATGCATTAATCTATGGTAGGTTCATTATAACTGTAAACTGAGACTACCCGTATGCTCATAAACAAGGAAAACTCGCCTGTGTTTGTTTACAACGATTCTCATCTATAGTCCGCGCTCAATAAGAGTAGGGTGACGAAACAGATTTACGGTTAGAAGTATGAAAGAAAACCCTATGTCCAAGCAGGTGAATAAAATACCATAACGTGACCAACTACGTAACTCTTCTCTTATCGAGCACGGACTCTATCTTTGAAACTTCTTTATACAATGTATACCTGACACCAAGAAATTAAAATTAGTTGAATCATGATAGTCGTTCCCATGCGAAGTCCAAGAGCAGCTTGCTTTAGTAATCAGCACGCACTCTGCGTTAAAGGGAAAGCTAACTTTGAAGCAAAGGAACAATGAAGAATAATCAGACGGAGCTGATAACCTAATTGATAAAAGTCCTCTTTAGGTGTACATGCAATTATGCTGTTTTTAATGATGCGGCTAAATAAACTGTGTTGAATGAATGAATGAATAATTTATTTATTAAAGTGTCACCACTGTATACAATATAAATAATCTGAATATATGATACATAGTATAGACAGTACCAGTCTTTGAAGACTTACGAGACACTAAACAAAACATATAACTACATTAATCCTTTGTATACAAATGAACTCGTCCATCCTAGTTGGTAGAGGGTGCTCTGAATGGAATGTTCAATAATACCATTATAAAACCGTACACTTAAGCAGTTTCAAATTATAAGGTAAAATTTATTGTCGTCGAGTTTGGCGCACTTCGAATCGAATTTAAGTTCCTACTGTAGTTCTTACGTAATAGATGCGCACGCACGTTTACACCCGAACGACTAAAGTTGGAACTTATAGTTGGTTGGCGAGTAAACAAAAATAATAGCCCTGTATGCTCCACTTCAATTCTTCGTCGTAGACAAAAAAGATGTTATGAACTGCAGAGCGCTTTCTAATAATCAATTACACATAAGTGGAACCAAAAATTATGCTCAGCTAGTAGGCTTACTTTACAAAAACATATCATTTTGAGGCTACTGACCGATCTTGAACCCATCGTGCTAGATCTTGAACCCATCGTGCTAGATAGGTCTAGAGTAGGGAACCAGCTAGGGAACCTATCTACTACAGTAATGTTGCTCCGACCAACTCTAGTAGGCTCGTGACGTCACCCTAGTATTGACTATAGGTGTTCGAGTCAACATTTTGTTACTATAGTAGGGACTATAGTTCGATTCGAAGTGCGCCTTTGTAGTTGTGTGTGTGCTTAAAAGTGCTTTTAACAATTTGTATGGGACAAAGAATTCTCGCAACCAGATCAGGATTTCCGTTGTTTTTACCCATGTGAGATAATTCTATCTCACACATCCGTACCAGCCCTAGGGAAAGATAAAAAAAACGAATAGCCGCACGTCGTCAGTACGCTGGTCGCACGTCGGTCCGTGACGTCATTGTAATGTTAAAATGACGTCATCATGTCGCATTTCAGCGTATTCAGGATTTTCTGGAAGTCTTTTTCATGTTTTTCAATTATGAAAAGAGGTATTTAATGGTAATGGAGAAAAAGAATCCATTATTCGTGTTAGGATAGAAAAATCCTTCCCTCGTGATCACCGTTTGTCATCATTCGGCAAGCCTCGTGATGCCAATCGGTGATCCTCGGGACAGATTTTTCTATCCCACCCTCACACTCATGATAATTCTTATACAGTTTTGCCAAAGGACTTGGGACAGAAACAAGACTCAAGAATACTATAAATACATCTTTAAAAGTTGGAGCAGTCTCTGGAGCCATGCTTTTATAAAATTCGACACAAATAAAGTCCGGTCCTGTGCTTTTTCTATTTTTCCAGTCTTCAAAAATTAAATAGTTAAAATAATTTCCTGGAGAGTGATTTTGTCTATGTTATCAGCTGTTTTATCTAATTCTGCTTCAGCGCAACTTTTGCGATATATACTTTGATTATTTTTTCTGTTTCAAATCATTTCACATTATATCCCACTTGAGAGGTTGTGATGGTAAGCTTTGCGTTTTCAAGTGATACTTTTGAGTCCTTATCTTTGTTTTATCTCCTTTTTATATCTTGGTTTGTATTTACTAGGAGATGATACATCCATAAGTTAGGAATCTTTCAAGTGAACCAAACATCTATTTGGCTTGATTGACATCAGACATAAGGGTAAGGTTTGTGCCATGAAACAAGTTCAAGCCCTCCAGTAAAAAACACTTTACTGACCATTCCAAGGCGATGCTTTTTTGTGGATCCTTTTTGTTATTTACTTTCAAGTCTGGCATACTGTCTAGTTTGTTCACTGAAGCCTTGTGGTCACCTACTTGGAAAACTCTAACCTCTTGGCTCTCGTGTATGTAATGTTTTCCTGTGTTTTTATCACTTTCCCATGTAGTGTCCTGTGACAGGTTGGATACTTGATTGTATTGATTCCTGATCTTTGCCTTCCTCCTTATTTTGACAAACCTTTGGCTGCTTAAGCGAAAACGTTTGGTAGAAAATCATGTATTTGCAGAGTTATACCACGTTTTACGTCTCGAACTATTCGCTTACATGTTATAACAAAATATATTGAAAAGTTTATCCTTCTGATCATCACTCCAGCGCAAATATTTTAAGTTACTTTATGACAGACAATATTACGTCATACATGTAGCTCTCTTAAATGTTTAACGGTGAGTAAATGTTCTAAGTTTGGCTAAAAGTATCGGCAAATGTGTATCTTTTTCATATACTAACACTCATGAGAGAAATGTTTAAAACATTTTGAGAGCAGCAAATCGACGTGGTTTGTGAAGACATAGAATAAAAAAGTGAAAGAGAAACTTAATTTGCTTTTTAACTTGTACGCAAAAATGTTGATTTTTGTCCCAACAGTTTCTTTAAAACGAGTTTATATCTGACATACTTAACTGTAATTGTAATTGAATCAGCATCCTGACGTCGAAACTTTCAAGTCAGGTACACGTCTGATGAAACGTTCATTGTTATTCTCGACATGTGACAGTAATGTTTCTGAGATTATATTTACAATCAGCTGCCCAACAAAACCGGCTTCCATTTGCTTTCAATCACGATTAAATGGATAATTTTGACGTTTTATTCTATATGTCAATTTCAACGTTGTTTTAAGTACTTCTTTTTAGCCTATCTTATACTAGTTTGATTCTTGAAACACCGTATACATCTAAAGTACAATAATAAAGCTTCAAACACAATTTAACTTGTGTTTCGTTTAACATCAAATTCAACTGAGACGTTTTGTCATTTTTGGACACAAAGAATCCGGAATAGTGCACATTAAACTTAAAGAGACTAAGTCTGCAACTATAAACATTTTTCGATTTTTTTTTCTTTTTAATTCATTTGTAAAAGTAAAATTAAGCTATGTTTTCACAATAAATCTTTTCACTATAGCTGAAAACTGCATGGAAAAGTGAATTATCTTATTAAACAGGTGTGTTTTTCTCTTGTTGGTAATTATTTGCGTCCCTCCAGTAATTATAGACAGTTACTTTTAGCTTAAATGCTGTTGTTTTGATACTGATAATTTGTTAAGATTTACGAAATGTGTAAACGTATACCTGAATTTTAGTGTTTTTTACCGTGTTCTTGAAAAATAGAAACATTAGTTCTAAAATTAAAGAAAGACAAAAAATCACCTCATGGACTTTTTTTTTAAAAAAAGTAATTGATTTTGAAAGTTTTTAAGAGTTTCAGATTTTAAGAGTTGTTAAAAATCAATATACTATATCTTTGAACAATGAGCAATAATAATAACAACAGTTTTTGAAGAGCATACACTACTACTTATCGTGAAAAATCGAGATACAAAAATATCATTGAAAAACGCTGGACAGTGCAGATCTTATAAGCACTGACGCTGCATTAACCTTGCCTGTCATCTTGGATGTCTTCTGGGCAGTTTGTCTTAAGCACCTGTTTGCTAGGAGCTTTTTTCAAAAAAAAATATCCATAGTTATTTATTAAACGTGTACATGTTAATGAATATTTTTCTTCATTTAATGCCCTAATATTGGAATTTTGGTTTAAAACAAGAAAACAGAGACAATTACAATGCAACATCTTATGCAAAGTGACAACATTTTGAATAACAGATGCATTGACCACCCTGCACACTTATGTAGGCTCATCAAAGTAAGAAAGAAGCTTTTTTTTATTTTCCGAAAAAGGATTATACAAAACGTTTATTATTCACGCTAGCGTGCATATGGTTGAATTGACATAAGTTATAAGTTTCACGTTTATCAGCTACATACGTCGCTGCAATCGGTACTACCTCGGCCAATTCCGCAAAATTCCGTGGATTCAGACCACGGATGTACACCGAGGATATACTTTGATAACGCTGTTGATAACATGACGCTGACGTTATATACCGTGACGCTGATGTCAAGGAAACTATGTTAATACAATAACAAGTTGGTGTGATTGCAGCAAAACAAACGGCTTAAATGAAGTTTATGTTGTTGTTTTTTTCAATAAAATATCGCTATAATAGAGATACTATATTGGAAAAACGTAAACTTCATTTATTCTGCTGATTAAATTTTATCGGATAATCAGATTAATCGATTTTAATAGAGCTGAACCCACATGCTACAGAACTAATTTTCCATACGCCATTTCCAGCTAACAAAATGGAGCTTTTTGGTACATAGTACAACGCGTAATGCTCCTTACATACACCTGAGCCATGATTCTCGAATTGTGGAGGACTTTCCCGAATGGCGTCGCTGTAGACATTAAGTGCACTGTAGGCTAAGTATGACTATAAGCGTAAGAATTCGGTCAGTCCAGATATCCATAAAACTCATCGATGGTTGAGCTGGTCCCGATGGTCAAAATATAACTGGGAATAATTGAGATGAGATGATAAACGAGTATAAAGCTTTTTGTTAACGCCAATACTTGTACATCTCAGACAAAAAACAAGCAAACAAGATAATTCTTGCTTTTATAAAACCACTAAGATATCTTTCCACATAAGTCAGATAAATTTACTACCTTAAATTAAATATTCCTCTTAGAAAATATAGCGTTTAAAAATAGTAACGTTTCTTTTTCTATACTGTATATCTTTATTCGTGTCGCGAAATTTTAAACTTTGTTCTTTAGGTGAAGTGTCCCTTTTTATGACTCTATCGATCATGTAGAAAAAATACGACTCAAGGTAAACACTTAGTGGGGCTTCAGACAGTAAGCAGGAAGCTTTT